>CM052441.1:124936050-124981426 GCA_028533085.1 Varecia variegata
ATCTCATCAAATTAAAAAGCTTCTGCACAGCCAAAGAAACTGTCACGAGAACAAACAGACAACCTACAGAATGGAAGAAAATTTTCACATGCTACACATCTGATAAAGGGCTGATAACTAGAATCTATTTAGAACTCAGGAAGATCAGCAAGAAAAAAATCAAACAACCCTATCAAAAAGTGGGCAAAGGACATGAACAGAAACTTTTCAAAAGAAGACAGAACAATGGCCAACAAACATATGAAAAAATGTTCAACATCTCTAATCATCAGGGAAATGCAAATCAAAACCACAATGAGATATCACTTATCTCCAGTGAGAATGGCCTTTATCAAAAAGTCCCAAAACAATGAATGTTGGCATGGATGCAGAGAGATGGGAACACTCATACAGTGCTGGTGGGACTGCAAACTAGTGCAACCCCTGTGGAAAGCAATATGGAGATAACTTAAAGAGACACAAGTAGGTCTACCATTTGATCCAGGAATCCCATTACTGGGCATCTACCCAAAAGAACAAAAGACATCCTATAAAACAGACATCTGCACTTGAATGTTTATAGCAGCACAATTGCAAAGATGTGGAAACAACCCAAGTGCCCATCAATGCATGAGTGGATTAGTAAAATATGGTATATGTATACTATGGAGTACTACTTAGCTATAAGAAACAATGGTGATATAGCACCTCTTGTATTTTCCTGAATAGAGCTGGAACCCATTCTACTAAGTGAAGTATCCCAAGAATGGAAAAATAAGCACCACATGTACTCACCATCAAATTGGTTTCACTGATCAACACCTAAATACACATATAAGGATGACATTTATCGAGTGTCGGGCAGATGGGAGGGTGGAAGAGGGGATGGGTGTATACATACATAATAAATGCGATGTGTGCACCATCTGGGAGATGGACATACTTGAATCTCTGATTGGGGGGGTGCAAGGGCAATATAAGTAACCTAAACATTTGTACCCCCATAATATGCCAAAATTAAAAAAAATAATAATAATGAGACTAATAAGGTAGTTAGAAGATGAAAAACTTATCCTATTAAAAAGCAAACAAAATTACAAGCAGTCATTTCTGTATTAATAATGCCACCTACAAAGTATTCTTGTGTATTTATTAAAGAAAATTTAAAAAATTCTAACTATGACAGAACTGTTAGCATAATCAGTTTTTGTTTCTATTTTAGTATAATGAAACAATGAGAAAACTAAATTCACACATTCAAAATTGTCTTTTCCTTATTCTTTCAAATAATGCTGTTATCCTGTACTATAAAATTATTTTAAATACATCCTAGAAAGAATATACAATAATAATCTCAAAGCTACAAAATTTTAATTAAAGTAATGTGGGGGAAATTTTATCTGTAAGCAAACCCAAAGATGTAGATTTAACTACATATATATTTTTCAAAATGTGCTGTCTTAAAACTTCAAAAGAATACATTTTTTAAACTTTCAGTAAAGACCTATGTGTTCAGAATATGAAGCATTTTTATTTCAATAGGTACAACCACTAGATTTCTCTTCTTTTCTCCAGTTTTTTTCCTTTGACAGTGGTGCTATTAATATTTACTAAGGTCTTTTAAAACATTGAAAATGTAGAAAATTCAGTAAGCATGCACATAGAATCCTATAAAATGGGCTAAATTAAATGATTTCTGTTTTAAGCTTATGCAGTATATCAAATAGGCTCAACAATTGGGCTTTATTATTAAATACTGTAACATAGGTGATTTCCTTCAGTTCTATAGAAACTCTTGAAGATCGTGAAACAGTGTTGTACCACAACTCCAACTCTCTATCTACCTCTTCCCTATTAAAGACAAAAAAGACAAACTGACATTTTAATTTATTATTAGCATATCATGCCAAACATTTTTTGTACATAAAAATTAAATCAGGTACATTATAATGAAAACAATAAATTATTTCCTATCTCTTTATGTCAGTTACAAGTGGAGAAGATGTCACTCTAAGGAGTAGCCTGAAATAGGTTACCAGAGCACCTCTGGTAAGGCAGGATATCAAAAATATATGCTGAGAAGTATAACAGGGTTTGCTGATATCAAAAGTGTAATTCAGAAATTTCTTTCTTTTTCTACATGCTTTCGGGTACTATTTGTATTACAGAAAGAAAATAGATAACAATATAGGAGATAGATTGTTGGTTTGGAAACAAAAACAGTACAAAGATTGACAACTTCAATATAGCAAAATACTCCAAGACATTAGTATACACTGTTTGCAGATGAATATAAATTATTTTTAAATGAATTCAAAAGAAGCAGTCTGTGTGTGTGCTTTTTGCAGTTCTAGAGCATTAAGTTGATTATTGACAGCTATTTTTAGCTATAGTGAGACTGGAAATCTGTGAGGTTTGAATATCTGAATTGATATAGAAGGGATTTCCAATGTTTGCCACAATTTCTTTGAGAAATGCATTTTTCATATGATTCTTCAATCTTCTTCTTGGCTTCATGTGTAATGCAAGATGCAAAATAAGTGTAATGAATATAAATATTTTCTGGAACCCTCCAAGAAAAGAAAATGTCACCTACAATTACTTTCCTCAGGTAAATTAAAACTGACTGAGAGCCCCCACTCTAGTGTAAACAATAGTGTTGATCTCTCTGTGGAAACCTTCCCTTTCCCTAAGCTTATATAAGAAACTTGGAGTCATCTGGTTCCAGAAATCTGGGAATAAAGTCTCTTCTTTATCCATGATGGCCATCACGTCTACCACTACTATTACCACGAGATGACTTTTGCTTTCTGATGAACTACAACATTTCCTGGTGGCTCAGAGATGCCTTTCATAGAAGCACTCTCCACTTTAGATTTAGATTGTATGCTTAGGTACAAAGACTTGCAAAGACATCCTCAAGGCCACAGTGTTAGTGTCCAACCTTCTCAGGTAGCTCACAGCCATTGCTCGATTCATCTGTAATATTGTGAGCAATTCATTTGTAGTTCTTTATCAATTGCAGAAACTCATAAACTAGCATTCTCTTTCATTATTAGGTGAACTCATTTTCTACTTTTTTCGTCTTCAGATATTTGCATATTCTCCGACCTTTGACTTCTTTTTGAAGAGCCTCTAGCTATTGCTTTAGGCTGCTAATGGACCTTGACTCCCATGCATATCCTAGATGGGGCATGTGTTCAAGTACTTCAAAACTTCTGCTTGTAGTTTTGAAACTCACAAATCATTAGAAAACATCTTCAAAGGAAGCCAGGGTTTCAAACCTCTAAAACTTGGCTGTCTTTTCTATAAGGGTCTATGTGGTGGTGGAGAAGATCTTCCATCTGTGGTGAAAACAAGACAGAAATTACGAGACCTAATAATTACTCTATCTCATAAGTATTGTAAAATCCACAGGATGTATACTGGGATACATGAAACAGCCTTAATGCATACAGGATGATGTCTGTTGTTCTGTAGCGAGTTTTTTTTTTTTTTCAAGTTTAATGCAATATATTCTTTACTGATGTAAACCTGAGTTAATTGCGGATCATTTAGATTTATCTTTTAACATTGTAGGCACCCAGTTTCTCTGAATTAACATACAAACTGTCTTATTAAATGTAAATGAAATGTTTGCTTATGAAATTAAACTATTATACGGTGTTTGTGTTTGGATGCATATCAACAAAGGTTTTTATAGAGTTGCTCTGCACAGGCAGAACAATTGCACAGATGTTCTGCAATCAGAGTGGTGAAGCCTATAGATTATAGGAATGTTTCTTTGTTCTCCTTTTCCTGTTTTTCCTTCTCTTTCTCTTCTATTCTCTTGTCCTCATTATCCCCTTTGTATTCTCCTTCTCAGTTGTTATTACTGGCCACCCACCACAAGCTAGATTATCTGAGGGGAAACAATATAAGGAAGACATATTAATAAACAATCCACCACTTTAACACAAGTATACAAACGCAAATAAGTACTAAGGCAAGAGCAGCCATTGGAGCATCAACTTCAACCCATTTGTGGTAAAGAAAGGCACATACAAACACCTAAAACAACTCTTATTTTTATATTAAAGAAAAAACTTTATGCAATATCCAATAAAATATAATTTAAAATACTGAGAAAAATGTGATAATGACTTCAATCTTCCTTTTGAACCTCTGAGCTACCCTACAGTGTACTCTTATATTAACACATGTGTATTAGAAATATTTGAGAAACACTGATGTACAATTTTCTGAAAGAAAATCTATGAGTGACATTCAGTCTCATTAGGGATATAGGAAAGAATAGCATAATTGTGTAACAGGCATAAAATCTAGAAGCATAGAGAAAATGGGCATGTAGAAATCATAAGCTTGGTTTAGTTATAGATATGGAAATAAATACGAACAATAAAAATCAGTGCATAAAATAAAAATAAGCTAAATAACACAAGAGCACTGGTGCCTGAGCAGTAATGGTCAAGATTCAAGCTTGGCAACATATCTAAAAGGAACAATTCAAAATAAGAAAATATATACAAAATTCTGCATTGTTACCACAGAAGGCATCCTGATCTAAACTCCCACTTCAATCAGAGCAGTGAGAACATTAGTAGAAGTTAGAATCAACTCCAAGGGCATTTTAGGACCATGACATTAAAGGGTATTGATGCCAGAGCAGCAAGAAAAAATTAAAGCTCTGATTTCAGCATTGTGTTTTCTCTATGAATTCTCTCACATTGGCTTCCCTCATTGGGATATCATTGTCTATTTTATTTATTCAAAAAGTCTCATTTGAATGGATAAAACTACTTATGCTTTCAGCTTTAGAAATATACCATTTTGTTTCATTTTTCTCTTAATATACTTTATTTAGTCTTAACTTTCTTTGCCACTCCCGAGAGGACTAGATTAAGGTAAGGGTCTTAAGGAAAAAGAATCAAGAATACTTAGAGTAAATCTTCAGATATGTACACAAAAGGAGTTTTTGTGATGCATATTTTGCCTTACCTAACTCACCAGGATACAATATTGTATTTATATTAAAGCCACAGCTAGGGAAAAGATTAACTACTAGCAAATCTTGTTTGCTTACAAAATCACCCTTATACATCTGTTTTTAGCCAATGATTTATATGAATTTATAGAATATCTTGAAATATTCTACCTGTGGTTATAATGTGAAACAGTACAACCATTTTAGAAAACAGTTGGCAGTTTCTTAAACAGGTAAACACACACCTACCATATGATCCAGCTATTTCTACTTCTACATATTTACTTAAGAGAAATGGAAGCATATGTCCATACAAAGATATGAAATGAATGTTTAGCCTTAAAGTAGAAATAACTCAAATATCCAGCCAAAGTTGAATAAATAAACTGTTATATCCACACAATGAAATACTACTCAGCAGTAAAATAAAACAAGGGCTCTTGGTACATACTACAACATGGATGAGTCTCAAAAAATAATTATGCTGAGTGAGTAAAGCCAGACAAAAATAGTACATACTATACAATTCCATTTATATAAAGTTCTAAAAAATGCACACTAATCTATAGTGACAAAGAACAGATCAGTAATTGCCTGAGGACAGAATGGGGACTGGGTGAGTGAAGAGACAAATTAAAATAGCATGAAAAAATTTTTGGGAGTGATATTCAGTTATCCTGATTGTAGTAATGATTTCATGACTATATGTGTGTGTGTGTGTATATATATATATATATATATATATATATCTCACAAGATACTGATATCACACACATATACTCTCTATATACATATATATCATATATATATTTATCAGAACATGTCACATAGTATACACAGTTATTTTATGTCAATTATACCTCACTAGACCAATAGCTAAAGATGAAACCTTGACCACAATTGGGCTTTGAACAAGCATAAGCATTCATAAGTATAAAAAATAGGTAGAAGTATTAGAAGCCAGAGTTGTATTAATAGGATAATTAACAAGTTTCTCAAAAAATATATTTATCTTGAAGTAAACAGTTTGGTTTCATGTGCCAGATTCAACTACAGCTCCTGAGCAATAATTAAAATATTTTTTTCACATTGTTGTGGTTATAATGGAATCCAAATGAATCTATGAATATAATTAGTAGTACTTGTATGACTTAAAAAACAAACAGTTTTATTAAGCACTGTAGCATTTTAGAGCTCAACACATGGGGAAGGAGATTATCTGTCTTACTTCAAAATATATGTTCTAGCTGATATGGCACTGTAAGTTTCAACAGCATGTTTTCTTAACTATAAATTCCCATATAACCTGTATCAGCCAGAAAGCAAAGCTCCAGATCAGCTGGTGCTAAGGTGATTGGCAGTGGCAGCAGGCACATCAGTTTCAATGGTCATGGGTGTCTGCAACAGCATACAGCAACATGGTTGATCTGTGGTCTCAATTATGCCACCCCTTGGGGATTCCCAGAAATACTCTAAGGGAGTTGCACAAATGTCGGGAATTTTTCACGAATAGCTGAACCTTAGGTTCTCACATCTAGTGTTCATGCTCACGTTCTCTTCCTCTCTCTTCCCTGCCTCACCTGAGTCATTATTTGAAAGTGGTACTGTGAAAATGTTCACTACAGTGGTTTTAAAAATTGTTATTGACTTATGTTTGCATAACACTCTTCATTATAAAGAAAATATTTGAGGAGTTGATAGAAGTTGATATTTCAGCAGAAAATGAATTTAAATGCCCGGAAATAAAAAATTCATTCAATTAAATATTGTAAAGTGGTTAAAATGCTGGTAGTGAAAACTATAAGGGAAAATAAATAACTTTATGTTGAAAAAAAGATGTAATATTATTTGTAGAGCATGGTTTCAATTGTCTGCAACATCACAGAAAATAGACTAAATGGAAACATACCAAAATACCTTAGGGTGGTACAATAATGTTTCATTTCTTTTACTTCTCTGTTTTTCAAATGCTCAAATTGACTGTTTTAACAATCAAGCAGTTGGCTGAAGATCAAACTAACATTTTTGAACAAAATTTGGTAAGCTCATCTTCATTAAGAATTATAGTCAATATCACAACAAAATCCAGTATTGATGTGTGGTATTAAGTAAAAACAGAGCACAATCAGGTGTGTTGACCCCTAGTAACCTCACAGGTCTCCAGACCACATGTTCACTTGCAGGAAACGTGTTTGCGTGCTTCTAGAGGTTCCTATCATTTTATCCTTTTTATTTTATTTATTTCCAATGGCTTTCCCAGTTTTAAATGAAGAAGCAGATACATATTGAGTGAGGAGAAAGATTTTGGAGGTGCTACACTTGATATTCTTAAAGAAATGTATTGTAGAATGAATATATCCCACTTTTAAATCATCTATATTAGAATCAAGTATTTTAAGGTACTATGAGCTTCATCTAGATACTTTGAACGGATTGCTTTCAGTTCTTTAGTATTTAACATAGCAAATTATTTAAAGTTCTACCAAATCAATTGTACTTTTACTCTGAATAAGGCTACATATCAAACCTAAAGGACTGATTTCTAACCTCTGACTTGGGTAGTTTTTTAAAATGTTTCTCTTATAAATGATTTCACTGTAAATAGCCATCTGCCTGGCTTTTCAATCCTAGGGTTCTTTATTATTTGAATGACTTTCCATTTCTCCTGTGAAATATGACTATGCTCCTTAATTTTGTCAATAACCATTTACTTCCTGGAGTTTTCTGCGCTTTAAATTTAGGAAGCTCCTTCCCTAATCTTGAAAATTTGCTGTCTATATTTGTTTGTCTGCTACAGACCTTCTGTGTCAATTAAAATCTCATTGACTCTTTTTATATCATAATTATGCTCCCAGTATTCTTATTTCTCTTTCCTCACTGGCTGGATATTCCAGCTCTTATATACCTGACTGTATACCAGATATTTTTCTATGTATCTCTCCTTCCTCACCCTTTATTACCATCACAAATTTTGGTCTAATTTAGGGATTCTTAAACCCGACGCACATTAAAATCACCTGGAGAGAGCTTACAAAACAAACTGTTGCCTGGGACTTATCCAAGATATATTTAATCTGCACTGAGGCTTAAGCAATGGTAAATTCAAAAGCCCTCTCATGTAGATGGGAGCGGGTATGGGTTGAGAAGGGATTCTAGGGCTCAATTTTAGCCACTATGGAGAATCACTGCTGATTACTGCTTCCAGTCCAACCTGTCTCACCCTTAAATTTATCATACAAGGTCCATAGAAAACCTTGGGGTAAAAAAATATATATATATCTGATCTTTGTAAAATCTATAACAGCATGAGATATTAGAACTGTGATTTATGATAGCATTAAGGATTTTAGTCAAAATGGTAACATGGCAATTGTGGGATATATATAAAATATATAGATTAAACTTTGTTTTATGTTATATGAATAAGGCACAGAGTGCATGATACCTAATTGTAGAATTTGTAAGGGCTCCACGTCAAAAAAAATATTTTTAAATTATCCTATAAGGTAGTATAAAATTATAATAAATTATTTTGTATATTTACAAACAAGTATGAGATAGGAGTTTTTGGACTAGATGCTACAAAGTGGTTGGGAATGAATTAAAGGCCAGGACAATTCTCTCTTATTCCTCCTAAGCCTAAATGGATTCTTCAATCTGCTTTGTCAAAGAAACCATTTCCTGAGTAATCTTTCCCTTCAGTGTCTTTCTGGGAAGTTCTTTGCCTGCATCTGCATTTTACATGCAGGTGATTGATTAAGCAAAGATAGAAAAGAAGCACATTTTAAGGATATTCCACACCAGGCAGAAATGAAGTTCTATGTTTTTGTTTTTTTTTTAATTCGGAAAGAAGGCCTGGAAATAGAAGTTAGATTCAAATATCACAAAGTTAAGCATTAGTTTCTCTTAGGAATAATCCTGCTCTCTAGAAGGAAGCGTGAAATAACAGAAAATCACAAATCACTAGGTATAAATATTGGGATACATATTATGCAAAGCCTTACTACTAAATAAAAAGAAACAGTATAGGCATGTAGGTAACTTCATTAATTGCCTTTTTTTTTTTTTTTTTTTGGTGATCCTTTTTAGGTTAACAACACGGACTGTGCTAGTGGTTTGAAACTCAGACAGCAGACGGCACATTTTAATTACTCCCCAAGATTTTTAGCTTAGTAAATCTGGGATGGGGGAGTAGGGCTTAAAAAATAAATGAAAACAATTTCTCCAGGTGATTTTAATGTACAAGGTTTGCAAACAATAGGGCACGTGTAATATAATGTTAGAAATAATATTAAATATTTGTGTCTTAAGTCCACACTGTAAAATATCTAGGAATTTTCTTACATGCATTTTATAATTCTAGTAGTGTTTTTTAGTATCTATTAGGAGCTGATTTATTTTACAGTGTATCTTTTGTGATGTTTTAAAATAATCACACAGGTGAAATAACATTTGTCTAGGCCATCAAAATGACATTTTATTCTTAAAATAACCTAATTAGGATGCATTATAATCACCATTTTCCAATTAGGTAACTTGCCTAAGGTCACCCAATTACTATGAGAATTGGAAGTCTGGTGGTGCCTAGAGTCAGTTTGTAACAACTTTAAACTAATATTTATACTAAGAAACTGACTATTCCTTATATTACAAGTTAAACACTGAAAGCAATATTGAGCATTTGCATTTTATTGTTCTATAAGCACTTTAAATTCACTATGTTCATATATAAATTCATACAATATTTCCATAACACTGCTTTTCTTACTGAGTTAACTCTATTCTATATAGATATTGGTTATTGACATCTACACCAAGCAGCGTGTCTAAATTAAAAACCTAAGAATCATTTTCAGCTTCATATTTTCCCTTAACACCTCTCTCCCAATATCAAATAAAACATCAGAACCTGCCATTTGTGGCTAACAAATATATTTTGATCATCTTTGACTCTTAATCATCATTGTCTTTGCCTTTGTTCCAGTGTTCAAATTCCAAGAACCATGTTTTTGATTTTTTTTCCTACTACACTACAATTTATTTATTTGGTAAGCCTCATAGGATTGTGAGAACTGAAGAGTTAATGTACATACCGGGCTAAGAATGAGTCCATAGTAAGCACTTAATAAATGTTAGCTACTATTAGTCTCTGTTAAAGGAATTTCATATAAATGCAAGCAGTTGAAGGATGTACAAAGAGGTTAGACAAGTTTTCTTCATTGCCTATGAGAGTACACTGTACAAGGAAGTTGAACCTTTTGTGCTCTTTTCCTCTAGTCAGGGCTACAGTAATTGGAGGCCTGATTCTATGAAGTGCTGAGCTCTTGCAGATGTTCCCTGTCACCTCTGGCTTCTTATCAATAAAGCCCCATAACACTGAGCCTCCATCCTGTCCCAGTATATAAGCCTGCCCCCCCCCTTGACTTTCTAGCCCACCCACTTTCATTCCCCACTTACATATGGATCAAGAGGTCATTTCCTCCTTCCCTTGTCTTTAAACTGCCTTGTATATCTAGGGCTATTCTCTTACATTTGGAAATCCAGAAGGTATTTCAATGGGCCTTGTTCCCCTCTTATACCTCAGTACTTACCCTAGATTATTCCCACTCCACTCTGTAATAGGAATGGTGAAATATTCTCATGCTAATTGATTTTTACAGGTGACTGTGTAAGACATAGCAGTAGAGATCATATCATCAACATCACCATCAGAGTTAATATGTATTAAGTACTTACTAAATGTTCAACAATATTCTTAGCACTTGTTGAAAAACACCTCACTTAAACTTCACAGGATTATTAAAAGACAGGCAGGCTTATTGGCTCATATTATAGCTCAAGAAACTGAAGCTCAACAATGATACTTGTCTAAAGCCACAGATAGAGGATGATGGAATAGTTGGCAAACAAGAGCACAGCAGTAGAAAATACCAAGATCTATTTGAGCTTGAAGAGGATCAGTGAGAGCAGTGATCACAGATTCAAACGAATGAGCCAGTGTGGAAGACAGTATTTTAGCCTTAGCTAGATGATAATAAATTTAAGTGCATGGATGTGACTTTTGACCTCAATGATCCAAAGATAAAGTCGGTAGTGGATAGTAGTGAGTAGGGTGAATTGGACAGTGCATACACCATGTAGGTAGGGCTGTAGCAACAAAGTTTTACTTTAAAAAGCAGGATTTAGTGAAGCAACATGTTCTAATTTTTTAAAAGAATGTCAGAAGTTCAGATGCTCTTTGAAATACACAATTTTCAAAATAGGCAACTGATGCAAACATTTAAAATCACTTTGAAGATTAAAACTATAGGGATTCAGAAAGTACAAACATAAGTTGGCCTGACTCACTCACTTCTTGGCCAATAACTTCTGGTTCAGAGAGAAATATAAAAGGCAAGATGGGCCCTTTTTTGGTTGATGTGAATCCTTAGAAATGGATTTTTGAATTAATTTTATTTATCTGTAGGAGCCACTTGTTGGTTATTTTTGCTTGTGTTTTGATTTGTGTGAGCCTATCACTGATAGAAGAAATGAAAAAAGGACGCATACAAAAGAGATTAAGAAGACGGTGTCATCAGAATTGGGATACTAATGGATGGTTAGAGTGGGATGGAACAGTGGCTATTACTCATTCATACATCCATTCAACAAATTTTTGTAGAGAACCTGCTAAATTTTGTGCAACAAAAAGATGTTTTAGGCTTAATCCCCATCCTCAAGGAGCTTAAAGTTTAGTAACTGAACTCTTAATATGAATGGTATTTTCATAATATGTTGCTTACAAACTTTCTCTATTAGCTCTAAAACCAGATCATCTGTATTTAACTCACAAAAAGTATGACTGTATCTGGTATTTCATCAATACTCCCCTTCATGCTCAGTACAGTATTAATCACACATAAGCACTTGGTAAATTCTTGCTTAATATTTTGAATATATATTTTCTTCAGGAGCCTGGGATTTGCAATGTTAGGCTTCCGAAAGATAAAAAAGGAATTGAAATATAGTATAAAGAGCCTGGACCTTGAATTTTGTTAGCTTGGAACTTAGAGTAAAGTTTCTCCACTCTGAAATTAGGTTACTCATCTGTAACATGGGCAAATTAATTATGTAAAGTTCTATGAAAATGGATCTGTGAATGTATTACTTACACTACTTGATACGCAGAAGTAAATGGCCCTTAAACTTGGTCTCTGCTAATTTAAAATCTATATGTATTTAATACATCTGACTATTCTCTGATGAAAGGTACCAATCACAGAACAGACTCTGCCTTTGACTAAAAATGAGCTAACTTTGTGAGCCAGGGTTGGATAGCATTTGACCTTATGCTTATTTATTGGGGTAATCTCAGTATTAACCTGCATCTAAGGTTATGCATTAGGTACTCAACGGCTTCAGTGTGGAAAGTGATTCTTCAGACACCATTTCTGGCTTTTGGTGAAGGAAATCAATCTTAAACAAATGCATTTTTGAAAACGTATTTTGAATGAACCTATTAATAGGGAGGTTGAAAAGTTGTGTGCAATTGTGTAAAGCAAAGTGAATGGAAATATTGCACCCTTTTAGAAGGCATTTGTCAGACATTAATGTTAGGAAATAAAACTGACATGATAAAGGTTGCAAAAATATAACAGAATGGATTTCCAAATAGCTGGCTGCAGTTGCTTGTTGTTTTTACCCAAATCAGAGGTAGCAGGCCAAATTTTTTAAATGACCTTACATATTTTTTTTTCATTAGAGTTGGGCAATTTGTCAAAATTTAAGGTATGAATGAACCAAGCTCAGCACATGATTTACATGTAAGTATATTTGCATACATTATATGTTTTTAAACATTTAATTTCATGTTTTTAAGAGGTAGGGTTGTAGTCTGGGATGCCCTAATAAAATGAAAAAAATGTATGTTCATTATTAATAAAAGGGTTAAAATACAGTGACTTAGAAAAAGTAAAAGAAGATATGACTTATTGTGCCTGATAAATTTTTAAATCCATTGGTATATAAGAAATTTAAAAATTAGTAATGAACGGATGTATGAGGACAATTGTCTGTTTACACATGCACTGATGAGGCAGGTTTACAAATTTAGGTAGACCCCATTTATTTTTATTTTAAATATTTAATTTTTATATTTAGGAATTTTATCAGTTTCATAAAAGTGGATGTTGAATTCAGCAATCATACATGATTTAAGTAAACTTTATAAGGAAGAAAATAATTTTCATAATTTTAAAGCCATTTTTTTATTACAGAGAAAGTGTTTTAGTACTTATTTACTTTTCAAGAGGTACTACTGTAAGTCAGAGTGATGAAAAGAAACAAGGCTCTATAAAAAGCATTAAGGGAGGATCAATTCTCTGCCAGAACATCTTGGATGCTGGGTAGTTCACTATGTCAATAAAAACATAACCACATCTGAAAGGATTTTCTTTTGTTATCGTGGTCCACAAATCTAAGTGAAAGGCTTACACAGAGACAAAACATGCCTGCTGCGTTCTGTATTACCAATCTCTGAGCTCTATAAACGATTTTTACTCTAATTACTACAGAACAATAGGCAGTGTTGGGTTTAAGTTTAACTTCTACAAGTGTGCTTTCCTTTGTTATTTTGACCCTAAAATGTCCATCATGCCTTGTGGACGTAGATTTAGGAGAATAAGGACTTTATAGCTCTAGGGTGTCTAATCTTTTAAATCTTCTCTTTATTTTACTCTTCACTCTTTTTATTGCTGTTGTAAATTCATATTCGATGGCAATAACCAATTTCACAGCATTCGAAAAGAGGAAAATGCTAATATGAAATGTCAGTTTGATTGTCCCTAAATCTGGGCTGGAGAAAATTAGACTTGTTTAATACAATTTGGGATAGCCTAAGAGATATAAGCAATAGTGATAGGAAGAAGTTGTTTTGAGTTTCTACCAATAGCTGAATTTTGTGCTGTCAGACTCTATGGCAGGGGTCCCCAACCTATGGTGAGTTGTATAATTATTGTATTATATATTACAGTATAATAATAATAGAAATAAAGTGTGCAATAAATGTAATGCACTTGAATCATCCTAAAACCATGCCTCTTCCCATGTCCAGCAGTCCATGGAAAAATTTTCTTCCATGAAAATGGTCCCTGGTGCCAAAAATGTTGAGGACCTCTGTTAAGGGAAACACAATCATTGAATATACTGACACAGACTAAGAGAAGACGAAGGAAGCATCATGAGAGGGTTAAATATGCAGTCAAGAAACTTAACTTTTAGTCACCTTCTATAAAGCATGTCTTGAGTAAATCATATCTCAGAACCTCATTTTGCGGAATGAGGAATGAGGGCACAATGACTGTTCACTTAGTCTCAGATTTGTCGAGAATATTAATAAAAGGATGTTTCAAAATGGATTTGTTATGGATAGCCTTCAAATATTACCTTGTTACAATTATACATCAGGTAAAAATATCTTCACATATTCTGTGGGATGACAAAAATTACCACTAATTGATTAAAATATTATAATAGTTCTGGTGCATAGTCATCTTTGAAAAAATTGACCATTGCCCTCTAAGTTCGTTTGTTCTTTCTTTCTCTTTCTTTCTTTCTTTTCTTTTCTTTCTAGAAAAATTTGCTAGGACCTTGATTCACTAGATTTCTAACAGGATGTTAGAAGAACATGGAGTTAGACAATTTGAGTATTGAGCATTTGTGATATGCCGGGATATTACCTAGGCATTTGCATGAGATTTTTCTCATGTAATCTTGCAACCCATATGCTATATATTATTATTAGTTCAATTTTCCTGACGAGAAAGCTGGGGATTGAAGAGGTTATGTAATTCAGTTAAAGTTACACAGCTAATGTATGGCAGATACACGAACTGCATTCTAGTGTATCTGATTCAAGAAATGAAGTCTATGACCACTGCAGTGTCTATACATTGATGATCCTGTTCAAGGCACCTGGAGAGCATTTCTTTCTTGATAGTTTTGTGTAATTGATGATTTAATTAAGGCACAAGCCAGCAACGGGTATACCTCTAGATCAAAAACCGTGCATTATTTCCTAAAGAAGAAGGGTGAATCAATTTATTTTTGGTGTGTGATAACTACCTTCTGTACCTAGTCTACTTTAAAAGTGATTTATAAATAAAATTGAAGATTTTATGGTATCAGGATTCTGAAAAACGTTTGAATACAGGCCGTATTTAGTTTTCCAGAACTCTGGGCAATTTGCCTCAGCCTGGTGACTTTAGATTGGCAACATTAGAATTTTCTCAGCTTTTATCTAAATTAATCTGTTGACATGCTTCAAAAAGTCTTGTTGTTTATGAGATGAGGATTTTGTGGTGCATAAGGGTGGTTTCTGGGGAGGAAGCTTCAGTAGTCAGAGTCTTGAGGGATTCTCTGTAAGACAGAAACTATATAGGTGTAAATGTCAAATGGCTCTAATACTCTCCCTACCTAACTTGGCAGCTTAGAGCTATTCCAAGCAAGTTTTGGTAAAATGATTTCACTTAGCGATTTCACACTTACATAATTTCTCTGGGGCAGTCGTACTCTGTCCAGTTTATTGTTGACTACATCATTTGTGTTCTGCAACAATGGTTGAAGAAAATTATTGAAGAGAAAGAGAGAGAATGAGAAAGCAAACTTGGTATATTTGAGGGACACCTTTGGGCAAATTTCCACCGACATTTTCTCTCTCCCCTGTTTCTGCAGAGTAAGCAAGTCAATTCCTGCCTTGAAATTATTTTCTGAGAGGTTCACATCTTGAGAGCTGCTGAGTCATAACGTTAAAATGATTTTCCCATGTTGATTGTAAGATAAATCAGGTAGACTCTTGGTGGTACAGGTATTGATTTTGCATTAATCATTCAATTGCCTGTATATCATAACAACTTTTCCAAAGTATAAGAGCCTGTTATTTTTCTCAGAAAGATGAGGTAGAGATGTGTGCCTACCTAGATATGAATATAACACTGGTAAGTCCAAGTTATCTATAAATTGCAAATTCAATGGATAACATTTGTTTTGTTGGTTGGTTGGTTTGCTTTATTTTACACTTTGCTTTGATTAATTCCAAGTGTATAGAATGCTAATAATTTTATTTTTTAATTATAATGAATCACATATTTATGAATACCTTTAACTCCCAGTTGATTCTCTAAGTTAATTATGTATTTGAGAATGGAAGTATTCTCTTTCAGTTGTGTTTTAACACACTGTTGTTTCTTGTGTGTCCTTGCCATCATAGAGGAGGATAAACCCAGAATATTACTATAAATTCAACTTTTATAAAAGTAACAAAAGGCAAGACAATATAATATATTTGCTTTCAACAAATAAACTACTTCACAATATAAAGAAAATACCTTCAATTTTAGGGTCTAACATTTAATGTTATATTCCTTTGGGCAAGGGGGCACAACTGATTATTTTTACCCTATTTATTTACATGCTGTATTATTATAATAGCTAAATCAATAATGCTAATTTGGAATAATATTTGGAAATATATAACTAAGACCTCACCAATACAGGCAACAAAAACAAAAAATAGAGAAATTGGACTTAATTAAACACAAAAGCTTTTGTATAGTAAAAGAAATAATCAACAAAGAGATAGCATGTAGAAAGGGAGAAAATATTTGCAAACTATTGAATAGGGGACAAATGTCCCAAATATACAAGAAACCCAAACAACTCAGCAGCAGCAGCAACAACAGCAACAACAATAAAAACACATAATCCCATTAAAAAGTGGGCAAACTACACAGATAGACATTTTACAAAAGAAAACACAAATGGCCAAAAAGTATATGAAAAAATGTTCAGCATCACTAATCATCAGAATAATGCAAACTAAAACCACAGTGAGATACCACGTTACCCCAGTTAGAATGATTATTATTAAAATGTCACAAAGTAACAGATGTTGGTGACGACAGTGAGAAATGGGAACTTATAAACTGCTGGCGAAGGTAAATTAGTACAGCCTTTGTAGAGAACTATGGAGATTTCGAAAAGAACTGAAAATAGAACTACCATTGGATCCAGCAATCTCACTCCTGGGTATCCACCCAAAGAAAAAGAAATCAATATATTATAAAGAGATCTGTATTCATAAGTTTATTGTAGCACTATTCACAATAGCAAATATATGGAATTGACATCAGAGATGGCTCAAATATTAGAATTATCATTCAAGAACTTTAACATATCTCAATATCAATGGATGGATGGATAAATAAAATATAAATGGTATGCATTTATAATGCAATACTATTCAGCCATCAAAAATAATGAAATCATCTCTTTTTCAGAAACTTGGATGGAACTGGAGGTCATTGTCTTAAGTAAAATATGCCAGGCACAGAAAGTCAAATGCCACATGTTCTCACTCATAAATGGGTGAGTACACAGGGACATAGAGAGTTGAATGACAGACAATGGAGACTTGGAAGGGTGAGAGTGTGTGGGGGGTGTATGATGAGAAATTACTTAATGAGTCCAATGTACATTATTCAGGTGATAGATACCCTAAAAGCCCTGACTTAACTACTATGCAGTTTGTGCATGTAACAAAATTGCACATGTATCCCATTAATTTGTTCAAATATAAATAAATAAATAAGTAAATAAAATGCAAGAAGTATAATCTTATTAGGATGTAGAAAGTCACAAGAAAATGTTCTTTTTCCTAACAACTAAAATAAACCAAATAAACTATAAAACCATAGTTTTTCTGAGCCCACAGAAAGTTCTAGATGCAAATAAACCATGATCTCAGTGCTCGAAATTTATGAGTCTTTTATTTATTTATTTTTATTTCAGAATATTATAGGGGTACAAACGCTTTGGTTATATAAATTGTCTTTGCACTGCCTGAGTCAGAGCTATAAGCCTGCCCATTCCCCACACAGCACACACCACACCCATTAGGTGTGAATTTACCCATTCCCTCCTCCCCCCCCACCTGCCTGACACCTGATGAATGTTACTTCCCATATGTGCACTTAAGTGTTGATAGATTAGTATCAGTTTAATGGTGAGTACATGTGGTGCTTGTTTTTCCATTCTTGTGATACTTCACTTAGAAGAATGGGCTCCAGCTCCATCCAGGATAGTACAAGAGGTATTAGGTTCACCACCTTTTTTATAGCTGAATAGTACTCCGTGATATACATATACCACATTTTATTAACACACTCGTGTTGATGAGTCTTTTATAAGAAAGAGAATCTGGATGTAACTGTAGCAGAATGATCAGAGAATGAGAAATTTGCCATTAATTTGAGTAAAAAGAATTAAACTGAAGTGTTAAAATTATTTAAATAGTTTTAAGAGCTTTATCTTGGCTTACATGACAAATTAGAATTCTCAGGAACTCAGACATAAAACAAATCTGCACACATTGCCCAATTCTTCTGTGAGTCTTCACCAATTATGATGGGACAATGTGACAAAGGCTGGGATGCAGAATAGGAGATTTGAGAAAGATATCTCCAGGTTTGTGAGGCCTCCTACAACTACCTAGAAACCATTTTCTGAAGATGTTGACAGATTAGGTTACCTGAGGTAATAAATACAAGGCATACTGAAATTCACCTGTACAAGGGCTAGAAACAAGGCAGGAGCAGCATATGAGGAGGAAACTTTTTTTAATAGTTCTTGAAATTTTTTAGCAGATTTTATGACCAAAGAAAATTCTCCAGAGACTGAAAAATCTTTGTCTTGGTAGAAGGCAGAGAGAGCTATTCCACAATTTCAAAAGCTGGCCCCTCAGCTATAAAGCACAATGATATCTCTAGAATCTCACAAATTCTCAGACCTAAGCCTCACAGGATAGAAAGACCCAAGCTCAATCTTTAAACATGTGAGCCTAGTAATGAACTAACACAAACTAAAACCACTCACACTATGCATGCCACAAAGTCCAGGCCTAGATCAATACAGATGAGATTAAATGAGCCCCTGATTATAGGGGATTACTACAAAAGGGTGTATTCCTTTTTCTAAATGTAAATACAATTTACTTCTGTCTATACTGTTCTTTTGCATAAATGATCAATATATGATAAATTTACAAAACACACAAAAAGGAAAGAGAGAGGAATAAGAGAGAGAGAGAGAGAGAGCATGCCATAGTCAAGAGAGGAAATAATTAACAGAAGTAGAAGTAGAGATGGCTCAAATATTAGAATTATCAGTCAGGCACTTTAAAATATCTGTGATAAAAATGCTAAAGAAACTAGTTGAAAATGTGGACAACATGTATAAATATATGGGACTTTTAGCAGAGACATGGAAAAAAGAATGAAATGGAAAAGTTACAAATGAAAATTATAATATCTGAAATAATAAATTCATTGTATGTGCTTAACAACAGATTGGACTAAGCATAGAAAAGAATTTTGGAATTTGAATGCAGAGCAATAGGAAGTATGAGATGGACACTTAGAGAAAAAATTATGAAAAATAATTGAACAGAGAGTCTAAGATGTGTAGGAGATCAAATGGTCTAGCATATATGTAATGGAATCTCCAGAAGGAAAGTGAAGTGAAAATGGAGCACACACAAATTTCAAGAGATAACAGCCATGATCTTTCCAAGTTACTGAAACATCATTAAGGATAAATCCCAAGATCATTTTTTACGTATAAGAAGACATCCATGGGTTCTAGGTGGAAGACTGTGGTAGCTGATTGTTATCATGACATGAATTAATGGCCTCCCTCTATCTATACCCATTGCCCCATAACTTTGTATTCCCCATCTACATGTTGACTCTGAGATGGCCCTTCAATGTGTTTTGGCTAATAGAACATGGCAGAAGTGACTAGGCCTCCAAAAAAAGGCGGGGGAGAGGGGAGCTTTGCCTGCTTAGCATGCTTTCTTGTACATTTAGGCTTCTTTGCACTTATACTTAAGCTTTGCTATGAAAACATGCCAGGCTAGGCTGCTGGAAGGATATAAGAGACAGAGAAATAAGACAAAAGGATGAGACCAAGGTAATCCAGCTGGCAAACAGCCATACCCAAAAACAGAGTTGCCTGTCTGGCTCACAGCTACTCAACATTCCGTGAAGGGATCAAGCCAAGCCAAGAAGCACCTAATTTGCTGACCATAAAGAATCAAGCACTAAAACAGAGATATTATTTGAAGATATTATGTTTTTGGATGGTTTATTATTCTGCAATCCCCAATAGGGATAGCCCCAAATTGACCTTATTATGTTTTACCTTTCATTCCAAGAAGCTGTTGCTCACTGGCATAGTTATTTCATGTCCCAATTGTAAATGACTAGAGATAAAACTCTTATTGATTTTCTTCTGTACCTGAATTGGTTCATTTTGATTGAGGTGTCTATCTTCTGAAACATAATATACTGGGGGAGAAACATAAGATAGTAAATAGTGCATTGCTGCCTCTAAAACTGTAGGCAGATTACGTTCCACTGAAGGTCAGCTGATCAAAGGGAAAATGTATGGTCATTTTTTTCTATAATGCTATATTGAAAATACCTTCCCACTATTTTCCTACCAAAAAGGAAAGTTAGTAATTTCAAAATTGCTTAATAGTTTGTATTGTCTGAGCGCAAGGCAAAAATGAAAACATGAGCAACCTATAGTATAATAATATTTAAGTTAAAAATATTTAGTTCTCTAGAATTTAGTGGGTATTAATTCTGCTTTACTATTTTCTTATGACAATTTTAAACCAGAATGAGATGCTTTGAAAGGGAATAATAATAACACTGTACACTCAAGCGAATAGAACATAGATTCTGTCTCATGGGTAATTATTAGCATTTACTATTTTAACTTTTTAAAAAAAATGGGTTAGAGATAAAATAAATATTCAATTTTAAAATATACAAAAAATAGAAATAAAATCCAACCCAACAGCAATGCCATTATTGGTAAGAATAATGAAGATAAAAACTCAGAAATTAATAAAATGTAAAGTGGTGTGGAGTGAGGAGTCAACAGGGCCCAGGAGAATGTATAAATAATCCTAAAACCTGGAACATTGCAAAACAGTTGCTATGGTTTTTAAAAATATCATCTAGGAAAGTTGGGGAAAATACAAAAATATCAGAATAGGAATGACAAAAGATTAAATAGATACTGATGAAACTATTAACTGGAATATACATACCTCCGGGTAGAAGTTGGCACAGTAGACATTCCTCTTCTCAGTTCTGAAAGCAAAAAGAAAGAAAAAGGAGAAAAACAAATTAAAATTTCATCTTCGGTGATAATAGGGAACACTTAAAAACAGATAAAAATCCTTGCCCTCTTGGAACTCACATTCTAGTTGAGGGGAAGACAGAAGAAGGGCAAATTAAACATGTATAGATAGTATAAAAGAGCATGAGTACTAAAGAAAAAATAAAGTAGGGAAGGGAGCTAGATTGTGAGGATTGGGGCATTTGTAGTTTTATGATGTGATCAGAGATACTCTTCCTGAGAAGACCTGAAGGAGTTGAGGGAACAGACATGCATCTAGTTGGTGGAAGTGTAGATACATCTTCTCTACTTCAGTGTAAAAACTGCTTAGCAGGGAAAGGATTGGGAGAGAAGTTGAAATATTATATATGTGGAATTTCTCCATTGTCTTTCATTTTTGTTTTTATTCACTGGAGATTATGGAGAACTTGAATCACAATTAAGTTGGAAAAAAACAAAACAAGTAAAGCTCAATTTCCATTACATAAAGAGGTAGATATTGTCAGGCGCTTAACCAGTTCTCTCTCTATGTTCTCTCTCGTCCTCAACCACCCTCAAATACTGCTGCTAATTAAAAAAAAAAAAAAAGAAAGAAAGAAAGAAAGAAAAAAGAAAAAAAAAAAACCTAAGGAAAGAAAAAGCTGCTTTTCAGAAATAAGAAAGTACTTTATTTTCTAAGTCACAAAAAGTACAAGGCAAGCATGCAGCCATGTAAGTTTCTTTGTTTTACAACATTGTGATTGAAAAGTTAGTTCATTATGTGTTCCTCAAGCTGTGCTCAATCTGCAGGCATTTCTGTCTCAGAAATCTCACCAAACTGTGCTCTTGAGCCTCTGTCCCTAAACACATCAGCAGTGCTCTTGTTAACTTAGAAGTGACGGCACCATGATGTTTTCTGTGGAAGGCCAGTGAGAATGATACAGGATTCTTGCTTTCCCAATGGCTCCAGACAAACATTTGAAGCACCACATTACTGATATGACTGTAGCACTGTCCCCTTCAGGGACAAGGGAGACATTTTAGGAAAGCAAAATGAAACATATTTTGATATTTGGCAGTCATAGTACAGTATAAACATTTGCTTTATTCCTGCAGCTTCCAAAATCTAAGTTGTATTTGATTATCATTCAACTTAAATTCAAGTTCCTTTTTGTAGTTTATAAGTTTCTACAATATGGAGGAAAAGTGACTAGAATGACCAAACTGTTAATAATGACTCTTTTAGGGATATGAAAATATGTATACTTGGTTTTGCTTCTTTCTACATTTCTGTGGTTGTGCAGACTTTCACTAACAAGCATATATTACTTGTGTATCGAAAAAAATACTAACATACTTTCCATTTAAATAATAGTCTCATCTTGTTCAAAATATGAATAGAAATATTACCAAAAACTTTCTATGTCTACGTACCTCCAATATTTGATTACTCTAATTCTTGGCAATTCTGTTTTATAAATATCCCTTGGTGTTTCATGGTGCCTGCTCTCCCTCTCTGCTCCCCACCGCCTTGTCCTTAATTAACAAAGGTCAGACTATATAGATGAGCAGCCTAGCCTTCTGTTCTTACACATGCAAGTTGTGTGAGAATGCTGAATCTTGGTTTCCACCCCCACACTGCTGAAGTGGTGTCTGAATTTAACAAAATTCCCAGGTGATCTCTGTACATACTAAAGTTTTGGTGTAGTAGCCTGATATTCTCCCTTTCTCAGAAGCTCCTAGGTGGTGCTGAGGTTGCTGGTCTGCAGACCACAACACCCACCTGCATTGTCCCAACTATCCTCTTGCTATCATTCCTTCCCTGTCCCAACCCATTTCCTACCTTATTACCAATTGTCACTTTAAAACATGGATCTGATATTAAATACCAAATATGTAAAACACAATTCTGCTGGCTCATCTTACATTATAAAATCTTACCTTCTCTATACAGAAATTAAGGTCCATTACAAGTCAGCCACCAAATATCTATACAGCTATATATTTCCCCATTCTTTTTGTACCTGAAATATTTAGTTATTCCCAAACTTATTTTTAGCTCTTCCTTATTACACATGATAAACTTTGCAATTTCTTTCTTCTTGTCCTTTTGATTAATTCATCTCAAAACCCTACTCTAATGTTAATTTTTCTGTGAAAGTGTCTCTTACTCTTTCTTACCACTAACCCTAAAAATTGAATGCTTCCATGAAAGAGAAATCTCCCATGGTAATCTATATTTGTCATATGTACTACATATATATATATACACACACACATATACACAAATATATGTATTTTTGAGTCTGTATCTCTGACAGAATATGAGCTCTTATGAGATATGGACTTAGAAACCATAGCTATTTTTGTGACTGAGTTTGTTATTCTCAACAGAAACAGCTCCTACCAGAAATCCAACCACTGTTTCTCACCCTCCTCCCCCGACACACACACACACACACACACACACACATTTTTATTTGTTTTTTAGTAGAAGAAAAAGAGGATTTAGAGTCACACATCTGAGTTTGAATTTTGGCTTCAGCAATTCCCATTACTTGTATAAGCCTACCACTGTTACAAGTATAACAACTACTTACAAGTTTTTACAAGTTTTAGAGACTTGTTTTGTGGTTCAAAAATCTAGTTTATCTTTGTGAATGTTCTGTGTGCTCTTAAAAATATGTATTTTGCTGTTGCTGTTGGGTAGAGCCCTCTATAATTGTTATTTAGATTAGTAAAATAAATTGGTTGACAGTGTTGCTTGTGTCTTCTATAGCTTTCCTGATTTTCTACTTGTTCTACTAATTACTAAGTGTTGAAAATCTTAGGTATAATTGTATATTAGTACATATTTTTCTAGGAGATTTTTTTTAGCCATAATATAAATAAGTGTCTTTAAATAAATACTACAGCAATAGCATGGTAGGTGCATGCTATTGCTGTAGTATTTATTTAAAACAAAGCTCATGGTAGATTTGGTAACTCTCAATTTTATCACTGTACAATATATAATATTATAGGGTCTTTGAATCATTGTAATCATACCACATTAGTGGTGATCTACCTGCGCTATGAAGGTCACATATAAGACCTATGTGAAATCTGACTTGGGATGTAACAGTTAGGATTTGTTCAAATAATCAGAAATATCATGATCAATATTAAATAAGAGATTTATTGTAGAGATTGACCCTTATGTATTTGTGGCAACTGGGGAAAAAATTTATAGAAAACTGTCACCTTTTTGTCCAATGGAGGGTCTGAAGTTCCTGTAGGTCAGGAAGGTCAGTCATCAGGAAGAAATAGTGTACATGATCCAAAGGGAGAATGAGTACAAACTGGTAGCTGTGAGGACAAACCTGAAGCCTTCTTTTCCCTTGTGCTCTCCAATACAGATGATGTGGGTGGTGAACAGAAGCGACTGGCACCCTTTGACACAGAGTAACATATAGGACATGGGAGGCTACAGGCACAGTTGCTGCACTATCCCAACAAAGCAAGGCAGCAGTAATCTCTGTAAGCTGCCATAGTGTGTGGTTCCCCACTATGACCTTCAGCATGTAATGGTTTTTCTTCACTTTAGCCATCTAAAACCCTTCCTGATTTCTCTTGTGACCGACCATAACCTAGGATCAAATAGAGAAGGAATTTCTGGAAAACAGTTCCAGCTTAGATTATTAACAGTTCACTTAGTAGAAAACTATGACTCACATGAGGAGAATGATGGATATTGGAATGGCAAATGTGGAAACAAACTCTGAAAAAATAATCTTAATGACTCAAATATATACTGGTATCAATATTTATTTTGTATCAAAATAAATTTTTAAAAAATTTTGGAGCTCAAAATGCAGGTTTCAATCAGTACATGTAATGCTATAATTCAATCTGAACAACAAGAATAATTTTACATTAGTTTTTTTTAATGCAGTTATTCTAAGAAGTCATTAATCTGAACTTTCTAAGTCCATTTATTCATAGGCTTATCATTTATTCACCTAATCAAGAATGTACTTATATAAAATACTCTAGATGTATTTCCAAAACAACTTCTTTTATGATATGTTTCTTCTTACTATGAAAAAGCCTAGCATAATATCTAGCACCCTGTAATTATTATATATAAAGTCTCTTTAAAACTCTATGTAGGTAATAAATTTAAGATGTTGAACATTAAATAATTATACTTCTGTGGAATAATCAAAGGTAAGTGCAGAAAAGATAAAACTGAAAAACCCAAATTCATATGATGTATATCATACTTGGCCCAGATTATAATAATCATTTTCTGAAAGATAGACAGGGATCTGAAATAGAATTCCAGAAGAATGAAGAATGTCCTTAGTCAGTGTGGAACTATTGAGAAGAACATAGTATGTAACAACAGCAACAAAACACTACCATTTATTAAGAGAAAGAGAGACAGACACACAGAGAGAATTGGTAAATCTTAAGAAGCCAAAAGGCTATACACAGAACAATGTCTTAATCTAAATTTTTAAAAATAGCAATAGCTATTATTATTTTAGACACTTACAGTATTTTTTGGAGTTTCCCTTTGAGATTTATGAAATTTATGGAATTATTCTTTGAAAATTCTAGCAGTACTAAAGGATTACATTTCAAAAAGTACAAAGATTTATTTTAGCTATTTTTATCTTTTTAGATTTTCACTAGAATTTAGAGTCAAGATGGTTGCCAGCGTACCTAGTATTCAAATATGTTACTGACAGCAACAAACTCAGTGAGGAAATATCTCTGCATCTTTTAAAATGCCCATTGATTTACTCACTAAGCAGGTATTGAGGGTCTATTTTGTGTTAGACTCCATACAGGTACTGGAAACAAAAAGCCAGGTACAGTAAGGCTCTTGTCTTTAAGGAGCTTACAATTTAGCAGAGGTGTGCAGATTAATCAATAATTACCGTGCAGTAAATAGCAGCATAAACGTAGTCATAGCATGTGGTGAAAGCACAAATAGCTCTTTAACTAGACTGTGGGCTCATGGACAATTTCCTCGAGGAAGTCATGATGAAGTCATGATTCGAAGTATCAGCAGGCTGAGTACAGCAACTCTAGAAACAATATCCAGCACGTAGGAAGGCATAGACTGTGAAACAACAGAAAGGGAAATAGACAGTTTGGGGTAGTGAGATCAAAGGAGCCAAATAAGTAGTGGTGGTGGTGGTGGTGGTGGTGGTGGAGTCATCTAGGATAAGATCCTAGAGGCTATCCTATGCTATCAACCCTGGAACATTTGTTGGCATGAAATAATTGTGGATTTAATAAATGCTTCCTGAGCATATTTATCCTTGACTGAGAAGTACAATTTAATTGTTGTAACAAATGAATTATAGATTGCAGCTCTTATCCCTCTTTTTCTGTCCCTGTCCTTCCCCACTATAGGTATACAGGCTTTAAAAGAGTCTAAATTTGATACAATTAACAGAAAAGATAAAACTCCTACACTAAAGGGCCTTATAATCTCATTTGGAAGATAAAACAGTTATGAAAATTACTTGAAGACAAGGAGGGACTAGACCAGAGGTAGAAGTGGTGCTGCTGGTGGTATTAACTATCTGGAAGCCCTAAAGCTATTTCCTAACGAAATGTCTCCAGGAGAAATTCTTCAGCACTAAAGGACAATGGCCACTCACTTCTTCGAGCCTCTACAATCTTAGGGACATAAAACTCTGAGGCAATTAGTCTATTTTTAAGAGAGGTTAAAGATTATGTTGATAGTAGGGAAGTGAATGTAAATCACACAAGGATTCTCTCTGTTGACATGTCATCTTCTGCTTTTATTTCATTGCTACGGTGTACTTAATGTTATTAAAAAAAATAGGGCTTCTCAAGCGCAGTAGGGCATATATTCATTGGCCTAAGGAGTGGGCTATATCTCTCCAAGATAAGAAAGACAGTAGTGATCAACAAACAGGGTTGCTTTAAATGGCCCAGCTTTATCAATACTATACAGCTGAGCCTTTAGAGGCTGCTTGCAGGGTGCTTGTACGTTGGTAGCAAACTCCTTGGACTAGAGACTTAGAAATTTTTCCATTTCAAGCAGCATAATGCCTTGGAAGAGACCTTAAACAGAATCTTGGAAAGAAGTTGCCTATAAACTATAAACTAAAAATCCAGTGAGGGTTTACAAGCCTCTTGGCAATGTCAGCTTTATCCTTTGCTGAGAAACATTGCTCTGAGTTTAAATTGGGGGCACCTAAATAAAAATAAAAATAAACCCTAAGAACTATTTCCCTCCCCTGCCTCTCATCTATATTCTCCCTAGTGGATGATACTGGTTAAAGGACAAAATCAAGACTTTAATTTATCTATTAATAATGTTATATTAGGATTAAATGAAATGAGGCAGACAAAAACACTGTGAAAACTAAAATGGTACTTAAAATTGGCGATTGTGTGGTATGTTAGAGTTTTTTTCAGCAAAACTTCCATCCTCTCTTATAACTCCATGGAAGGAGTGTATTTTCCCAGCTTTTGAGTTAGAGAATTGATTGATAGGATGTTAGCAGACATCCTGAGAACAAAAGATTGATAGGTGCTTGTATTATCGGGGTGTGCCAAAGCCAGCTAACACTGAGGGATAAGTTTTCAGAAATTTTGCAAGCCAGTTGTCAAACAAGCCACCATTAAAAAATCAGCAAAATTAAACACAAAGGTAATACATACTAAAAACTCAACACTTCCTGTTTTATTGTGTTTTACAATTATCTATGCTCTCACGGTTATTTATACATATTGAATCTATATTGGCATATAAGAGTACGCTATTCCACATCTTTTCCCAACTCTGAATTTGGACACATAATTTGCATTATCAAGATGAACATTATCTTACGTGATATGACAGATTACATATGATTTGAAGTAAGATATATCCTAAAATAGCATTGTGCAGTAAAGAGTAAAAAGACCTGCTTATAAGGTTGTCCCTTGGCTAGTGTTTGGGAACTTGGATTCCAGGAGGGTTCCCACCATTCCCAGAACTGAGGCTCGTGGTTCCTTATGCCTAAACTGTACAAACAATGTGGTTTATGTTGAACACTAGCTTTCCCTTTCCTTCTGGAAGTTTGGAATTTTGTACATGCTAGGCAGAAGGTAAGTGAATGAATTTCCCCCAGTAAAAAACCTCGGGTACTAAGTCTCAAATGAGCTTCCCTGGTACACAATACACATGTTATCACTCTTTAATACTGGAGGAATTAAGTACTGTATATTCTGTACATGACTCCATAGGGAGAGGATGCTTGGAAGCTTGGGCCTAATTTCTCCGGACTTCTCTTCTTGCACCTTTACTCTTTGCTGGATTTACCTCATATCTTTTTGCTGTAATAAATCTCGTGCTGATTCTTGTGAGACTTTGTAGGAAATAGCTGAACTTTGGGGTGGTCCTGGGCCTTCTAAAACAGCATTACCTAAACTTAGTGAGTCAAAAGAATATACAAACGTAAAGGGGACTTTGACTTCAGTAAATTCATAACTTGACTTTCCTGATTCTGGGTCTGAAGATTAAAGACTGCTTTCCTATTTGAACCTTTTAATGTTTAAACTTTATGAATTTAGTCTGTAGATGCTAACCTTTAATTTACAGTGTTTGAGGGATATATGTACTAGAGATTTCAGTAAATCTTCAGTTTATGTCTCTGAATGACTTCAACTTTGATGGTGGGTCACAGTTGGGGGCATTTGGTTACATATTAATGCATGTAAATTAGACCCTCCTTAAGACTTTTTTGTTATAGTCAATCAAGGAGTCAGTATACTTCTTTTAATATATTTACAGCAAAATGAGTTTATGGGAATCCTGCTATAAATATGCTTAAAGGCTAAACATAAAAATAGGGTGAGTATAGAAACTGACATGCATAATTCATTGATGGTAAGGTATTATGCAAGTTCCATGCTCCAGAGAATGGTTATATAAAATTTTAATGAAAGTTTTGGCAACCCAAAACTCATCTATGCTTTTGAGTAACACAGGGGAATATCACTTTTCTCAAAGGTGGATCTGGGCAGCTAAATTATAAGTTGTTGAGAAGATAAATTCATTAAAGCTCTTACAGACCTGTAGGAAAATTTGACTGACTCTCCATTATCTGGTAGCTCCAACTATCATTTTTTAAGTATTTGTCCTATTTAATGGAGTAAAAATAGCATTTCCCAAAGAAGCCAGTTGAATGAATTAGTATTAGTACCAAAATTATTATTAATAATAATACAATGCAAAGTATCTGATATGGCTGAATTTTAAGCATCAACCATCTAGGTTGAAGGCAATAAATTATATTATTGAGGGTGATAATTCTTTAAATGGTACCTAGGAGTTTTGTGCATGCTTTTAGCAAGCATCAATAGGAGTTTCTAATAGTTCAAGAGCAACAAGGTTTATTGGTAAGAATATTATGGTTTATCTAACATCCACAATGGAGAAATATAGCTTTTAAATTTATATTAATAGAAGACACAGATTGATATAGGACTCAACATATAACTCCTTGAGTATTATGATTACCCAAATGCATGTATATTTTAATAAATTTTTATTTTGGAATAAATATTTTGTTCATTTTCTGCTTATATTTAGATGAACTTGGGGTTTTGGGGACAGGGATCTGAAAAGTTATAGGAGACCACAAAATTCACACCCTTGATGAATTACTCTAAGCAGACCTGTGGCTGATGCAAGCATAGATTCAGTGAGAAACAAGGATGCCAGACTAGAGGTAAAAGTAGAGAGTATAGTTTCCTTTTTTGGTAACTTTCTACCCCTTGATTTTATCCAAGAACTTTATTTTTAAAGTAATAATTTTTTTGATAGTAATAATTTTCTTTGATATGAATTGATGATCTGAAGATATGTTGATTGATTGGTTAAAATCACAAGTCATGAGCCTTTTGGAGATATTATTTGAAAGAGAGAAAATGTCTTCACAGGCTAAAAATGAAACTTTCTTGCATAATGACTGAAATTACATTAGACATGCAAGAAACCACTGTTGATGTTAAGTGAAGAAAGTGACCAAATTGTTAGGTGGGGCATGTTCTACCTTTTTAAAGAAAATAGTATGCACCTGAAGGAAGGGAAGCTTTATAAACAATAACTAGCACTGGGGGTATTGGGTCTCTAGTCTGTAGAATTGAGAAAATTTTAGCAAAGAAATATATATTATTATATAATCTGAAACAATATATTTTCTTTATATCAAAAAGTGAGTGTGTGTTTCTACAGCAAATATGCAGATAGACATACCCCAGGGCAAGCTCACATCTATGATCCTGCTCTTACTGACTTGTTTTTCTTGTGATTGAAACTAATGAGCTCCTATTCTTGACATCTGGCCCTCACTTGTACAACTAACTTCAACTTTAGACCCCACTTAAGTATATGGCTCCTGGCTCTGATTTGCTGTTCTTTTTATAGTAAATATTTGTTGAATATTTTAAAACAACCCTTTGGCATTGACTTTATTATGACTTTGAATCTGGAATCATTTTTGAGTAACTACCTGATCTTCCATCGACTGCTATACATCTGCATATCAACTTTATCTCTCCATTTACCCTAGTCAGGCCCATCCAAACACATGTGTTACATACATCCTTGGACTCCTTCTTTCCAAAACTGCAGAATTATTTCTCAATGGGGGCCTATTAACCCTTTCCTCCATCTTCAATTTAAACTTGCCAGTTTGCTACTTCCACACCAAGATCTCTACTATTTAGAACATGGTAGTTTGTCACCAAATGTATGTTAGAGTTAATGAATGAATAAATGAATATTTTAGTACCTCATAGAAGCCCACCTCAATTATACATGCCTTCTTGGGATAATATATTTCTGCTTGACTAAATGCTTCCAAATCTCCAACTCCTGATTACTCAGAGTATTTGTTGTCTCATGCACCCCAGGATCAAGTCTTCAGGAAGGGCTTGCGTTCATCTCAAATTATGTCCTTAATGTGAAAACTGTTACATTACTGCTGCTCAAGGAAAATAATTAAAGTCAGGTTTTGTATCTGCACCTCCATATGAGGGAGGTTGAGTCCTAGAAATTCTAATATCAAATTTCTACTTTCCCAAACCTGCTCTTGGATTCCTCAACCCTACTACTAAGTAAAAATCATCAATAGCAGTATAAATATAAAAGCAATTTCGATTTTAAGAGTTATTAAAGTATCATGGTTATGATTTGAGGATATGACATGACCCCAATCAACTATGGCAGATTTGTTGGTGAGGATGTAAACAGGGGCTTCCTGAGAATCTAAAAATTATATATGTGTTTCCTAGGAGTCCTTAGAATGCTATTTGGGGGTCAACATACAAATTAGCCCTCTAATAAGCAATAAATGTTAAATAAGTAGATGGGAAAAACAAGTTATTTCAAGTACTATATTTTATTAAGCATTCATTGAGAATGCATTGAACAGTTAAATATGTATAATCAAAAAGCAGGAAACTCCCTTTTAATTTTCCTTGTAGAAGGTCATAAAGAGAAAGATAATGTTCTAAATGAGCAGTCCCCAACCTTTTTGGCACCAAAGACCAGTTTCATGGAAGACAATTTTTCCATGGACTGGGGTTGGGGGGGATGGTTTCGGGATGATTCAAGCGCATATTTATTGTGCACTTTGTTTCTATTATTATTACATTATAATACATAATGAAATAGTGATATTAATACAACTCATGATAATGCAGAATCAAATGCCGCCACTGATCTGACAGGAGGCGGAGCTCAGGAGGTGATGCAAGCAATAGGGAGCAGCTGTAAATACAGATGAATCTTTGCTTGCTGGTGGCTCACCTCCTGCTGTGTGGCCCACTTCCTAATAGGCCACCAACCTGTACAGTCCACGGCCTGGGGGTTGAGGACTGCAGTTCTAAGTTACAGAAGCAGGCTGTATTTCTAAGTTACAGAAGCAGGCTGTATTTCATTTTCATTGCTTTTTTCTTCAGTTGAAATCAAACCCATGTCTTTGCAACTTTGGCAATTTCCAACAAAAATGCTTGAATATATGACATTTAGCCAATGTCTAAGAGGGATGGAGAGTGCACAAAGAGCAGCTCTTTCCCCAAACTGTGGAAAGGAAATTTTCATGTAATAAATTCCAGTTTCATTTTTGTTGGTTCTGGATCGATGGAACTAGTCACTGTATTGTTGCCTTTCTGCACTGAACCTGAGATTCTATTCTTGGTCAATCTAAGATAGTTCTAGCTTTATGTGCTCCCAAAAATTCTGGACGTTTTAGCCTTCCAGGGTCAGCCATGGTCAAACTGAACTCAGAAGTCATTTGTGAAAAATATATCAAAAGAGAATATGCATTTTTACGGAATATGTTTTGTTGTTTTTTTTAAAAAAACACATCTACTGTCAAAAGAAGCATAAATGATTCTAAGAATTGCACAATTGCATTATATTTCCATCCAACTGTGAATATCTTTTGGTACTATTCTGGACCAAATCAGGTTATAAAACATCAATATACTACACATGGAAAAATTAAAATTTAAAATATTTGTGCTTAACAAAGATAGCTGAAGCATAAGAAAGTCAGGCTAGAGGTTTTGAGTAAAAGAAATATTAATAAAACTGATGTGTCAGATTTGGTGACAGATTACTTATCATTTCAATTATATATACATTATTTTGGCAGTTTGTTCTCATGTGTAGCACTGAGAATTTTTTCTCCTTAATGATAGTTTTGAGGCAGTGCTATTTGCACTAACAAGGCATATTAAAATGGAAGCACTGACTACAAAGAAAACAAATGTCTAATCTAATGGCCAGGGGATCCTGACTGGGGCCAAGTTGACAGCTCAGTTATCCAAACAGGTTACAAGTGATTGCATTGAAGACAAATGCCTGTGGATTTTTTTCTGTGAGAACTGCTCAATAAGATTGAAAAATGTTAAAGAGAAGGTGCCTTCTCTCCAAATAACTATATATTTATGAAATGTGATAAAGATCTGTGTGTCTGTGTGTGTGTCTATAAATAATTAAGAGAATCCAGGGTTTGGGACATTTTAAAAGATAAAGTTAGTAAGAGCAAATTTATTGGAATTTTAACAACTGAAAAAAAAAATCCATTTACCCACCACTTCCATGACATTACAACAAAAAGTACTGCCATTGTGAGTATCCTGAAGTATTGCAAGATTCTGAGCAACCTTTGGAATCACCACATACAAATTATTCTCTATCTAGTATCTAGTGTGAATAGTGAGTACAGTGATTCTAATTTTCTGTAAACTAGAAATCCCCAAATGATACTTAAGCCAATAACTATCCATAATATCTCATTATAAAAATTCCTCATATTACTAATTGGATTACTATTTAGCTAAAAATAAAAAGCACAACAGATGAAACGTGGTTGAAGGTCTTACCTTGTTTTTCTTTTGTGATTTTGTTGTTTTTAAATTGGAGTGGGTCTTTATTTTAAAAAATTAGTTTATGAATTAAAACAGAAGAAAACTGTGGTATCTTTCATGTTTTATAAGTTATACACATTGAATTTGTGCAGCTTCAATAAAACAAGAAAGCCATCGTGGTATGATAGCAAGAACACACATTTTGGAGCCAAGTTAACTTGGGTTCCGAACCATAGTGTAGTCTTGGACAACTTATTTAACGTCACTAAATTTAATTTTATTTGTCTTTCATGTGGCACTGATAATATGAGTATTATTCAGCCAATAGGAATAAATAAATGATGTACACAAATCACTTGGCACAATGACAGAACATCATAGGTGATTTGTTGATGATAGCTGTTATCATAGTGAATGTAGCAGAGAAACATATAGTTACCTGCTTAGTGTCTGAGTGGCGTGAACTCCATATCTTCTTTCTGTAAATCATTCATTCCATTCATTTAACAGACACTTATTGAACATTGACTTGTCAGGTGCCAGTTGGCACCTGGGTATAAAAATGTGAAAAAGGCAGAGTTAAAAGGATCACAGGCTAGTGAGAGAAATAGGGAAAACAAAGAAATGTTTTCAGTTAAGGTAGAGGTATGGACCAGATGCTAAGGGAGCAATCAGGATGGAGGCACAAAATCCAGATTGGCTCATTCACTATCAAAAAGGCTCCTGGTGAAGGTGATGGTTGAGTAGAGTCTTTGGAGTAAGAGTATTCAGGCAAAAGTGCTATGGCAGTAAGTGAAGAGATGTCTTGAAAACATTTGCTAACCCATTTACGTTTGGAGAGGAGACCATAAAAAACATGCTTCAAAGGGATGCACCTGTGGACATTACTCTAGAGAAGGAACAAAACAGTATTATAGACACAGATACAAAGTTGGAAAATATGTGGACAAAATTTTTAAAATTCTATAGATAACTTAGAGTCTAAATCTCTACATAGCGTTTTTTACACATCCTGCTTACCTAATCTAAGACATATCTATTCAGAAAAGCAAAATACCATTACGAATTGAGTACCCCTTATCTGAAATGCTTGGGACCAGAAGTGTTTGGGATTTTGGATTTTTTTCTTTCAGATTTTAGAATATTTGTATATGCATAATAAGATCATGGGGATAGGACTTAAGTCTACACATAAAATGCATTTATGTTTCATATACACTTTACACACACTGCCTGAAGGAAATTTTATACAATATTTTTAATAATTTTCTGTGTGAAAGTTTTGATTGTGCTTTGACTGCAACCCATTACATGGGGTCAGGTGTGGAATTTTTCACTGTGACATCATGTCAGCACTCAAAAAGTTTCAGATTTTGGGACACTTCGGATTTTCAGGTGAGAGATGTCAACCTTCATTGCATTTTATGATAAACAACATCAGAATTAAAATAACAGATTGCTATATTATCTAAGTAAAGGAAAGCCATTTAAAACATTATTGTATGTACAGGGAAGTTAAAAGTAATCTTTTTTTCACCCCAGCTTTATTGAGGTATGATTGACACATCAAAATTACATATATTTATGGTATGTAATGGGTGTTTTGATATACGTACATATACACTGTCAGAAGATCATCACAATCATGCTAATTAACATATCCATGTCACATAGTTCCCATTTTTGTTCATTTGGTTTTTGTACATTTAGAACACCTGAGTCTACTCTCAACAAATTTCTTTTTTTTTCTTTTTTTCTTTTTTTTGTAATGATAATTTTGGTTTTATTTGTTCACAATGGCAATAACAATAATTTTACAAGTTTAACCCTAATGTCTTTGAAATAACTTTTAGCATAACTGTTTGCAATCAATTTGAAAAGCAAAGGACAAAAAAGTAGTTGAAACTTTGGATAGCTGATATTTTTGAGACCTGATGTATTATTTATTTATTTATTTATTTATTTATTATACCTCATTATGGGGGTACAACCGTTCTGGTTAAATATATTGCCCATGCCCCTCCCAACCCCCTGAGTCTGAACTTCAAGAGAACAAATTTCAAGTGTGCAGTACATTATTAACTATAGTCACCATGCTCTACATTAGAACTTACTCATCTTATAACAAAAAGTTTGTATCCTTTGACCAATAGCTCCTCTTTCCCCGCCCCCCTAGACCCTGATAACCACTAGTCTGTTACTATGAGTTTGATATTTTTTTAGATTCCTAACATAAGAGAGGACATGCAATATTTATCTTTTTGTGTCTGGTTATTATACTTAGCATAATGTCCTCCAGGTTTACCCATGCTGTTGCAAATGGTAGAATTTTCTTAATTTTTAAGGCTGAGTTGTATTTGTGTGTGTGTGTGTATACTACATATAGACCACATTTTCTTTATCCATTCATTTCTTAATAGACACTAAGGTTGTTTCCATATCTTGGCTATTGTGAATAATGCTGCAGTAAATATCAATTCCTTTGGATATATACCCAGAAGTGTGATTGGTGGATCACAACAGTAGTTATATTTTTAATTTTTTTGAGGAATCTCCATACTGTTTTCCACAATGGCTGTTAACAATGTAGATCTCACCAACGTAGTACACAGTTCCCCTTTTTTTCACACCTTTTTTTGCCAATTCTAGTTATCTTTACTCTTTTGATAATAGCCATCTTAACAGGTGTGAGGTGAGATCTTATTGTGCTTTTCATTTGCATTTCCCTCATAATTAGTGATGTTAAGCATTTTTTTATTATTTCAAAATATTACAGGGGTACAAAGGTTTTTAGTTACATATATCAATTTTGTTATGCTTGAGTCAGGGTTGTAAGTATGCCCATCACCTGGACAGTGTCCACAGTACCTGTTAGGTAGGTTTTTGCCCATCCCCCCTTTTCCCTCTTATTTGCTTGGTTTCTACTGAGTTTTACTTCCCCGTGTGCACGTGTGCTCATTGATTAGTTTCAATGTAATAGAGAGTACATGTGGTGCTTGTTTTTCACTTAGGATAATGAAGGGTGGAGCCAACGTGAAGGCTGCAACTGTAAAGCTGATTCCAATGCCCACGTGGCCCAGTGCACCTGAGAGCTCAGGATGGCTTATAGCTGCTGCCGGATCCCTACCACACCTGTTGTCTGCTGCAATGACTCTCCACAGACTCCAGGCAGGTCCCGGATTTCGTGCAGTGGAGAGAGCCCTCTCACAACTCGGCCATAGTCCCTGCAGGGTAAGTACGGTGCCTCAGAGCTTTATCCTGCTAATCTTCCTGCATGTGCTTTAATATTATCAAATGTATCGCCCATGACCTTCTCTTTTTTTCCACACTGTGAGTCCTGCTTCTTTGTGGTTTCACAATGTGCCTTGCGAGAATAGCTGTTTGTAGGTAGCCATCTGCTTCGTATTCACTCTTTGGGAGCTGGGGGTTCGCGGCCTGCTTCTAATCCGCCATTTCTTTCCTTCCTGATGTCTCCTTCTGATGGTGGCCTCAAGATAAACTCTTCCAGTGGTGGCGGCTGGACCCACGTGCTTACTCCCGCTGGCGGTCGTGGGGAGGTGGGGAGAAATTTCTTTGTGGGGAGAGGCACGCCTGCAACTTGCTTGGCGCAGACTTCTTTCCCTACATCAACTGAGAGTCTGGAGAGTGGTGATGTGAACTGGCCTCAGCAGCACTTGCTTGGGGCTGGGGCACGGGCGGCCTCGCAGGGCTCCGCAGTGCTTTGCTGGGCAATTCTGTTGTGGATTGCTGGGCACTGTGTGTGTCCTGCAGGCTGGAGGCTCTGAGACCAAAAGCAGCTATTCTTACATCAGATACAATGGACCAGTGATGGTCTGTCTCTTGCACTTGGCCCAGTTATATTTTTACTTCATGCTTCTTAGACTGGTGTAAAGGGGGTGGGGGAGTGAGGGTATCTCTGATATTCTTATGAAGCCTCAGTCTTGCCAGCATATTTTTTCATATACTTTTTTGCCATTTGTATATTTTCTTTGGAAAAATGCCTATTCAGGTCCTTTGCTAATTTTTTAATCTTTTTTTTGCTATTTAATTTTATGAGTTCCTTATATATTTAGAATATTTATCTCTTATCTGATATTTGGCTTACAAATATTTTCTCCTATTCCCTAGGTTGCCTTTGCATTTTGTTGATTGTTTTCCTTTGCTGTACAGGAGCATTTTTGTTTGATATAGTCTCACTTGTTTATTTTTGCTTTTGTTGCCTGTGCTTTCGGTGTCAACTCTAAAAAATCATTGCCAAGATCAATGTCAGGGAGATTTTTCCCTGTTTGCTTCTAGGAGTTTTATGGTTTCAGATCTTTTAGTATGTTTAGCTATTTTTATTTTCTTTTATTGTTTCAATCATGTAGTCATATGGGTATTAATACTAAGAAGCAACTGCATATATATCTGTATATATTGCAATGTTAACCCATATAAAAGGATAATTATATATAGGTCTTGTCTATAAAACATAAAATAAATGCATTAATATATACCATGGCCTATTCATAATGTGCCAAAGAACCAACCACACTGTATTTTAATTCCTGACTTGTAAATATGACTTATTATTCCCAAGATTTTAAGGTTGGAAGCATTAAAACCCAAAGTGGATGAGGTACTTGTCCAAAGTCACATAGTTTGTTAGAGATAAGCTCAGTTTCCAACACAGCTTTGTAATTTCTAAGCTCATGTCCGTTTCTACCACACCAAAATCTAAGGGCAGTTAATTGAAAGCAAAACAATAAAAAACTAAAGTTGAATTTTAATTTAACTTTTATGAGAATATTTTTTAATAAAAATGGATACCAAATGATACTAGAATAATATTCAAAACTCATGGGCACATACTTCTTTTGGTTTAATGCTTGGTTTAGTCCTAACTACAGTGATTCTTGTGTGTGCATATTAAAGTTATACCTAGCCCTTTCCTCCGTATATTTCTGTGCTTTCTAAATAAAAAAAAAAAAAATGTCTACTTATCATTCTTGGAAAGTTTTCATTGCCCCATAAGCCACTATATTATTATTATTATTATATTAGTCCTGTTGTGGTGTGATTAATAAATTTACATTAAAACAAAATAAAATACCACCCCCCCCACATCTGTTATAACACTCTGTGACCTATTGCAAAAAAGCTGTTAAAACAACTATGGAGCTTGCTCACTGTGTCTTTGTTTGGTAATTCACACATTTAAATAATAGTTCCATTTAGCAAACTTTGTAGTGATCTCAGTGATGGTTAATAGGTAGTGAAATCATGAGAAAAACATTAAAATGATGTTCCTCAGATATCATTGGTGCTATCATTACATAGATGAGTTTCCTGTAGTCTTTTTTTTACCATTTATAAGTCATTTATGGACTTATGTTATTAGCTTATGAGCACATTAATACCTATCCTATGCTCATTTTAGTTATTTGAATGTAGTACTTTATTAAAAATACTAAGTATCATTTTGAAGAATGAATTCATTTTAAGCAAAAGTTCATATTTAATTCATTAATATTACTCCTACTTCCACTCAAAATGCTTAATTAAGTCCATTAAATTACTTTTTATAATCATGAAAAAGTTACACTAGGAGTATAATTTAATTTGAATGCTGTGGAGACTAAATTTGTTTGCATTTCTAACTTGCTAAAGTTTAGTTCCTAAATTTTACTCTGTCTTCATCTTATCCAGTGCATCCTCCTTTGCCCACTTTGATTTGATGAGACTGGCAGAACTGTCATAATTTTTAAAAGGCTCCAAAATTTCAATAAAAATATTATGAGTGGGAGTAGAGACAAAAGGGAAGGCTAGAATTGGAAAAGTCTATTATAAGTCTGTAGGAAGAAGGCTTTATTTTTAAAATAGGGTCATCCTCTATAGCTTTGGGGAAGAAGAATTCCAGAAGGGAATCTCCAGGTGGAGAGGAGAGATTGGATCAAATGTCTTTGACTTTGTTCTGGAATGTTACCATCCTTTGTGATTCTCTGCATTACTTCCAATTCCTAGCACTATAAATGCTTTTTAAAATCCTGGCTCTAAGTATAGGCAAAAAATCTTTCTGTTGGTTTACCTTATCATAGAGGCTGACATTTATGTGCAAAATTTTTGTAAAGGCAAAGATTAGAAAAATGGCAGCCAATAAAACACAATCCATTTGTTCATGGTTCAAATGTTAACCATCCCATTAGAGAAATAAGAACTCACACAGAATAAATTCTCCAGACTTCTCTGATCCTCTTATAATTTCAGTTTATTTTCTAAGGAATATTAGTATTAAATCCCCTAATATCTTCAATGCTAGCATGATGTCATGGAAAGTGCACTGGATTTGGAGAATTCAGTTCTGATTCTGTCTCATGAACTGACCTTGCAGTGCAACTTTGACAAAGTCACTTAACCTCCCTGAATACAATTTTCCTCTGGAAAATAGCAAAAGAAAATACTTTCTTTATAGGATTGTCATAACTTTCAAATGAAAATAAAACTCAATAAATGTTTAAGGAGCAAAAAAAAACAATGGAACAAGGAAATTTTCCTTAGTTTCTTCTGTTCAATTTTGTCCAAATGGAAGACTCTATTACTATCATAATACAGAAATTTACATTCCAGGATAAAACATTCCTCAGAACCCTATAGAATTCTTCCATTCAGCTTCTGATCCTTATAGCATTTGTATTTTGCAGTTCAATTCTTTCCAGGCCCATGCTAAATGACATTTTTAAGCCCTAATTAAAGGTATGGCACTATTGCCTTAGTTATCACCTCACTTCTTCTCTGGAGCATTTTATGATGATACATACAAGTGAGGTCTATTCCCCTCAATCACCTATTTATATACAGTATATTATCATTAAGTATTCAGGACATTATAAAAAGTCAATTAGATTATTTGCTTATTACATATAATTTAGATAATTAGACTGTATTGGGAGACATTTTCAATCCAGTGATTATTTCAGTTGTCAATCAGCTGTTACAGAAACTCAGAGCTTTCTTAGCCTTAAATACATGTTTCTGAAACTTTCTGAGAGCCCCCCAAAAAAGCAATATGAACTTTTATGTAGTAATCTACAAATACTGCCTTAAATTCCATCGGCTTTGCTTAACCAGTGTACTCCAATGATCGTCTACTTCCATTTGACCATTTAACTACCTATTTTTCTGCTAAAATAGAACCTTGCATCCCTTGGGCAATCCTTCCATGTCTGCTGACACCAACTACCAAGGTTATACAAGAACCTTAATCTCCCCACATCCTCTTGTCCAGCCACTTTCTGCACATCATCCACTTTGAAGCTATTTGAACTTGCATTTTATTTGTCATCAGGTATGTAGAGAAATTATAGAGCATATTGGTGTAATAAATTATATTTTAGGGTTAATCAGGTATCAGTATGGCTAGACTATGTTGTGGGGTAGCAATTGGTAAGGGTAAGATTATGTCAATGGGTGAGCTGAGGTCATAACATAAAATGTCATGTATACTATGCTGGAGAGTTGGACTTTTTCCTCAGGGCAATGAGAATTCATCAATGAGTTTTAAGCTCTGACTGTTGTATGGGAGAGTGTTAAAGGGTGGTAAAATGAACTTCAAGACCAATTACAAGGCTGTTATTGTAATAAGGATGACAGATGTTGATGATCTATACCAAGTTCTAAGAAGGTTAGATCCATCTATTTCTTTCCATTCTAACAGTCATTAAGAAGATAAAAGTACTGGACTATTCATTGAACATAGAGAGTTGGAAATGGTGAGTGATAAATGACTGCTAGGTTATTCACATGAGCATATGTCTTGAAGAAAAGAAAATCCTGAGATAGCTCCGTTGAGACCCAGAGGAACACTTTCTGTTTCTTGGATTTGGAATTCCTTTCTTCTGTTCCTTCTTGATAAATAATCCTTGTACTTGACATTCTGACCAAGCATCATTTTTTTAGTATGCCTCCCCTAGAGGCCTTCATGTGACAGAAACAATAGGGATTACTCCTTAATAGCATTCATCAAAACTCATTGTAATCATTGGCTTAGTCACATTTACTCAATATTATCTTGTGATTTGGCTGAATAAAGGGACTGAGTCTCTCATCTCTGTGTCTATGGTGCATTGCATAATGTGTGATAGAGGGTAACCAATGAATATTAGTTTAAAAGATGAGAGAAAGGAAGAGAGAAAGGGAGATTATTAAATGGATAATTTTCTCTAGTAAAAACCAAAACCGTCGCAGTGTCTTAAACCAAAGATATTTATTTATCCCTCACTTTCTAGACTTATGCAGGTTATGGGGCTCTTCTGGGCAACTGTCCTGTAAGTATCTCTCCTTCAACTGATGATGAAAGAACAAGACTGCTTTCATCATGTGGTCCCATCATCCTCTGGCTTTAAGGAAATTCAGTTGGCCGATGGAAGGAGAAAGTGTGGGGGAAGCAAAGCAGACACTCCTGATCTGAGAGTGAGATATGTCACTGCTACCCACAATACATTGCAAGAACTAGACACATCTTAGAGCAAGGATGTTTGGGAAATGTAAAAAAACAAACAAAAAACAGCATGAATAATGTTGAGCACTAACAGTCTGTAATATAGGAGGATATAAACAGGAAGAGAAGGGGGGAAACTAAGTGATTGAATATGAGTAGAGTGCAGAAAATAAAAGTCCTAATATCCGGAGAGGAAAATCAGTTATAAAATGTGTGACTGATGACCTAATAACCACTATGGCAAGTGTGCTAGGAACATCCCTATAATACAGATCCAGAATCAAGGCATGATCTGTAAAGTGAGCATATACAGTCACAAAATAACCTTTTTTTATTACTATATGTATAGTATGCTAAAATGTGAGTGTATCCATGGCTTTATACATTTCTTCAAATATTCCATCTCTTAAAACATGTCATTTCATGCATAATAACTTTGAGTTATTATATTGCCTGAGTTTTCCTTCTCATTCACAGAAAGGTTAAAGACTAAAAATTCAGCATAGGGAATATTTTTGGTGACACAATATTAGATTACTTATTATTCAGAAATGTAACATTGGGGTATGCAGAGCAGAGATGAATGTACATCTGCTTAAAACTCATAACCCGATCTTCTCTTTGCAGTCACTTAATGCAGTATGGTACCTAGAATTTATAGTATGAATTTTATAAGAATATGAACCTTGGTCTCAGAAAGTATCCTTACTATACAAAATATACCACTAGTTATCCAGTTGTATTTATGTGTTTCAACAGAGTTGTTTCGCACATTTATTTTAAAAATAAAATTAGGTTTCCTTGCTTGATTTTTACAGCAAAATTAGCATATTCATAACATTGAAGGTATAATGTTCTTATTATTGAAACTCTGCCTCTAGAACTGCACTTTAGTAACTATGTCTTAATGTGTATGCATGAAACTGTAACAGGCAGTGACACTGCATAATCTCTGAAACCACCCAAGATGTGAATGTGTTAGTATATTAAAGCTGCGGTCTCCAAGGCCCAGGCCGTGGACCAGTACCAGTCTGTGACCTATTAGGAACTGGGCTGTACAACAGGAGGTGAGCAGCGGGTGAGTGAGCAAAGCTTCATCTGTGTTTACAACTGCTCCCCATCGCTCATATCACCACATAAACTCCGCCTCCTGTCAGATCAGTGGTGGCATTAGATTCTTATATGAACATGAACCCTACTGTAAACTGAGCATGCAAGGGATCTAGGTTGCATGCTTCTTATGAGAATCTAATGCCTGGTGATCTGAGGTGGAGCTGAGGCGGTGATGCTAGCGCTGGGGAGTGGCTGTGAATGTAGATTATCATTAGCAGAGACGTTTGACCACACATTAAATGTAATGTGCTTGAATCATCCTCAAACCATCCCCCTCCCCCTACACGGTCTATGGGAAAATTGTCTTCCATTAAACAGATCCCTGGTGCCAAAAGGTTGGGGACCACTGTCTTAAAGGAATAATATAAATCTGAGATCTGAATGAAGCACTTCAAGATTATTCTTCTATTTAAGAGATTTGGATAATTAACATGGAGTAACCCATTAAAATCATTCTTCTTAGTTTTATTTAATTTTTCAGATCCTCAGTTCTTCATCTTATTTACTGGACAGATTATTTTGAGGCTAAATTTTAAAAATTATAGAGACATGCTTTAAAAAGCCATTGAATAGTATGTTGTAATCATTAAAACTAGTTCCTATAGTCAGACTCTTCCAAATAGTGACCACACATGAAGCAGTTGATAGCATCATATAAAAAGTAAGGTCTATATTACCATGTATGTTTAGAATATTTCTATCACGTTGGTAGATTAGGGCCAGGATCCTAGGAATTATAGTAGAAATAGCACATTGTGGTGAGCTTAAAGTATCTTTTACAATGTTGTGATTTAGTTAGATAAAATTTTATGTGGGATATTGACATCTCATTTGTAGGTGAAATTGGTCTATAATGTTATTTCATTTTATTCTTTATGCCCTCTTTTTATATCAAATTGTGTAAAGTATCTTGAAGAACATTTCTTCTATTTCTGCCCTTTGGAAAAATTGTATAAGATGAAGGTTATCAGATTCATGAAGTTTTGGTAAAAACTGACCATAAAACAATTTTTGCCTGATGTTCGTGTATGTGGAGGAGGGAGTTGTGCTAAATTTTAATGGACTTAAAATGATTATAGGCTTATAATTATAGGCTTCTTTTATGACTATAGGCTTATTTTGAGTTTCCTTTTCTTGAGTCAATTTTGCAAGTTAGTTATCTAAGGTATTATCCATTTTATTTAAATGGGTTTGTATGTTCTTCATTTTGATAAAACTTCTATATGTGCTTGAATGGAACATATCGATATAGAGATATAGATGCATATATATTCTATAATTGTTGAACATAAGATTCTATATATTGACAAAATCAAACTATAATTATTACAATTTATGTTAATTTCTGAGAGACAGAGTTAAAATTTCTCTTACTATAGATTTATAAAAATCTATTTGCAATTTTGTCTTTTGTTTTTAATTTTGAATTTTAGCTGTTATATAAAGACCGGATCTGGGTTGTTATATCCTTCTGTTGAGTAGTTTGTTTTATCATTATATACTTAATGAGGATACTTCATCCTTAATTATGTCTTTAAAAATGTATTAGTATTTCACACCAGCTATCCTGGTTAGTATTAGTGTTTGCACAGTGTATCTTTTCTCATCCATTATTGTCAAAAGTTTTGAGTCATTATATATTGAGTCATTATATTTATGACTATCTTAGAGCTGATTGCTTTATATCCCACTTGACACTATTTATTTTTCAATGTGTAACCTTACTCCACATATATTTAGTGATTACTGATCTATTTAGTTTTAAAATCATCGAATGTTGTGTTTCCAATTGCTATACTTTTCCTTGGTTTCTTTGTTTTGTTTTCCAAGCTATTCCCCCTGGCTCTTTATTCTTGTTGCTGATTTAGAAATTATACATTCTAATTCTTTTATTTTTGAAGGTTATGCTTAAATTTTAATTCATATATGTAATAAAGGATAAGTCCACTTGTAACATACTGAATGAAAAACAGATCTTAGCTTTAATTCTGATCTCCTCATTCTACTTTCTACTTTACTTTTTAGCTAGTATTTGATATATACCCTGCTTTAATATTAATAAAAATATTAATTTTTTATATTTCAGCTTACTATGGGGGTACAAAAGTTCTGGTTAGATATATTGCCCATGTCCCTCCCATTCCCCCAAGTCTGAGCCTCAAGTGTGTCCATTCCCCAGACAGTGCACATTGCACTCTTCTTGTAGGTATACACCCGTCCCC
>CM052441.1:124981926-125013704 GCA_028533085.1 Varecia variegata
AAAAAAAAAAAAACTGATGGTTTCACTCATAAAAGAACAATTCTTGTCCCTCTCAGAGAACACATCTGACTCTTATACTTGGATATGTAGTAGTACATCAGATGGATGCAATCAGATAATGTAGAAGTAAATCATTCAGATATGATTTTTATTTGGTTTTCATGGAAAGTTAAAATGATTAAGTACATTGATTAGCTCGTTGATACAATTTGTTTAAATTATATAACTATACACTTTAAAAATTTAAGATGATGTGGATTATTGTTAGAATCTGCAACATCATTAGCAAATTATTTCAAGTATTCTTCTATAATCACCCCCCCCAAAAAAATAAACTTTGAAAACTATCACATTATAATCTAAATAAATGATGCTTCTCAACATTTTAAGCTGCTCTATTTATATGATAAATAAACCTGGTCCTCTTGAGCTTTTATTTTGGATATACATTTAAAACTATTAGTAAGTTCTTGTCAGATATTCACTTCATTAGCCAGCCAGTGTTCATTTTTATCCTTAAGTTTTTAGTAAAAACTCTTCCTGATTTGTTTTATTTTTAGCCATAAGGGTCATACAACACTGAAATCTGCCATTTATGGAAACCAACTTTTTTCTTTTTAATCCAGACGAACGTGTATGTGAATTCTTAGAGAACTGATGATCTCTTTGTATTGCTTTACAATGGATTATAAAATGTGCATATTGCTTTGGGAAGAGCTCAAGAAAGAAAATAATTTTCTCCTTTGTTTTGAACCTCAGACTATGTAAACCCTAGGAATTGCTTCTTTGCAACAAGTAATTTTCATTCCCACAAAACCTGAGGCAATTCTGCCCAGACCATTGCCTGCAACACCCCTCTCCCTCAGTTCTTTAGAAAGAGCACACCCCTTGATTTCTCCCTGCTACTGACAACCGGCACACTCTAGGGGGTCTATTTTAAAAACATATAGCAGCTATGTTTAGAGAACCTTAAGTCATACAGACATGACTGCTCTCTTGGTACAAGTGTGAATCAAAATGTGTATCTTTCAGAGTCTGGTTAAGCTCTGTCATTGTCTCCTGCACAGAGTCCTGGTTCTGTGCGTTAAATGCTTACGCGACTAACAGTTCAGATCTATGGTTGCTGACAGGTAAATAAGTGGAATTGAATGCCATCTTTGAAAAAATTATCTTCTAGCTCTAGCAAACAAAACTGTAGATCTCTGCAACTGAGTTTTAAAAAAATTGACAGAGCAAAGCATCTGCTTAGGTTTGGCATTAAGGCCGGTTCTTAATAAAATGTAAAAATACCATATAGTCAGTGAAGCTATTCCAATGCTGTAGCCCAAAATCCATATTCAGTCCTAAGAGATGACCTCAAGAAGAAAGAATGCTTTGTGTGTGTGAATGTGTATTTGTGTGTGTGAATATATGCACATGTGCATGTGGGCCTGTGTATGGGTGTGTGAGTGATTACATGTACTTTTAGGTTGCACATATGATATTTGGGCATCCAAAATAAAAATAAGAAAGTCAGAAGTCTCCTGAAATTTGAGAAAATGGCATTATTTTAAAATGGGGCCACCGTTCACTAACTCGGCTGATCTAGAAATTAATTTTTAAACTAAATTAGTATCTAAAGACACTCTCAAAGACATCAGAATTGCAGCAGTGAGCAAAATAGACAGAAATCTTATCTTTGTTAAGCTTGCATTAGAGTAGGAGAAAAGAAAAATAGAAAACAGAGTAACTAAAAGGTATAGCATGTCAAGTGGTGTTCAGAGCCAAGAAAAGAATGATGCAGGCAAGTGGATAGGAAGTGTCCAGTTGGGTGTGTGTGTGTGTGTGTAGTGTGCATGTTTGTGTCTGTGCAATTTGAGGTATGTTATCAGTGTGGGCCTTACTCAGAGAGTGAGACCTGAAGGGTTTAAGGATCTGAAACACAGAGATCGCTTCAGGGAAAAGGAAGAGTAAGTACAAATGCCCTCAAATAGGAGCTCTTCTGATATGTTCCAGGAAGAATAAGGTGGTCAGTGAAGATGAAGGGAGTGAGCAAGGGTAAAAATAGCAGGTGAGGTCAGAGAGGTGACTGGGGCCAGATTGTGTAGAGCTTGCAGTCATTATAAGGAATTCATTGTAAGGAATCATTACAAGGATTTGCAAACATCTTTGATAGTTTCTTTTCCTTCATCCATGGCATTCAATAGATCTACTGCAGGAATGTCTGCCTAATTCTTTTGCTTCTCTCACTTTCCACTGTCACTGCAGTAGATCAGCTCTCAACATCTCTTCCTTGAACAATTACAGTAGCTGCTGCATTGGGCAACCTGATTCTCTCCATCCTCCACTTTGCCACTAGGGGAGTCTTCCTCAATCCTTTTAAAATCACAAATCTAATCACATAAACACCTTAAACACATTTTCATTGCAATACCGTAAAGCTGAAAGGCTAACATGATATTCAAAATGCTGCAATCTTGTCTTAATTTTTAAGCCTTATCTCCAGGTAGTACTCTCACCCCCAACATCTCTACCCTTGCAACAATCCACCCATCCCTTATCTGAATTGGATAATGGTTTCATTCTAAAACCAGGCCTCAGTTCCTTGGCTTTCAAATGGTATTTTGCACTTTATTGTATCACATCCTACTCTTTAGGCATTGGACTCTGTGTCTATGTGTCGTTTGTGTTAAAAAAGTGTTTCCTGCATGTGGCTTTGTGCAGCATATTCAACCTATTAGGCCATTTCTGGATATTTCTGGAGAGCAAAAGTGGTGAGGTCACCTCAACACTCCTAGCAGAAGTACCAAGCTGTTTGATGATATAGAATAATGACTGAGCATTTTGTGGCTGACAACTAATTCCTAGGTGTAGAGCATGTTTAAGAATATAGGCCCTGGAGTCAGACTATTTGATATTGGGAAAGGGACTTAAACTCCTGTGTATAAATGAAAGTTAGTAACAACGCCCAACTCATTGGACAATTGCAAAGATTATCATAGTGCCTGTCACATTGTATGCTCTCAATAATGTTAACTACAGTAGTGCCCCCCCGGCCACCCCTATCCTCAGGGGACACATTCCAAGTCTCCCAATGGATACCGGAAACCACAGATAGTACCAAACTCTATGTATCCCATGTACAGGTTTCTTTTTCTTTCTTCACAATTTCACTGATAGAAGATTTGTTCTTATGATATATCTTAGCAACCAGCATACATTTTTTCCCCTTTTTTTTATTAAGTCAAGAGTTTTCACCCTTTCACTTAAAGGAAGTATTTTATGGTTTCACTTTGGCATATCCATATTTCCAGCATCACTACTCTTGCAATTTGGGGCCATTATTAAGTAAAATAAGAGTTCCTTGAAAACAAGCACTGCCATACCATGACAGTTGATCTGATTTTCTATGCAACTAGCAGATGGGTAGCATATACAGCTATGCAGATACACAGCACAAAGGGATGATTCACGTCCAAGGTGGAATGGAGTGTGAGATTTCATCATACTCCTCAGAATGATGCACAACTTAAGGCTGATGAATTATTTATTGCTAGAATCTTCCATTGAATATTTTCAGACCATAATTGCCCACGGGTAACAGACCACAGAAAGCAAAAGTACAGATAAGGGGGGACTACGCTACAGATTGCAGGGGGGCGCTACTGTATAGTGTGTATTATAAACCAGATTCACCATTGCACAGGTGAGAAGTAGATTTGCCTTGTTAAGATAAAGTCTGGTGAAGGAAAATGTAATGTATACGGTCAAGTGAAAGGTATTAGCGGGTTACGGGAAAGAGGAATAATGTTTCTGTTATGAGGGAGACTCCTGGAATAGGCACAGACATGACATTGGTTCACTAGATTCAGCCATGAGTTTATGGATTCTTTGAGCAGTGGCAGGGCTCCTGGGCACTCCACTGACGGGTGGCCATGGCACACTGATCTGGCAACCACATGCTCCCATGCACGGTCCATTTGTAAACTATCGGGGAGAGTTCTTACAGCTTGGAACCAAAGTTAGTCATAGAAGAGAATATATCTTGTAGGTTTGGAGCCAAAAAATGACATTTTGTACTATTTAATTCTATCCCCAAGTTTGTACAGCCAAGATAATTAGTTGCTATTACATATATTCCTTGAACCTATTGCAAGGAATGACATATAATAGGACTCAATAAGTTTTTGCTGAATGAATTAATGCTGAATCTTCACATCCTCTTGGCAATCAATATTTTAATTACATTGGTGGCAGTTATGGTTAATTCATGAAGCACTAATGGGAAACAAGCACATTCCACAGGAAGAAAATATAGAACAGAATGCAACAAATAGCATTATGGGTACCATTAGGTAAATATATTAGTCTCTTTTCCTCCCCACTCCCCGCCTGTATAGTATAATCTAAATCCCACAGAGAATAAAACGGCAGTGCTTCATACCTTCTGTTAGTTTCATTTCTATTCATCTTAGAACTGATCTTGCAGTCTATGAAGCTTAAAATATTGGTGCCAACTTCGACTCCCTGTTATTTTAATCAACCCATATTGGTTGAGCATCTACTGTATACCAGGAACACTACCATATGTTCAAGTAACAATGATAAAGGAGGAAACCCATGTTCTCAATGTGCTAAAGTTTTGTTGTGGAGAGAGACACGCAAACATAACAATGCTTTTAGGGGCTTGGAAGATGATTTTTTTTTTTGCCACATAGTGTTTTATGAAGTGGCATCTCTATTCTCATTCAGTTTTCTCACTCTAGTATCTGACAGTTTATTTTTCTCTCTGACTAATCACTATAGATAAATAATGGCAAGAGGCTTCTAATGTGTCATGCAACTTGACTTTAAATAAGAAAGATGAAACAGCAATTATAGGAAAGATAACAGGCAAAGATTGTTCCTTTTTTTTTTTGGTACCTCATAGACTCTTCAAATATACTTCAATAGTTGCCCAGAGGAAGTGGCACTTTTTAGTTTTAAGTAATTGGCTCAAGTGTTTTAAATATCTATATTTCATTTAAAATGAAACAAGTCATAAAGTTTACAAAAGCTTTAGAAAGGGGTTAATGACAGGTATTTGTTTACAAGCGTAAGCGTACTTGTCATATAACTATTTTTTAATGAAAACAATAAAATTTTCTGACTTAAGTTAATAATGAAAAGTCAATATTTTCAAAGAAGGTGGTTGTAGTTTGGTCCTGAGCTGTAACTACCCCTCTTGTCAGGAATATCAGTAAAAGTATAGAGAAGTGGTGGGATGTCAATTCAGGAGCTTCTTTGCAGGAATGATTGAGGTGCTTCCTGGGAGAGAACTGCCTATACACCAGGGAAAGCAGAACAGGACAGCATGCTCATTATGAAACTATCTTAAAACAGTAGCAATATGAAGGGAAGGACAATTCTGAGAATAGCATACTATCTAGCACTCAGATTTACATCCCAAGCAGGTGAATTTATGGGGGTGGTAGTGGAAAGAGGAGGGTGCTGGATAAAGCTTTGAGGCTCATAGTCCAAATAACTGGCACAATTACTTCAGGCTATTCTCTCTCTTGGACATTGGCATCTTCAACTTTTCTCTTCTGGTGTGGTCCAACCCCCTTCTAGTTGTAACATTTTTTATTCAAGCAGATTATCATCTATGCTTGGTGAAACAGATAGATAAACAAGATTGCATTAATATTAATTCCCTAAATGCATGGTGCAGAGACATACTACTTGACCACAGACCATCAACCCTTGCTCCTTTCCACTCACCCATGAGCTCTATGACTGTACTCCAGAAATTCTCAGAGTGGTTCTTCACGTGTTCTGGATGATGTCCTGTGTTTCTTGTTCTGCTCAGATGGTCTTACCAAGGTTCCACTTCATTATCTTGGCTGTCAATGTCTGTTACCAAAGGAAACACAAGTGCCCATGCCAAGGGGGCTGCCACAGCTCAAGGTTCCAGAGCAACACTGGATTCCAAGCAAAAGTGGACATTTCGCCCTTCTCTCCAAATTTGCCCTACACTCTTTCACCTGGGCTTACACTTGTGTACTTGCACCCTCTAATTACACAGAGTATGTCAGAATACGTTTTTGTAGCTTCTGGCTCTGTATTTCTTACCTTAGAGTTTTAGAAAGGCTTTCAGGTCTATGGGACCAGGCAGAAGCCATATAATGCCATTCTCCATTAATAATAATGATTATTTTTATTCATTAATTAACAATGATAACAGGAATAACAACTCTCAACTACTGAATAGTTAATGGTAGATTCTATTCCAAGCAACTAACATGAATCAGGCTTTGTTACATTTAATCCTTCAAGCAATGCCATAAAGTTGATGGGATTATGTCCATCTTGCTGATAAGGATCCTTAGACTTGGAGAAGTTAATTAAGTAAAGTCCCCAGAGAGAGCTGAGACTTAAATTCAGCTCTGTCTGATTCCAAACACATTGTGATTTTCTTACTTATTCCTCCTCCTCCTTCTTCTCTCAGGGATGATATACATACTCATTTCTTCTTTCTCTTCTAAGTAGAATCTACCTGTGTATCGACTCATTAAAAAGAAAAAAAAGAGAAAATAAAAGAAAAAGACGAAAGTAAGCTCAAAAGATACATATGGATAGACACATTTGAATTTCAGTTTGGGACTCGGTATTCTGCTCCATTTAGAAATAGCAGTATCTTCAGTGTACTTAGATCAAATAGTATAGTTTATGAGATATTTTGGTGTCATTAAGAAAAACAGATTTAGCAAACCTCTCAATTTAAAAAAATATTCCTTTTTTGTAGCTCCTTTTGTAGGCACCTTAAATATACTTCAACATTGTGCCAGGTGCTAGGGATACAATAGTAAAAAATATATAAAGATTTAGTTTATACCTTCATGCAATTAATAGTCTAGGAGGGGCAACTAGCATTAAGCAAAAATTACATTAGTATTTAATAAATGTAATTGTGTTACATACCAAAAAGGAAAAGTGCAGTAGGCTCTGAAAGCATTTAAGACACAGACACAATCTTGTCTGAATTGAGCATTCAGAGGGGAACCATGGGGGGGCTTTATTGCCAGTCCTGTGATTTTTTTTTTTTTTTTTATGTTTCCGTGTTATCAGAGCTGACAAAGGATCATTGCTATAATAATTGATATTATAACCATAATAGCATATGCAAAGCACCTGACATCACAGTTGACACAACAAGTGCTCAATAAATAGCATCTCCCTTCCTCTCTGGTATCTGTGATATCATGTACACACTATTTACCTCACTTTCATAAATTACCATATTCAACTAAAAAATAACATAGTTTGATGTTGAGAAATGATTTTTTTTCCCTTTTGACTAACTCATTACTTCTTTTTTTCTTATCTGAGGCCTTTACAAATATCTTCCTCTCCACATGCTATGATACCTGAATGAGTGAAAGACATATATACTCATATACTCCACCTCATTTTTCTGTATTCCCTTGTATTTTCTGCTCTCATTTCTTTTGACTCTCCTGATATCTATGCATTTGATATTCCCAAATACTCAACTCTGTTGGTTCCACATGTTAGTTTCTGATACCCATCTTGTATGCTCTTTGAAAATTACCTATTTGGATAAATATTTCTAGGGTAAAAATGTGTACTACCTTTAATATTAGGTTATATTAAATATTTAGGTTATATTAATATTTAAGTTATATTAGGTTAGGTTAATATTAGGTTATATGTATTTTTTAACTGTTAAAAATAAAAGGGTTGTCAGATTGTCTATTTCAGTTGATAGCAATATGCCTCTCTCCAGTTAAAACAGTTTAGGCTTGCTAAGTAGTTAGCCCATCCCAAATGGATCGGCTGGTTCCCCAACTGACTGCTGTATGTAAAGCTGTTGAGTTCCTACAGATCTTCTTTTGAAGCATACATTATGATGGCTACTGTATCCTTTAGTAAATTATTGCTAATATAAGTTGCAGAGGTTTTCCTGGGTTCTGTCATACCACCCAAGTTTTTAGCCAGACATTCTCTACAAAACATTCTCACATTCAATTGATTTTTGATGAAACAATGGAGAAAATGAAGAAAAGTAGGTGACAGTTCACTACCTTTAAATGTTTGAAAGACTTTGAAAAGAGAATTGAATGTGTTATGTCTAATTCTGTGGGGCAGGCCTAGGATAAAGGGGGAACTACAACTCAATGAGCAAGAGGTCCTGGAAGGCAGATTGTGTCACAGTATAAAGAGAACCTTTATGATAGTAGGAATTGTTAAACAAAAATGAGTTGGTCTGTCAAATGGTTATGCTCTCCTAATTTTGACTTAACCAAATTGACAGCTATAAAAGGTTTTGCACCTGGGGACTTTTCTTCCACTAGTAGTTCAATTACATGGTCTCTCATATCCTTCGCCCCTCTAAATGCTTACTGCTCTAAAACAATTGTCTTTTTCCCCTTTAATTAAAAAGCATGTGTGAGAAAACAAATATCAGGATAAAAAGTCTTTAACAACATATCAAATACATTTTTATCAAAGAAAAAAATCCAGACTTAATTCATGCAAAGAGCAATTAAAACTCCACTGCTTTCTTAATTGTTTTTACTTACTTTTATTTTTATCTAAGTACAACTTCCAATGAGAGAAAGTAGCTTTGATCTCTAGAGTCACAGAATTCATGATTTAAGTTCCATATTGGTCAGTTTATAGCAAATGCTAAAGAGAAGATGTGTTTGAACATCTCTGTCAAACTTAAATAAAAAATGAACGATTGTTTCAGTGTTTCTACAAATGTCCCAAACATATGCCTCCTTTTTTCACATATGTCTGTTGCATTTACAATTTTGAAACAATATAACACTTATTTTTCTATTTTTCTTATTTTTCAGTAGTGTGTTAAAGGCAAAAGACCCAAGAGATCATCTAATCCGAATCACTCTATTTTGTGAGGAAATATGCTCACGGAAGTGAAGTGACAGTGAGGAAATGGAAGGAGCATTGCATGTATCTGAATTAGAGGAACTTACTATTACACTGCATGACTCCCTTTCCTGAGACCCACAGGGCCTCATTAAGCTCATTCCACAATTCTGTGTGACTTGGATACCTACGTAGCATGTCTAGTCAATCATTAGGCCCCAGTTAGATTGAATAAGTATTGATGCTGGAAATCCTGGGATCCTCAGTCCCAATTCCTTGTCTCTTGGCAAACATTTATTGAGCTCTTATTATGACCTAGACTCAATATTGAGTTCTGAAGATACAAAGAACGTAAAAACCCCACGTTCAGGGAGCTCCCACCTAGAGGAGAAGAAAAGCGCAGTACACAGAGACAGAAAGTGGTAAGTGCTGTAAGAAAATAAAACAATGTGAGCAGATGGCGAGACCTTGTACCTGATTCAGATTACCTTACCAAAGAAGGTAAATAATTCAGATACCAAGAAATCAAGATTTTGTTTTATTTACTGCTAATCTATAGACCTTAGAGCATTATGTGAGAGAATTTAATAAAGAAGAATATTCAAAGGCACGGAGTCATGAGAGAAAAGGCTGGACTAAAATTCAGTGTACATGTGGGCATGGTAAAAAAATGAGGCTGCAAATTGACATAGGAGCTAGATCACCAAGAGTGGGATGACCACACTTAGGACTTGGTGTTTAATGGGAGCTGATGGAAAGATTCTAAGTGGGGCAGCAATTACTTGATGCCCATATATAGGAAGGAGGAAGTAATATGGAGGGGAGGAAGGATGGAAGAGGGTAGTTGAGCAAGTCACTGGAGAAAAGGAGAACAATTGAGAGATTAAACAGGTCAAGTTAAAGAATAATGAGAGTGGTAATAAGGATCCCTTGCCACAGCCTGTACTACATATTCATAATTATTGTTGAACTTGGTATGTCCTTATTGCTAATGCTGTCCCTCAGTATGAATCTGGAATAATAGACTGTGTGCTGCAAGAGTTTATTTTCTCTAACTCAGGATGTCCCTGTCAAGATAATGTTTACATCCCGGGAAGGGTATTCTTGGGAGCGGTCGCAGCATGTGCTAAAACTTGGAGGGGAGGAGAATATGGCATAGTACTCAGGGAAACTGGATAGAAGTTCTTCATGTTAGTTGAAGTGCGGCATATGGACTAGGAATTAGGCGAGGTAAGCAGAAGTAAGATCATAAAGGCCTTTCCGCAATAGGTTAAGGTACTTGAATATAATTCTGAAATGATGTAAAGACCCTGAAGGACTGAAATAAAGAAGCAACGTAATCCAGGAAATGCCAGCAGTCAAAATATAATAACATCTGGGCAGTATGTTAGCTCTGCAATGACTCAGGCTCCTTCTATAAGAACACCTTGTGAGAAATGCTTAAGAATAAGCAAATGCAAGATGAACAAACTAAAAAAAAAATTTGTAGTTTTAATCATTTTTAGGTCTTTAATATGACCTGTCTTGCATTTTGTTTTTAAAATTGTTTCCTCTTAGTTGTGGTGAAGGCTGCAGCATTATTCTCCTTCCAACATCCATACCTTAGGAGTGGTCAGAAAAGGTAAAGACAGGACTATGGCTTGTTTGTTAAAACCAGCTAATTACAGGGATGCCAGTGCTCAGAATACGTGAAGCAGGGGGAAGGGGTGTCATTACCAAGATGAAAACTGAGACCAAAGACTCATTGCCAGAAGTGGATGGTTACCAGGGATTCACAGGTTAGTGGATGGTTTCTAATGGTTAAAAGTTAGTTTTATATGGGAGGACAAAGACATGAGTGAATTGGTGAGGCACTAATGGCTAGTGAAAAATTGAAAGACAGCTGGACCAGTAAGAAATTCCAAAGAGAAATTCTTAAAATACTTACAGGGATCCCATAGGGATGTGGCTAGAAATTAACTTCAAGGGCCGTGGCCGTGCCACTTTGATGTATTTCACACTGAAACTGCATTCTGGCAGCCTTCAGTCTCCATCTCATTCTCTCTCTCTCTCTTTTACCCACACATGTAAGCTCACATACACAGATATACACACATAAGTCATGGACACAGGAAATATTTTAGGACAGTTGAATATACATAAAAAGGAAGTTCAATTTAAGCTTGTGTTTTTGAACATAATTACTAATGAATGTTATGGGTCTGAAGTAATATAGGTAATTATTATTATTGTATTCTACTTTTTCGTTGCTGTTGAATCAGGCCATGTTTTAGAAATAGAACTAATCACCTACTTACTTGTTATATGCCAAGTTTTACATGCATTATACAATCTAATCTTCCCCCAAACCTTAGGACATAAGTACAGTCATTACATCCATTTTAAGATTACATCCAGAATCTTAGAGACATTAAGTAGCTTGTATAGGAATAACTGGTAGACCACTTTGGAAAACATAAACTTACTATATGACCCTGAAATTCACACTTAATATTATACAAAAGAGAAATAAAATACATGTCTACACAAACCTTGTAACAAGTGTTCATAGCAACATTATTCATAAAAGGAAAATACTGAAAATGACCTAAATGTTCATCAACTGGTGAATGGATGAACTGAATGTGGTATATCCATATAATGGATTATTATCTGACAATAAAAAATAAGTACTAATACATGCTTCAATGCACAAAAAAACTTGAAACCATTATGCTACATGAAAGAAGGCATTACAAAAGACTACATATTGTATGATTGCCATTAAATGAATTGTCACGAATAGATAAAGATCGAAAGATTAGTGATTACCGTGGGCTGGGGCTGGGAAGGGAGGTTGAGAGGGAAAGGATAATGACTGCTAGTGGGTTTCTTTCTGGGATGTTGAAAATGTTCTAAAATTAGATTTTGGCAGTGGTTTCACAACTGTATGAGTATACTAAAAAGAAAACACTGAAATGCTTTAAATGGTATGTGAAATTGATCTCAAAAGAGTTTATATGGTAGAGCCAGGATTTATATTCAGTCTGACTGTAGTCCTGAACTTGTAACTGATACACTAATCGACCTCCTTCTACGTACATGTGGGAGTTGTCACCATTAGTTGGTCACTATAAACTACAAAAGACACAGTTTCCGTATATTCTGTACATCTTCACTTAAATGAGATAGTCTATCCAGTGCTCTACCTAGCAAATTCTCCACAGCTTCAAAATGGCAAACCCCACTGCCTCATTTTTTTTCTTTTGCAGAGACCATATCCTTTCTCTTTCCTAAAGAAAACTTCACTTAAACTTCTTGGTTCTATTCTTCTCTATATCTTCTATGATTTTGTTCCATTATTGACTCTGCTCTGGCAATTCTGTTTCTTTCTATTGAAATATTCAGTAGCTCCAAACATTCTCAGGTGATCCTTATCCTTCAAAGCAAAACACACACAAGAATCATTTCTGTGTCCTTCGTTTCCTCCTCAACTATTACCTTACATCTTGTTGTATGGCTGATAAATTTCATGTAAAAGGTCACTTAGAAATTCTATGGCATTTGGGGGGGCAAAACCCCCCAAAATGCCTTCATAACATAGCTTTTACCCTTACTGCTTATTTATTCTATAAATTTAGCCCTTTTAAATACCTTCTAATGAAGAAATCCAGTAGACTTGCTAAACCTCTGAAGTGGAAACAAAGTGGAGTCTTACAAGGAGACAGATTTCAGCTTTAGTCCTTAAGTCCCAAGTTTTCCATTCTCTGAATATAAAATTTCTTATTTTAATTAGTACAGGAAAAAGTATTGAAAACGTTGTGTCAGAAATACTCATTAACCTTAAAAAGTGTTGGGCATATACTTATATATGTTTAACCATCTGAGTTAACACACTGTTCTTATGGATTACATGTATAAGTTTAAATAGAGAGAAAATTTCAGAGTTATCACTATGTTTTTCTAACAGCATAAAGGCAAGACTTTTAAAAATTAATTTACATTAAAAATATTGCATGAAATTATTAGCAAGTGAGAATAATTACTTCTAAAACCCAATGATTCAACTGAGGCTATGGATGATATTTTTAACAACTGCACATTGATTAATTTTTTAAAAATATCAGAGCAAATAAACCCATTTGCATTCTTTATGGGATTAGAACTGTCTTGCTGGAGGTTAGAGAGCGAAGAAATGGGCCAAGAAGCAATCACAGTACATTTAAGCTTCATTTAGCCTGATTGTTGGTATCAACTGGCTACTGGGGCAATAATTTAAAAAATAATGGAAGGGGAATTTTATGCTCAATATAATTTTCTGTATCCATTTCAAGTTAAGAGCCTGTGGTAAGAAGAATTTTGGCACCCATAATTTTGACCTCCTGGTGTTATACCTGTGAATGTAACTTTGCAGATATAATTAAGATTACTAATTACCTGACTTTAAAATTGAAACATTATCCCAGATTATCCAAGAGGGCTTAATTATAGTCACATGAGCCCTTAAAATATTTTTCTTTAGCTGATAGCAGAAGAGAAGTCAGAGATTTGAAGAATGGGGTTTCAACATGCTATATTGTTTGCTTGAAAATGAAAGGAGCCTCAGTCCTATAATTGTAGGGAACTGAATTCTTCCAATAATCTGAGTAAATATGGAAGCAGAATCTTCCCTACAGCCTCCAGATAAGGGGCCAGCCCAGCCAGTAATTTGATTTAGACATGCAAAACCTTGTACAGAAGATCCAACTATGCTTAGACTTCTAACACATGGAAATACACAATAATGAATGGATGTGGTTTTAAGCCACTACATTTGTGTTAATTTGTTGCCGTATCAATAGAAAAGTAATAGAGGCTCTTACCAATAATTTTATAGTGATATGACAAGCCTTGATGTGTTTGGCATTAGGAGCATTTGACACTGAAAGTGACAGAATGTAAGATTTTTAACTTGCAATCCGTCCATGAATTCATACCTATGCTACCTTACAGAGAGAACTGAAAGATACCATTGCTGGGGTAACTATTTTCTGTGTTTTATATTCCTGCATATGACAGAAACAGTAATATGTCTTTGCTGAATATATCTCATGGTGTTGTACTTATGCATAAAACATAAAGCCAAACTATCTTTGATGGGAGTATAGTTTTGAATTCGATCTCTCAATATATAGCCTTTATACTCCTTCTGAGGATGAACAAATTAAACTTGGTCTTCAATGTGTTGATTCTGTACATGCAGCCAATATAAAACAGCTGATGTGAAAATAATTCTTCTACCCAGAAGTGATGGGGAAAGAATTTGAATGGTTTCAATTGTTTCTCAGTGTGATAAGCCCTAGTTATGTAACTGAGAAATATAGTCTTTGTCACTCTTTAAAAGATCATGTACTGTAGTTGAATCTTAATGGTAATTTCAGTAATGGTTTAAAGAGCTGTGTAACTACATTTTAGCTATAGTTTGATTCTGCTCTGTCAGAAAAATTTCAGGGTCTCGGTGAAAGGAATAATTCACCTACCATCCCTATACTGTGAAAACCCAGTTACCTGTCAGACAGGAAAAGAGACAACTGTCTTGAAACTATCAGATGAGTTGTTCTCAATTAATAATTAAGAGTTTCAGGATCAAGGGCATTGACTTGAATGCAGGTAATCAATTCTCAGGAACAATTTATTTTTGTCAACCTCAATGTCATCAATATACTACTTTCAATTTTCATTCAGTAAAAATTCATCTGTACCTATTATGAACCAAAAGATCTGCTAGATGGGGGAGGGAGTAAATATTTGCAAAGGTTATGACCTCTACTCTCAGAAATATCCTTCTGTAGAAGGAAATACATACACAAATATTAACTGAAATATAATGTGATGTTTGCTAAAATACAGGCAAATATTAGACATAATTGTGTACTTAAGTAAAAGTATTTAATAAAATGTTTTAGGGCAAGGAAGTCCTCACAGATAAAGAAACATTTGAGGATTTTTTAAAGATAAGTAGAAATAGGCAAGAAGTGCATAAGTCCATGCCTGGATTATATGGGGGTATTTAGAGATAGCATGAGCATGTTAGGCTCCAATCAGACCATGAAAAGACTTACATTTTCTCCATACAATGGATTCTGGACCACATAGGTGCAAAAAAAGTAGACATCAGGGGAGTATAAGATAGAGCTGTCTTCTAAAAATATACCTCTAACTGCATTCAGGAGATTTCATGGATCCAAGAGGGGTATTCAACTCGGTATTGTTGAATGTGATACTAATAATGGGATTATTAAATAGGACTGTTCATTCAGAAAATGGTAATCAGCATGGAGCTGAAGCCTTACGTAAGGATCCATCAAATAAGAAAGAGAGAGTAGACACTGGAATACAAACTCAAGAACTTAGCTTTGCGGGGAGTCCTTATATAGAAGGAAAAGAAGAAAGGGGGAAAAAAGAAAGAGCAATTATTTAAATGAAGGAAATAGAAAAATATATAGAACATAGAAAAATGCAATGACTTGTAGGTAAATTCCAAGGGGGATGGCAAAGGGTCATTTTCTACAGAGTTATTTGCTACTAATTTCAAAGAGAGTGAGGCCTGGGAATAAACATCAGATTTGGGAAAAAGTTATTACAGATAATAGAACATACTGAGGGACTATATTATAATAATTAACAGTCTAGGTTCTGGAGTCAGTAGATCTAAATTAACACAGTATCTGATATTTATAAGTGCTCAATTAATAGTTCATACTTATTGTTAAAATTATCTTGGAGTGTTGGGGAAAAAAGCCTGATCTAAATAAATTTAAATGGCCACTGGTGATGCCAATAAGCATGTTTACAAATTTGCTCTTAAATATTGTATTCTAAAGAAAATTAACATCACAGAGTAAATAAAGGTGAATTTCCATATGTGTTGTAAATAACATATTCTGGGTGACATTTTACAGTAAATATTCTACCATAAATATTTCCAAGGTAATGACTGTTTTCCCAATGAGAAAATAATGGTTGAGAATGTATTTTTAGAATAACTATTATGGCAGTGGTTTTGCTCTGATCTTCTAATGTCTTTCTAATGTAACTTAGACATGTTTTAGTATGAAATATGGAACTGAATAAATGTGAGAATTAGAATGTCATCCATTATCTCAAGTCATAAATGTACCTTGTCAGTTTTTGTGACTGGCATTTCTATTATTTCTTAAACTACATGAACAGTGCTGAAGAAGTACCCCTTGAGAAGATCTAGATGATGAGGTAGACATTTCTACAGTCTGTTCGTCTAGTGGCAAAGATTTCAAGGAATATGTAAGAGAGTTTAAAGAATTCTATAGCCTTTCTAGGTTACATCTCAATTGAACTTGCTATTGAATTCACAGAAGAAAAAAATGTGTACAGGTCAGCACCATTTTTCTTCCACTTGCAAAGAAAGAGATCAACTTTGTGCATGGTTCTTAACATGTGTTATTATTTTATAAAGTTTAAAGATGTTTTTGATGGTGGAACATAACAAACTAACACTGGAACAGTTGAAAGGCAGGACCTTTGTTACTTTCAGCTCCAAACAAGACAAGGCTGCCACCACAGGCCACCCAGGCGTTGGCACCCAGGCTTAGGGTAACAGCACCTGCCATTGTAGGAGGCAGCTCATGTACAACAAGTGGTATGAAGTTAGCTAAATTTCCTGAGCTCCCTGTCAAATGGATAATTTGAATAATTTCACAAGCTCCAGGCCCTATGGACTGTCCCTAATCCTCTGGGATCTGGCCCCAGGGAGATTAGGGTTCCTGCATAGTGGCCCCAGGGTGCCAGAATCCAACAAAGGAAGTGGTTGAGGTGTAGATTTAATCAGTTGCTCAAGGAGAGGCAATGACCAGCCTCTAGTCAAGGCCTCAAACTGAGCCAAAACAGCATTAAATAACAATAATAATTACATATGTATATGTAATTATAACTATTGAATATTTATAGCAAACTATGAAATGGACTATTACTAACTTTCTATTAGAATTGTGAAAAATAAGGCTCAAAGAGGATAAGGAAATTGATCTTGGGTCACAAGATTTGTAACTGACAGAGGTTAAATTCAAAGCTCATTTATTTAATGTCACATTCAATATATACTCTGGTATGCAGATCTAGGAAGAAGCCCTCATTGGTTCCAAGCCTCTAAATTCTCTTCCTCCCTCCTGAATTTATTCCACCACCTGCCAAATATTCATGACTAGCACCAACCTAAGGAAGGAGGAGAAACTTAAGCAATTTAATCTCCATATTTTGGAACAAGGAATTCACTCAAAAATCTAAATTTAATAAGGGAATAAGTGTTACAAAACAGGAATATACATAGTGCTATGGAATAACAAAGTAGAAGGTGCTTAATTTCATTTAAAGGCAAAGACCATTCAAAAGAAGTTTCCTTCAAGGAATTATAGGAGCTTTAAAATGATTAAAGGATCCTCCCTCAGCTTTGGAAACAGTACTCAAAGACAGAGAAAAGTAAAAGCCACTGATAGGTTCAGAGAAAAGTTAGTAAATTGGTATGGAGAAGGCATACATTTAGGGGAGGGGCAGGAGAAGAAACTGGACATATCGCCAAGGAGCTTCAACTTTATTCTGTTTATTGCACATTTTATTTTATGCATCTAATTACATTTTAAAGCAGTAATTCATGTTAGAAATTCTGCTCTCTTGACAATGCCAAAAAAGACACTGGGGCAGAGAGAGAGTAGAGGAAAGAAGACCAGCTGAGAAGCTGTTAGAGTCTAGGCAGAGAAAATGAACACCTGTAGAGCATCAGTGGGAATGAGAAGAGTACAGAGATTGATAGAGGAAGTAAAATCAAATGCAAATGAAAGACCACAATGCATCCTAAAACCTAGGAGTGATTTGTTGGGGGGCATTTGTGTTTATGAGGAGCCCTGTCAATGCCAATAATTGAAGACAGATCTGCTTGGGTCACATTATGGCATTTCTCTGTTGTGAAATGTGGAGTTGTAGGTCTTATGACAACTGGGATATCAAGGATGAAGTGTTAGTGTGCTCTTGAACTGTATCTCTGCAGTATGTATCCCCGAGAATAGCTGGTCTGTAAGTGCACCCTGAAGTTAATATTTGAAAATGTAAGTTATATTTACTAAAATGTGACCAAAATCACATTTTAATGCAATAGAATAAAGGGGAAACATTTTTACTGTTCCTTGCAATGATGCTATATTTTGCCTTCATTTTGGAGTTTTAGACTAAAAAAAAATACAGTGTTAGCAAAAAGAAATTAAATGGCTCTGGTGTGATATCTTCTTTGCAGTTTATTATTTTCTAATCCAAATTTCATTCCATGTGAGAGGATTCTGTGAACGATGAAAAGAAATGTAGAGAGATTCAATATCCTTCTTCCCTTTAGGAATTCATTTGCTGATAAAATGGCTATTCTGTCAAGAATTATCATCATAAAAAGAAGTATCCAAAGAATCACCTTCTCTTTTCCTTTTCCAGCAAATTATTTCTATGTTCTTTTATGGACCCTTCTCTGACTGAGACAAACCTTATAACGAAAGATTGCATTTTAGCCATCTAGTGTTTTAGGACCATGAGTCAGTTAACCTTTTGTGCTGAGCTGTTTATTTACAATGGAAAGGTTAGACATGGAGGAATCTGTATTTTCAGAACAATGCAGATTCCAGGTTTTGAGGCATGTAAAGTAGTATGAGAAGGATCATTATGAGGAGAATACCACCAGTGGTCCCCTGACGACGAAGTCCTGAAGGAAGGTATTTGAGCTGTGCTTCCAGGTGAAGCCTGTCTCTTGGTGGCTAGGTGCCTAAGCTAGACTGTTAGCACAATAACTGTTTTAATTTACATTTGTTGAATTATTCTTAATTGCAATATCACTCTTTGTAACTGCTGATGTTTTTTCCTTAAAATTCTATTTTATCTGATTTTCTATACTTGCGCAAAAGGAGTTCCCTAAGAATGGCATTTGTTTACATTTGCTATCTTGCCCAAACCTCCTACTTTATTTTTAAGGATCCTGTGAATTTTTGTTTAAGAAGTAACTCTTGAAAGCAACATATAGCCGGGATTTTAAAAATCCAATTTAAGAGATTATATTGTAAAAAACTTACTCTGTTAGCATTCATTGTAGTTAATACATTTAGACACATTTATCTTTTTTCTATTTCTGCATTGTTTGCTTAAAATTTGTTTTATCCCATACTCTTTTAAAATTAATTTTTCTCCATTTCTGGTTTATAAATTTTAGAGAATATATTTAATACTTTCATTGATTACCCCTAAATTTGTAATATGTGTACCTTATTATATGTATTTCTAAGAAGCCTAAAATTATTTGTACCATTCTGTTCCTCACAAGTGGATAAAGACCCCCTCATTTTTTAACCTTCTTAACATTTCACTCCTGTTTTGGGAAAAACCTGGGATGGTATAGAAAAACTGCCCTCCAAACTGAGATGGTGCCAAGAAACCAAAGAATGTCTCAGGCCAGCTCAGCAAGTTAGATGAGTTTACTAGAAGTTACTTAAATGGGGCTTTCACTCCTACTCAAGCAAGACAGGAACGCTCTTGGGTGGTGGTGGCAGGAGTTCTTCAGAGAGTAGAATCTGCACTTTTACTTGGTGAGCTCTCGCACACCCCTGATTTTAAAATGTGAGTTGACTCCTGTTTCTTGTGTGTGAGCACTAGTTATTCTCGTATCATTAAAAACAAAACAAAACCCTGCCTTCGTCTGCCTGTGGATTTGAGGCCAAGCAGCATCCCAGGTTTAACACATTTTACTTCCTTTTGCTCTGACCTATTTCCTCAAGGTGTATGTGAGAAGAAGTAAACCTTGGATTGTTTATGTTATTCTTTTTGACTTCCAAACATCCAAATTGTGGATCCTGGACAATGCCTTGTGTTCTTGAATCTATTGTAACTCTGTTACTTCCTTTATCAATACACCTTAATAAATTTGGCCTCATATCTGTTTATGCAAGCAGAGGTATCTCGACCTATTTTTGGTGCCTTGTGACTATAGAAGAGGAGAGTGAGTGATTCAGTTATATATGAATTTTATATTTGACATGGTAACTCCCAGCACAAAAACTCTTGAACACACACATACATACACACACACTCATATCTGACAATGAAAGAAAATAAATGTGAAAAAATAGGAAAGTATAGGAATCCTGAGATGAACCACAGATGGATCATAACTGTATACTGTTTGGTTGTTGATAGTGGTTTGGTGTTTTTTGTTTGTTTTGTTTTGTGCTTTTGCTTGATAGCAATGCACACTTCCAAAAGTGACATATTTCCTTTAATCAGGCCCAATACCTTGGAAGAGAGCTCCTGAGAGCATAGCTGATGATTGAATTCCCACAGCTTTCAAAATACTATTTTCCCTCACTGAGCTGTCAGCCGTCAAAGGCAGGAACTGTAGATTGCTAATACATGGCTATAGCCTAAGTGGTACAGCATATTCCTTGGTCTTGAGGAAATTGAAAAAGAAATCCCAAACTGCCCGTAGCTTGCAGTGGTGTTGTGTTCAGAAATCAAGAGGAATTTCCAAGTGGAAAATTTATGGCTGGTAGAACCTTAGTAGAGTGACAGAAGCTCATATGGAAATACTATAAACAAATCTCAAGTGACAATCTTACCCAAGCCTATAGATTTCATATCTTGGGCTGAGGCGTCTAGGGGCATATTTCAAAGTTAACAAAATGATACATAAAATCGTTGTTTATGGCAGCAAAGACTGCCTTCCCTAGGGCTGTTTAAAGTGCTCTGTTCCTGAGGGAGAGTAAAGATCAAAATTTAATGTGTGTATGTGTATGCGTGTTTGTGTGTATTCATGCCTTTGAGACTTTTTGGTTTGGTTTGGTTTGGTTTTACTGTATATCCAACTTTTTTGAATTTATTCTGGCCCCATTACCCTTTCTTTAATGCACTTTATTTTTTAAGTAGTTTTAGGTTTATAGCAAAATTGAGCAGAAAGCACAGTGTTCTCATGTACCCCCAGCCTCAACACACACACAGCCACGATGGAATATTTGTTACAATCAATGAACCGACATTGACATATCATTATCACTCTAAGTCCATAGTTTACATTAGGGTTCACCCTTGGTGTTGTATATTCTGTGGGTTTTGGCAAATGTTTCATGACATGTAGGCACCATTAGAATATCATACAGAATAATTTCAGTGCCTAAAAATCATTTGAACTCTGCCTATCATCCATTTTTGCCTCCACCAATGCCTGGCATCTACTGATCTTTTTCCTATCTCCATACTTTTTCCTTTACAAGAAATGTTACATAGTTGGAATCCTACAGTATATATTCTTTTCAGATTGACTTATTTTACTTAGTATTATATAGTTGAGGTTCCTCCACATCTTTTCATGGCTTGATAGCTCATTTTATTTCATCCCTGAATAATATTTTATTGTCTGGATTTATTTATTTACCCATAATTTGTTTATCTACTGACCTGCTGGAAGGCATTTTGGCTGATTCCAAATTTTGACAATTACGACTAAAGAAAGCTGCCATAAACATTCTTATACAAGTTTTTGTGTGGATATACGTTTTTTACTCCTTTTATATAAATATCAAGGAGCTCAAATGCTGGATCATATAAGGTTATGTTTAGTTTTATAAGAAACTGCCAAACTGTTTTCAAAAGTTGCTGAACCATTTTGCATTCCCACCAGTAATGAATGAGAGTTTCTGTTGCTCCACATCCTTCCCAGGATTTGTTGTATTAATAGTGTTTTGGATTTTGGGCTTTCCATTAGGTGTGTAGTGGTGTCTTGTTGTTTTAATTATCGATTCTCTAATGAGATATGATGTTGAACATCTTTTAATATGCTCATTTGTCATCTATATATCTTCTCTGGTAAGGTGTCTGTTTGGGTCTTTTGCCTATTTTTTAATCAGGTTCAATTTTTTGTTGAATTTTAAGTGTTCTTTGTATACTTTGAACAACAATTCTTTATATGTATCTTGCAAATATTTTCTACAAGCCTATGCCTTATCTTCTCATTTTCTCAACAGTGTGTTTTGCAGAGCAGAAGTTTGTAATTGTAATGAATTCCATATTATCAATAATTTCTTTCATGGATTGTGCTTTGGTTTTACATCCAAAAAGCCATTGCTTTACCTAAGGTCATACCCATTTTCTCCTATGTTATCTTCTAGAGACTTTATAAATTTGCATTTTACATGTAGGTCTGTTAACCGTTTCAAGTTAATTTTTGTGAAGGGTGTACAGACTGAGTCTAGATGATTTTTCTTCTTTGTCTTCTTCTTCTTCGTCATCTCCATCTTCTTTTTTGCATGTAGATATCCAGTTGTTCCAGAACTATTTGTTGAAAAAACTATCTTTTCTCCCTTATATCGTATTTGCACTATTGTCAAAAATCAGTTGATTATATTTATGTGTGTCTATTTCTGTGCTCTCAGGTCTGTTTGGTTTATTTATTTGACACTGTCTTGATTAGTATAGCTTTATAATAAGTCTGGAAGTCAGGTAGTACCAGTCCTCTAACTTTGTTCTTCTTCAATATTGTGCTGGCTTTTTTGGGTCCTTTGTCTCTTCATATAACTTGCTGAGATTTTGGTTGAGATTGCATTGAAGCTGTAGATCAAGTTGGGAAGAACTGACACATCTTGACAAATTTGAGTCTTTCTATCTATGAATACGGAATGTCTCTCCATTTATTTGGTCGTTTTATTTCTTTAATTAGAGTTTTATAATTTCCCTCATTTAGATCTTATAGATATTTTGTTAGATTTATATCCAAGAATTTCATTTTTAGATACTAATATAAATGGTGTTTTGTTTTTAATTTCAAATTTTATTTTTTCATTGATGGTACATAGGAAAGTGATTGACTTTTGTCTATTAATCTTCTATCCTGTACTCTTACTGTAATTGCCTTTTAATACTAGGATTTTATGTTTTATTGGTTCTTTTGGATTTTCTGTATCAACAACTGTTACATTTGAACAAGACGGTTTTATTTTTTCCTTCCCATTCTATATACCTTCTATTTTTTTTCTCTTGTTTTATTGCCTAGATAGGACTTTCATTATAATATTGAAAAGGTGTACTGAGATGGGACATCCTTGCCTTATTTCTGATCTTAGCAGCAAAGCTTTTAGTTTCTCATCATTAAATATTACTGTGATGTTCACTGTAGGTTTTTTCTAGATGACCTTTATCAAGTTATGAAAATATGCCTCTATTCTTAATTTGCTGAGAGTTTTTATCAAGAACACATGTTGTATTTTTTCAAATGCTTATTTTGCATTTATTTATATAATTACATGATTTTTCTTCCTTAGCCTGTTGATGTGATAGACTACATTAATTGATTTTCTAATGTTGAACAAGCTTTGCATACCTGGAATACATTCCATTTGGTCATGATATATAATTCTTTTTGTACATTGTTATATTTGATTTACTAACATTTTGTTGAGGGTTTTTGCATCTACATTTATTAGATTTATTAGTTTGTATTTTTCTTTTCCTAATATCTTTGTCTGGTTTTGGTATTAGGGCAATGTTGACCTCATAAAATGAGTTAGGAAATATTCCTTCTGCGTTTAACTTCTGGATGAGACTGTAGAGAATTAGATTTGTTTTTTCTAAAATACTTAGTAGAAAACATCATTAAACTTATTTGGGCTCCAAATTTTTAAATACATTTGAATAAAAAAAAGTAGACAAATACTTTTTAAAAAATTCTTTTTTAACTTGAGTTTACTCAACATCATCATCTTCTTCATGCTTTCTAGTATTGCTTTTTCTTGTTGCATGTGTTTGACTTTAAAGAGCAATAAACACTATCTGACTGTAGAAAACAGTAGGTGTAACGCTAATAAGTATTGAAGTATTTATAGCTCATAGCTGGGTACATCATACTAGATCACACTACTCATAAAGTAAATGAGTATCACGTTACTCATGAAGTAAATTTTGGGTGTGATCCACTTATGTGTTAGTTAATTTTGTTGTGTTCTATCACCTTAGTGGAATGTATGATAAAAATATATATTGCTGCTCATTAGAGCAACATAAAGTGTCTTCAGATTGATTAATACAAATCTATAAGCACCACTGGAGACTTAGTTAAAAGTATGTAACATTGTATCTGGCAGCAGCATTTGCCTCACATGCAAAAGTCACATATATGTTAAGTTTGAGGAATACCAACTTTCAAAGAATTCTGGCTTGAATCACTCTTGGGCAAATAGGTTTTACTATATTGCTTCCATGTAACTGTTCTACATAAATTTAATCTTAATTTTGTAATTGTTACATGATTTCACTACCACAATTTTTTTTTTAGTTGTTACCACAGCTGAAATGTTCTAGTTTCTGAGAGGAATACAGATATGTATGTTATTGACCTTTTTTACAAGGAGTTTTGGATGTAGTAAGGGGGGGAAATACAAATAAATAAATAAATTTAAAGCAAATTATGATAGATGTTTTAATAAACACTCAATAAAATGGTAGAGTCTCATGGGAAATGGAGAAAATAATTTAGTTTGGAGGTAATACCCAAAGGTTTGTTTCAAGAAACAAAGCTTAATATGCTTTATGTAATAAATGAATTTCCTAATAGGAGAGTATACCTGGACTCTTAAATATTATAATGTTTGAAGAAATATTTATTCAGAAGCTTCAAATACTGATCTGGATTGATTTTCAAATTAAATCTGCCAGCATGTGCTACATTGTTCAGAGGCAGAACAATACTTAAAACCATGACAGTTTAATGCATTTTATCACATAATTAAAGTTCTTTTGTGTTGTTCTGGGTTTGGTCTTAATCTAGTCCAATCAACAAGAATGCGTTGCTCCTATATTTTACATAATGAAAGTAATGAAAGGGAGAATGATAATGATAACAGTGAATAGTTACTAAGTGTTTTCTATGTATCAGACAGTATGCTGAATACTATATATAAATATATTTTTAATTCTACAACAATTCTAGAAAGCATATAATATCAATATCTCTTCCTTATGGATAAGAAACCTGAAACAAATGATACCTTACCTGCAGGTAAGTTCTACTTAAAAATTTTTAAATATATGAATGTTGATATCTGCATATGAGATAAAGTGAACAGCAATTGTTTGCATTGCAAAGGTTTGTTAAATTATAGGCACTTTTTGCAACTACTTTCCAGGCACTGAGGTGGATGCTGAATTATGAAGAAAATAAAAAACTTGCCCTGTCTTTAAGGAGAGTACTGTAACCAAAATGTTTGTACCCTCATAATATCCTGAATTTAAAAAAAATTGAATTAAAAAAAATCTGAAAAAATATGATAATATATTAATAAAAGAATTACAAATAATAAAATTGCATAGATACTGAAGTAGTATTTCCTCTCTCAGTAGTCTCATGCAACTTTCTTTAGAGTTTGGGCTTTCCAGTTAAACTGATCTCTCGTTGACATTTACCAACAAATATGTAAGAAATTAAGACATAATCATGATAGCTACTTGGCAAAACAATGAATAATGCTTACATAATCAGAATTAGTAAGCATTTAAAAAAGACTGATTCTCCATACGTTTCTATATTTCTTATCAACCATAACATTGGTTTTAACAATTAAACAAGATGATGTATGTAATTTCCTTGGCATATTATTTAGCATATGGTAGATATTCAATAAATTGCAGCTACTAAAAGGAAGGATCAGATAGAGGAATGAGAATATATAGCATTCATAATACAAGAACATTATTTTTTGGAGAAAGATGCAAAAATAAGAAAGCACTCCTAAAATTATAAATTTCATAAATGAGATATAACATTTTAATAAAACTATTAAAATATACCCCATAAATTAGAACAAAAATGAAAACAAAGATGAAAAATAAGAGATAAAATATATGAAAATTGAAAAAATATCTTCATGGTCCAACATGGTACTGCTCAACATGTCTAGAATGTTACCTGTGATGATACTGTTGGACAAAGAGAATCCAGCATAACTTGGACTTTACCATGCCAGTTAAGCATGAAGCTTTTGGTACAATGATCTCCCTGTTTATTATCAGAATCACCTGGGCCCAAAGAGCAGGGACAATGGTTTAATAGGTCAGCTCTGAATGCAGAAAAGAATTCAATGCAGCTTTACTCTCACCTAAAACATTTATGAATAAACAGAAGCTATGAGGTAATAGGTGTAATTTTGGGTATTATATATGTGAATAGAGGGCCTTAGTTTTTATATAATTATTGTGGAAAGTGGGCTAGCAAGTTGTCAAGATAGAAAACAAGATTGCACAGAAATATCACCAGTCCGGATGAGGTTGGTGATCACTCATCTGTGCTTACTCTATCCCTAACTTTTTTGTCAACATGAGGCCTTGGGAAAGTCATTTAACCAATAGGAGCCTTTGTTTTAAAAACTACAGTCAAACATTCATTTATTTATCTGTAAAGGGAAGGAGCTGGTCTATATTTTAGCTGTGCCAAATAGAAATGCTATTCATCATTAGTAGATTGTTGAATATAAGACGTGAGAATTGGAAGTAAAAAGTTTCATAAGGCAAATTCCTGCTCACAAGCACTTCCATGTCTTTATAGATAAAATATATATCCTTATAATAAGCATAGGAAACTCTGCCTGCAAGCATAATATTGTGTACAATAGTTTCTTTCATGTTAAAAGACATACTACTATTATAATTGATGATATTTTTCTAGTTCTCACATCAGTGTTTCTCAGGGCTTTGGGGAGCTTAATGAATGCTGCCTGATATTTTTCTTCTTGTGCTGGATGTTTCCTATCAGATTTCCTGCTGCAGTATTTTGATTATTTCTGTTTTGAAGTTTCATCCTCCAAATTGCTTTTGGGGGTGGGGATCTACAAAAAGATAAAAATATGGTTTGTAATCTCACAGAGTGATTCCGGGATTAGAGCCCGGGCATTGACTCCCTTGCTTATATCCTGCTTAGCTTGCCTTCTGAAACTCTGTTCAAAATGTCCAAAGTTTTGTCTGTGATGGTAACACTGGATAACAGAGAACCATCCATTCGAACTTTGAAGGGTCAGCTGGTCTATGTTGCTTTTCCTCTGATGCAGGCATTAAACTATTAGTAAAGGGGTCTTAACACAGGTGAATATCAATGTTACCTAGGGAGTTTTGATGATAAGGCCTCATTTTTAGAGATTCAACTGGTTTTTGGTATGTCCAAATCGTGCTTTATTTTTAGTATTCTAGTTGGTTCTCACGTGTAGTCATGATTGAGATCCACTGTTCTAGCAATAGAGAAAGGCTAGGATAAATGAGTAAATTACATAACACCTCGAAAAAGAGTACAAAGAATCTACTCCAAAATTCTTTAAACAACATCCTCCAAGATTTGCTTAACAAAGAATATCCAATGATAAAAAGAGTAGAAAAGGACGGCTGGCGTGGTGGCTCATTGCCTGTAATCCTAGCATCTGGGAGTGTAAGGCAGGACGATTGCTTGAGGACAGGAGTTTGAAACCAGCCTGAGCAAGAGCGAGACCGCACCTCAATAAAAAATAGAAAAATTAGCTGGGTGTGATGGGAGGTTAAAGCAGGAGGATCACTTGAGCCCAGGAGTTTGAGGTTGCAGTGAGCTATGATAATGCCACTGCACTCTAGCCGGTAACAGGTAACAGAGAGAGAGAGAGAGAGACTCTGTCTCAAAAAGAAAAAAAGAAAAGTAGAAAAGGAGATGTTCAAGAGAGGATAGGTATAATAATGCTTAGGATTGGGAGCAAAGTAGGAGGCAGAATGGAGAGTTTGGGTGAAATCCTTTAGGATCTGAAATTTTCCGACAGTATGGAAATTACATGCAAGATTTCAGCATGAAGCTCTCCATAACAAGGCTTAAGAAAAACTGGGTATATTTAAAGTCTCTTCTGATATTTTGCAGTTCTTCTTACTATTGCACTTGGTATGAGTGCCATTCAGCTAAGGGCCTGTGGGCTAGTGCTAATTTGCATGCCTGATCCCTTAATGCTAACAGAGGCCAAAGCTTTGAAATGCTTACTCTATGGGTATGACTACACTGAAATACAGATGAGTTTTTGACTTTTGGAATGTAGAACATATCATTCAGAGTGGCAATATTCTGTTCAGAGGTTGGTTACCTAGCTGGTTCTGATTCTGGAATGAGTCATTTTTACTGTATCAGAGTGCCGACAGTGGTTCACAGAAAGCAAAATGGTCTTTATAGGATACCCTGTTTCCTTTATGTTCCCCTTCTGAAATTATCTTGTCCCTAGGGTCTCTGGTATCTGTTTAATCACACTGTCTTCTTCTTCCCAACATATATGACTTATCTATCTCATTGTTTCTGGGTCTGTCACAACTTTGAAGATTTCTGACAGCAGAGTCACAAATGCAGCATCTGGAGACTTAGGTACTATACACAGTTAAAGCAGGAGTTTGGCTGGAGGCAAATCCCTTGTGAACAGTTAAGAATGCCATTCATTTCTAATTCTTACTTCTCTAAACCCACAGGAAATAAATATGAGTAATATAGCCAGAAGATAGAGCTCTGAATCCTTAATGGTGGTTCCCTGATGTGGGAAATCACCCTTTCTTTTTCCACGTGATAGAAATAGCTATTTTAATTTATCTCTGAGGTGGAATTGAGGATGAATCACCTTTTTTCTTTTTTTTCCTTCTGTTGTAAAGGGAAGAGAGGACTTCAAAGTGTGTTTTCCCATGGAAAGGCTTTAGCTAAAGTGAAAAACCTGCTGATAGTATGATAGTACATTTAATTTGCATGCATTGTAAAGACTGCTTCCTTCTGCTGCTAATTGGTGTGTGGTCCATTAATGTTCTGAGTCCGAGAGCAGCCTTTCTCCCGGACAGTCACTTAGAGAAGCACAGCCTGGGGAAATACAAATTTCCATCCAGCTCTGTAGAGTAATGAAACTGTCAGAAGAGTAATGAACTGAGAACTTGTACATACACAGTTGTTAAAATGAATTTTAATTTAGTTTCAGATTCATAATATCTCTGTTAATTTATTCTTCCTTCAGTTCAGTTTTCCTTAAGGTTTTGGATGTATTATTTTGTTTTACGATTGGGTTACTATTAATACATAGCAGGAATGTATCCCTTGATATTTTTTCCCCTTTTGGTGTGTCTGTTATTTTATTTTTATTTTTTAAATAAAAAGTTCTAAAAGCTGGAGCATTGTCCTGAAATCCTGAAGGACATATAATCCTCTTTTTGATGACTGGGCTCTTCTTGAAGAAAATGTACGATAGTGACGGTAATCCTAAAACCTCTCCAAACTAGTCCCTGAATGTGCAGGGCACTTTTGGGATTATCTATCCCCACGTGTTTAGAGGTCTCCAGTGTTTATCTCCATTAGCTTTACTTTTTTTGACATCTCAATTAGTTTTACAGTCAAGTCTTTTTTTTCCCCCACAGTATCTTATGTTTGAATTTATCTTTGACATTTTATTCAGCTTTTATATATAATTGACAAATAAAAATTGTATATTTTTAAGCCATACAACTTGATGTTTTGATATAGGTATACACTGCAAAATAATTATGGTAATCAAGTTAATCAACATATCTATCATATTACATAATTACCATTTTATTTTTTGTGGTAAGAACATTTAATATCTACCTTCTTGGCAACTTTCAAGTATGTGATACAATATTGTTAATTATAATTAAATTGCTGAATATTAGATTTCTAGAACTTACACATTTTGCATCACTGAAGCTGTACCCTTTGACCAACATCTACTCACTTCTACCTCCCCCCAGCTTCTGACAAACACCATTCTACTCTCTGCTTTTATGTGTTTGAAATTTTTAGAGCCCACATATAAGTGAGATCATGCAGTATTTGTCTTTTTGTTTCTGGTTTAGTGTACTTAGCAACTTATCCTTCAGGTTAATCCATGTTGTTGCAAATGGCAGGGTTTCCTTCTTTACTGAGGCTGAATAATATTTCATTGTTTACATATATACCCTTATATGTGTGTGTATATATATATATTCATATGTGTGTGTATATATATTTTACATTTTCTTTATGCATTCATCTGTTGATTGACATCTAGGTTGTTTCTGTATCTTGACTATTGTGAATAATGCTGCAATGAATATTGGGGTGCAGATATCTCTTTGATAGGCTGATGTCATATCCTTTGGATATATACCCCAAAGTCGGATTGTTGGTCATATGGCACTTCTATTTTTAATTTCTTTAGAAACCTACATACTATTTTCATCATGATTGTACTAATTTACATTCCCCAAAACAGTGTACAAGGGTTTCCTTTTCTCCACATCTTTGCCAATTTATCTGTTATCTTCTTGATAATAGCCATTCTAACAGGTGTAAAGTGGTATCTCATTGTGGTTTTGGTTTGCATTTCCGTGATGATTAGTGATGTCATTTTTTTCATGTACCTGTTTGCTATTTATATATCTTCTTTTGAGAAATGTCTTTTCAAGTTCTTTTCCCATTTTTAATTGGGTTATTTATTTTTTTTACTATTGAGTTGTATGAATTCCTGACATAGTTTGGATATCAATACCTTATCAGATAGAGAGATGGCTTGCAAATATTTTCTTCCCTTAGGTACATTGCCTTTCACTCTGCTGATTGTTTCCATTGTTGAGCAGAAACGCTTTAGTTTTATGCAATTCTACTTGACTTTTTTTTTCTTTTGTTCCTTGTGCTTTTAAGGTCAAAACCAAAGAACTTATTGCCCAGACCAACATTAGTAAGCTTTTTTCTTATGTTTTCTATTAGTAGTTTTACGATTTTAGATCTCATGTTTAAATCTGTAATCTGTTTTGAGTTGCATTTGTATATGGTGTGAGAAAAGGGTACAATTTAATTCTTCTGCTTAAGGATATCTGGTTTTCCCACCATTATTTATTGAAGAGCCTATGCTATCCCTATTGTGTGTTCTTGGCAACTTTGTGAAAGATCAGTTGATTGTAGATGCATGGATATGTTTCTGTGTTCTTTATTCTGTTTCATTGGTTTATATATCTGTTTTGTGTCAGTACCATGCTGTTTTGATTACTGTAGCTTTGTAATATATTTTATTTTTTAACTTATTATTTATTTCAGCATATTATGAGGGTACTTTTTAGGTTACATATATTGCCTTTGCCCCACCCGAGTCAGAGCTTCAAGGGTGTCCATTTCCCAGACAATGCACACCGCACCCATTAGGTGTATATATACCCATCCCTTCCTCCTCCCTCCCATCTGCCTGACACCCAATGAATGTTACTACTATATGTGCATATAAGTGTTTATCAATTAATACCAATTTGATGGTGAGTGCATGCAGTACTTGTTTTTCCATTCTTGTGATACTTCACTTAGTAGAATGGGTTCTAACTCTATCCAGGATAATACAAGAGGTGCTAGATCACAATTGTTTTTTGTGGCTGAGTAGAATTCCATGGTATGCGTACATATACCACATTTTATTAATCTACTCATGTATTGATGGGCACTTGAGTTGTTTGCACATCTTTGCAATTGTGAATTGTGCTGCTATAAACATTTGAGAGCAGATGTCTTTTTTATAGAATGTCTTTTTTTTCCTTTGGGTAGATGCCCAGTAATGGGATTGCTGGATCAAATGGTAGTTCTACTTTTAGCTTTTTGAGGTATCTCCATATTGCTTTCCACAGAGGTTGTACTAGTTTGCAGTCCCACCAGCAGTGTATGAGTGTTCCTATCTCTCTGCATCCACGTCAACATTTATTGTTTTGGGACTTTTTGATAAAAGCCATTCTCACTGGAGTTAAGTAATATCTCATTATGGTTTTTTTTTAATTTTTTTTATTTTCGAGACAGAGTCTCGCTTTGTTGCCAGGGCTAGAGTGAGTGCCATGGCGTCAGCCTAGCT
>CM052441.1:125014204-125055424 GCA_028533085.1 Varecia variegata
TTTGCCTTTTCCAGAATGTCATATAGTTGGACTTACACATTACGTAGCTTTTACAGACTGACTTTTTTCACTAAGCAGTATGCATTTAAGATTCTTCCACGTATTTTCATTGTTTAATAGTTCATTCATTTTTTATTGCTGAATAATATTCCATTGTATAAATGTCCCACAGTCTTTATACATTAAACTTTTGAAGGGCACCTCATCTTGGTTACTTCTACTTTTTGTCAATTATGAATAAAGCTGCTATTATCATTTATATGCAGATTTTTTGCTCTAGAAATAGGTTTTTAAATCAGCTGATACAAACCTAGCAGTGGGATTGCTGGATCATGTGGCAAGTCCAGATTTAGTTTTGTAAAAAACTTAGAAACTATCTTGCAACATGGAAGTAGCATTTTGCATTCCCACTAACAATGCGTGAAAGTACTTTCTGTTCAGCATGATTATCAGTAATTGGTATTGTCATTTAAAAAAAGCCTTTCTTAATAAGTTTGCAGTACTATCTTGTTTTAATTTGATGTTTCATAATGACAGAACATGTTGATCATCTTTTCATATGCTTATTTGACACTGGCATATCTTTATTGGTAAGATCTCTGTTCATATTTTTGCCCATTTTAATATTGGTTTTCTTATTATTCAATTTTAGTGGTTCTTCACATATTTTAGACAGAAGACATTTACCAAATATGTTTCTTCCAAATATATTCTCCCATTATGTTATTCATCTTTTAACTTTCTTAACCATGTCTCTGGTAGAGGTGAAGTTTTAAATTTTAATAAATTGCAACTTATCAATTTTTTTCTTTCATGATTTGTAGTTTTACTTTTATCTAAAAACTCATTGCCACCTAGGCACAGTGGCTCATGCCTGTAATTTCAGTACCTTGAGACAGAAGGATTGTCTGAGCCCAGGAGTTCAAGACCTGGCTGGGCAACATAGAAAAACTTGGTCTCTACCAAAAATAGAAAAATTAGCCAGATGATGTAGTGCATGCCTGTAGTCTCAGGTACTGGGGAGGCTGAGACAAGAGGATCACTTAAACCCAAGAGTTTGAGGTTGCAATGAGCTATGCTGATGCCATTGCACTCTTGTCCAGGTAACAGAGCAAGATCCTGTCTTCAAAATAACAAAAACAAAAAAACTCATCACCAATTCCAAAGTCATGTCATTTTTTTCTTGTTTTCTTCTAGAATGTTTATTGTTTTGTGTTCTGCTTTTATCTTCCATATGAGTTAATTTTTGTGAAAAGCTTGAAGTTTGTGTCTAGATTTGCTTACGTATGTATACGTGCATGATATATGTATATATGTATGTCATACATACATAGATGTTATCTATTTATCTATCCTATTTTGTATATGGATGTCCAATTATTCCAGCACCATTTGTTAGAATGAATATCTATTCTCCATTGAATTGCTTTTGTTCCTTTGTCAAACTTGACATATTTATGTATCTATTTATAAGTTCTCTTTTTGTTACATTGATCTGTCTATAGCTCTATAGCAAACTTTGGAATTGGGTAGTATGAGCACTCCAACTTTGTTCTTCTTCAGGATTGTGTTGTCTTTTCTAGGTCTTCTTCCTTTCTATATCAACTTGAGAATTGGATTGTTAATATCTATGAAATATCCTGTTATAATTTTGATTGGGATTGTGTCGTCTATAGGTCTTGCTGAAAAGAATTGAAATCTTAAGAAATATTTAATCCTACATATTTTTATAAATAAGAAAATAATCTCAGAGAAACAAGTTATTTGATATATCATCATAATAAATAAAAGAACTTGCATTTGAGCCCTTATCAGTCTAGTTCCCAAATATGAGTTCTTTAGAATATCTTGTTACATTCCTTTAATTAGAGCAGTCATCATATTATTTCTTTTTCTTTTTAGATGTCCTATACACATTTCAAGTATGTGGCTGTTTTATTTTTACTTCTCCAACATTTAGTCAAGTATGTTATATATATTAGAAATATAACTGGTTGCTAGACTTTCCACGACTGTTGTCCCTGCTCTGGGTAAGACATCTCCTGAAAAATGAGTCCCAGAGAGGCACTCAGCTTCCCCTATTGTCCATTCTCGACTCAACTGCAGCCAGTTATTAAAAAATAAGTTTATGAAGGTTCATTAAAGTCTTTCCCTTTTCTGTTTAACCTCTCCCCAAATATTCCACTGAAATTAAAATAAATACAAACATGGTTTATGTGGCCCTGTCCAATTTCACTCTTTGCTACCTCTCTGATCTCAGATTAAACTTCTATCCACCTCCTTCATTAGGCTTCAGCCATATCATCCCACTTTCCAGCCTTGCAGTGGTCAAGTTCATCCTTGAATAGACTTTTGCACTAGCTATTCCTTTTGCCTGGAATGTTTATTCCAAATGTGCACAAAATTGGCTCTTTGTTAGACAGATGTGTCTTAACATTATGTCCTCAGAGAGGCTTCTCCGACCACCCTACCTAAAGCCACTGATCAGTCCCTTGCTCCCCCAGACACACCTCCCACCCCTGCCAGACACAGGCATTCTACTCTCTGTGGAGTTTTAAAGTTATTTTGCATTCATAGTACCTGTATTTATATGAAATTCATTCATTTCTTTCATTCCATGTATAATGTCCATATAATCTACTTTAAGGTTCATGAGGCAAAGATCTTGTCTGACTTACTTATAATTCAATAAATTGTTTTTGAATGAACAAATGGGAAACTGATAAACAATAATCCTTTGTTGAATGTTGAATGTATTCATTGCTGCTCTAATGTTATTTTGGTTAACACTAAATTGTACACATTATATATTTGATGCACATTATGGTGAATGTATGAAGTATCTTGCACATCAGGCTTTGTGCCAAGGTCCTTAATAGGTGCAACACAAACTCTTATTTTTTGTCTTTTTTCTTTTATGGCTTGTGTGGCTCTGCCTACCCTCAAATGTTGGTGTTGGCAAGAATGGCCCATCACTCTTCTCTTCTACACACTACCTTTAGGTAATTACATCTAAGGTTGCAACTATCCCTCTACACCTGAACAAACCCATATGCATGTTTTCATTTAAAATCTTTTTCTCAAGCCTCAAACTGAAACATTTCTCTGCCTTCCAGATGGATTGTTCTGGATAATTTATAGGTATTTATAATTCAGCAAGTCAGCCTTCTATCTGGCCCAACTTCTTTTCTATGTTATTTTGTTTGAGCGAAAAGCCAATATGTGTTTTGAAATAGCAAACATATGCACATAGATTTTTTATTATTTGCACATTTTGCTTTCTTTTTATTTTTTTAAGAAAACAGAGGCTTCTTGAAATTTGAAGAGATGGTTCATCCATATCTCTAAAGGCTCAGCATTCAGTTTGCAAATTTTAATGACACTTGTGCTCAAACAGTCTTAGAGTACTTTGTCATAACATGCTAACTGTTTTTAAATTCAGTATAATGAAGTACAATGCATTCCCCTGTGAAAATAGTTTTGGAATAAATATATAACATTTCAAAAAATCTTCCTAAAGATTATAGTCAGGTTCATTGTAAAAAACAAACAGCTTTTCTTATCTTATTTTGGGAGCTGTGGGAGGTTATATGTAAAATATAAAGAAATGTGATTCACCCTCCCTGGCCTCTTTCATTGTGTTTATACATATCCTATTAGAATTTTAGAAAATTTGGTTGTGATCAAAACGTATAGTAAACTTAGCTGCTGTGTGTTTTTATTTTTTCTTTATTTTTTGTGCTTAAAAAGACCAATTTATTGTAGGGTTCATATATAAAAAAGAAACCTAAACTTGTTTTGGACTAATCAAAAGCAAAGAGAAGTTGGCACTATTAGGTTCTTGAGCATCCATTTGTATCCTCATTATTTCAACTAACATTTTAAAGAATGCCTATCAAATGCCATACCCTGGGACTATAAAAAGAAAAAGAAAAAGGAACTCTCCTTTAATCATCTTGAAATTTAGGTAAGAATGAAGTATACAATCCAGCTTTCCAACAGGGTATATGGCGTTTGTTATAATGAAGATATTTAAATTGTATATAAGGTCCAGATTTCCTTGGAGAAAATCAAAAAGTTTACTAAAAGTAATAACAACTGACCTGAGAGTGAAAGAATGAGCTAGTGTGTTTAGTGGAAAATCAAGAGAAATCATTTAAAACAAAAGGTTAAGCAAGTGAAAAGTAAATAGAGGCACTGGCTTGCCTTGGTGTAAACATGGAATTATGAGTAGCTCAGTGTTGCTGAATTTCAAAGCATAAGGGGAAAAGGTGAAAAAGGAGACTACACTGAGACCAAATCTGGGAGTCCTATGGTCATATGAAACATTTTGAATTATCCTTTGAGGAAATTAGGAGTATTTGAAAATATTTGAATAGAGACTGACACAATCATATTAAATGCTAGAAATATCAAAATTGATAACAATGTAGATGTTTGCTTCAAGTGTAGAATGTTATGAGAGTTTAAAAAGAGATGAAAATAGTAAGAAGATTATCAAAATATTGAAAGTTAAAATATGATAGATTTCAAATGAAAAGTATATGGACATAAATGAAGACCATCAAAATGAAAATAAACATAGGTTATTTATTCATAGCTTGCTATAGCAGAGAAGTCATCTTCCTATAGCAAAGAAGTTAGCCATTATCACTTGTGTTTGGCAGATACTCAAAGACAGACAGCAAAGTAAGAAAGCTTTATAGTTGGAAGAGAAAAAAAAAAGGGAAGACTTTAGGTGTGACTAGAAGTTGTTGGCAGGGGGAAGCCAGAGGAAGGCTGACTAAATGTGGAGCATTCTGTGAGATTGGTTTGAAGAGCATATTTGACTGTCTCTGGTTAGTCCTTAGTTGGAAACAGGAGGAATTAGTACTTATCATCAGGGCCAGGATAACTGTTTCTTTTCATTTTTCTTGGTAGCAGATTTGAGGAGAATGAAAAGAAAGGCAAAATTTCTTTCTTTCCATTTATTTTATTCTAACTTTTTTTCTTTAATCTTTGGACTTTTCAATATAGAGCTCAGGGGAATGTAGAATGTCTCATTCTTTGTAAAAGACCATTCCTCATTTCCTGAGTCCAAAGTAGAATTAGACTAAGCAAGAAAGAAAAATGAGCTGGCTGCCCTTTCCAACAACAGGTCGACCTGCCTTCATTGCATGAATAATTGTTCATAGTGTCAAGGGGACTTACGTTGTCTAAAGGGAAAACTTTCCAGATATGCTTACTCAGTGGTCTTAAATATGAATTAATCCAGTCAAAATTTGAAGTAAATTTGTTCTTTTTAAAATACTTATCCTCCTTTGATAATCAATTTCAGAGTGTGTAACTGAATGCCCTCCCACAGTTTTGTCAACAAATCAACATGTGTGTGAAAACTTATAATATACAAAGTATAAAAATCAGGATCTAAAGAAATATAATGCAGGGTTCTTGCCCTTGAGGAAAGCAGCTGGAGTTAAAATATATGTATAGGAAAAATTAATAATAATATAAGAGTAAAGAAAAATGCCAATTAATCCATGCAGAAAATTATTCTTGGGTTTCATAGGCTATTGAGATAGCATTGAATGATGTGTTCAGCAAACTCATCACAAATGAAATAAAAATCTTCTACTTTTTAAGAAATCTAGACAGAAAGCACTTTCCTTGTGTAATATTTAATGGCATTATTGTGTTTTGTCTAAAAGAAATAGTTTGGAAGTAGAGGATATGTATTGAATATTTATTGAAGAAAGAAATGTATTGAATAATACTTCCTGACAAGTATTGGACCTGGTACATTATGTTATTATATCCATCTCATTTAATCTTTACTACATGCCTGAAGAATAGATTATATTAGGTCTATTGTTCAATTGAGAGAAATGATCTTGAAGACACACTTTTCAGGTCTCTCAAAGAGTTTAGATTTCTCTAAAAGTGAGAGACCACATAAGGGCCCAGCAGTCATCTTTTCTTGGAAAGATATACATTTAGAATACGTTTGGCCATGGAAGGAGGAAGGTAAGTTCTCTGAGAGACCCAGTTTCACAATACAGTTTGACAGGAGAAAGGAAGCTGAAAGAGAGACCACCCAGAAAACAAACCCATTTTTAAAATTTATTTTTATTTTTATTTTTATTTTCATCGTGGAGTTGAAGCAAAACTGGAAACAAAAAAATTGTTACCATTTTTGTAGTTGTTGGTAAAAACCAATTGGGCAGAGAAAATTTACCTCTAAGCCATTCATTTATTCCAGCAAAAATTTAACACGAAAGTACTTCCTAGGTTTTGTGTGCTCGACTATATACCACAAGGTTTTGATTTGGATTTTCCTGATGATTAGTGATGTTGAACATATTATTTTCCATACGCCTGTTGGTCATTTATGTGTCCTCACTCTTACTGCTTCTATTTAACATCATACTTACCATCCTAGACGGAGTAATAAAGCAAGAAAAAGCAATAATAGTCATCCAGACAGGAAAGAGGTAAAATTGTCTCTATTTGCTGATGACATGATCTTACACATTGAAAACCTAAACACTCCACCAACAAACTAATTCGCAGATTTAGTAAAGTTGTAGGATGCAAAATCAACATATAAAAATCAGTGGTATTTCTGTACACTAACAAGGACTTATTCAAAAATAAAAAATAATATCATTTATAATAGCTACAAAAAGTTAAAATACTTAGGATAAATTTAATCAAGAAGGTAAAACATCTATATACTTAAAACTATAAAATATTGATGAAAGAAACTGAAGACTGAAATAAATATAAAGATACTCCATGTTCATGAATTGGAGGAACTAATATGGTTAAAATATCCACAGTATCAGTGTATCACAGATTCAATGTAACCCCTATCAAAATCCCAATGTCATTTTTCACAGAAATAAAAAAAAAATCCTAAAATTTGTATGGGACCACAAAAGACCCCAAATAGCCAAAACATTCTGAGGCCAAAAAAAAGGAATAACCCACAAAAACAAAACAAAACAACCACAAAAATCAGAGCTGGAGGCATCACACTGCTTCATTTCAAAATATATTACAATTATGGAAAATAGTGTGGAGGTTCCTCAAAAAATTTAAAACAGAACTACCATATGATACAGCAATCCAACTACTTGGATTAAAGTAGTTGAAATTAGATTAGTGCATCAAAAAAATCTGTACTCCCGTGTTTATTGTAGCATTATTCAAAATAACCAAGATACGGAATCGACATAAGTGTTCATTAATGGATGAATGAATGAGTAAAGAAAACTTGTTATATATGCACAATGAAATACTATTAAATCAGAGAAAAGGAGGACACCCTGTCATTTGTGATAGATGGAATTGCAGGACATTATATTAAGTGAAATAAGCCAGAGACATAAAGACAAATACCAAGTGCTCCCACTCATATGTGGAATCTAAAATAAAAAAAAAATGGATCTCATAGGAGTGGAGGGTCTGGGGTAATAGTGGCTGGAGTTGTTGGTCAAAGGATATAAAACTTAAGTTAGATAAAAATAATAAGTTCAAGAGGTCTATTATAAAATGTGGTGACTAGAGTTAATAATATGTGGTATTCTAGAAAAATGCTAAAAGGCTGGATATTAAGTATTCTTACCACAAAAATGATACATATGTGAGGTAATGTATATGTTAATTGGCTAGATTTAGTCATCCCACAATGTATACATATGTCAAGACATCATGCTGTACATAGTAAATAATTATAATCTTATATATCAATTAAAAAATAAATAAAGAAAATATGTTACATAGCTATAATAATCAAAACAGCATGGTGCTGGCTTAAAAACAGACCAATAAATAAAACAAAATAGAGAGCCCCAGATGAACCCAGGCATTTATGGTCAATTGATTTTCTACCAAGGTGACAAGAAAAAGCAGGAAAAGGACAGTCTCTTCAATAATTTTTTTTTGAAAACTGAATATCCACATGCAGAACAATGGAAACTCCTCGATTTATAGATACACAGTTCCATGAAGTTTGAGAAATGTAATAAGATTTATAACCAGCAACATAAGCAAGATATAAAATATTTTCATCACCTCCCAAAGTTACCCTGTTACCCTTTGTACTCAGTCCCTCCAATCCTATCCCAACACCTTTGGCGAGTGATGTTCTCATCTTTGTCCCTATATCATATAAATGGAAACATTTAGCATGTAGCTTTTTGAGTTTAGCTTCATTCCTTAGCATAATGTTTTTTAACTTCATTCACATTATAGGTATAGCAGTAGTTGGTTCCTTGTTATTGCTGAATACATTTTGCATTCTTCCAATAGCGCATGAGAGTTCCAATGGTGTTATAGCCTTGCAAACACTGTTTTGCCTGTTTTACTTTATTTTTAAATTTCAGGTCTTCTAGTAAATGTGCAGTGAAATATCATTTTGGGATTTTCATTTGCATTTCGCTAACAACTACTGTGTTGAGCACTTTCCATGTGCATATTTGCAGTCTCTGTCTCTTCTTGGTGAAGTGTTAGCTCATATATTTGCCAATTTTCCATTGGTTGTTTTTCTATTTATGATTGAATTTTAGGAGTTCTTTATGCATTCTGAACATAATTTCTTTTTCAAATGTGTTTTGTAAGCTTTATTTTCCCCCCTTATTTGTGACTTATTTCATTTTCTTAAAGGTGTTTTTCGAAGAGGAATTTTTGTATGGAACCACAAAAACTAAGTAAAATTTACATATATAAAGTAAAATTTATGTAGAGATACTTTTAAAAATCTGAAAAAATAAAGAAATAAAAATTGGTCTACAGTACATATTATTCTATTTTAAACTTACCACATTTTAAATTTTGTATTTCAGTTTTTTCTGTCAAATTAAAAAAATATATACATATATTTACCTGCCCTAAGTTTACAGGGATTATCTTTTATGTTTATTTCTAGATGCATTATAGTTGTAGATTTTATATTGTGGTTTATAATCGAATAGTGGGTTATGTTTGTGTGTGGGGGGAGGGTAAAGCAATATAGGACAAGGTTCTGTTTCTCTACCTATTTGTTTTTCTCCCCTTAAAAAAGAAAACTAAGCAAAAATTCATTGTCTAATTGTTTCATAAATTTATGATGAAAAAATTTCTTTTTCCATTGGATCATCTTGGCACCTTTGTGGGAAGTGATTAATCCTATCACTGTGGGTCTCCTGAACTTGCCATTCTGTTCCATTTGTATGTATATGTATACCACATATCACAGAATAATTTTTGATCAAATGCTGTGAGATTATATATACAAATGAATCCCCTGGCTAAGTCAGTCCTCATGAATGCCCATCCCTACTTTATTTTTAAGGAAATGGAAGAACTGGGCAGGTAAGCCCCAATATTTTTAAAAAATGCATAAAAATAGAATAAAATAATGTAGAGATAACTTAAAAAAAATCTGAGAAACAAAACAAAGAAATAAACATTGTTCTATAGAATGAGCATATTCTATATTGTCAACAAAATTAACAACATTAAAGTAAATAACATTTTTCTTAAGAAGAAATTGTAAGAAAAATTCAAAGACTTTAAAAAGATAGTATAAAACAAAATTGAAAGAGAGCTGGTAGTGATAAAACAATGATAAAAATATTAATATTTGCAAATCTGGTAAATAACTTATATTCAGAATACATAAAGAATTCTCAAAATTCAGTAATGTGAAATCCAATAACCCATGAAGAATTTGATTTAAATACAGATACCCCTCAACTTACAATGGGATCACATGCCAATAAACCTATCATAAAGTAAAAAAAAATTAAGTTGAAAAAAATCTCAAGTCATGTTAAGTTGGAAACCACCTCTACATAGATGCACCTGTGCCAGTGAGAAGCAAAGACAAAGAATATAAAAAATATAAAAATATAAAATATAAAAAGTAAATAAGTTCATACAAGAACCAATGGCTGGCCGGGCTCAGTGGCTCACGCCTGTAATCCTAGCACTCTGGGAGGCCGAGGCGGGTGGATCGCTCGAGGTCAGGAGTTCGAGACCAGCCTGAGCAAGAGCGACACTCCGTCTCTACTAAAAAATAGAAAGAAATTATCTGGCCAACTAAAAATATATATAGAAAAAATTAGCCGGGCATGGTGGCGCATGCCTGTAGTCCCAGCTACTCGGGAGGCTGAGGCAGTAGGATTGCTTGAGCCCAGGAGTTTGAGGTTGCTGTGAGCTAGGCTGACACCACGGCACTCACTCTATCCCGGGCAACAGAGTGAGACTCTGTCTCAAAAAAAAAAAAAAAAAAAAAAGAACCAATGCTAACAGTTTCATAAACTGAAGAGTATTACTTACCTCCCTTTTATGAACCTGAGCTCCACTCAAAATAAGCCCTGGAACTTGTTTACAAATTATGTTTGTTACATCACTTTGTCCTAGTGAAAAAATTAAAAGCAGACATTGTATAATATACAAAAAATACGTATAATCAAAGCAAGCATCAAACTCCTTGATGAAAGCTCAGGTATCCCCACAAATCCTGAGAAGAGGGTGTGAAAGTGTACTCATATGGGCCAGGACCTAAGCTTGAAGCATAGTACTTAGATTTCAGTTATATAAAGTAAAGAGATTAAAATTTATTTTTTATTTTATTTTTTTTAGGCAAAGAGGTCTTTGTGTCTCTTGATATCATCAGTATTTCTGTCACTGGCCTGTACAAGATTTCTATGACTTCCAAACCTGGTGTGGCCAAAGTAGTCAGCTGCTTTTTCTTCTCTTTTCCCCTCCTCCCCCAGCACCCCTCCCACCTGCTTTTTCTTCTTGAAAGGAAACCCTAATATACAGGGATACATGCATAAAAGGTTACCAAGAACTGGGGTGGAGATTAGTGGGAAGGGCCAAACAGATTCATTAGATTGGCCTCTAATCTAATGAAAATAACCTCCATGATAAGTGGAACAGAGTCGGAAACCAGGTAAGAATCTGTAGGCAGAATTCTATTATTAGTGGGGCCTAAGTCTCAGATTTCTGGGATAGGCCTAGTTTTTGTTTATGATCTCTCTGTAGTTATCGACAGTATCTCCTTTCAGTGTAAAAGTATTTCAGCTTAAAGAACGAATTATATACTTCCCTGACCTTTTCATTTTACAATAAGAACTTCTTGGTATAGAAATAGAAATGGGAAGCTCACCTCATGCCTCTTTTGTGTCACTCACGACTCACTGGTCTAGGAGTCCTAAATGTAATTGTTCCTTCCCTCTGCTTCTAGCAATGCTATGAGTGAACACTAACTTTTACACTTGTCAGATTTCTTAAATAAGTCACAATAAGTGCTAGCTATTGCTGAGGGAAAAAGATTGATCGCTCCTGAGGTATATCTGAAACCAAGCTGAATTTATTACTTTTCAGGCGAGGGAGAACCGCCTTTGCCGAACAAATCAAAGCTCTAGTCTTACGTAGCCTGTTTGGGGAAGCACAAACAATATTCAGGGGTTGGCTGACTTTGCAAGCAAAACTACTAAAGTAGAGTTACTTTAGTACACTAAAGTATGGTTTTTAGGGATTGGCTAACATTCAAAAAGTCAGCATATGGAAGCAGAGTTTTTAATGACTGGGGCTAAACACGGTCAGTGTTTGTTTGTTTAGGGCTTGGATCTAGGGTCAAGCAATAGTCTATTTTCCACTCTTTTTTTTAAACTTGGAGAAGAGAACATTTTATTCTCACCATAGGAAAAACAGTTGAAAAATTGGACTACATTAAAACTACAAACACTTGTTCATTAGTCCACACTATTAAGAGGGCCGAAAGGCAAGTTACAGAATAGCAAAATGTATATTTTATAAATGACAAAGTTTATATCAGCAGCATTTACATTTAAAACTCATACTAATCAGTAAAAAAAGGCAGGTAATACAATAGAAAAATGGGTAAGTATCTTGAACAGGCACTTTGAAAAACAAAATAGATGCTCAAATGTCTAATAAGATTATTGAAAGTTATTCAATCTCAATTATTTGATAAATGTTAATTAAAATTATAAATTCCAATGAGACACCACTACCAACTCATCAGAATATTTCATCAAAATAATAAAAAAAAAAGACTGACAATACAACGTTCTGGCAAAGAAGTGGATCAATATCATTTATGTAATGTTAGTAGGAGTGGGAATTAGTACATCACTTTGGAAAATTGTTTGGTTTATCTTCTGTGGTTGAATATGTACATATACTATGAGCTAACCATTCTATCCATATACACTCAATAGATATTCAAATCTAATTCAACCAAATACAAACAATAATTTCATAAAACATTTTTCTTAATAGCCCCAAACTGTAAAGTGTCCCTCAGTAGTGGAACAGATAAAAATATATAAACAAATTGTAGTATAGTCATATAAAAGAATATTTTGCAGTACTGAATATGAATGGATTACACTTGCATGCAAAAGCCATGGATTAATATCACAAAAGTAATATATGATAAAAAGCCACGTGCAAAATAATACATATTTCAGGAATGCATTTATATAAAGTTAAAAACAGTCCAAATTAATTGATAGTATTAGAAATTAGAATATTGGTATGGGGGCTTGTGATTGGTGAGGGACAAAAGAGAGATTTCTGGAATACTGAAAATATTCTATGTTTTGACTTGGGTGGAGGTAAACTGGGAATGTTCACTTTTTGATAATTTATTTCACTGCATACTTATGAGGTGTGTCCCTTTTTCTTTTATATATCAATATAAAATATTAAAATAATAAAAGGAAAAAAATGCATGTTATACACATTTAAGATTAGTTTTTAAAATACATGATTTTGACCAAGTTCTAATCTTGAATTCAAATTCTGGGAAGTGGATCCCTAGCTCTCTATCCTCCTTTCTTTGGAATGTGAACATTTCACAACTGCTGAGGTCTTTACCTTCATTTTGACAACCTCCTTTCTGGTTCTAGAACCCAAATCTCAGTTCCTGATTTCCTAATGGGTGAACTTCTTGGATCTCCTGACAGATTTCTCTTGGGCTGTTTTGTACCAACCTGTTAAACAAAATATTCTCCATCTTCAATATTATCACTCTTTCTAGGCTCTGCCCATCTGTCATCTATAATTATGTATAGCTTCCTAGATGCCAACCTTCTTTCTGGATTAATACCCATGGTATAACATGCCTGGTGGATACACTTCTACTGACTATACTTTCTTTCTGTAATTGGGTTTATGTGCTTATTGCATAACTCATTACAGTGACTAGTTGTCACTGTTAGGCCCCTACCCTTGCAAGGCTGACCTGTATGCATAACTAGAAATCATGATACATATAATTAATTCAGCATTTATGCTTAAAGGATGTGCTTGGTGGCAAATGCTTTTTATCCAGCTATGGTGGTCGGAACAGGACATGGCCTTTGAAGTCATTTCATATAGGAATTGGAAATTGGAAATCATGTTTGATCATATATTTAAAAATCACTTATTTATAAATCTTGGCACCATAATATGAAAGTAGATATATGGTCATACTATGTTAAAATAGACAATTGGAGATATAATTTTCCCCAGGTGACTTAAATGAAGATAATTTAAAGGGAATACTTTATATGGGTAAATATTGAAGCTCTATGAAACCAGCGACTGTGATAAGCTGGTTTCACCTTAAGGGCAGAAGGTGCAAGAATAGAAATAGTGTTGATGGTCCAGTGAGTACTGGAGTTATGGAAAAGGCATTTCCCAGCTAGATCCTAGTCTTGATTGCCTCTTCTTGCCAGAGAACAATGTTCAGGAAGAGAAGAAGCAAGAGAGGAAATATCCCAATCTCTCTTCCTTTTTTCCTGATCTGCTGCTGGTGATGTCCACTAGGCAGACCCTGTAGAAGCCGGCTTTCCAGGGAATTCAGGTGATGTATTACACAGTGTTCAATATTTCTTTGCACAAAGTAAGGCACACAAGGGTAGAGAATCAAGCTGAGGGGCAGAGATGAGAAATGAAGAACAATGAACACAATTATTATGTTTGCCTCTGCATTTTATACTGTCAAATAATTGGATATATCTCCTTTTTTTCAAAAAAGTCAAAACAAATTTAAAATAATTTGAACTGGAAAATAAAAAAGAAAACTATCCTAAAATAATTCAGGCTATAATTTTTACATTAGGGGCATGCAATGAGAATTAGTAAGTGCCTGCTGTATGGTAGGCATTATCCTAAGTGTTTTGCATGTAACAATCTAGTTATACATTAGTCCTAGTAAAAGAACTATAGGATAGGTACACTTATTACCCCACTCTTTCTTTCAGATGAGGAAAGTGAGTTACAGAGCAGTTACAGTATATTACCCAAATTCACAACAGCTAGTAAAGCTTCCTCTCTGTGGTCTGGCTTCAGAGTTGTTCTCTGTACCATTAGACAAACTAAAAAGAGGAAATAAAAATAGCATTAATTGAGCAATAACTTGTCATAGCACTGTGTAGGTTACTATATAATTATAACAGAATAATATTTGTAAAATACTTCCTGATGCATTTTCCCTTTCTGTAACTTTTTCTTTCCTTTCCTGAAAATCCCTTCCTTCTTTGATGCTAAGCCAGGAGGTTTCTGATGCACAATCATGGGCATATTAGTTAAATAGCAAGATTCACAGGCAGGATAGAAGAATAAACTATTAGAGACATTCCCATTTAATAGAAGAGAGAAATAAATAAAAGCTCTGTGAAGGGATATCAGTATGGTCAGAGCATGAGTAGATTCTGAGAGAGTGAGAATAGAATTGAGTTAATACCTCCTTGGAACACTCAGGCCTCAAGGGAATAAATGTGTAGTTTAACATCTAATGTGTAATTTAATATCTCAAATCATTTTCAGAGTAAATTCTTGGTGTACCGCTCCACTGTACTCCCCTCAGGGTAAGTCTTTATAGATTTGTACAGATCGATTATCTATGCTTAATTCTGCATCCGGAAAACCAAAGTCTGAGCCCAAAGCCTGCACTTTTGGTACATTTCAAAAATTACTTATTTAATATCTATGCTTAAAAAAAGTTATTTGACTTCATGTAGACAGAGCAAACAGCCATGATTAAACTAATGAATAAATCTTAACTACCTCCCATAAGAGAAGTCAAGATTGTTAATAAACGGAAAAAAGAGAAACTCTTTAAAAATCCATGATGTCAGTACTTGCATAATCTAAAGCCTTATTGTATTTGGAAAATTATATCTGAGGTTAGTAGTAAAATTGTCTTCATCAGCAGAAAAGAAAGAAAAGTGACTTTTTAGTGACAGGTTCTCAATATTTTGAAGAATAGTAAAGTAGGAAACCTAAGCAGCCCTTACGTGTTACTAGGAAACTCATTGCAGACTGTCAGTCAATGTAATTGACATAAAGAGAAAATAAAATCTATTCTAATGTAATACTGGGAGTCAATGTTAATAAAACGTGGCAGAGAAGTCCAGGGAGTTTCTGAAATGTTTCAAACACAAGCCCATTGAGAACTGAATGGTTTTTACTGTTCTTAATGCATGAGCCAGAATATGAAAGGGGCTTTCAAACAGGATTTTTAGGAGGAATTAAAAGTGTTGATTCCCTTAAGAAGAAACAGAGTTATATGGATTGATATGGAAGGATGACCATGTTATAGTATTTTGTGAACAAAAAAAAGTTTCTGAACCTTGTGCAAAGTAAGATTTCAGTGAAAACAGAAACAGTAATAACAACTTGAAGAACCTCCAGGATTTTCTTCAATGGAAAGTTATACAGATTGGCATGCTTTTAAATGTTGCAGATTTCTCTTATGCCAGAAGACATATTTCCAAAATTGTTCATGTTTAGTGACTATTTTGGATGTAGAGATAGGCACTTTCAATCATCTCTCCCTGTGAACACCAGGCTCCTGCCTTGTAAGAAGCAGATACAGCTATTGGAATGAACAAGGAGATACTTGTTTTTATATCACATTTCATAATCATTTAGATAAAACAAATGAAAGGGAATCAGAAATTGTAAAACACTCAAAATATGTGAATGTAGGTGATGCAATTGCTGGAATTATTTCTTCTTTCTGTGTCATTTTTGGTTTTGTCTGATTTTTCAGACTTGTTTTGTAGATTACCACCGGTTTTCTTTTGGGCTCTGGAATTTTTAAGCCACCAGATATGATCTTTTTTTTTTTTTTTTTTTTGGTACTCTTTTTACTGCTGGGCCTACCCAGCTTCTGAGCTGCCACTTGCTGTGCTCTTTCCTCAGTTTTTTTTTTTTTTTTTTTTTTTTTTTTTTTTTTTTTTTTTTTTTTTTTTTTTTTTTTTGTGCTCTCCAGTATGTTACTTGTGCCTCTCTCTTCCTGGCTTGTTTATGTTCCTTGTATAATCTTTCCACCACCTCCCCTAACACATCTACACAAAGGCTTCCATATTTTAAAATCTGTATCTCTAGCCCAGACCTTGCTTCTGAGATACACACTGAATATACCCAAATTGTCAATCTTTTGGGGCTGCTATAACAAAATACCTTAGACTAGGTAATTTATGAACAAGAGAAATTATTGCTCACATTTCTGGAGGCTAGGAAGTCTAAGAGCAATGAGCCAACAGATTCAGTGTCTGGTAAAGTCTCTCTCTCTGCTTCAAAGATGGTGCCTTCTCATTGTGTCCTCACATGGTGGAAGGGATGAAGCCTGTGTCCTTACATGGTGAAAGAACAGAAGGCTCCCTCAAGCATCTTTTTATAAGGGCAATTACCCCATTCATGAAGGTCAAGCCCTCATGATCTAATTACCTCCTAAGTCCTTGCCTCTTAACACCAGTACAATGGCTGTTAGGTTTCAACATGAATTTTGTAAGGACACAAACATTCAGACCCTAGCACCAAACATCTTCTAGTTTTTATTTGGTAATATTATCACAAAATTTTATGTAGAATTATGTTTTTATGATAAAGAGTATGAGGTCTGGAGGTAGAATTGCTAGGTTTGAATCTTTACTACTTAATAGCTGTATGACCTTGAAGAAATAATTAGATCTTTGTGTGCTTTTGTTTTCTCATCTGTAAATGAGATTAATTATAGTATCTACCTTATAATAGTATGGTAAGGATTAAATAGATTAATCACTTAGAACAGTGCCCACACAAAGTAGGTTCTCAGTCTCAATTATTGTTGGCCATCCCCCTTCATCTTCTGGTTGACTGAAGTGTGCCTTCAAGATGTTGTGTCAGGGAAAATTTGTACATGTTTTATTTCCTGAGACATTGCATATCTAGCTGTGTTTCTCTAAGGGCACAGAGATGACAGAGAGTTTGGCTACTAAAATATTTTACATTTTTCTTTTGTTTTCTTCTGGGAAGTAAACCATGGAGAAGCACTCTGTGAGAGATCTTGGGGTTGGTCTAACACCACCCTTGCCTGCCTCCTGCTATAGAAGATGCACAGTCTGGATGAAGGCTTTCTCCATCTCCCTTGCAATTATGGTACCAGACCTATTGTTCTGGTAAATGACTTATAAGAGAAAGTTTTCCTGAGATTTTAGGCAATATATCTCCTCTCTGATAAAAGGAGAGAGGAATTTAAGACAATTCTCTTATCAACTTGCAACTCCTTTATGGCAGGCAGAATAATGATCCCCCAAAGATGTCCATGCCCCAATCCCTGGACCCTATGGGGTTCCTTTACATAACATCGGAGATCGTGAAGTACTTAAAGTACTACACATATGCAAGGTGGTGATTGTTGGCATTAATTTTGGTCCCGTGCCTTTTGTTTTTAATCACATATAATTAAGAGTATTGCTCTTGACATGGGGATTATCCTGGGTTATCCAGGAAGACCCAGTTTAGTCATAAGATTCTTCAAAATCAGAGATATGATGATGGAAAAAGGGTCCTATAGGTATGAAATGAGAAGAACTGAACTTGTGATTGTTGGCTTTGAAGATTGAGGAAGTGGCTCTGAGCCAAGGAATGTAGGTAGCCTGTAGAAACTAGAAAAGGCAATGGAAAGGATCTCCTCAAGAGCCTCCAGAAAGGAAAGTAGCCCTGTCTTTATCTTGATTTTAGACTAGTAAAATCTATGTCAGACTTCTGATCTACAGAAGAGTAAAATAGTGAATTTGTGTTGTTTAGGTAAATAATATTGTATAAATTGGTTATAGTACCAATAAGACACTAACATACCTCCCTACCCTAGCTTCCTGCTTTATGTAGTCCTATATGAGACTCTGATGTCTGACTTCCACAGCTATCCTGATATCAAAAGAATTGTAGCAGTATGGACCTCGCATCATGGAATTGCTGAGGCAATCCTGCAATTGCCTTCCTCCTTAAGGAAATAGTAAATATTTCTATGATTTAAGTGTCTATTACCTCAGTGTTTGATAACTTAATGTTTTATCAGTTTTCCTGGGAGGGTGGTGTTACATTATTTTCCTTTTTTTTTTTTTTTTTGATTATTAAAGTTTTCTGTTTGTTTGTTTTATTTTGTTTTTTTAGCTAGAGTTTGTCACCTAGGCTAGAGTGCCATGGCGTCAGCCTAGCTCATAGCAACCTGAAACTCCTGAAGTCAAGCGATCCAACTGTCTCAGCCTCCTGAGTAGCTGGGACCACAGGCGCACACCAGCACCCAGCTGATTTTTCTATTTTTAGTAGAGACGGGGTCTCCATCTTGCTCAGGCTGGTCTCTAACTCCTGAGCTCAAGCGATCCTCCCAGAGTGCTAGGATTATAGGCATGAGCCACTGCACCTGGCCAATTACTAAGGCTTTTGAAATACTGTACAGTTTCTCAATTAGAAGTATACAGTTTGATTTATTTGTGTAATTGTATATAATTGTGCAAACACTACCATGATCAAGATCCAGAATAGTTCCTTTCACCTGAAGAGCTTGCACTAAAATACTCTTCTCTACTGGTAGTCTCTCAAAACCACTGGTCTTACTTAGTGTTTCCACTAAGTCCTTTTTTTTTTCTGTTCCGGCACAACCTACGGTTACATTTAGTTGTAATGGTTCTAATTCATTACATTTCCTCTAATCTTCACAGTTACTTAGTCTTCTCTTATTTTTCATAATTTTGACACTTTTGAAGACACTTGATTAAGTGTTTTGTAGAATGGGTCCCTCAGTTTGAGTTCATTTGATGCTTTCTCGTAGAGAGGTGTTATGAATTTGAGGAAAGACCATCACAGTAGTGCTCTTATGGCAACATGTTAGAGAGTACTTGATTTCAGTGTGATCACTTGGTGTTGTCAGCCTTGTCACAGTTAATCACTTGGTTATGGTGATGTCTTCTAGATTTCTCCATTATAAAGTTACTATTTTTTTTTTCATAATATATTTGTTATAATGGCACGTCATCTCAATTATTTTTTAGGTCTTGTGTTTAATTTCCCTGGAAGCGAAAAATATACACTACCTGAAATATTTTTATATCATATTTTATTTGAAAATTACTAAGTAATATTTTCAAACATATCCAGAATATTTTCTTTAGAATCCCTATATAGTTTTGCATTGTTTATGCAATATGTACTGTCATTATTGAAAATGTATGCAATTGTACTAGGATGTAATAATCAAAATGGTCCATGGTTGCTGTACTTTTAAAATAGCTATTCTTTGTTTTGTATTTCATTTCAGCTTCAATTTAGTTAATGAAGTAGAATTTCAGCAGCAGTAGTGTTGTCACTTGGCATTGCTTTTAAGTCGTTTGCCTTAATTTGGCTGTGCTCTTCTTTATAATTTATCTAAACTTCTTCAATCTTAAAAAATGAGTCAGCATGATGATTTAAAATCTAAGTAAAAATATAATGGGGGATTTTTGAAAGGTTTTAATTCACATGTTTTTTACTATCTTCTGACTTTCATAAGCTTTTTACCCAACTCTTGCTTTCCTTGAATTTCATAGATACCTATGTCCTAGTTAGGTAAGAGTTTCTAATTTTTTTTTCCTCAGTTCACTGACCCATGTCGATGTTTGTTAAATACTTATTACTTGGTGATGTTGATGACAAAGGAGATAGTGATTTTTTTTTGTAAAATGTCCCTATCAGTTGACTAGAAATTAATATCTGATTGAGTTTATTTTCAGACTTTTCCCATGAATATAAGTGAAGCAATAGCATAGGGAAGTGTAAGTAGAACAGCAGTCAGTTAGAATCACAATGTGCACACCTGCTCTTGACTTTGGTATCTTGTTGTCCTTAGTCATATATTAAACTGAACTTTTTTAGTGGCTTCCTCTATAAATTTACCATGCAAATGCATGTTAGTATTATAATTTCTAATATCAGTAATATAGTGATTATTAAATTTAAATTTAATAATTATTAACTTTTTATTCATTAGTAATTATTAAAAGTAAATCTACAATCATTAATTTTAGTGTCATAATTATTAAAAAATAAAAATCAGATCAATTACCCATATATTAGTCCCTCATATTTATCTCAATATCTTTATGATAATCACATTGTACCTCTGTGTACTATTTATTTTTCCAAACATAATTGATAATTCTTAATGTACATAGAAGAAAATGATTAGTATTTTTTTAAAACCAAAAATAAAGGCTGGCATTTATTTCATTATGTTTCAGAAAAAATAATTAAGAAGTGTCTTATGTGTATACATGGATAAATAACTCATATAATATAATACACAATAACTTCTAATTTTTAATTAATACAAAAGCTGACAGATACCTAGAATAGTCATCTAGTCTAAACTATCTATTTTACACATGAATACATAGATGAATTCTTTTCTAATCAAGGGTAAGGACCAGAAAATTTTATTAATGCACCAGGATTTTAGGAATGCAGACAGTTTATATCTCCATGTTACTCATGTATGCATTCAAGTAAAAACAAACAAACAAACAAAAACCACAGATTATATGTGTTTGGTTGAATAATGCATCCCTAATTTCATTACTTGGAATTTAAGCTGTCTATCTTTCATATTCTCAGAGTGTTTTATTTTATATTCTCAGAGTATTTTATTTTAACTCTTTTGACATACAGTATGCCCTGCTTTGTATGTGTGAGGGGTGTGTGTGTGTGTGTGTTTGTGTGTGTGTATGTGTTCTCCAAACTGGGCTATGAACCACTGGAGGAGAACTCTATCTTAAATATCTTTTTCCCTCACTGAGCCCAGCACAGATTCTATACATAGAAGAGGCTCTATATGCAATTTTTAACTGCTAGTTAATATAATGTCTTTTTAAAAAATTATTTATTTCAATAGATTTAGGGGGTAAGTCAAGGGGGGTTTTGATACATAGATGAATTGTATAGTGGTGAAGTAATGGCTTTTAATGTACCCTTTACCTGAGTAGTATACATTGTATCTGATAGCAAATTTAGGTCATTAAATATGAAATGTCTGATTTCAAATCAAAAGTTTAGTTTATTATATCTCAAACAGGAAGCAGTACAATTAATCAAAGTATGCACTTAAACTATCAACAGAACTTTGCCACCTTAACAGTCATTTGTTTATGCCAGCAGTGAAGATGCTTGGAGAGCAAGAGGCGATGAAATCACCAAAGGTGTTTTCCACAGCTTGTTGAGAATTGAATATTTTTCCTTGCCAAAGCCTAGAAGAAATGGTAGTCATTTGGTGCAAGGTTTGGTGAATACGGTGGCTAAGAGAGTTTCTAAGTACAGACTCTGTAGTTTGAGCAGCATGGTTTGTGTGGTATGTGGTTGAGTGCTGTCTTGCAAGAGTATTGCCCTGTCTCTATTGACCAATCTCAACTCCTTAATCACAAGTAGCCTCATCATTTCGTCCAGTGGGTTGCAGTAGACATCCGCTGTAATCCGTTGACCAGGTTTCATGACACTGTAGTGGATAATACCAGTGCTGGACTACCAAACAGACACCAGTAGCTTTTTTTTGATGGATATTCAGTTTTGGACTCTGTTTTGGCACTTCGTCTTTATCAAACCATTGTGCCCAAAGCTTGTGATTGTCAAAAAGAATCCATTTTTCATCACATGTAACAACACGGTATAGAAATGGTTCGCCTTTATGTCGTGACAGCAAAGAAAGGCAAGCTTCGAGACAATTTCTCTTCTGATGCTCATTTAATTCATGAGGTACCCATCTATCCAGCTTCTTTACCTTGTCGATTTGTTTCAGATGATCCAATATTGTTGAAATAATAACGTCAAACCTTGCTGCTAATTCACTTGTAAATTGAGAAGGATTTACTTCCACTACAGCTTTCAGCTTATCAATATCCACTTTTGTCTCAGGTCACCCACATGGCTCATTTTCATGATTAAAATCACCGGAACAGAACTTCTCCAACCATCGATGTACTGTGCATTTATTAGCCACATTCTTTGCAATCACTTTGTTAATATTTCAAGCTGTCTGCACTGCATCAGTTCCATGACAGAACTCATACTTGAAAATAACACGAATTTTTGACTTATCTATGGTTTCACAAAAATTGCTCTAAAAAAATTTGAAAGATAATCACAAGCCAAACTATGCATTTGAAAGATTGAGGATGTATGTTTATAACAAAAATAAAACAAGAAGTGTCATGTGAAATGGTAGAAATATCAACTGTCTTAGTAATTAAGGAAATGGGACATTTCATACTTAATAACCTCTATTACTCTAGGAAACAAGTTGACATTCCTAGAATGATGTATTTAACATGTAAAAATTTTACATTATCAAATTAATTAATATTTTACATTGGTTCATAAATATTCTTAGCCTATTAATTTTGGTTCATCATTTGCATAATGTTCACAAAATATGCCTATAACATTTGGGCTGTAAAGTGAAATGCCAAAATCAGCATACAGATATTTCACATTTTTAAAATAAATGAACTTATGTAGAAGCAGTTAATCCTTGATGTCAAGCAATGCAACTTTTTTCCCTTAAGTAATTTAAAATATAATTTCCCCATGGATTTTAAAAGCATTGAGATATGCTATATTGAATAAAATCAACTCTATTTGGGAAAAAGAATGACACACTTCATATAACCTGAGAATAATTTTCTGTAGACTAATGTAGTTTCTCATAGAATCCATCACAATTCAAGCTGTATATTATCAGGGAAAGAATATAATTCTGAGATTAATTAAGAGGCACAATCTCAAAACCATTGCAATGATATTTATAAAGTGCTATAGTATCTTAAAAGTAAAATACATAGTGAAGAAAATCAAGAGGTATAATTATTCATATTGTTATTTCTCAACAAATATGTTCTTTATATACCACATTTATGTAATGACTATAACTGAAACTACTGGAAGACTATCTGTAAGGTACCGTTGATAAACATCATGAGTGTATTTCTTTTCAATGCATGCATGTTGTGTATGAGCATAAATCAAATATAATTTTGCATCAGGCAATAATCATCATGGTGTTTATATTTCTACCATTTTATATTTTATAAATGCTGCCACATACATAATCTACTCTGCTTTTTTGAGCAATCCTGTGAGATGGTCATTGTAACATAGAACCAATTTGCACTTTTAATTTTTTAATTGGGAAACTGAATTCCAGAAAATGTAAGTGACTTTCAGAGGAATACTTAGCCACAAAGAACAACACTAAGGTTACAAATTAATTCTAGATTTCAGTCAGGTGCTCATTTAGAAAGAAATAATAGTCATGTGAAACACACATACATACACATATTGCCTCCTTTTGCATAAAAATTTATTGCAACATAGTGGTCAAGAGCATAGGCATTGAAGCTGTACTTGTTGCCTTCAAATGCTGGATTTGCCACTTATTTGTTGTGTCTCTTGAAACTGTTATTCTTGTGTTTCAGTGTCCACTTCTGTTAGCTAGGAGTAATAATAGTAATTACCTAACCAAGTTATTTCAAGGTGGTTTTGATTCAGTTGAATAAAACAAAGTGAGTGCTCAATAATAATATGGACTATCACTATCATCATTGCGATCATCATCTCATGTACCTTGCTATTTAAAAGTTATACATATTCTTTAAGATGTCATTTCATCATTGATAAAATGAAAATTTAAAACAATCTCACTAAATTAAATGAGGGAGTTAGAACAGATGATCTTATAAAACTTAGGAATTATTTGTTCTAAACTTCTAACAATTTAAATTTTTAAAATTATTTTCATTTTTTTCTTAATATTTAATATATGCAAAATAATTTATGTAGCATTTGTTAGATTTTGAAGAGTCTACATATATGCATCTTCCCTTTCACATATCCTGTCTTCCCTCTGAAGACACTACTATTCTGAATTTTGTATTTATCATTCCTGTGGTTTTTCTTTAACCTTTTAATATATATAGAAAATATGACTTGACATGTAAAACTTGAGGGTCCATCACAAAGTGAGGACCATACAACCACAACCCAATTCATAGAAATGGAATAATGGAAACACCATAGAACCCCCTCTAACTCCCTTTCCCAATTATTACCTCTGCCCTCCCACACAAAGGTAACCATTATCTAACTTTTATACAAATCTATTCTGTACTTTATTATTTTAATATCCAGAGGTGCTTCCCTAAATAGTTTACCTTTACTAGTCTTTTGAAGTAAATTTAAATGAAATTGTATACTATGTATTCTTCTGTGTTTGACTTCTTTCACTCAGCATTATGTCAATAAGATGTATCCATGTTCTTTTTTTATTTCCAAAGTTGTATAGAATCCTTGTAGCAATATTCCTGTCATTGTCAGGTTGGTGGACTGTAATAAAATGTCATTGTCTGGGTGGCTTAAGCAACAGGTCTTTATTTCTTACAGTTCTGATGCAAGGAAGTCCAAGATGAAGATACTAGCCAATTTGCTTCCTGGTGAGGGTTCTCATCCTCCTTTCAGAGAATAACCTTCTCCCTGTGTTCTCACGTGACCTTTGATGCTTTCTTTCCCTCTTTTTATAAGGCCATTAATCATAGCTTATTCTTACCCTAATTACCTCCCAGAGACCCCAGCTCCAAATACCAACAAATTGGGAGTTAATGCTTCAATGTATGAATTTTGGGGAACACAAATATTCAGTCCATAATGATTTCATACTTCATTAAAAATCTATTTTTCTATTGATGGAAATTTGATTTTTTAAATACTACTGGTAAACACTGTCATCCGTATTTCATGTTCCACACATGCATGCATTTCTGTTTTTATGAAATTGCTAAGTAACAAGGTATGAGTTTGTTCAACTTCATTAGATAATTCCAGTTCTCCAAATTATCAATTCATCTATTTGAATAAATTTTCATTCCCACCAGCAAAGTGTGAAACTCGTATCGCTACACATTCATTTTTAATTTTTGCCATTTTGAAGAATAAGTAATAACTTTTCACTGTGGTTTTAATTTATAATATTTTTAGAGGTTGAACAAATTTACATAGTTGATTGGTCATTTGGGTTACTCCTTTTGTGAGGGACTTTTTAAAGTCTCTAACTTATTTTTGTTTTGATTGTCAGTTGCTTTCTTAATGATGATAGAATTTCTTTCTATATACTGTATTTGAGTTCTTTGTTGATTATACAAAATTCAAAATTTTTCACCCACTCATTGGCTTGCCTTTTCTATTTTGTAAAGAATTCCTTACAATAATAGAAGTTCACTATTGCTCTCCTGTCTTAAAGTTGACTTTAGTATTGACATACAATTTAAGCCCGATTATGGGAATACATTTTGTGTGTGACTATCAAAGAGGTTTTAACATACCATACACCTATGTAATATTACTTAAATCAAGATATAAAACACTTAATTTTAAAAATCTGATTTTTAAAAATGCTTGTCTATTATTTAGAGCATTTAGTGTAGTTACTCCTTTGTATCTGTATTGTTCCACATATAATTTCGAGACTCATCCATTTTATTCTCAAATTTAACTTAGTCAAATTTATTAGTCTTTTTATGACTGGAGATTGTTATGTCCTGGGTAAGAAAACTCTCACTGTGAATAGAATATTTTAAATTGTGCTCCATCCTAGGCAGCATGATAAAATCTCATGCTGTTCTGTTCTGTCCCTCCTGGGTCATCAGTTATCCCTTTGTCCAGCATATTCAACCTGTGAATGCTATCCGCCCATTAGTGTTACTGAGTAGTGCCATCTCAGTTACCAGATCAACTGTCACAATATCACAATGCTTGGGTTTGGTATATCCATGGTTTCAGGCATTCACTGGGGGGCTTGGAATGTATCCCTTGCAGATAAGGGGAAACTACTGTATATTTTTCTGTATTACTTTCTTTCAAATGCAATAGGTACCAGGGACTGTAATAGGCAACAGGTGAATGACATGATCACAACTAGGGAACCTGGTAAAGCATGGTGCTTTATGGGAACTGGGTTTAGCCAACATTGTCAGCTTGGGGGTTTAGAAAGAGTATCTAGAGAGAGACAACCAGAGGATAAAACAAGATTTAGATTATAGAAAACACTGTTATATTAAGGGACTTGCCTTTCAAAAGTGGATATTTCTTGGAAGATACTAAACAGAGATCCAAAATGATGAGTGTTTTGCCTTACAAAGTTGACTCTACAACTGCATAACAAATTGTTCAAAGGAAAAAACACTGTGGTTTACCCTATGTAGGGTAGACCATAGTAATCTAGGTAAGATATGAAACCTTGATCTAAGGCAATGAAAATGGTTTTGTAGAGAAAGGGCTGTAAAGAAAAGATGTGATGAAGATTCCACTCATGGAAATTAATAGAGTTAGATATGTATTGCAGAAATTTTTGGTTGCCCATTCAATAGCCATTAGCTACTTTTTCCCTCCTGGCAAACACAAATGTTATCAGTTTTCTTTCATTTTTCCCATTGGAGTGTTTAGCTTATAGTCAGGCCCATGGGGAAAATTTGTTCTTATTGGTTTGAACCAGTTATTGTTGTTTCCCACTGAATATGGCACAATTCTAGCAGTGAAACATGAGGAAACAAATATCTACTAGAGTGTTTTGGGGAAAATTGTTTCTCATTGATTGATTGAGAGAAAGAGAGAGAGAACCTTAAGTAGAGATGGACTTGTGTAAGTTGTCATATCAGGATGTAATACCAGGAAATTTCTGTGATTAAAAAAAAATAAACTTAGAGATTCAGTTTATATTTTGCTGATGTCAGTTCAGAGCCATAAATAAAAGAAAATGCTTTTAGCACAATCATATAATATCCCTGAGTTTCCATTAGTTCCTTGATATAAAAACTTAGAGATTTGAGCCTGTCACTCTTGTGTCACCAGAAAGAACTATTTTTCTCCTCAGAATTTTTATATATTTAATCTGGTTTCATGGTAGCCACTACACAGGTATCCAGAGCTTTGAAGCAAAAGGACACAGGGTCCAGGTAGACATCATTGAGAACAATTCATTGTTTCTCCTCTATATGTCATAAACTTGCAGTTTCTATGGCCACTATGGGCAGAAATCACACTGATTCTGCTTCATTCCAGACAGACGACTAATTTCAAACATCCCAGATTTCCCTGAATATCTTTTGCCTAAAAACATACTCAATATCACCTGGAATTCATCACTTGCAAATAAAGGAAATTCTCTGACTGATTTACAGTAAAAAAAAAATATGTGGGAAAGGATTTTTTCAGTGTCAGCTTAGAAGGAGAAACTGCCATCCTCACAACTAGGAAAAGAACTAAGTAAAGTGAAAATCAACAACTTTTCTTGGAACATTTAGAAAACTCATGTTTCAGGGAAATCTATTACTGTGAAATCTGGAAAAGCAGGCAAATGCAGAGAGTTCTAGCCAAGATCTGCTTACCTGGAGCAGAAGCCACTGGAGCATTAATTGGTAAGAACACTTAAATGTAATTTTGATGAATTGCTGTAGGCTGAGTGTGCCTCCGTATGAGAGTGAAAAAATCCTGGAGGCTTCAGTCTTAAGACAGTCCCATACACCTGTGGGTTATAACTCCAGGGACCCCAGCATGTTCTCGCAATGAAGAAATGATAAAGATTTCCTCCTGGCTCCCGTAGGAGGGGAAAAATGTAATGTTTATGTAATATGCCCAGAGCATTCCTCATAGCAAAAGCCTACTCTCTAAAAGAGTAAAAAAAAAAAATAAAACCAAACAAAAACAAACAAACAAACAAACAAACAAAAAAACTCATGGAACTAAGTAAGTATAGCAGAGATTATGGAATAGAAAGTTTATATATAAGTCAATTGCATTCCTATATGCTAGCAGTAAACAATGGGAATTAGAAATTAAAAAAAATAAAACAATAGTATGTACAATAACATTAAAATAAATGAAATGCTCTGGTATAAATCTAACAAAATAAGTATAGAATCTATATGCAGACCACCACAAAGGTTTGATGAAAGAAATCAAAGATCTAAATAAATGGAAATATATTCCATGTTTAAGTATTGGAGGACTGAATCTTACGATAGGAATTCTTCCCCATTTGACACAATCTCAACTAAAATTCCAGCAAGCTATTTGGAAGATTTTATAAACTGATTCTAATGTTTATATAAAAAGGCAAAAGACATAGAATAGGCAACACCATACTGAAGAAAAACAGATGACTTACTCTAACCAATTTTAATACTTGCTATACAGCTACATTAATCAAGACAGTATAGTATTAGCAAAAAAAATAGACACATAGATAAATGGATCAGAATAAAGAGCTCAAAAAATCCATACAAAAATGGTCAATTGTTCTTTCATAAAGAAACAAAGGAAACTCAATGAGGCAAGAATAGACTTTTCAACAAACAGTGCTGGAAGAATTGTATGTCCACATGTTAAAAAACAAAAACAAACACACAAAAGGAATCAGACTTCAGTATGATATGTAAAAGTATAAAACTTCTAGAGGACAACATAGAAGAAAATCTGTGCTACCTACTATTTGATAATGTGTTTTTGGATACATCAAAAGCATGATCTATGAAAGGAAAAAACATTGGACTTTTTCAAAGTTAAAACTTCTTCTCTGCAGAAGATATTGTTAAGGGAGCATGAGGCAACAAATTAAAAGTTCTATCAGAGCTTTATCAAATGGGAGAATGGTAATTCCTCAAAGAAAGTAGAGTTGGATAGGCAAAAAACTGTTTATGATCACTCCCAAAACTCACCTTGGTATGAAGGTTTGCACAATCTGCCCCTTACCTATTTTCTATCTTAATGAACCTGCTTTCTTGTGACTCTACTCCAGGCACACTTTATATATTAGTCAAACATATCTGTAATATTTTAAATGTGATCTGCATGCCTTTGTTCTTTTTGTGTGTGTGTGTGTATGTGTGTGAAGGCTAATAATTTCCTCATTTATCTTATGAAAATCCTATCTAAGTTCTAATAGCTTTAATATTCAGCATGCAGTTTATTTCTTCAGGAAAAATAATTATGAAAACCCTTCAAGTATTCTGAAACCCTGTCAATTTGAATTACTTTCTCCCTATGCCGTATTTCCATAATAGCACATTTGTCTCTGGGTTGCAGTCATCATCACAATGTCTCCTGTTTCATATGATATTTATATATATTTTCTACTCAGCACAGGTTGGAAGATGTAAAATGGTTGTTACCTGGACACTTCTTTTTTTATCCCTTCATAATCTCTGCCCCAACTCTTAACACCAACCACAGGTACAGACAACAGCTTCATGTCTTTTATGGGGATCTGACAGTACTTCACTTTGATCCCCTGCTGTAGGCTCTGATTTTTGGGAAACGCAGACTGAATACCTCATGAGTGTATCCTATTAATTACTTTTTTGTAGTAAAATTTGAACCCACTGCTTATTCAATTGAATTCTCCTATTTCATTACATTATAGTTTTTGAAACCGTAACCGTGACTTTTTATTATATTTAATTGACAAAAACTGTCAATAATTTACCTTTGTAGTACTTTGGCCTCCTTTTAAACTATTGAAGTTTTGGAGAGATTAATAAATAAAGAATTTTATGATGAATTATTTTGTAAAGCCATGGATTCTCTTTCAGTGAGTAACCACTTTCTAATTTAACTGTTTTCTAGTTCTGAGCTTTTTTTTTAAGTACACACCTAGACATGAAAAATATCATTGTACATATATATAATGATTATGTGTCATTATATTTTGGTGTTTATTTTGCACTTTTCATTGTAGTTCTACAAATGTTCTTTCCTTTTTAAGAAATTCTTCATTAGGTTCCTTTTTTAAATATAGAGTATAAATTATAGAATAATCTAATTTTTGTTATTTATTGTTCTGCCCTGGTGGCTCTCAGATATGGAGATAAAATATCAAGCACCAATGTTTGAGGATTGCACACTCACTCATGACATGGCAGCCAATACTCATCAGTTTTCCATAAATTCTCCCTTTACCCTTCGTTATTTAGAAAGATTTTGTATATGTAATATAAATTATAGGGGCTAATATTTATAGAGCACTTTCTAAGTGCCAGGCTGTATTCTCTACACTTTCCATGAATTATTTCATTGTATTCCACAGTTATTTTTGAAGTAGGTACCATGATTTATCTCATACTAAGGATGAGAAATTGTACTCTTAGAGAGGTTGTGTAGCTTGCCCAGCATCACACAATCTACATATGATATAACAAGTATGTGAATGCATTTGGTATCACTCCAGAGCTTATGCTGTTAATTATTATGTCATGTTGTGATTCATTATTGTATTACATTATGGTATAGTTGAGAATGTATATTTCAAATTAGAACAAAAATGGGTTTATTGTGGGACTATAGAGCTAAAGGCACAGGGGACAAGCTATAAGAAGAGCCAGTTTTTAGTAGATAGAGTTTCTCACTCCATTTGGAAGTGCTGACCTTGAAAAAAGCAAATTCATGACAATTTTTTTGGAGGTCTTTATTTAATAAATAAAAATAAGTCCGTGGTTTCAAAGAGCAGCCATGTCACGGCTCATGTCAGTGGTTTAAGTGATTCTTAATGTCTGCCTTGGTTTTCTGTTCTCTGTCCATTTTCAAAGACTTTTTGTTTGTTTAAGCTTCAATGAAAGGATGACTGCAAATGGGAAGCAAAAGCTGTTTACAATTTAAATCCCTGTAATTACAAGTCATTGCTTAGTTGATGTGAGTCACACTGCAGAGTGCATTCCTATCTTTGTGTTTCCAGCTACAAAAGTAGTGCCTGTGGTAGAAGAGCAGGACACAGAACAGTAGAGGGATTCTTTCAACCTCAGTCCTGGCCTCAGAAGACTATGATATTTAAAAAAGAGGAATTTGTGAATCCTAATAACAGGAGAAATTACACTAAAGGAAAAAGGATCCCCTCTAGATGGTGTTAGAAAAAGGGCTAAGGTAGAAAGAAGATAAACACAGATAACCTGAGTTGACTGAAAGTCCTTGATAGAGTTCTCTTGATATGCCAAAGTGGGGATTAATGAAAAGTGTTCAGTGGGTGGAAATGGTGTGTCTGCAATAGCAAGTTGAGCTGAGTCAGAGAAATGTATTTTTCAAGTAATAACAAAGGAATTAATGGTGGCCATGTCTGTCATCCATACAATCTATCATCTGTTTTAGATCTTAGAAGGTTAATATGTATATTTTTTCAGTTGGTCACTTGGGTTTATGGTTATACCACCATGAATGCACCCAATCTCATCTGATCTTGGAAGCTAAACAGGATTGGGCCTGGTTAGTATTTGGATGGGAGATCACTTGAAGTTACAAAGATAAAAGATACAATAGGTATCTCTGTTCCAGCACTACTATTGACTGACCATGTGAACATAGTCAACTTTTTTAGCCTCTTAAGGCTTTGGTTTCTCTCCTGCAAAGTGGATCAGGTATTAAAAATGTGTTGACAATGGACTAAGGAAGCACAGGTGTGACAGGAGCATTTGATGCACTGTTCAGATCTCCTTGGATCCCTTTTTCCAGTTCTATTAGTATGCCTGCCTTCCAGCCACTGCTAGTGCTTTGGAAAATGGCTTTCGCCCATAGGAATTGCCACCTCTCTGGAAGGTTCCTGGTAGGTAGCCCACCTATCTTACTCCAAGCTACCTGTGGTCAGAGATGTCTTGGGTGGTAAGGAGGGTGCAAAAGCCCTGTTCTTTTGCCTCGAGGTAGGATAGATTCTGAGATTCAATTTATGTTCCAGATGTGTGTGATGCCTTCTGCTCTCCCTATCCCAATTCTTTACTTGTTTATCTGTTTCTCCTGAGAGCATTTCCTTAATAAAACACACAAAGGAGTTCCCAAGACATTGCTTCTAGGGAACCCAACGTAGGACACCACATGTAGTACCTGGCATAGCACTTGCCAAGAAAGGGAAAAGAAAGATTAAATAATAGACCCACAAACAGAACTGAGGCTGGACAGCAAGTCTTTTGTTTCTTAATTCCATGCCTTTTCTCTTATACATCACAGAGGTCTTGAATAAAAACTTGTTTCTGAAGATGACAGACTGGGACAGAGAAGCAAATTCATTTATTTGTGTTTTAAAATGTGTGTAAACTCTGCATAAGAAGGATATTAAAGTTTCTCTTTTACATGTGGCATATATAATTAATTTGTAGATGATAAATTCAGTACTATTTATTGTGGAGTCTTACAGTGCTCAATAACAACAACAACAACATCAGCAACAAACAGATTTTGGGAAATATATCAGATCGCAATTGCCCCAATAGAAAGTTGTGGTGTTTATTCAGGCTTAATATTTATAAAATTAATTTCCACAAACAGCTCAGCCAAAATAATGTTAAATGCTATTAAATTTTACTTTGAAGGGGAAAAATCTGTCAAGGTGTACATTTTGATATGTATTTTCTTCCAAATATGGTCAAGTAGAAATGGAATAAAATGAGAAGCAGCATCATGTAATGGGAAAAAAAAAATCAATGGATATGGAGTCCAAAAACATAAAATTAAGTATTTATTCTTATATTTGCTTAGCTGTGTAGGGGTTACATGAGTATTTAAATTTGTCAAAACTCACTAAACTGCCTACTTAAAATGGGTGCAAAATTCTGCCTCAATAAACTTGATTTTTTTTTTAATGACCCTTGCCTCTCAGAGTTTTTGAGAGAATTAAATGAAATCATGTGGGTTAGAACTCTTTGTAAATTGTGCAGGTCTAACTCTCCTTGTATATTTGTGGAGTGGATGAATCATAAAAGCAAATAATACATATGAGACTAGTTTATTTTCTCTGTTGTCATTTGTTCTGGCATAAGGAAGAAACCAGTTCTACATTGGTAGGTAATGAAGCATTAATCAGAATTTGAGGAGATAACTAATTGGTTGCTTTTATTCTTAGACTAATTAATGAAAGCCAACTTCAGATCTTTCTGGTTGCCTGTTAGTTGGATGCATGAATTTACTCATATTAACCTTCCCAGATTAAAAAGTCATTCAATATATAGCTGTTCAAAATTTATATATTTATTTAATTATGGTTTATTATCAAGGAAGCTGAAGACAGATGCTTTAAATGGTTTCTAGGGTAAGGACAAACTTATTCTCTTTCCTGGACATTTGTTTCACTGCCTTAATTTATTCCTACATGATATAACATTTATAGTGAAGGAAATCTCTTAGGAAACAAGATTCATTTATTTAACATGTCTGAGTAAACTCTTCTTTAATTGATCGTGATCCTAGGAAAAATAATAAATGTGATCTGACACTGAAATGAGATAGATTTAGCCAGTGAGAAAAATGGAGCTCATGGTGACATAATTTTTGTGATATAAGCATTACATTTAAACTCAAGCTAACTCAACATAGGCTATTGTGATACCTGGAATCTTAGTATTTAGCCAGATACGTTGCACACATTAACATATTTAATGCTTACAACAGTTCTGTAAGGTGATTGCTATTCTTATCCACATTCTGCAGACAAGAAGACTGAGGTATTATGAAGTAGAGTAACTTGCCTAAGGCCAAAAAGCTATATTATTTTTATTTTTATATAAGAAACATACAAAGCAAAGAAAGGAATGATAAGTGGTGGAAAATAGTCACACACTATAAGGAGACAGAAACGAGGCCCAGTAGAATCTATTAGATGATTGACTAAAATCCTCCTCTCAAGAGGAGAGCTGACTGCACAGTGCAATCCTCCATCTCTGGAGAGATAAAGCCCCTTTGTGATATTACTAATTATAATACAATGTTAGTGAGGCATAATGATGATGATAGTAAACTAAGACGTAAGTTTAATGAACAATCTTGACTGACACTGAGTAAAGAAGGGAGGCACGGAGCATGATGGGCAGAGAGAAAGCTAAGAGAGAAGACTTCCTTTGTATTGTGTTTTCAGTTCTCAAACTTTAGTATGCATTAGAATCACCTGGAGGGCTTGTTAAAACACAGATTTCTGAGCCACACCTCTGGTGTCTGACTCCATAGTGAGTGGCTGAGAATTTGCATTTATAACGAGAAACTAGATGATGGTGATGCTGCTGGTCTAGAGGCAGATTTCAAGAACCACTTTTCCGGGAAAACCAGCAACCACACTATCTCATTCAGTCTCCCTAGTGCATCTGGTGTATTCTTGAATGGACGACCCTATGTTCTCTTTTCTGTCACTATCACTCCAGGCATCGCCATGGGGAGAACCAGGTCAACAAAACAAGATCTGGAAACAAGAATAAAATAACAAGCATGTACACATTCTTCACATCCCAACCCCGACGCACTAACAAAGGCACATCAAGAAATTTGAGCCAAGAAAAGATGAAAGTAACATTTTAGGGAGAAAATATCAAGAAGTCTCTCCCCTCTCACTATATTTACAAGTGATGACTAATTGTCCCACATTTAGCATGTGTTGAAGCTAACTTGCTTGTTACAAGATAAGTTTCCTCCAGGCCATGTGAATTTCTTTATGGTTTGGTTTGTTTGTTTCTTCAGGCACAAGATCATCTGGTTCAAAATACTCTTGAAGGAAATAAATTGTGTTTGATAACCTCACCTTTCTTTTGAGGGAAAGAAATGAGGGGCAATGGTTTAAAATCCATATCATGAAGATTTCGACTGGATAGTATGACCAGTTTACTCCAAGATGAGCCAGTGTATTTGTGTGTTGGGGGGCAGTGGGGAGGAACCTTAGCTGGAGTCTCATTTTTTTCACTGGAGGACCCAGGTATATCTGAGCATGTCTGGAGGTCTGGTGCAGTTGGTCTGAAAATAGTCTGTTTGAGAGAGGGAACAAGGTATCCTCTAAAGGGAAAAAAATCTACAGAAAACAGGTACTTGGACTTACAGTACTGCTCCATTCACTGAACACACAGAGTGATTTTGAAGTATGCCACTGAGATTATTTTCTGCTTCTGTATACTGTCTGAGTCCTTGGGAATTCGAATTAAAATAAAGGCACTTAAAAGAGTTTTTAACTAAAAACCCATGCAATGGATAGGGACTTTAAGGCGTTTAGAAGGAGGTCCTTCCCACGCCAGTGAGGGAAGCTACCCAACAAGGCCATGTGGAGAGTGCCAACAGCATGACCTGCAGCTCAGCACAGGGGACGAGTACTGGCACCAACTAGGAAAAACATTCTGCTATTGATATTCCTGCCACAGACCGGAGGTCAAATGTCTGTGTTTGTGTAGTACCCACAGAAGAATAGTCTGTGTTATGTTTTCCACTCAAGCACAGTAGAATACTTGTGGGTCTTAAAAACAAGGCATACATTTGTTTTATGTATGGGCCTCTTCCGTAACACTAATAACCCTGTGCTCTAATTGTTGGTTTTCATCACCAGTTGGTGAACTCCTTAAAGACAAGGACTGGATTATGCACATCTTTATCTCTTGATACCTGACACAGAGCTAGTGCTGAAATATATATTTGCATTAGTGGGAAGAAATTAAATCTTGGTTTGTAACTCTGCATTCTGTAATGTTTCAGACTGATTCTGCTTCCTTGTTACTTGAATACAGAAACTGTGGGAGTCCCATGAAGTGATCCTAGATGCTTCTAATTATTGGTTTCAGGTTTGTACCTCTCTCCAGATAGTATCAGGAGCTCAGTGATAGTGTCCCTAGTACAGTGCCAATGCCTAGAACACTGACTCATCAATATAATTTTATTGGTAAGTGTACACAATTGAAAAGTACTGCTCCCTCACTATTTCCCAAAAGTAATGTCATACAAAAAATGCCATTCACCCTAGGTAAAAGATGCAATGGATAATACAGTCATATATTCTCTTTTAATTTTTCCTTTATTTTATTTCTGAAAAAAAAAGACTATTCATTTACTTTCAGAATTAAAAATGTAATCTGGAACACCAAATAAAAATAGTATTTTTTGCTTCATGCTGATGCTGATTCATTTTAAAATGTGCCATATTCCTAGAGGATTCAACTGATAAACCACAGAATCATCCACTATCAAATCAATTATTCCTTGATAACTATGCTACTCAATAAGAATATTGCTGTGAAATGAATACATTATGCGATTTATTATTAGCATATGAGGAATGATTTTTCTGTGTGTGAGAAATCTATTATGATTTATCCTTGCCCAGGTTTCTCTACAGGGCAAGAATATGAGACGTTATTTTGTAAAACTTACAGTTAGCTCTAGTTTTATACTTCTGGCTGTAACATAATGACTAATCTGGAAATGCCACTTTAACAATACTTCTCAAATACTTTATACAGGTGACCAACAAAAAAACCACATGGACTTGTTAAAAATTGTTAAAAATTTATAATGCTGAGCTCTACTCCAAAGCACCCCACTTGGACTAGGAGTATGCATTTTAGCAATTATTTATGCAAAAGAAACATTAGCAAATTGTGCTATATTTGTCTAATTACTCAAAGCAGACAGCATATTTCATGGGAATTCAAAAGAAGCAAAGAACAGTAAGGCCTGGAGAGATGAGAAATGAACTAGGTTTTGAAATTGTGTAGAGCGTTCAGATAGGTGTTAATAGTAAAGCATGCTGAGAGTAAAGGGAGTGATTACTGGGGTAAATGCATGTATGAATAAATAAATATGGTCCAAGCTATCCTAAATTCTTCTTTATACTATTTACATAGGTGTAAATATGGTCTCAGTAGCAAATCTAAAATAGTTTTCTGGTATGTCATTGTACCTTTGAAAATAGTGCTTCATGGGACAAAGGTGATAAAAGATTGAGAATATAAATCTATGAGAATTGGAACCTTGTCTTTCTTACTTAATAGTATATCCTCAGTGCCAAGGTATTGTTTGGATTATACTGCGGAACACAAGGTGGCATTCTAAGTAAGAGAGATAGAATGTGTGATTATAGAGCAATGGGAATGGGAATACTTATTTTAAATATAGAAAGAAAAATAGCTAATTTAAACCAGTGTGTTCTGGGGAGTAATAGTAGCATGTATATAGCATATCTTATGATAATGAAGCACTTTCACTTCCTTAATCATTTGATTCTCACAAAAGTCCTACGACTTCTTAGTTATCATCCTTCTATTAGGTGAGAAAACTTTTTACTTAAGTTTATATATTTTTGAAAAATTGGAGTTTAGACTCCATCACATGGTGTTTATCTCCTCTTAGTCATGTCTATTCACATATACTGTGGCTACCCCATATTTGGATATAGAATGGACTCTGGTTATGGAGCAAACTAATAGTCAAATTATAAATCAGATATTTATCAAATTGCTAAGTGACCAGCCTTTATAAATAAACACAATTTAAAGATTGGCTTCCCAATCTCAACCATGGTTTAACATCCAGTAAAAATCTCTTATTATCAATTGTTTGACCCCAAATACATTTTCTACTACATTCTGTCCTTGAGAAAGTAGCATTACGGGAGGACAATTATAGTAAACTTTGTGGAAGACAATAGGCTTTGTTTGGGAGTAGTGGAAAGCATTCAGCCTCTCTTTTTCACTGTTTAAACTTGGTGTCATGTCCTCTTGATCCTGAAAGCCTCCTCTTTACCTGTGCTCCAGTCAATGGTCAAAATTCAAAGCAACTTAACTAGAATCTTGATTCTGACCTTTCATCAGCTATGTACATACTGGCTATATTTACTCTTCTTAAAATTTGTACAGATGGTACAACTTCTTAAGACCAATTGCTACTGAGATTTTCCTTACTATACATTTTGGGAAAGCTAATAAAGTTGCTTACTACTGCAGTGGCATTACTTCTGATCCCATCAGCTCTTCAGCCATTGAGTGAACAATGAGTAGTTCATAGACTGAATTGATCCACTGGGGGTCGATCAGACAAGCAGCCAAAAATAGATGGTAATTATTTTAGAAGTTCTCGGAAAAAACAGGAGAACAGATAAAAATTGGATAATAAAGAGGAAGTCATAAGATACTCCAAGTGGGAAGAAGCTCTGTGAATAAAGATATGGAGTTAACAAAGGCATTATATTTGTGGGAAAAGAAGCACTGGATAGTTCTGTTATCCAACTGTAAGCAAGTCTAATGCGCACCCATTTTAGAAATACAGGACTATATTTCATAACTAAGACTATGAGAGTGAGGCAGTTACTGATATGAGCCCCCACATGGATAACTCATATAAATGTGATCACCATTCATAATGCTTCCTAAATGGGAATATTCTAAATAGATTATTAAAGGAAGAATTCTTTAAAGAGTAAACACTTTTTATAATATTTGATGTTTAAATATCAACTAGTGAAAAACTAGATTTCTCAAGTTGGGAATTTTAAAACACTGCTGTGCCTTAAAAGGCTCCTGCTTGCTTGGGTCAATCATTTCTATGTATTATCTAGTTCTCAGACTGGGAGAGCTTTGGGAGCAATTTTACATTTACAGAAAACTTTCACTGCACAGTACTTCACAGATGAGTGTATGCATTCTGTAGGGGTCATATTAGATCCATTTCTGAAACACAGCTGATTTCCCAATAACACAGAACTCTGCTACCCACAAATTAGGAAATTATGGTCTGGAATGCTCAGGACTACACTCAGCAATAAGCAGGACAGAGTGCACCTCATAGAGGAAAAGAAGCAGAGATAAGACTTTCCTGTCCGTCTGATATTATAACCTTAGCTTAGAATACTGAATGTTTGTATTCAGGCAAATGAGGATGAACACCATGGTGAACTATTTAGGACTCTGTTGTCATAAACAAACAAAATAATTCGATCTCCTTAGGACAGCAATCCGTGTCCCTACCCTTCTTCCACTATCCCCCTTGACTGGAAAAAATAATTAGCTAAGAATGGAGCACTGCAGAGTCATGGTGGGCTGCTGGTGAGGATGTGGTAGGGAGTAGAGGGAGATCATGGTTTGGGGGGGCTCAAAGCCAGCACAAAAGATTTTCAAAAAGTTCTAAAGGGAACTTAAGGTGAAAGACCAATATTTAACTTGAGGACTTTTAAGAGACAAAGTCTATTATACCCATAAAGAGTTAAGCACTTTTTGACCTCAGTAACCCAAGGTTCTACATGGAGGTTGTGCATGCAGTGAGTTGAATAATTAGACAAGAGAAATTTCAGTGAGATATCATGTAGGCAGACTGTGCCTAGCAGGGAGAATTATGAAATAAATGATCTAGAAGGGAAGTTTTTCCTGATTCCCACTGTGACCTTGATAGGAATGGTGTAACGTGAAGTAAACACCAAGGTGTCAGCAATTTAAAAAATGTTGAGAAGCCATGTAGCAATTGTCAGTTGATTAATGCCAGTGAGGTTTAAGTTTTGCAAGTTAGAAAACGTTAAAGAGCTTTGATACAAGTGGGAAGTAGACAGGGTTTGGAGCGATATAAATAATTTGAAAACTATGATGTAAACAAGAAATTTCAAAAGATGACATCTGTCAAGTATCCTGCTAGATTGGGAAGGAAGTTAAAAGGCACAGATGACATAGTCTCTGATTCCCAACTGTTACACTCTAAGAGGAATAGAGGCGGTATCAAATATTTACATAAGTAGTTGAAAGAAAGAAGATGAGTTCTGCAAAGTGAATAAGGGTCTCTTTCTATGTTAGAAAGTAAAGTAGAAAGTAAAAATTTGGCTCTAAATTAAAGAGCATTTTAAAAGGCATAGTGGAAAGTAGATGTAAGGAGGGAAGGACAAGATGATGCTGGAAAGGGAAGAAGCAGAAGGCTGTTGCATTTTACCAGTATCTGGAGACAGGAAGAAAAGGAGAGCTAACTGGGCAGTTATTAGCAACAGAAATGATTTTCTCATTTGCAGACAAGTAATTGTAAATGAGGCTACTGTAATTAAATCTCTTGAGAATTTTTTCCTGCCTTAATAACATACTTATAAATGTTTTGAGATACTATTTATAAAACATCTGTCCAAGTAACAATGGATTTATTTTCCTTAAACTATAACAAGATTCTTAGAAACGTTAGCAAGGCATATATAGCCAAGTTTATTCTGGCAGGCCATTAAAGGAAATAGCAGTTAAAAAAATCTAACTATTAAAATGCCCATATGATTCACACATTTTTAAAGATTCTGAAGATTATAAAACAATATTTATATGATTTTTCCCAATATCTCAGTTGTGGGGCCCTAGGTTCCTCTGGGCTGAATTTTGCAGCTGGAAATAAAAGACTCAGTCCTCACAACTTTCTCTCTCTAGCTTCAATACTCAAAATGATCAGAAAATAAAACAATTTCAAACAAGGGTAGGAAAAATGTATGTGGGTAGTAAGAAAATAAGCAGGAAATGCAGCAGAAAGAATGATACTTAAAAAGATCATGTACAAAATGTAGGAAGAGTAGTTAAGAAGATGTGCTATTGCAAAAAAAAGAATCCAAATTTCTGAAGAAAATGAGAAGGAAATTAACAGATGATATTGTTTGAAATGTCAAAAAAATCATGAAATGAAAATAATTATTTTCAGTTATTTCTTAAATAGATGTCAGTGTTGTTTGTATTTATATAATGCATTTGATGTGCACCCTTGGGCATATTCTAATTTTTGAAAAGTTTAATGCAATGAATTAATTATTCTGAACACAAATGTATTCTCACCCCCAGGTGGTAGTTCTGTGAAAGCAAGCATTCCTTTTTTTAAATCAGATTTCATTATTATAACTAAGTGATTATGGAGCTTTAATGCACTATTTTAATTTCTCTCCTGTTACTCATGAGCATATAGGACATCTTTTGTGCATGTGGAGCTACAGCCAGATGGATAATTTTAGCTGAATTTACCTTTTAAATAGATCATGTAACAATATTGCCTGATTTTAAGCATAAGTGTCATCACCTGTGATTAGAGTGCAGAAACTTTCTGGTATGGCATGGGGTCAGGATGGGGGAACTAAATGGAGAGAGGAAAGCTGGGTTGGAATTGAGCTCAGAAACATATAGG
>CM052441.1:125055924-125091077 GCA_028533085.1 Varecia variegata
AAAGAACAAGTTACTTAACTTCTCTAGACTTCTCAATAACGTTCTAAGTGAGATACTTAAATAAAATAACAAAGCTATTTATAATAATGTGGGTAGTGGTTGAGAGGCTATAGTCTAGAATCAGACTGCAAGCATTAAGATCTTTTCTGTTCCACGTAGAGCTGTCCATTCTAAGGAGGGTTATGTAACCCTTTTAAATGTCAGTTACCTACATGATGAGAGCGATGTGCACTGTTGGGGAAATGGACACCCTTGAGGCTCAGTCTCGGGGGGTTGGGAGGGGCATGGGCAATATACTTAACCAGAACGGTTGTACCCCCATAATAAGCTAATAAATAAAAAAAAATTGATTTATAACAACATTCACCATCCACCATAGGCAATTTGTTCATTAAGTCTCATGAATGGATTATGGAGAATAGGGAGCACATGCTCTGAGTGGGAAATCTCGGGGTGAAGGCAGATCTGATGTTGGGCCTTCGAGACATTGCAAGGGCCTGTGTATTCCTTCTGAAAGGAGGGACTTTGGGTATCCCCTGTAGTTAGCCCAGAATACATAAAAGCACTGCCTCAGGAAGGAACATGGCATGTTCCACAGCCAGTGATAACTGAAAGCTCTATCTTTTTACTTTTTCTTGAAAAATATCCTATAGAACTTGGCAATATATTGGGCATTTTAATAGGGTCTTAGATGCTATACCCACTAACATCTAAGTATGCTTTAAAATTGTCCCATGTATTTGGAGGCACAGTTCTGAACTTGAGCTCAAGTAACTCCAAAGTCCCGGTAACAGCTGTCACTAAATATAGTACTTATAATCTAAGGTGCTGAAAATTTTTAAACAATGTGTTTTTGTTTACTTATTTGTTTGTTTTTGATCATCCTACATATATTGTTATGTGCTCGATCTGTGATATGCCACATTCTGCTTCAGAATACTTTTGTTTAAAAGGGGTGCTTAGGTGGTCCTCCCCCATGATGTAGTTATGGACTATATTAATATTTCTAAAATAAAATTTTCTACATATATTCTGATTGAATTCAATCACCACTAAATAAGACTATTCTTTTACATAAAATGCAATTTATCTATAGTCTATTACAATCCAAAAAACATCTCTGTGCCTGCAAAACCACAGATGAAATAATAGAAATAATAGATCAAAACATTTTTCTTTTTTTTTTTTTGTCTTGTTTGTTGTCAAAATTTAAATCAGGGCTTGTAATTTAATTCTGTGATTCTAGAAAGCATGATGATCTGTTGCTATTCATTTGCTTTTAAATAAAATCACACTGATGAATATGTATTTGGAATTAGTTATTTTCCAACTTTATGCAGCTCTTGTAGAATCCAACTGCTAACAATTAAGCCAGAAATACTGATGGGAAAAGTTTAAAGAGATACAGCAAATTCTAGAGAAAAGGGTAGGGAGAACCATAGTAGTCAGTTGAGAAGTAGATTATCCGATAAGGTGGTTAATATGGAGAAGCAAAAGAAATAAAATATTCTATTGAGGCACATACGATCTGAGTTTAACAACACAGCCTAATGGATCCCTCCTCTGAGATAGGTATCATGCTAAGGACTGGGATGATAAAAGTGAGTACTATGCCCAGTGCATAGCAGAAGCTTTTGGTTTTGGTGCTATAAATTGCATTTGTTCCTACTAGTAAAGATCTTCAAAATTCACTTTCATTTACCAGCCTAATCATTTGATGGGAAAAGAAAACTTGGCACGAAATTCTGCTCTCTGCCTGACTTCCAACTGGAGTTCCTTCTAGCTTTCTAAATTACTTGGCACTAAGCAAGTCTCCTCTGCCAGAAAGTGAATGGCTCAATATTTGAAACCAGGCACATCAGCAAAATTCAGATTAAATGCTGAAATCACTTTGATTCAAATAAAATAAGTCACCTGTACCTGGGAGGAAATTACTTATTATAAAAAAGAGTGGACTTGAAAATGAAAAAAAAAAAAAAAAAAAAAAAAGAGAATGGCCTCTAAGTAGCTTTAGTAAGGTGAATTTTTTATTATAGTTATTGTTGATATGTTCCAGAAGATAACCTATATGGACCTAATGAATATAGTTAAGAAGAAAAATATTAGGAAGAGCCTTGGAAAACACATAAATATGTGTCTGGACTAATAGGTCTAATGTTCTAGAATCTAACTGGATGGGTTGTGGCCCACTGGTGTTTTAAACAGGAAGAGAGATATGGGAAAAGCCACTGCTTTTTTAACTGATTAATTATTTAATTACTCCATGTATTCATTTATCCACCATTCAGTCTTCCATTTGGTGAAATATATACTGTTACTGAAAGCATACAATACTTCAGTAACCTGAGCATTACATCGTGAAATGAGTAAAAACTATACTCTTTTCATGGAACACAGTCTAGTAGCAGACAGGAATAGTAAATAATAGTTGTAGCACAGATGTGTCGGTAGATCTGTATTCTTTGTGTTTTATGGCATGTCGAGCAGGAAAATGAAATCGTCTGTTTTCTTGTGGCATGGGAACCTACCTGGAGGCTTTGCTACATCAGCAGGTTTACAAACACCCCATACATACACCTCAGTGACACCAGCTTCAGGACCATCTTAAAATGCCTACACAGTTATAGCAAGACAGTAAAGAATTGCTTCTTCTCACTCTCACGGATTACAATATGATATACTAATAAAATTTCAATCAAATTTAATACACATTTGTGGAATACATAAGCTATGTTGAGATTTTAAATTGCTTCTCATGAAGCTATAAGAAGTATTTCATTATAGTTGCTGTATATTATTATGTTTGTTTATATACCATTACATTTTTTCCTGAAACTAATTTTCTAAGTTATTTCCCATATTCTCTTTTTAAAAATTGTATATCAACAATTAATAAAATGTAACTCTTGGCCCGGCACAGTGGCTCACACCTATAATCCCAGCATTTGGGAGGCTGAGGTGGGAGGATTGCTTGAGGCCAGGGGTTTGAGACTAGTCTGGGCAACTTAAAGAGACCCAATCTCCACACACACACACACACACACACACACACACACACACACACGCCAGGCATGGTGGTACGTGCCTGCAGTCCCATCTACCTGGGAGGCTGAGGTGCAAGGATCCCTTGAGACCAGGAGTTCAAGTTTACAATGAATGATGATCACACCACTACACTCCAGCCTGGGCAACAGAGAAAGCCCCTGTCTCTAAAAAAATGATAAATAAAATTCTTTTTTTTTTTTTTTAATGTGACTCTCATGTTGGTGGGACTGCAAATTAGTACAACTTCTAGGGAAAACAGTATGGATATTCCTCAAAGAACTAAAAGTAGACCTACCATTTGATCCAGCAATCCCACCACTGGGTATTTACCCAAAGGGGAGGTCACTATAGTTTTCTCTTTTCCAGAATGCCATGTAAATAGAATCATACAGTATGCCACTTTCTGAGACTGCATTATTTCATTCAACATAATGCCTTTGAAAGTCATCAATCAGTATTATTGTATGTATCAATAGTTTGTTCCTTTTAATTGCTCTTACCACAATTTGCTTATCTATTTTCCTGTGAGCACATTTGGATAGTTTCTTGTTTTCAGCAATTATGAATAAAACTGTTATAGATACCCATGCCCAGATTTGTTGTGTGTATGTTGTATGTGCATATGTGATACAAAAGGTTTTTTTTTTTTTTTCCTCCTCTAGGATAAATACCTAGGAGTAAGATTTCTGGGCTGTATGTGTGGGTTTTATCTTCCTAAGAGACTGCTGAACTGTTTTTCAGAGGAGCTGTACCATTTTGTAGTCTCACAGCTGATGTATGAGAATTACTGTTGTCCATACCATTGCTAACACTTGATATTGCAAGTTTTTTTTTTCTTTTCCATTCTAGTAAGTGTGTAGTGGTATCTCATTTTGGTTTTAACTAATATTGTTAAATTAAATTTTCATCTATATTAAAAATATCTGCTCTTTGAAATACACTGTTAAGAAAATGAAGAGACAAGCTACATATTGGGAGATAATGCAGTTGGCCGTTTGTATCCATGAGTTCCACATCCATAGGATCAACCAACTGCAGATTAAAAATATTGGGGAAAAAATATGGTTGGGTCCGTACTGAACATATATAGACTTTTTTATTGTCATTATTCTCTAAACAATATAATATAACAACTATTTACATGGCATTTACATTGTTGTATTAGGTATTATAAATAATATAGAGATGATTTAAAGTATACTGGTGGATGCATGTCGGTTATATGCAAACATTACACCATTTTATATAAGGACTTGAGCATCCATGATTTTGGTATCTGCAGGGGGTCCTGGAACCAACACCCATGGATACAGAAGGACAACTGTATTTGTAAATCACATATCTGACAAAGATCTTGTAAACAAACTATTTAAAGGATACTCAAAACTCAAGAAAGAAGAAAATAAACAACTCAATTAAAATGCAGGTAAATGGTTTGAACAAACAATTTACCATAAAAGACATATAAGTGGTAAATAACTCATGAAAAGATGCTCAACTTCATTAGTCATTAGAGAAGCACAACTTAAAACCACAATGAGATGCTACTACGCATCTGTAAGAATGGCTAAAATTAAAATACAATAAAAAAGCTGAAAATACCACATTCTAATGAAAATGCTGAGCCTTTTTGTTTTTGATTGTATGTTGTTGCTGTTTTAATAAATGACTAAACACTATATTTGCTAACGAAATGCACAGTTGAAACGTCTGCATAAAACCATATGCTGTATATGGTTTTTTGCATGATCTCAAATTTTACGTGTGTATGAAACTGTCATCTCTCCCATTAATTGTATGGCATATCCACATTAACAGCTAAATTAACATACTTCTTTTCCTAGTATGTGTTAAGGAGGGAAATATCCATTACACCAAAACAATTGATGATCTTAACATATACACTACAGAAGCCTTAGAAGCAAAGCTATTAATTAATTTTTAATTAATTTTCAGGAAAATATATTTTTAGAGCAAGTAGTACTACTAGTAATACAAAATACATGACTCTCCTTTATATCCATTTCCTCATTTTTAGTCTGGAACATTATTGTTTCTTGCCCAGGCCACTCTTCTAAACTCCTAACTGTTCTTTTATTTCCCTGCCTCCCCTTCTTTTATCCATTTTCCACATTTTATTCAGAGTAATGATAAATCATAAATTTAATCATAACATGATATTGCTTGATGTTTTCAATAGCTTTTCATCATACCTTGAATAAAATCACGATCCTTCCTCATGAATTTTATTAATAGCTAAGGTGATGCAAATGGCTTCAACAAATGAACTTTAAAATATATAATAGTCCTAATACAAGACTATTTTGTTTCTTTCTCAGACGAAGTTCAAAGGGTTTGCTACTGACTAGAAGGGTACCCTCCTCTAGCTGTTTATTCAGGGTCTTCAGTGTTGAATTTCACCATCTCCTACATGTGATTTCCAAGTTTGACATGAGTATCTTCATTGAGCACATACCTAGGAAAAATGGGATAGCTCCTCTCTTCTCTCTCAAATGGACCACACTTGTCCTGACTATTTGTGTAGTCCGCCGTGTTCTGTCCTTGAGGTGAAGGCATAAGTATTCTGTAGTCACAGAAGTTTTCTGTAGTAACCCCAAATTCACCCCATCCACACTTGCCATGATTCTGTTCTTCCTTACATCGCTCTGCTTATTTCCTTCATGAAACTCATAAAAATTGGAATTATGTTATATGTGCATCTACTTCATTTCTGTCTCTTTCCTATTAGAATGTAGTTTTCTGGAATATAGTATTCTGGAAAATTGCAGTGAACATGTCTCTCTTGCTCTCTATTGAATCTTCAAAGGCCAGTACAATACCTGACACATAGTAGGCCCCAAATAAATACACCCTATGCCAGTGTTTTAGCACTCTGCCTGATAAAGAAAATCAACAAGGTCCCTTTTCTCACTACCAGATCCTTTGTCCTTTGTATGTCAATACTTTGTTCTAGGAACATAATCCTCCACTCTATTGTAAGATAACCATTATCTTAAATACAAAGTTGTTTTGAATTAAAGCTTGCTCTAAGTAAATAGTAACTCAATAAACAATATTAATCATGCAAAAGGTGAGGGAGGGAAAAATTGTAGTAAACGTGTTCTAAGCCCTAAGGCAATCTCTCGGGTCTATGGTAAAACTATGCATAACTAACAAGCCAATCGTAGAGAGCAAGAAAATATTTTAAAAGAATAAATCAAAGCAAAAGAATGAGAGAAATAGAAATACAGAATATGTGGGACAAATTGAAAGTGAATGGTAAAGTGATAGATTTAATCTTAAATTAGTAACAGCATAACAGATAACCTAAATACTCCAGTTAAAAGCAAAGGTGAAAACTAGATACAGTGATGACAATATACTGTTTACATGAGAAATTTCTTAAATAAATGGATATAAGAAAGAATGGATAAAAGTTATATATCATAAACAATTGCCAAAGGAAGCCCATGTGGCTAATCCATATCAGGTAAAGTAGATTTAAAGACCAAAAAAAGGTAAGAAAAATAGCAGTTTACAATTTTAAATGTTTGAACTTTCAAAGAATATATTACTATTCTACATTTCAAATAGTGGCATAACCTCAACTTGTATAAAACAAAGGTTTATAAGACTGAAAGGAGAACCACCCAAATATAAGGTAATATGGGAAATTTTTTATGTACACCTCTCAGGATTTGACAAAATAGACAAAAAAGTTAAGTTTTAGATGATTTGATAAACATGGTTAAAGTTGATCTAATTGATACATACATACATCAATTGGCAATGGCAATTGAAACAGTTGTTTCAAGCACATAAACAACATTTCTAAAAATTGTCCATATGCTGGGTCATAAACCAAGGCTCAACAAAATCCAAAGTCCTGATACCATGCAATGTTATTTCTCTGGTCATAGTGGAATTAAGCTATAAACAAACAGCAGAAAGATACTAGTAAAGCCCGATATGTTTGGGAAGCAAGATATACACGTTTAAGGATTGCTTTAATTTTCTCCAGAGTGTTCATATTCTCAGCTGGCCTAATCATTGCTTTAATATATTTGACTAGGTTTGAAGACTAAACCTAGATCATCAGCTTAGAAGAGAGAGTATAGCATAATGATTCATACTATGAGTTAGATTAGTTAATAAAAAACCAAAAAAAAACCCAACAAAATATTAATATATAACTATATTCACCTAACCAAAAATTGGGGTAACATAGGTAAATTATCTTAGCATCAATATATTTCACAGTAAAATTAATATAAGTATTTCTTCAGAAAACTTGTCATCAAAATTGAGTTAGATAATGGTTATGAAACAGAAGAGTTGCTGGCACATATTAACCACTTTATATATTTAAATACTTTTTGATATCATTACTGTTGCATCACCATCATTATTTTGTCTTCCCGTGGATAATAAAGTAATACTTATGGTAAATATTACAATCCAATGGCCCAAGCCCCAATCTTAATTTTCATCACAAGAACCTCTTCTCCATGGATGCTGCCTCCATCTTTCTTATAATAATCTAAGAATTTCTCAGAGTGCTTTCTTTTTTTCCAAAAGACCAGTTTACTTGCTACTTCGTTGTCCTTGAACCCTTTCCTCATCATGTTGGTTCTTTACATTGCAAGGAAGAATAAATCTCTCACATTCCTTTGATACTAGATTAAGGTGATCCAGGTCAAAAATACTACATCTTTCATTGTTTACTTCCCCAGGGCTTTTCCCAAATTGATGTCAGTGCAAATTCTGTTGTTTGTGGACACAGAACTAGGACCACCTTAAATAATTTGTTCTAGGAGTCTCCCTAGTGGTACTGTTGCTTTCTACCCAAAAGTAATCTTGCTATTTTTCTCTGACACGAGGTCCTGACTCACTTTACTGTCTTTTAAACCAACGCAGAAATGATGGAGATCTTGGTCTTCTCATGTGGAATACTTACAGGATGCTTATGTAGTTTTCTGAACTTCTGACTAAATTCCTAAAGCTAGGCTGGTTAAACAAATTAGCATTCCACTTGTTAAAAACCCACATAGTCAAGCCCCTGAATCAGAATCTGCAGGCACTTGGAAATCTATCTTTATAACATAGATCTACCTTTTAGAATGTTTTAATCACTTGTTAGTTAGATTACCTGCCTCTGACTTATTCCTTTTTCTATCCATTTACTAAATTGTTATAAAAGTTATTACTCTATAGATATAAGTACATATTCCACTCCTCTTTCTAACAAACTATGTCCTTCTACCACCACAAACCAAATGAAGCCCAGACTTCTTAGTTTGGCAAACAAAGTCTTTGACAATGTTTTAAGTTCTATCACCTCCTGCCAAAAACTCTTCACTCAATCTGCCAGAGGCATCTGTTAATTTTCAAATAAGTCACTAACTTTCAGGTGTCCTTTCTTGAAACACAGTTTCTCCCTACTTAAGATGTCCTCCTTTTTTTCTATTTTCTTAAGTAACTCTAAGCCATCTATTAAAAACTATCCCAGTTTCCTTATAACTTTCATTGTCTCACTGTATTTTTTTATTAAAACAGAAACATGAATTACAACATTTTTGTATTGCACTGCCATCATTTATGTGTATATGCTTCTTGGTCAAACATCTAAGCCGTGTAACCTGTGTAAAATCCATCATATTAAAATATGTCTGTCTTCCTCCTGAGGTGTAATTTACATAACTCATCAATTGCTCGTATGGAAGAGTCCAGGGTGAGATGTGTTGAGTGATGACTGTTCTCCAGGATTATGAATTGAGAAGTCAGGAAACATTGGCCAACTCTTAATCTCTAGGCATATTAATATAATAGAAGGTGTCTACTCCAAAGCAAGCACATAGAGATTCAGTATAAAACTAAGGAAGTGGAATAATTCAAATGATCTCCTGATTTATGCCTCTAGGGAATTTGTGTCAGTTTATTCAATATAGGCAAAATATAAGGAACTTGATAAATGTGCAAAAATAAAATACTGTAGAAAACTGAGAGAGTGAGTCTACCCTGCTTGCCAGTCTAATAATAAAGTTTAACATAAATAGTAGGAAGGTATATATTCCTCATTTAAACTTGGCCACTAGAGAAGATTGTTTTCATCAGTGTCAACATCAATGACAATGAGAGGGAATGACAGCAGCAAAAGCTTCTGCAAGAGGGGTGATGCCAACACAAGAAGCAGAGGACCTGTGCCTGTGAAATGTTAGCACTGAGACTGGAAAACAATTGCATGAAGTGGAAAGAAAAGGAATTCATCATTCACAGGGACTTACGTGAGCTACTTCTTAAATGAGAATAAAATGATGTTATGGTGGGTGACTGTGTCCCCTATAGATACTGTTATCCTAAATCCATCTAGTTTAACATTTGTCCTGGATTCTTCCCTTTTTATTAAATGTCATTAATAATTACAATTTAAGTAAGCTGGGATGCAATTGGTAAATACATATGCAATGAAAAGTTTTTAATTTAATGTGTGGTTAAACTAAAATAACCATTGCTCTACATAAGATAACTCACACCTTTCTTTTAAGAAAAGTATACAAGACAGCCACTGATAAAGCAAAACATGCTCATAAACACATAGTTATGGTTAGCTAATTCATTTCCCTTGTGGGTGGTAATAGAAGGGGTATTTGATGCTACTGCTCCTGATGGACACTTGTTTACTATTCAGTTGTTCCAAGGCTCATGCCGTGGTAGATTGCAATGCATAAAACCACAAAGCCGTTATTCAAGAGTTAGTAGCAAACATGAAAAAATACATGGCAGGAAAGAGAGGCTGAGCAGGTTATCTGTAAGAAACATAATGGGTACTGAATATTACTGCTGTGGGAGATTTGGCATGTCTGATGTAAATCTATGATTGTATAATGTAATTCCACAACTTTTAAATTTATATTTTAGTTTCTAATCATTTTTCATTTCATAATAAACTCTGAAGAATGAGCTAGAATCTGAAAGCATTCTCACTAAGAACCAGGACAAGGTAAGCACGCCCACTGTCACCACTTCTATTTAACATAGTACCGGAAGTCCTAGCTAGAGCAATTAGGCAAGAGAAAGAAATAAAGGCCATCCAAATCAGGAAAGAGGAGGTCAAACTATCCCTGTTTGCTGATGATACGATCTTGTATCTCGATAACTCTGAAGACTCGACCAAAGACTGCTAGTATTGATAAATGAACTCATCAAAGTCTCAATATGTATACATATTCAGTAGCATTTCTATATATAACAGTCAAGCTGAGAGTCATATCAAGAACTCAACACCATTTACAATAGCTGCACAGAAAATAAAATACCTAGCAATAAACTTAACCAAGGAGGTGAAAGATTTCTACAAGGAGAGCTATAACAAATTGATGAAAGAAATCATAGATGCCACAAACAAATGGAAAAACATCCCATGATCATAGATTAGAAGAATCAACATTGTTAAAATGTTCATACTCTCCAAAGAGATTTACAGATTCAATCCAATTCCCATCAAAATACCAACATCAATTCCACAGATGTATAAATAATAATCCTAAACTTCATATGGAACCAAAAAATAGCTTGCATAGTCAAAGTAATTTTTTTACAAAGAAATTTATTTTATTTTTATTTCAGAATATCATAGGGGTACAAACATTTTGTTTACATATAATGCCTTTGCCTCGCCAAAGCCAGGGCTACACGTGTGCCCTTCCCCCATACAGTGTGCTCCATGTCTATTAGTTGTGAGTTTACCCACCCCTACCCTCCCTCTCCCACCTGACCAGCACCCAAAAAGTCCCAAAACAACAAATTCTGGCGTGGATGTGGAGAGTTTGGAACACTTACACTGCTGGTGGGACTGCAAATTAATACAACCCCTGTGGAAAGTAATTTGGAGATATCTCAAAGAGCTAAAAATAGAAATAACATTTGATCCAGAAAGCCCACTACTGGGCATTGACCCAAAGGAAAAGAAGACATTTTATAAGAAAGACATCTACACTCGAATATTTATGGCAGCACAATTCACAATTGCAAAGATGTGGAAACAGCCAAAGTAATCTTAAGCACAATTCTAGAGGCATCACATTACCTGACTTCAAATTATACTACTATAGTAACCAAAACAGCATGTTAGTGGTATAAAGGTAGACATGGAAACCAATGGAACAGAATAGAGAACCCAGAAATAAAGCCGTATAGCTATGACCAACTGAGTTTCAACAAAGCAGACAAAAACATATGCTGGGGAAAGAATGCCCTATTCAATAAATAGTGCTGGGAAAGTTGGATTAAAGATTTAAATGCAAAACATGAAACTATAAAAATTCTAGAAGAAAACTTAGGAAAAACTCTTCTGGACATTGGCCTATGCAAAAAAGTTTGTTACTAAGACTCCAAAGGCAAACATAGCAAGAACAAAAATAAATGGGATTTAATTAAACTAAAATGTTTCTGAACAGCAAAAGAAATAATCAACAGAGTAAATAGCCTACAGAATGAGAGAAAATATTTGTAAACTACACATCTTTCAAAGGGCTAGTATCCAGAATACGTAAAGAATTCAAACAAATCAGCAAGAAAAAAACAACTCCATCAAAAAGTGAGCAAAAGACATGAATAGATTTTTTTTAATAGAAGACAGATGAATGGCCAACAAACACATGAAAAAATCCTCAACAACCCTAATCATCAGGGAAATGCAAATTAAAACCACAATGAGATATTATCTTCGCCTATCAGGAATGGTCTCTATTAAAAAATCAAAAAACAATAGATGCTGGCATGGATGCAAAGAGAAAGAAACGCTTATACACTGTTGGTGGGACTGAAATTAGTACAGTCTCTATGGGTAATACTATTGGGTTTCCTCAAAGAAGATCTCAACCTACAATTTGATCCAGCAATCCCACTACTGGGTATTTACCCAAAGGAAAAGAAGTCATTATAGCAAAAAGAGCCCTGCATTCAAATGTTTATTGCAGCACAATTCACGATTTCAAAGGTATAGAATCAACATAAGTGCCCATCAACTGATGAGAGTAGGGGAGGAATTTTCAGAGAGCTGAATGCAAGAATGGATAGGTCATTATTTTGGGGAGATAGGGGTATGGAAGAAGATGTCAGTGACGTCAAAGACAAACTGACCTATTTCTAGGGAATACTTGTGTCATGCCAGTGCTTGGTTTACTTGGGGAGAAAATTTGCATTTTCAAATCATTTATAAATTCAAACGATCAAATTACTGAATTAGCTTCTGATACTATTATTGTCTCTCATCTTTGCCTTCTGAGAGCACCATTAATGCAAGTCACGTTATTGGACTGAGAAATGAAGGAGTAGAGCTGAAACACCACTTTCTCCCCAGGGTAAGGAGTACAGTATTCAGAATGCACAAAACCTCCAAGTTTTCTTTTTCCCCATATCCTCCTCCCTACTCCCAGTGCTCACATATATTTAAGTTCTTTAAAAAGTCACCTTCTTAGAATTGATTTGATTCTTCCCAGTTACACTGATGTTGGTGTAAAAAGCTAACAAAGATATTTCAAACAAGCAGAGAATTGTGCTGATAGCCAGGTGTCTAGGGATTTATTATATTATTATGAACATTTTTAATATTGAAACTCCATGGTCAAGGTCCCTTTATTTTTAATCCTGAAAGCATTTTAAAAATCATGCTGACTGAAAGGTAAACACAACTGGCTCGTTATGATTGTCCTGTCATGCACAGCCCTATTACCTGGTGTATTGCAATGGGAATTTCATCCCTAAATCTAAAATGCCCCAACTGATAATTTTTGGTTAAATAGTTATCTTTGAGTACAGATTCCTTTAGGATCAAATTTACATAATAATGTAATGTATATACAGTGTGCCTTTTCTAATTCAGTCTAAAGTGGACCATGAGAGGGCAGTATATTCATAGCTAGCTTTAGAGAGCCAGGGCCATCTGTGTAGAGAGGGTTAGGGAACTCATTCTAATTCAGTTTCTTGTTTTCCTACAAAATGAGAAATATCAATTTTTTATATATACATTCTTGAATTTATTCACCCATGTATTCAATAAATATTTATGAAGCATATACTATATTGCAGGAATTGTGAAAATGAAGAAGGATACATCAGTGAACAAAATAGACAACAGATAGGTCTCTTGCCCGTGTGGATTTCACAAACATCACATAGAATAATTGCATATATAATTACAAATTGTCATAATATGCCTATGGAATATAATTGAAGGAAGTGAGAAGAACTTAGATTTTATTTAGACTCTGTCACTAGTGAGATTCTGTGCCAAAAAATGAAGGAAAAAAAAAAACATCTACTTGAATAAATTTATATACAAAGTTGTCCTGTGTGTGTTCTTTGTGCTGGTAACTGTTATAGCCACTAGGGATAGAACAGCAAAACAGTCCCCAACTTAAAGTATTACATTTCATTGAGGGACATTGGTCATTAAAAAGAAAGCACACAAACAATGCAAATTTCAAAAAAAAAAAAAAGCACTATAAAGAAAATTAAAGTAGGTCGAAAGAGATTTATGTGGGAAGAGTCTATTTTCTCAGAGAGATCCGAGAAGGCTTCTTAGAGGACGTATTGTTTGCAAAGAAATTTGAATGAAGTGAGCAAGTCAATAGATTTCAGGGGCAGTGCATTCCCAGTAGATAGAACAGCAAACATACAGTCCTTGAAGCCGGACTGAACTCATGGTGTTAGAAAAACTTCATGAAGGCCAGTGTGGCTGCAAGAAGGGCTGAGAGGAGATAAGTTTAGAGGGGCAGGCAGAAGGTCTTAAAATCGAGGGGAAGGTGTTCCTTTTTATTCTAAGTGTAATAGAAAGTTTTTGTAAATTTTTGATCCTTGTGCAATGATATGTTCTCATTTATGTGAACTCACCTCTTACTCTGGTGGTTCATGGCACAGCAATGGAAGTAGGAAAAACAGTTGGGAGGTTCTCTTAACAAACCAGGTGAGAGAAGCTGTTAGCTTCTATTCTATTCTAATCACAATTCTATTTTCTGATTCTCCTTTAAAGATAAACCATTTATCTCAAATGGGACCATCCTACTTCCCAGTGATCCTACTATTCAAAATTTTACTATACTTCCTCATTATTACTACTCCTGTCTTTTTGAAAGAATATTATTTTATATCTGTTTTCTTCTCAAACTTCTAGCACCCCATTCCTACTCCTCAAGCTCAGCAATTATTTGCCTTCTATTTTTTTTTCTTAGAAATTTAAAGCAATCAAAGAAAAATAATTTTGTTATTTTTCTACTAGCAAGACTGTAAACCAACCTCCTTTGTTCTAATAGTTTCTGACTTTATTTAATTGCAGTGGAGAAAATGTCACTTATCCTAATAAAAGACAACACCTCTACTTATTCTCTGAATCTCTTCCATCTTAAAACTTTCGAAGACTTTTTTTGGTCTAATTATCATCCCTTCTCTCTGCAACCTTATTTTTTGTTCCTCTTTACAGAATTTGTCCCAATGAGTCTGTAGGCAACCTGTATCTCCTTCATTTAAAAGAAAAAAAATAAGTAAAACATTTCCTTAAATGTATGTTTCCTGCCAGTTGCCATCTTTCTGTCTTTGATGACCTTTACTGCAAATCTTCCTGAAAAACTATTTTGTAATTGCTGTCTCGACTTCCTCACCATCAACTTTTGTCCGCAACTTCAATCTGCCTTTTGTTGCAACCACTTAACCAAACTGTTGTCAAGGTTATCAGAAATTTCCAGCGTACCATATGCTATGCTCACATTTTCTTTTTTTTTCTTATGTTTTTAAAGCACTCAGTACATTTTCTTCAATTCAGTACTCAATCCTTTTTAAACACTCATGCTTATTCAATCTTCTGTGGCAGCACAGGATCCTGATTTTTTCTTATCTCACTGGTCATCTCTTTTCAATTACTCCCACTAGGTTTTGCCAGTATCCTAAATTATGAAGCTCCAAAGCCTTTGTGCTTGACCTTGTTCTTATCTTTCCCTGTATCCTGATGGGGGTGGGGAACCTGAGGCCTTCTGATTTTAAGATTGTTGTTTTTTAAGTACCAAAGGAGGCAAGAAAAGCTTCATCTTTCTCTGATGCATCCCTTTTAATAAAAGGATTTGTTCTGTAAAATTTGGATTCAGTCAAAAGGTCACACTCAAGGATCCAGAAAGCCACATGTGGCCCCAAGGCCACAGGTTCTTCACCTTCTCCCTCAACCTCTAGAATGATATACTCAGCTGGCAATCAACATCTTTCCTTAAATGTAAAACAGGCATTTCAACATTAACATACACAAAATTGACCTTTCCAACTAACTTTCTGCATCTTATCCACTCCACCTCAATTCCACTAATTGCTCAAATTAAAAACCAAGGGGTCATCCCTGCTTCATCTCTTCCTTCACCTTCATAATCTAATTCCACAGCAATGTCTTTGCTATAATCCAATCTATTCATTCATCTCTATCTCCTCTTCTAAGCCTCAGATTGAAGCCACCCTCATCTTCCACCTGAACTATTGCAATTGCCTCTAAATTAAATTTACTTATATTCCACCTTAACATTTTCCAACTTACTGTTCATGTAGCAATCTAATATTCCCCCTATATAAATTAAATGTCATATTATACTTAAGACTCTTGGTTATCTCACTATTCCATCTTTATTTATAGAATAAAGTCCATACTCTGTAAATTGCCCACATTAGCATCTACAGCCTATCCTCTGTATCCATGGGTCCTGCCTCCCCAGATTCAACCAACCATGTATCAAAAATATTGAAAAAAAAAAAAAAAAAAAGAAGTTCCACAAAGTTCCAAAAAGCAAAACTTGAATTTACCATGCACATGTACTACATTGAATCCACACAAATGAAGTGATGTGTAGGCATTGTATCAGGTGTTATAAGTAATCTAGAGATGATTTAGACTATGTCAGAGGATGTGTGTGGATGATATGCAAATGCTATGCCATTTTGTATAAGAAACTTGAGCATTCATGGACTTTGGTATCCGCGGGGGTCCTGGAACCAATTCCCCGCAGATACTGAGGGACGACGGTATTTCATAGGAGCAATGTGAATATGCTGCTTATAGTAGCATCCTATTTCCTTACGCTCACTGTACTTTAGCCCTGTCCTGATGATTAAACTACCTCATCTCAGCTTGGGCTGGGACTATGCAAACGAAATTCCTGCCTTAATATAATAGCTGACCCCCAGTAAGGTTTTTGCCAACACGAGGTACAAGGAGGGTAGAAAATGGAAAGAGAGTGAAAGACAGGAGCTTTTCTGCTTACTGACAGTTCTTACCAGTGTCACCCCAGCAACACTCCTTCCCCCAGCAGTAGCAGTTGCTTCTGGTTTCAGGGTTATTCATATTTGCAGAACCAGCTTTATTATGTCCTGCAGATACTCCAATAACAGCCATATAGTTCCCTATCCTCAAAAATCTTAGCTCCAGTTATAAGGGTCCCTTATTCCAGTCTTTGAATTTGTATGAACTCTACCTCTTCAGTTCCCACAGCCCTAGGAGTAGAAGCTGCCCCCTGCAGGAAATATCGCTATGTTAATACAACAATTGCTTTTTGCCTGTTTCGTCTTCTACCACATGATTAACTAATTTCAAAATTAATTTATAATTATTAAAATAATTGGCACATTTTCTGTTTTCCTGACTGTACCCTAAGTGATAAGAACAATAAGTTCCAATGGTCTTTTTCCATTTTTGTACCATGAAGCCCCCCCTATTCCTTCATTGGGGATTTTTGCCCCAGCCTTCATATTCCAGTTCTTTGTAGAATTCAGGTTTCAGCTGGAATATCACTACCTAAGCAAAGACTTCCCTGATGACCCAGTTTAACGTATCCCTCACCACTCCCTGCCAGTCTAAATTACATCACTTTGTTTTATTCTGTTTATTGCCTTTGTGAATTCATAAAATTGACATTCTTTCATGTACATATTTGTTTATCTCTCCTTCGGTAAAATATAAGCTGCATAAAAGCATTTTCAGTTCCTAACACTGTGCCTGGTACTTAGTAATCAATGAACATTTGCTGAATGAATGAGTAATGAGGGATTAAATTTTGAACAATGTGTTATGACTGATAATATTGATTTTTATAAAATGAATTAATGGTGTTTTTATTAAGCGGGATCCTTTAAAATTGACTTTAAAAATAAATAAAATTAATTTATCATGAATAGGATCACATAACAAGGGGAAATACATTGAGGCATAAAAGGCATGTGTTTATTGAGTATAAATATTGGGTCTGATCATTTTGATGAGTGGCAGAAAAAAATATTAATTCTGGATAATTTTATTTAACAAATATTTATTTGGTACTAACTAAATGTTAGGCTCTGCTCTAAGCACTTATATTTATTATATTTATATTTTATATTTGATTCTTTTAAAAATAATTTTCTACTCTCCACCAAGTTTCTCCATCTACTCACTCATCATGTCCATTTAAAAAAAAAAGTCTTTGAAAGTATTTAAAATAGCTGAGTTAAAGTCTTGGTCCATGAATTTTATCACCTCGGACTATATTTATATTGATTTTTTCCTCTTGATTATGAGTCAATATTTTTATTTTCATTTGTATTTTTTATAGTATGCTGTACATTATGTATGCTATTTTATTAAGATTCTGGATTTTGTTGCCTCCTAATAAACTAACGTTTGTGTTGGAAAGCACTTAAGTTACCTACATTTGCTTCTCCCAAGGCTTAGTGTTAACCTTTTTTAATGTGGGTTTATAGTAGTAGTTAGTCTGAAAATATTTCTAGGAACTGAGTACATTTCTTTTTAGGAATGAGAGGATGAGAATAAAAATATAGCAAACAGTGGGGGATATTTTACTAGATTTGGTGAAGATCTTTGTTATAAGAAGGATTGTGATGTTTTAAAACTATCAGAAAAAAATAGTTGGCAACACGTGGAGAACATTTGGATTTAGGGAATATGGAGAGATTCATCACTTCATTGTGATGAGGGAGGAACTCATCATGTTCCTTCCCTCCACTTTCCCAATATCTGAAAGACGTGTGAGAAGCAGTGCACCTGCAACTAATACCATTTTCCCATAGTATCTACATTAAAAAAGAGTAATTTATGCTGCCTAACAAATTAAACTCATTGTTTCATTGGCAAAACAAAGCAGTTTCATTTCTTGATCACAGAACAGATCTAGATAAAGTTAGTAGGGTATGGCTAGGAAGGACAATGCTCCCCTAAGTCACGCAGGGATCCAGGATGAGGTAGATCCCTTTTTCTTGTAGATGGGGCCTTCCTCTTTAAGGCAGGATGGAGTAATAGGAACCATATTTGCACAATTGCCTGAAACAAATAAAATAAATGGACAAAATACATGAAACAAAGGTTTTCAGGTATTAGACATCAAGCAGCACATAAAAGTGATTTCTGAGATAGAGAAAATAAACAAAGTAAGCCCATTAATGCCCCAAATCAGTGCCTAGAGAGAGTTTGCAAGTTGCAGCTCTGAGGAGGAACCCAGGAGGATCCTAGTCATCTCACACAGTTGAGCAAAAGGAGCTGGGATTCTGGGGAAACGAAGACAGCTAGAATTTTCAGGGTAGAAGAGCTTTGGCTATCTGCCTCCTCAGCACTTTAACTGAGTTCTAACCAGTGCATGTGTACAATGAAAGTAACTGAGGCTGGAGAGAGAACCACCTGAAACAAACAGAAGGCACAATTCTCAGAGTTTATAGATAGCTAGTCACTGCCTATTTTTCCACAAGTCCTTGAGTAAAAACCTCACAGTCTATACGAACCTCCTTTTAAATTGTATTAGAAATAATCAAACTCTGTTGTTGGTCTACTAAGCAAGAAGCACTTTACTATCTCCATCAGTTCTTATAGTCAGTCATTCCCTGTGGTTAGAAATATTCCAATTTATAGATTAAAAATCTGAGACTCAAAGAGGATGAGTAATTTCCCAAAACCATACAATTAGATAGTTTCCGACAATGGGTTTTTAACTCAGGATTTTTAAGTCCAGTGTCTAGTGGTAGGGAACCACATGGTTTTGGTTTTTATGTTCTTGTTGATTATTTTTTTCAAGTAAGAAAATTGAACTGCTCATAGGAAATAGCTTTCTTCCTTCTTTTCTTTTTTGATTTAAATTTTAATGTCAAATTTCAGCTGAAATTTTCCATATTATATAAAACATGAAGAATCTTCATAGGACAACTGAACTAAATACACTTTAAATAAAAATCTCTTCTTCTTATAATTCATAGAAAATGTGAGTGTATTGAATATATAATTGCAGACAGAGAGTCACAAACAATCAATGAGAAGCATTAAATTGTAATTATAGTACTTTATATTACCAACCAGGAATTGTATTGGTAATTTACCCAAAAGTAATATATACAAGGAGCTTTTTGGTATTCAGGCAATGGGAGTAGAAAGATTATCATCAAAGATAATAGCTTTGAGTTAATAAGCCTAAAAAAATTCTATTTCCAACATTATATGAATGTAATTTAACAGCCAAGTATCTTGCATGTTGAATCAGTCAATTGTTTCACTAAAGCACTATTTGAAATAATGTGATTTTATTTGAAAAGTCCCTCCTATAAATTCAGGAAATGTTATTGATTTTCTCATCCAGAAGATAATATTTACCTGAACACCCTAAAGGGGAGAAAGAACAGCAATATTCTGAAAATGACCCTGTACAGACTTTGAATCACAGCTCTCAGATTACTTTTAAAAATAAAAGCAAATTTGTCTTCATACAGTCATCAGTCAACATTTATTTAGTGTCTACTATGTGTTGGTCATAAAGTAAAAGCTTAGGGATACCTAAATAAAAGATGACTTAGTCCTTGTTTTTTGAGGATTTCACAGTATGATTGCGGAGGCAAACAGAGAAATCATAAGAGATATGAGATAAAATACATTTAGATGAACACAGTATGTTCAAATGTGCTGTGGTGGATTTAGTCTCTTTGCCCTTAAAGAACCACACACCATGCTTCTCCACTCTGCTCTTTTCCTGGGAGGCTGAACTTTATAGACTGTATGAATAGGAGTCACTAGCAGGAGATAGAAGGACAGCAGGTAATTGCAGTTAATGTATTTATTCTCCCCGTCTCTTTCCTGCTGAGTTGCTGCAGACTGGCTGTGCTATGGCCTACTCTACACTACTATTGTCTCATGGACTCAATAACAGCTCGTGGTTCCTTTAGGTCTCAGGGTGCTAAGGGTGACCCACTAAAGCTAGTGCTTGGCATTGTACTGTACCTTTTTAGTTTCCTGAAATCATATCCGCACTATTATAAATGGTTGCTTTACTAAACTCTCCTCAGTTATTGAGTATCAGTGTGCTGTTTCCTGCTGGGACCCTAAAAATGTAGGCATGTATAAAGTGCCAAGGGCAAATACATGAGACACATAAATGAGGACCTCACACTTTCTGGGGAGTCAAAGGCATCTAAAAAACCCTTCTAGAGACTATAAATGAACTAATCCTGAAAAGCTGAGAGTAGCCTAGTTGTGTACAAGGTCAAAATGCACCAAAGTGCATAGGTTGTTGGAGGAAAGGTAATTTGTGAAAACAAAAGATGGTGAAAAGTTTAGTGCCAGTTACTAATAGTATATTTAAAACATAATGAACCAAACTCCCACTATCATGTTATAAGAAACAAATGCTATAAATCTGCAAGACTTTATTATAGATATTCTTGAGCATCATCTTCCAATTGTTCTTTCAAAATAAAACCAATACTAAGATAAGAATTCAATATTTTTACCCAAATTTTATGTTGAAATGAGGTAATTCTTTATCACCCAAGTTCCACTATTTTGCCAAGAATGATGCTTATTAGGAAAAAAAAACAGTAACTCACTTTACCCATTTTTATGCTTTTCCTCTACATTTCTATAAAGGAGATTCTTGGTATCACTTTCATGACAGGAAACCTGAAAATGATTTGTAGTAATCATTTAAAATACCTTTTACCATGTTCTGAATTTCAGGAAAGAGATCTTTAAAAAAGGAGGACTACAGATAAAGCTATCTTTTAGCAAGTTAGATATTTGTGAATATGGCTTAACATAAAAGTTAAATTAGGAGGTGATTATTATGGTAGTACCATCTGACACATGCTCACTAAGGTTGGATGGGGGTTCAGAGAATTGGCTGCTATAGTTAGCTCCAGAAGGGTATTAATTTAGGACCAGTGCAGGACAGAGTGAAAATATGTCAATCCTAATTCTAAAAATGGCCTTAACTGACATATTCAGCAACACAGGGCACATTCGGAGTCAGTTAACATTAAGGGATATGACAGATGGAAAAAATATTGTTCAGAGGACATGAGCACTGGGTCTAACCCAAGAGAGAGGATTATTCTCTAAGGAGGTAAGTAAGCTGCCTTGATCACAGTCAACATACTGGGGTGCAGGATAAGACACTCCTCCCGTCAACGGATGGGAGTGGGGAGCTGGACTAAGTCATAGACAAGAAAACCTCTTAGGTCCAAGGAACAAGATAAATAAAAGCCTAATATGGAAGTGAGGAAGACTAGGATGTGGAGGGGTAAAAACTAGTTCAGTTTGAAAGATCATACTGTTCTCCAGGACCCAATCCTGGATAACTGGAGATTAGCTTTGGTCGTGAGCAAAGGAGAGGGTGGGAAATCAGTGTGTGAGTATGTTGGAGGTGATAGTCACCAGACTGGAAAGTGAGGCAGAGATTACAAGAGGATGCTATGGAAATACCTTTTGCTTCTGTCGTATGGGACCCAAGAACTGAGATAAGCCCAAGGATACGAGTAGGAGAGGAGATGTATTACAGGGCAGTAAATGCCACTGGTAAAGAGATATTTTCATGTATTTGCAGACCAGTGTACCTATCCTTTGATGGAAATGTCTTTTTAGTATTTAGCACAATGGGAGAGTAGTAAGTTTTATTTAAATGCTATTCTGTAAAGCATTTACAGAACCCTTCAGAATGGGAGGGAGATTTAACAAAAGTGTCCAATGAGTAGATGAACAATGGTGACAATAAATTGCCTTCCTGAGAAGTAGTCTTGTTTATTTCTTGTGTAGGTTCCTTGGCCCTACAATTTGGTCTTCTCATTCTGGGCACAGTATGCCTGAAAATTACTTCTACAACAATCACATATCTATTTTTAAAGAAATGTGAAAGATTTCAACAACAGCAAAATCATTAGTTGAAATGACTGACTCTAAAATAAAGCAAGTAATGTATAGATGGACAAACTCCTTTTCTAAACTTAAGCAAACATAGTCAAAGTAAATGACAAATGACAGCTATTAACAAATTGTATATGATACATATTGTGAATTTCATCTCACCTTATCAAATGCTTTTGAGTCTGTGTAGATGAAGGAAATGTTACAGTTCTGGTAGGATTCATATCCCCACCTTCCTTTCAGCAGTCTTCTATCCCTCACATTGTAACCACTGTCATCTGCTTCTGTATTGTGACTCCTTTTATGAGGGTCCTTACACTAATTGCAGAAGATTCTCTGTCTGTTTAAAACCTATGAAGTTTCGTACTTTGAATAATTTTTAACAATACACAGATTCTTTGGCAATGCTTTCATAGCTCCAGGTATCTCTGTCATAGTGTGTTTGTGCAAATATTTTTAAGGAATTGGCATGCTCTATTTAATATTTAGACTATTCATTGTATAGCTATCAGATGATAATTCTTCTATGTTGTATATTCCACATGTTGTTTTTTGCCTTTAGATAGAAAGTGTGTTATCTCAAGCATGTTATCCTACCTCTGGAAGTCTCAGTTTCCAGATCTGTTTAGTGGGCCAATAATTTTATTTACCTTATGTGTTGATATGCAGATAACATTAGAATAAGGCATTAGAAAGAATATCATAACCCATAGAAAATGAAAAATTAATGTTAGCTGTTATTATTGTTCTATGCATTAGCAATTATGTTTGTATATTTGTAGAACATCTAGCACATTTATTATTGTTTGATACTTTAATGTTTATGTATATGCTACATATTTTTTGTATAGATAGAGAACAATGAAAATAATATACCAAGGAGTAACTATGCATCAACTATACATAGTAAGGTAATTTCATTGAAGTCTTCGACTCTTGGTACAACTAAAGGTCTATCTATAGACAATATATGTTATATTTCTAAGCACTTATTTGCTAGGTCCATTCTAAGTATTTCATGTATATAATTATCACATTTAATTTCCACAATAAAATGTGAGACAGGTGCTATTATTATACCACGTTTATACCTTAGGAAGCTGAATTGCAAATCAATAAAGTAACTAAACCAAAGTCACAGAGCTAGTTGGAAATACAACTTCCCTTTAAATCATGGTGTATTGTCTCCAAAGCACAGACTCTTAAAAATGGGAATATGAGTAATTTTTAAAATAATATTTTAGTGCACGTAAGTTCTTTCATAGGCTAGTGAGACCCTTTAACTTAAGTAACTTAAATACATTATTTTAATAAACTAGGCATTTTTCAACTTCATTTGAAAAAGACATTTTTTGTCTTGTAGACACAATCTCCAGAACAACAATTTGTATTTTTTCTTTTCTTCTCTTAATCTGAAAAGTTCAATTTCATTGGCAAATTGTGCAACCTCAATCTTAAGCAAGGTCTTTGGAGTATGTCTCACCTCTTCTCATGGAATAAACTTGAATAGTTGTGAAATTATCATATACTTGATTAATGAAATACAGTTTTCTCAACTGTAAAATAATCTAAGCAATTTCAAATTAGAATATGTTGATAGTTGTTCAAGAATAACTATACTTGATACACTTTATTCATTATGAATAGAGTGTGGCAGCTGCCATTATGATCCTCACCTCCTGATATAGTCTCTCCCATTATGTGTGGGGTGGACTTATTGGCTCACTTTTTACGAAGAGAACACAGCAGAAGTGATAAGAAATCACTTCCAAGCTCAGCTTATAAAATGGCAATAGCTTCCACCTTAGGTATACTCTCTCTCCTTTCTTCTGAACTGTTTGCTTCAGGAAAAAAACCAGCTACCTTTTGTGAGGTAGTTCTGTGGAGAGACCTACAGGGTGAGGGATGACGGCCTTCTGACAATCACTCTAGTGCGCTTAGAAGTGGTTTTCTTGCCAAAGGAAAGTCAAATTGAAGATGAAACCTTTTAAGAGACTTTGATTCAGGGACTACCAAGTAAGCTGTGCCTGGATGCCTGACTCTACAGAAGCTGTTATTTAAACCCACTGTGTTTCAGGGTAATATGTTATACAGCCATAGATAACAAATATAAAGATATTTAAAAGAATAATGCAGTTGCATTGTGTTTTTCACAACAGCCAGATGACACTGTTGCGGCAAAGGGAAAACTGCCCCTTCACCTTCAGAAGGTTTGCTGAAAAATCAACTCACAAGAAAGCAGACCGGTAAGAAAAAAGCTTATTTATTTTAACGTGTATGCATAGGAGCCTTCAGAATCAAAACTCAAAGATACAGAGGTAATTGTCCATTTTTATGCAAAGCACGGACAGCCGTGTAGAAATATGATTAGACACATGAGTATTGTCTAATGCTAGCAGACTGAGTGGGGAAACCCAGCAAGGCCTCTCTGTTCAGATTCTTCTTGGCCTCTCTGAGCAAGTATTCCTTCCTTCTGAGTGTGGAACAGGGCCCTCTCCTGAATGGAGGTCTTATGGCCTACAGTCAAACAAGGTAGGTCAGATAATTACTTTATGGTTAGTTTTTACAGAGAATAATTTTAGGTTTAATGGCTGGCTTTTTGGAAAAGGAGTACTGGCTTTTATGACTTGTCTCAGAGAAGAGGAATGCTAGTTTCTATGGCTAGCCTCAGAGAAGAATGGTACTGAGAGACAAGAGGACAAGGGAAGGCCAGAAATGAACTTTTGTTTCTAAGGCTTTCATTTTAGGGTACTGTTCTCTGAGCCTCATCAATATCCAGTCCGTTCATCAGAATTCTTTTGTTTATCTTTTAAGCAGAAGTTATGAGTCAGCCTGGTATCATAGAAGGGATATTGGTCTTGGAGTCAAAAACCCATCTCTCACATCTGCCTTTAATAATATTGGGCAAGTTATTTCACTTGTTGAACTTTGATTTATTCATTAGTGAAATAAGAAGTTTTGACTACACATATTTAAGAATTCTCATATTCTATTACAAATCCTTTTTTAATATCCACTATGGTTTCATTGCCTTATCTCCTAAGATACCAGTGAAATAAAAGTAACAGTTCTTAAATTCTGTCAAAAGTTTTGTGGAATGGGAACTAGAGTAACAATATGACATCCAACCAAAATACTGTACAATATGTCATTATTAGTGTGTAAATTTTGAAGGGACACATAATTGAAGAAACGACTTACACTGGATTTTGCAGTATAATGTGAATTTGAAATGCTAAAAGGAAAAGATGATGGCAAGTCACTTTAAAAGAATGGGACCAATGTGAAGTCACAGACATGAAAATTTATATGGGGATATTCATAGAGTACGGAGATAAAGGAGGAAATCATGAAGATAAATACGTTATTCATCTTTGCCCAAAATTTTAGTGGCTATGGCATTGCCCATTAACACTTATAATTCTGAAGACAAGCCATTAGCCAAAGGATGGGATGGGACAAAGTAAATTGGAATATGAATTGGCATTGCACAAATTCATAATGAAGTATAATAATTAGCCATGTCAAATTCTATCTGTAGAGTTGATAGCTAAAAATGCAGAAATGTGAGAGTAATATTATAATTTTAGAGTATCCAGCCATTTAACTTCCTTTTTTTTAAGGGATCCCAAATTAGGATACAATACAAGACATACCTGGACAGATATGTGTCTGGCTGATAAGTTTTGTAAGAGATACTACTTATCAGGTTTCATTCATGCAGGGCACAATAATACATGTTTAGAGAAAGCATACCTTATTCAAGTATCTATAGTAACACATGGAGGAGTTATTTCATTTAGGATTTTTGATAACTGGAGGATATATTGTTAGTAATGGAGCCAATACTGTGGAATTAGGATTGCATGCCCTGTTGTACACATAAATATAAGTATGCACAACATAAAATTTAAAAAAAATTTTTTTCCTCGCTAAATAATCAGTGGGGAATTATAGTAAGCATGGCTAAAATAGTATTTTTCATCTGGTGAAGTCTGAATTCTTCTTCTGCATATTTTTAATCCTGTGTATTTTACATTCCATTCATATTCCACCCAGAATATTCTCATTTATACTCCATCCAGGCTGGATGGGTGGATGATGGGTGGATCACTTCCTTGTCTCAGAACCTGTAGTTCAATGTCTGCGTAACCAATTGCTCCAAGTGAGCCTTGAGCACTGCCTTTATCAATTTGGTATGTATGAAGTTTTGACTGGCAGTTTACTTATTGTTTCAGGAAAAAATCCTGTGTACTTTCCGCACGTAGCTGCACTGCTCTGTAAATTTTGTCCTCTCTCTAACCATGTTGAGCCTTCTCTGTAGAAGAAGTTTATCTGAAAGAAGATTCTTTCATTCATTGGCTCAAAGTATAAAATTAAGACCTTCATACAAATTTAAAATGAACAGATGCCAAAGACTTTATTTAATTCTCTAGCAAGAGAACCAGTAAGATATAACAATTGGTTCAAAGGAAAATTCAAATGCGTGCACACACACACACAGTTGTCATCATGAATTCTGAAAGAAGTATACAAATAGGGGTAAAGCTGGTCAAAATATACAAGGATATTTCCTTGTACCTCAATCAGACAAAATGTATTTGCATTTCTATGGACAAGTACTATTTTCAGTATTATTAGTTTTGTAATTGAGAGCTGTGAGATACCTCAAAGTCTGATAGGTCCAGATATCTCAGAAAGGTGTGCTCTAAAAGGCATCTAGGAATATTTCTTGCCCATTTCGAACTTTTTCACCAATCCTCCTTATAGAACAATGACATCAGTGCCGTGGCACTTCTTATTTACCACCATCAAAATATTAATATCTATCTGGAAGCAGCAATGCAGAAAGGTTGTTTAACCCTTTCATGTACACTACAGTATAGGCTACCTGGTACTTGCACTTTAGGGACAAGTATATTTCATGACTTTATGTGCGTGTGTTCCATTGGTTTCCTTGGTGTAGTGATCACTGCATGGTGTAAAAGGGGCTATTCATCACCATTTTATATGCAGTTTGGAAATCCTGACATCCTCAGCCCTCCCTGTCACATCAGGACTCCCCTAAAGGACATCAAGATTAGAGAAAACTTCTTAGTCATGTTGTTCCTGCTTATGTCTTTGCTAATTTATCTCACTCTTTTCTTTCTTCATGCCATTATCTCTTTTATTCCACTCTGAACCTGACAGATTTTGTATAATTCCTGGTCATTGGTAATGCGCTTGCAGCTTATCACTAATGTGTTGTGGCTCTCCTTTTCAGGAGCAATATTTTGATAAATTGACCTACCAGTAATGAGGCCCAGTTATAAAATCTCTACTCTTTGTGTTTCTCTTTCAATGGATATCCCCACCCATCATAAGCAGTGTCAGGGGGTGGGTCTGCACATGAATATTCCTAGTTTACTTGGTTGCAAATCAGTGGCCTTTTTTTCTTGCAGAAATACTAGCATTTGCTTTCCCTTTAAATAATAAAAGGATTACAAACAAGCAATGCATAACTATCTCCACAACCCCCAGTGGGGTAAAGGAAGCAGAGGGCCAGAACTAATAAATAACTTATCATGTTAGGTTTTGGCTTGGTCTCCACAATCCTAGGCAATTTCTCCAGCTTGCCAGATGGAAATAATTCAACATTGTGTTAATGAGATAAACAGCAAGGGAAGAACGCATGTCTTTTTTTTTTTGTTTTTTTTTTTAAAGAAGGAAAATAAAGGAAGAAAATAAAAATTATAATAGTCATGTATTTCTTTGAAATAGGATGATAAATACATTTATTCCTTCCCATGACATCTGACACAGGCAGAAATCACTGCCAATTAGCCTGAAGTAAAGGAGATTTAAAATATTGACACGTATCAGAAAGCCATGTGCAAAGCCAACATCCTACTGAGCCAAGTTCCTGGTGAATGGTTTTCTTCCTTTGGGGGCTTGCTTTGCCCAAATCAGGTATTCCACAGTTTGCTTGGTTATTAGATTGAATGCATCCAGTTAGATTGCTATGAAGGTCATGTCTAGGTTTAAATACCCTTTTCTTAGCAGCGGGGACATTAAAAATTTTAAAAGAGTAGGGTGACATCACTACTTAATTAAAATGCTCTGCATATTCAGATCAACACCCCTTATTAAGAAGGATTTCTCCAATCTCTCTCCTAACCACCCCACAAAGTAATGGGAAAGAAGGCTGTCAAAAGGCTTATAGCAACCACATTAGGGAGAGATGAAATGAGAGCTGAAAGGCAAATCACCCCTTTCTACTTAAGTTATTGGAACATATTTTAAAATACCATCCTTTCCCTCACCTGCACAAACTGGACGGGGGATCTAAGAAGTATGATGACAAAAGAGTAGCATATTAATAAATAAGCATGTTTTAGAACAAAGACAAGAATAGCTCTTTCCCCAAAGCCTAAGATTCAGCCCAAATCTAGAATGCACGTAAAAAAAATCTTTAATTGCCTCATGTGAATGCACATTTGTATCTGGCATATCAAAAGAATTAAGAGAAATATTTCCTTATGAAAGCCCTTGGAGGGAGAAAGATCATGGATACAGCATGCACAGGAGGATTTTATTTGTAATAGGAGAAGTCTGGTGATATGACTTCAGTTACCTTTGCTCTTCCGTCTTTTCTACTTAAGTGGGAAGAGTTAGCTAATTTGAATACAATTTGGTTTTCATTTTTCTGTTTGTGGCATGAGAGGTTTAATGGAGCATTTTTTTTTTTCCCCAAGCCAATCTGACTCTCAGTTTTGGCAAGCTATGGTGACAAAATAGAATGCTGTGGAAGTTACTGGAATAGAATTGCATACGAAATCTTGTTAAGGATGGAGAAATATTCTGTATATTTATGGGGAGGAAGAGAAAGGGGAAAGGTGAGGAAACTAATTGTTTCTGAGGTGGGAGAGGATGTAACTTTTTCATGTCCAGTGAAGTTCATAAATATGAAGAAGAATGCAAAATTAATAAAATCTATGGTGATTTTTATTCAGGTAAGTAACCACTAGGACCATGTGTGTGTTTAAGTTAAATGATGTAAAATCAATTAAAAGTTTCTCCTGTACAGAGACTAGCCCTCTCTGCATAGACATGTGCATGGTTGGACAGTGGAAGTTAGAGAATTGATACTTGATATTTATCTTGAAATATGATATATTATCATTTAATAAAATACCACCCACTCAGATTTTCCTAGCAATTAAGAACAAACTAAACTATTTGCCATCATGATTTGATATTTTTTATTGGAAGTTAACTTCCATTTGCTTTCTGTTTTCTTTAACTTTCTCCTAGTACGAAGACGTACACTGTCTGAAAATCAGTTTGCCTTAGAACCTGTGAAACTGTGGTTGCATTTTCAGTAACCCTAGATCACAAAGACAAGAAAGATTCTTTAGACAGTGTTCCCCACTGTTTTTTATTAATTTAGAGGAGATGCTGGTTCTGACTGTCTCCTCTTCAGCAAACAATCCTGGCGACCTGACCAGAAATGTGAAACATTTTCTAAATCTTTGCCTGAGTGCATCTGAGCTAGAGACAGATTTTAGTCAAGCATATGAGTCTGGAGGACATCCTGGCCATTACAAAGCATGTCAACTAAGGCAGAAGTCTGGCTCCTCACTGAAAATCGGGGCCCTGTGATCAGTCAAATGGGGCCTTTAAGATGGAAAATTGGAGGGGAAATTTTGCTTTACCTTAAAATACCCTGTAATATGCATTACACAATTACTTTTTAACAATGGTATTTGTAAAGCAACTCTGTGCATAATTCTGCCAACCTAACTAGTCCACTCATTTTTTTCGTTTCTATTTATTCTCACTTTTCTATAAGTTTACCCAGTTTTGAGGTACCATTATAACATAGATACAATGCTTTACATAGCTCATTTCACTTCATCTTAATTGTATATCATAATTTACTACCATAGTCTTTCATGTAATACCAATTAGGTTAGTTTTAATCTTTTATTATCAGTAACAAATATTACATATAAATGCCTTTATGATTGTAAATCTCTACATAACCCCTTTAGTTAAATCCAAAGGACCACATGCCCATGATAAAATGGATAAATTGCTTTCTAAAAAACTGTATACTGGTTACCAGTAATATTTAATTATATCAATTTCAAGACAAAGAAAAATTTTCCTGTATACAGACCTTCTCATAGACCCCTTCCAACAACATTATTTCCTGATTATAAACTGTTCAGCTATCAAGTTACTATATTATAGCCTATTAGGAAATTGCTCAATATATTTGGTGCATAGTAGGAGCTCAATTATTATTTTTTAAATAAAATTAATTTGTGTCCTCACAGTAGCCATATAAAATCCTGCTTAACCATTATACCACTTACAATAGTTATTATTTTAACTTAAAATTTAAAAAATCAATTACCTTTTATTATTGGGGTTAACATTTACATATGTCAATTCTCAGGAACAGAACCTTCTATCTCTATCTCTTGGTTCTAAGGAAAATAGTGAATACACTACAATCTTTGTTATTGTTCACAAGGAGTAGCCATGCCGAAGTCTGGATAGACCTGATCCTAGAAATAGCAGCCAGAGAAAGCACAAAGGGACAATGGCTCTCTCTGTTCATCTATCAATTGCATATACAACAGCAGAGGAATCTAAAAGAATCCAAGTTACAGAAGGGATCCAATCCCATTTATATAGGAAAAATGTTTATACACTTCTATTTTTGCATTAAAACTTTCCAATTATCTATAGCACAAACTATCAGGTATATTAAAAATGTGCTATATTTCCAAGGCAATATCTACAAAATGAAAATAGCGAAACAATCACTAATTCTTTGGGAGAAATCACTCAGATTGTAGCTGTGTAAACAAAACCTTTGGTTTAATGACCCACTCTGCGCTTTGTCTTCCAACTGTCTGTTTTGGCAACAGGTTAAGGTTGTCAAGTGTGTTCCACCTGCTTGTGATTATTCACAGACGTGTTCTCCCACGCAAGCCTTAAGAGCTGGGATATGTGTAATATAGCTGCACTCAGATGTCTAATTTTTTGAGAAAGAGCAAATCTAGAATTTGTTCCTGTTTATTTTTCATTGTAGCAATACTAAGTTATCTTTCTGTCACTACTATTTTATCAAGTACATCTAAATATGACTATAACAGAGAGATAAATACTTAGGTAGAAATACTATTTTTTGGTTTTGTATTTTGTTATTTGCTATTATTTCATTAGCGTCTGACCTTCCCAAGGAAGGTGGAAATGTTCTTCTCCATTGACCAAAAGGGTTTGGGGAGTAATTTTCACTCACCTGAAGGTGTTAAAAGCCAATGGGCAACATTTCCAGTCAGGTGGATAATTATAACCAGCTCTAGCTGGACTTTCCAAATTGAAGGTTGTCGATCTTACATTACAAAAAAAAAAATTCAGCTGTGGACAATTAACAAACTCAGTAGACCAGGCAAAAGTGCAAGCGCCTTCTACACAATTCAGCTGCCAGCACTACTTTGACAGCTATATAATTACATGGACCATAAATTACGCTCGGTAATCACCTTGCTTATAATTTCATTCCCTGTAAATTAGTAGTGTAATGAAATGAGATTTCATAACCACTAAATGCATAGTGAGCTTCTCACCAGAGACTCTGGTGGTGGCTAAGAGGAAACCCCTTCCCAAGGAATGAGATTCTGGGTGGCTGCTCATTGCTGGTTATGCCATTGGCAAGTGATCTGATACTTGAAGATTTGGGATGCCATTGACATTCAAGCAGCTCCAGGTTGGAAGCTGAATGATACCCCAGCAGCTGTGAGATACATGGCACACTGTTTGAAAGAAAACCTTTGCTTTTTTTAAATTTCATATATAGCAGCTCTTACCAACATTTGCATGTTATATAATGTTTCCACATAGAGATTATTCAAAAGTCCATCTTAAAAGTAGTAATAATGGGCAAAGTTTCCATTTAAAGGGTATATAATTCACTGTGGGCAAGCAGGTGATCTATTTTTACCAGTGTGATATAGTAATGGAGTGATAAGAGAGAAATATTACCAAATTTCCTAAGGTTATTTTTTTCCTCCATATGGAGAAATATTTTTTTGAAAATCCTTTGTATCATGCTCAGTTACCATGAAAGAGAAAGAAGTAAGAATGGAAATAATAAAAATGCTGGTTTTCTTTGCTCTAGGGTTTTCACCAGTAACCTGACTTCTGAGACACACTCTCTACTATTTCATAATAAAGCAATGACAAATTATAGTTTTTAGAATCAATAGCATACAATTGGGAATTATACATTTTTAAGGAAAAGAAGAACAAATGAACAGTTGATAATTTCTGTCTTATATTCCAAAGCCCAGACAAGTTATTTGCAAGAGATTTATTAGAACTTGAGTCATTACTGCAACAAGAATTGTGCTGCAAGGAAAAATACAAATTATCTGTCACTGCTTCTAACAGAGCTGGGAGGGGGAAAATGCATGAATCTAGAAGCTTTAATTACCTGCAGAAATGTGAGTTGGTTATGCAGTGCCTATTTTAATTACCATCTGATTAAAATTAATCCTCGCTAGGAAAAGAGAAAGTGAAATAAGGAAACTGCACTTTGAAGGTTAATGTTCCAAATGCCACCAAATGCAGACAAGTAAAAGATAAACGATCTAGATGAAAGGCATGTGCTGCGAGTGACTATCTGAAATGCACAATAAGTTTTTAAATATTTGTTGTTTTGATAAATGCTTTCATATTTCCTGAACTTCTGGAAAAGTTGCATCCATCATCTTTCCACAAGAGGCATCTAGATATGACAATATTTTCCACCATTAGAAGTATTCCAGGTGAAATAAATTTATTCCAAGGTACTAGAGCTGTTCCTGGGACTCCAACCTCAATTCTCAGTGGCTGTTTCCTTCAATGACAAACCTAGAATGTAGAATTTATTTTTTGGTCATTCCATGTTGTGATATTTGCAGTAATTTTTTCAGATATGGAGAACACAGAGAAGATACTTATTTTGTTCTAGAAATTGGTCATTAGAAACTTCTTTGAAAGTCATGACAAATGCCGCATAAGCTGAGGTTTATGTGTAGGGTTGTGTGTGTGTTTGCGTATGTATGTGTTTCTTCATACCCCTTGCCTTGATAGCAGGCTTCAGACAGACCTGGGGATATCACTAACAGGTTAAAAATTTCCTTGTCAATAATGAGACCTTAAAAACCATCCCTGACATATACAGGTAATTAACAACTGCCTAGCCATCAATAGGACTTAAATTTTGAGTTGGTTTTACATGTAACATGATGGATTTACACTCAAACAACTGTCCTCAGTTACCGGTCTCTCTTTTTTGAAACCTTTATAATTGAGACATAATAATTGTACATACTTAGGGAGTACGGTGTAACATTCCAATGCATGTATACATAACAAAATGATCAAATGAGGGTAATTAGCATATATATCAATTTAAACATTTATCATTTCTTTGTGATGATAACATTCAAAATCCTCTCTTCTAGCTATCTTGAAATACATAATGTATTGTTATTAGCTATAATCACCCTACTGCTTAAGAGAACATCAGGGCTTATTCTTCCTGAATAACTGTAACTTTTTACTTGTTGACCAACCTCTTCCCATTCCTCCCCCTTCCCTTACCCTCTCCAGCCTCTGGTAGTTACTATTCTACTCTCTACTTCTCTGAGTTCAACTTCTTTAGATTCTACATATGAGTGAGATCATACAGTATTTGCCTTTCTGTGTCTGGCTTATTTACTTAATATAATGTCTTCTAAGTTCACCCATGTTGCTGCAAATGACAGGATTTCATTCTGTTTTGTGGCTGAATACCATTCCACTGTGTGTATATATAGTCAGTTTTATGCATGTGGACATATATATGTATATATAGATAGATATACAGTTTCTTCAGTACAATTTATTGAAGAGACCATCCTTTCTCCAATGCATGTTCTTGGCACATTTGTCAAAAATCATTTGGCTGTAAATAAATAGATTTATTTTGGGGTTTTCTATTTCATGCCATTGGTCTGTGTGTCTGTTTTTATGTCAGTACCATGCTGTTTTGGTTACCATACCTTAGAAGTATATTTTAAATTGAGGTAGTGTGATGACTCCAGCTTTGTTCTTTTTGTTCAAGATTGCTTTGGCTATCCAAAGTTTTATCCATTTCCATATGAATTTTAAGATTTTTTTTTTCTATTTCTGAGACAAATGTCATTGATATTTTCATAGGGCTTGTGTTGAACCTACAGATCAGTTTAGGTAATAGACATTTTAACAAGATTAATTCTGTAAGAGACTACTATACACAACTATATGCCAACAAATTGGAAAACCTAGAAGAAATGGGTAAATTCCTAGACACATACAATTTACCAAGATTGAATTATGAAGAAATAAAAAACCTGAACAGACAAATAAGGAGTTACAATATTGAAGCAGCAATACAAATTCTCCCATCAAATAAAACTTTAGGACCAGATGGCTTCATTGCTGAATTCTACCGAACACTTAAAGAAGAACTAATACCAATTCTACTCAAAGTATTCCAAAAAATGAATAAAAGGGAATACTTTCAAACTCATTGTACAAAGCCAACATTACTCTGATACCAAACCAGACAAGGATACAGCAAAAAAAGAAAACTACAGGCCACTGTCCCTGATAAGCATACATGTAAAAATCCTCAACAAAATACTAGCAAACTGAATTCAACAGCACATTATAAAAAGATCATTCACCCTGAATGATCCCAGGGATGCAAGGATAATTCAACATACAGAAATCAATAAACATGACATATCACAGTAACAAAATGAAGAAAATTATATGATAATTTTAATAAATGCAGAAAAAATATTTGATAAAATTCAGCATGATAACAAGAAGCCTTTCAATAAATTGGGTT
>CM052441.1:125091177-125101338 GCA_028533085.1 Varecia variegata
ACCTACATGATGAGTGCGATGTGCACTGTCTGGGGAATGGACACTCTTGAAGCTCAGACTCGGGGGGTTGGGAGGGGCATGGGCAATATATTTAACCAGAACGGTTGTATCCCCATAATAAGCTATAATAAATAAATAAATAAATTGGGTTTAGAAGGAACATACCTCAATACAATAAAAGCTATATATGACAAACCAATAGCTAACATTATACTGAATGAGGAAAAGTTGAGAGCTTTTTCTGTAAGATCTGGAACAAGACAAGGAAGCCCATTTTCACCACTTTTATTCAACATAATACTAAAATTCCTAGCCAGAACAATTAGGCAAGAGAAAGAAATAAAGAACATCAAACTTGGAAAGAAAAAAGTCAAGTTGTCCCTGTTTGCAAATGACGTGATCAAATATATGGAAAACCCTAAAGATGCCACCAAAAAACTATTACTAATATATGAATTCAGTGAAGTTGCAAGATGCAAAATTAACTTACAAAAATCAGCAGCATTTCTATATGCCAACAGCTAACTATCTGGAAAAGAAACAGAGAAAGTATTTCCATGTACAATAACTACAAAAATAATAAAAAATAATAATTAGGAATAAACTTAACCAAGGAGGTGAAAGATCTCTGCAATAGAATCTGTAAAATATTGATGAAAGAAGTTGAAGAGGACACAAATAAATGGAACGATATCCCATGTTCATGAATTGGAAAGATTAATATTGTTAAAATTACCATTCACTCTTAATGGAAAGTGAGTATTTCTAAGAATACTTTCAATAATTAGCATAATGGCTAAGAAATAGAATGAATTAACTGATTAACATAGTGCTTGAAGCTGTAGCTTTGGTTGGCAGTGTAGTCATTTAGTTTATTAGACCTAAATGAGAAATGTTTTAATCAATACAAGTTTTATCACTACCATTATCGTAACCAAAATCATTAATAGTAGCCAAAACCATAAGTTGTTAACTAAATTTTGGTTGAAAGATTTAGAAGTAAATACAAATTCACAAAAATAACCTTATCATATATTTTAGAAGATTTTTAAAAATAGCAAAAATAAACTATCAGTATGTAATCTTGTGAAAGGGCTCTATTCAGTATCACAAATCTTGAAAAGTATTGTCTCATAGCAAAAGAATAAGCAGATAAAAATTGAAAGTAGGCAATAAGAGTCCACAGGACTCCATCGATCCAGAGCCACTACCCCCAGCAGTAACCCCCACCGGTTTTACCATCAGACATCAGTACTGGGGAGAGAAGAGAAAGAGGAGAATTATGAGGAATTTAACTAATTTGAAAAATATCTTGTATGAGTCATTTGAGCAGAGGAGGTGGTGAGGTGGTGGGCCAGATATCAAGGGAGTGGAATTAAAGTATGAGGGAAAGAGGTGCATTATCCTTGTTCATTAAAAAGTGACTTGCTAGGAAATATCATCATTAATAAAATTATCATTTGATCTCCTTCTGACAGGGAGAAAAATGATAATACTAAATATTCCCAATAATTACATAATTAAGAATTAAATATTTACTTTTTAGAATTAAGAAAATTAAAACTGAATTTGAACACTAGAAGTATCTATCATTAAGGGGCAAACATTGTCCCAAATGAAGATCACTGTGAATAAGGAATGACATAGCAAGAGATGGCATAGGTCTTCTTTTATTCCCTTTTACATGGGCTTGGGAGGAAACAGAAATGGATGCTTATTGGACTTTAATCTTGGAATCATATTAAAATAGGAGAATTGTACAAATTGAAACTCTTCCATCCCCACTGCCCACAATACTTTATATGACTCCAACAAGGCAGTGTAAAATTAAAAAAATGAGAGAGCAGTAAAAAAAAAAAAAAAAAAAAAAGCTACTGGCTACAAAAACCCTTCACTGGCCCACCCTACCACTAAGAGAACATAGAAATCAGAACATGGAAAACAAAACAGAGCATATAACCTTCAATCTTCAATGTGATGCTTTAAAGGGAAAACCTAAACATAGAACACATCTAAAATGGAGCGCATTCACAAGATACTTGGCCAAATTCAAGGTCCAAATGAAGCTACCAATTAACAAAAAAATCTAGAAAGATATGACAGGGCAAAAATACTAGAGCAAATAGTAATTGAAAGGAAAGAAGATGGAAATTGAGAAATAATGAAAGAAAGGGAAAAAAGGAGAATTAGTTTTGGAAAAATAAATAACTTCAGGAAATAGAAGAAGAAAAAAAATTCCAACAATAACTTTGGACTTTTCTAGGAATTAAGGAAAATACAAAATGTATAGAACTAAATTTAACAATAAAATATTAAGATAATATAATAAGTGATATTAGAATGCTAACAAAGCAATTTTCAATAAACTATTTATAGCAAATTAATACATTAAAAATAGGACAGAAATCATATGGTAGAAGGCCACATTAGAGACACAGAGGACAAGCATTGAAAATGAGACAAGATGCTACATGAAAAAGACTAGAGAATACAATGTTTTTGGAAAAGATGAATAAAAAGAGTATATAACAAAAACACAATTTCACATCACAATATTTCAGTCCCTGAAGCAAAATGTAGGAAAAAATGGAATGACAATTAAAAAAATAAACATATTTAAAGAGAGAATAGGTGAATTGCTGTAAATTAGGAAGAAATTATTCTTTAGATAATAACACCTTTTTGTAACTGTGAAATTTTAAAGAATATCATCAAAATTTGATGAGACCAAAGAAATTATAAAAATAAAGGGACTCATGAGAATCTAGGAAGAAGAGTTAAACAAAAATAACACCTAATTTTCTACAAGATGGTAAAAAAAGCCCTAAAACATAACATAGAAAAACTAATCTACTAAAATGAATAGTAATGAGGGCACTTAAGTTACAGGATAAAAACATTAAAAATATGTATATATTTTAAATTAATATAATGTATAATTGCTTCAGAGAAATACAAATAAAGAATTAGCATGAGAGTCCTTAATCATACTCAAATAAATAATTAAATTACACATTTGATAAAAATGGCATTTCAAATCACTGGGAAAAAATGAAACTTTGGAGACAATTAGTAATTTCCATTTGTATTTTATACCACACACAAATATTAATATAAACCACAGATGTATTGAACCTTCATTGAATTTTTTAAAAGCAATAAGTTTTTCTGAACATAAGAGGAAGATAATGTTGAGTAAAGAATTCTCAAAAAGTGGCATTAAACAAAGAAGCTAAAAAACAAGATTGGAGGATATGTCTATAAAAAAACATAATATCTGATTTAAAAAATTTAAACTTTAGATAAGTTAACATACTGGAATAAAATGTTTTGAAATTTCATAACAAAAAAAATTAATGACATATTTTTAAAGAACAACTACAAATAAATAACAAACTAAATGCCTAGAAGAAAAATGTCAGTAGATTGAAACTTGTGTGTGTAGAAGAGCTGACACTTCTATTTTATACATTCCTACTTTCTTTGAATACTTTAAAACAATAATTCATTTTAATGATATTTCAAACTTACATCTATTTAACTATTAGGAAATATATTGTTTAATTGTTGACATTATGCATTGTTTTATGAAACTTTTATAATTGGCATGAATATATAAAGTATTGACTAGAAAGATACACTTTTGAGAGTTAAATGTGTACTATTAATAACTACACCAAATAACTGATATACACTGGAATTTTCCCAGGCAAAACAAGGTACATAATCAACCTGCAGTCATGCATTGGAGCATGTAGCCTCAGTACTGCTGGGAGATGGTGAAAGTCCTGATTCTCCACTAAGCCTTATTAGTGAGGAACACCTTGTTACTAATAGGTGGACTTCAAAGTCCAGGCTCCCTAAGTGATCTCCACTAACAGGATAGGGTGGCCGGCTGGTTACTGACCAGCAGGAATGAAAGTCCTAGCTCTCTACTTGTCTTTCTCCAACACCATCACAGTGGGGATGTCAGGGAGCCTTATTGCATTATAGTGATAATGTTATTCTAAGCTACCACGCTCGGCTTTTGCTGGCACGGGTGGGCGTTTTTCTGTGGTGATTGTCTAGAGCAGAGAATTTGTTGTCTAAAAGTCTTCTCTTTTCGCCAGGCTGTCACTTTCCTGGTTCTTGGATTAGAGAAAGCAGGCTTTTGTTCGACCTCTTTTTTTCTTGTACCTGTGGGTGTATCCAGTTTTATGGCATCTTCAGCTCCAAATCTGGGATATAGGAGACAAAAAGAGAACTCAGAGAAGTCACCCTGTGTTGTTCCTTGGACCCAAGGTCCCTAGCCAGTCTGCCTCCTCTCTCTACTATTTGGGGTCTTTTAATATTTGTTTTATATATAATGTGGATGGTTTTAAGCTGTTCTTCGCAGAAGGAATAGAAAACAGTGCATATACTCCATCTTTCTGGAAGCAGAAGTCTGAAGATGTTTTTGAAGGATCAAAAGTGGTTAAGTAGATGGAAAAGCGGCAGTTGACTTAGGTTAGTAGGGAGCGCTAAAACTTAAGTGCCAAGGTTCGTAACAAAAAGTAAACAGATTTACATAGCAGATCTCTGGAAAGACTTAAGAAGCTTTACATGATGCATGGAGCAAAAGTGAAGGCAAAGAGGGGGTTAATCAAAACTCTGTGTATCAGTTAGATGTTTGCTACATAGGGAATAACTTCAAAACTTGGTGGCTTAAAATGAAAATTAGTTGTTATTCACATGTCTCCAAGTGTGCTCAGATTTGGCTGATTTTGTCTGGGTTCAGGTGGGTAGCTCTTTTTCTCATTACAAGTGTTCAGGTTACCTCGGTCACGCTTCCGGCTATGGGATCATGGGTCGCTTAGCTCCATGCCTTTCTCCTTGTCCTTCAGGGACCAGGTGGTAGCCAGATATATTTTTCTCATGGCAGTGGGAAAGGAACAAGCAGAAACGTGCAAGGCTGGGTAAAGCTTGTACTCAAAACTGACAATCCATCACTTTCACCTCATTCTGTTAGCCAAATCTAATCCCAAAGTCAAAGGGTGGATAAATACACTGCTTCTTGTTAGTAGGAGGAATGTCAGTCATAATTCGAAGGGCATGGATGAAATAGTGATGAAGAATAAGGATCAATAATACACTATACCAAGTCTGGCCTTTCGGCCACAATTATCATGTTCATCCCACATATAAAACATGCTCGTTCCATCCCAAGCCCTTGAAAGTTTCATCTAACTCATGAGATCACACTCAAACTCTAAGATCTTATGATTAAATATAATCTCCATTTAAGTCTCCCCTTAATTTTACTTCCTATTAACTAATGTGACAAGTTATATGCGTCTGTACCCCTAACATACAACAGTGGACTAGGGAGAATAAGGATAGACTTACTGCAAAAAACACACACTCCTATTAGTAAAAGGGCAAGAAGAAAAGGTACGTAGCCACCACTGGTCAACAGCAATATTGACATATCTCCTGAAACATACCACCATATTCCCAGGTCCTTTTTCTTCTGAAGTTAGAAATGCTCCTTGACTAGACTCATTCTGCTTTCTGGGATTAGTTACCCATTCTGCCCCTCAAGGATCCACCCTCTAGAGATGTACTTTATTTTCTATTACTCTCCTTACCAATTTTGGAGAGAGGCATAAGTAATTAGCCATTTTTGGAGACTGGGCAGCTTTATTAGAGTGATTTTTTCCATGGAATATTACCAATAATTCTTTCTGTGCCCAAAACTGTCTTGGTCCCTCTGCTCTGCATGCAGACTGGCAGTGTTCATCTTTACCAATAGTGCTTTCTCAAAAACTTAGTGGGTTTGCTATCAATTTGATTCTATTCAAGTCTGTTTGTCAAAAGTGAAGGCTCCATTATCTCTCTGTAAATTTGATCACTGGACTTTGGATATATCAGACTGCTGTTGGAAAACATTATACTCCTAGGAATCCTTTTTCTGTAACTGAGAGAATCTAGTCAATGCCACTTTAATAAAGTTGTTTTTTACCCACATCTTTCATTGGTCTATATTGTTAGGTTATATATTTCTATAATGCCTTGTATTTGTCTATGTGTTCACGCTGTATTTAAGTTTGAAATGTTTTACACATTGATTGACTGGAGGAAAGACATTTTTTTTTCTTTTCTTTCCTTTTCTTTCTTTTTCTTTTTTTTCTCTTTTTCTTTTCTTTGCTTTTCTATTTTTTTTTTCCAGACAGAGTCTCACTCTGTAGCCCCAGATAGAATGCAGTCACATCATTGAAGCTCACAGCAATCCAAACTCCTGGGCTCAAGCGATCCTCCTGCCTCAGCCTCCCAAGTAGCTGGGACTACAGGTGTGTGCCACCATGCCGTGTTAAATTTTCTATTTTAAGTAGACATGGGATCTTGCTTTTGCTCAGGCTGGTCTCACAGTCCTGAGCTCAAGCAATCCTCCTGCCTTGGACTCCCAGAGTGTTATGATTACAGGTGTGAGCCACTGCACCCAGCTGGTATGCTTTTATTTTCATTTCCTCAAGATTCTTTTTCTACTGTGGCTAGTTCTTTTTTGAGATGATCTCTTTCATATAAATATTGTATCAGGTGCAGCTAGAAGAAATCATATTCCTTTCAACATTCTTCCTGGAAACCATCTTGCTAAAGATCACAATATCATTTGGCATAGTTTACGTTTGGTAGGGCAAATGCATCACAGGCAATGGTTTTACCAAATTTTTGCTACTAATATGAATTGAAGTTTTCTTTTCTTCACTTTCCACTTCCTGGTTTCCAATGTGAAATATTTTAAGATTTCCTTATGGGAGAGCTGTAGTACTTTCTATTAATTTCTGTATTAGTCAACTATTGCTATATAATAAGACATCACAAAAGTCAATGGCTTAATATAGTAATCATTTCTTAGAGCTCATAACTTCAGTGGCTCTTGTTGGGTTTGGCTCATCTGGGTTTGGTGAAGCAGGGGAATGTATTTTACTCTTTAAGTGAAAGAAATGCAAAGTCACATGGCAAAGAACATGGATCTAGGGAGTGGTGAAGATTTAGAGGCAATAATGAAGTTTACCACAATCTGTATAAGAAACAATTAGTGGAATCTCCATACTGTTTTCCATAGAGGTTGCACTAATTTATAGTCCCACCAACAGTATATTAGCATTCCTTTCTCTCTATATCTAAAAGAATTTTTAAAAAAATAATGTAAAAACAAACACCATATGTATTCACTATTAAATTGGAACTAACTGATAAGCACACACGTGCACAGAGGGAAGTAAAACTCAGTAGAAATCAAGCAGGAGGGGAGGTGCAAAAACCTACCTAATGGGTAAAATGAACAGTATTTGGGTGATGGGTACACTTATAGCCATGACTCATCATTATAAAAGCAATCCATGTAACCTAAAACATTTGTACCACCTTAATATTTTGAAATTAAAAAAATTAAAAAAAAAAACAAAAGAAACAATTAGACATGCAGAATCCCTCCTAAATTATGATCCGCCAGTCTATTACTCTTCCCCTATCCCCAAAGGACAAAAGCTGTCCATTCACTGTCAATACTTGAATCAGAAATATTCTAGCCCAGTGTATGGTATGTTTTATTATGCCAAAATTTTTGCTTCTGTGATTTACATGCACATGGTAATATTTCAGTACCTAGACCCCATAATGTTAGCTAGGACTAAGTTCTGATTAATAACTTATAAGCTGAAGTAAGGGCATTTCCTAGGGGCTGATCATATATTTATTTGTGGAAGATCCTCCAGTGCTCACTTTTACTCTGAATAGGCAATATGCAATATTGGACATGATGGCTGCTCTGCCAGCCTGGGTTCCTGTGTCACTATAATGAGAAGATCTGTACTGCCGACTCATAATTGACATATATTGTGTATTCACAATAAACCTTGGCTGTTTTAAGCTACTAAGAATTGGAAGTTCTTTCTACAGCCTAATTTAGTCTATCTGGACTAATTTACTAGCACAATTGAGAGTGGAAATGGAGCGCTATACTGAAAAATATGAGGATTAATTGAAATTCTACAAAAGTAATAGTATAGTTGTGTTTGTACCGCTATCAACTTGCCTAGTATCAAGAATGTTGGCATTTAGAATATGCCAAACTCTCATAAGAGGTGGAAAGATGATTTTCTGGGAAATTATAATAGACTCAGAGGAAAAACAAACTGTAGATGATAAAATGCCTCAAAGAAAAAGCTGTACCTTACCCTATAGTGGTATAGTGAATCCCACCAATTGAATCTCACTGGCTCTGTTCTACTCCAGTGTCTAATCAGCTTTTTAATGATTTATTGTTAAACATAAAGGAATAATGAACATTTTACATTTCTAGATGAAAGACAGGGTCTAAAGATTAAAGTGAAAAAGCAAATAAACCATACAAGAAGTCTCAGAGGAAACAGATAGTACAGGATCAGAGGTAAATGTCAAAATGTATACTTATTATTCTCAGAGAGAAACAAAAGATATTGCATTCATTAAACAATGATGAAAGATAATAACAAGTGAATAGTAAGAGAATAACAATGAATTCTTAGAAATTAAAAAAAAATGAAGGCAGGTTTTGCTCCCATTTAGGATGTAGAAATTTGTGAAGTTGTTTGCTCTGAATCTAACAATGAAACAGGTCTAGATAAATTATGGAATCATAAATTTTCTTGAGCTCATTAGTGATCTGAGTTTTCAAAGACACCAAATTGTTAGAGCAGGAGACCAGGAGACAGGGCTAAGACTTGATGCAGAGGCTTGAAGATTGGGTGCCTGTGTTAAAGTAAACAACCCTCAAGCAGAAGCTAACTAGAGGGGCTGATAACCAGAGGCAGGAACCTGCTTCAACCAGTTTGTCAACTATCTCTGTCACCTTACATGAACTTTGGCCAATTACAATATCATTTCCCTTGAGATTTTAAAATTCCTCTGCCTTTGAAATCACCATGGCAGTTCCAAGACAACCATATAAAGTTTAAAACTAGCAGCGAACCCTATTCTAGAAATTATTACCCAAATTCTTAGTAAAAGCCAACCCCGTAGTCTTGATTATTCCTTTCCTTAATTACTAAGACTCCAAAAGACCAAAAAACTTCCTCCCGGTGCAGCTACTCTTTTTCAATCCTGCCATGTCTGTCTGTCTGTCTGTCTGTCTCTCTCTCTCTCTCTCTCTCTCTCTCGCTCGTACTTTTGCTTTCAATAAAAAAAAAAAGCTGTTGCTTGTTTAAGTGGTGCATGCATCATGAAATTCTTTTTCTGAGGATCACCAAGAACTTTGAAAAACCTTCACTCAGAGGTTGCTAACAAAGTGACCTAAATAATAATGAAGGAAAATCTCTCCATAAAGAAATGAAACTCAATTGTTTCACATCTGGCAGAGCATGGGGGAGGATCTGGCAGACATACAAGTGAGTAAATAGAACTTCCCTAAAACATTAGTGATTTCTAAAAATCCTATTGCAGCCAATCTGAAGTGTTTCATAGACTAAGACACCAGAGGAAGGCACACTCACTTTTGAGGTATTTTCTACAGGCCTCTATTGGGCTCATAGGAGAAGGATTCAGATAGGGCAAAGTTGGAAGATTCTAATCACTTGGTCTTAGACTTACCATAAGTCAAAATATTGTTGTATTTAGTTAAAGATGGACATACGGTTTCATGGAACAAAGTAAGGCACAGTTGTCAATACAGTTTTCAACGTAATTCAATGGAGAAAGGGTAGTCTTTTCAACAAATGGTGCTGAAATAATTGAAAATTAATATGCAAAAATAAAAACCCATTTTCCCATGAAAAACATGAATATAGGATACAAAAAAATGAATTAAATTTTTTAAAAGATTGGATAACCGAATTTTAATGAATTTAAAGCCTTTGTACTTCAGAAGTCATTATTATTAAATAAAAGACAAACCACAAACTAAGATAAATAATTGCAAAACACATTACTGATAAAGAATTTATATCCAACCAGGAAAAACAACCCAATTTAAAAAAAAATAAGCAAAAGGTTGAGTCTATCAAAAAGATACCAATAACAAATAAGCATGGGGAAAGATGTTCACCATCATTAGTCATTAAGGAAATACAAATTAAAACTATAGCAAGAGACTATTACTTCTTAGCTAACATTTAAAAAAACAAAACCAAAAACAATCAATCCTGAAAATACCAAGTGTTGGCA
>CM052441.1:125101838-125135238 GCA_028533085.1 Varecia variegata
ATACAAATTAAAACTATAGCAAGAGACTATTACTTCTTAGCTAACATTTAAAAAAACAAAACCAAAAACAATCAATCCTGAAAATACCAAGTGTTGGCAAGGGTGCAGACAAGAGCTCTTGGAAGTCTCAGACATTGCTAGTGGGAATGCAAAATGATACAGATGTTTGGAATAAGCATTTGGCAGATTCTTATATATTCAAACGAATACTTATTGTGTGAACTAACAATACCGCTGCTAAGGCATTTGCTAATTAGTAACTAAAATACATTTCTATACAATAATCTCCATGCTAATGTTCATAGCAGCTTTATTCACAATAGTCCAAAACAAGAAAAAAACCCTCAAATGTTCATAAACTAATAGATGGGTCATAAAATTGTGATATATCCAGAAAATAGACTACTACTCAGCTGTGAGAAGAGGTAAACTTTCTGATAAATTCAACAGCATGGGTGAATCTCAAAAGCATTATGCTATGGAAAGATGCAATGCAGAAAGAGTTACATACTATTTTATTACATTTGTATAATATTCTGGAAAAGGAAAAATACAGAAAATCAAAATTAGATTGGTGGGTGGGAAGAAGAGATTGACAACAGAGAGGTGCAAGGAAATGTTTTGTAATGATGGTAATATCCTGTATTTTGACTGTGGTAGTGTTGACATAATTGCATCATTTTTCTAAACTTATAGAACTCTGCACATAAAATGTAACTTACAATGAATGTAGTTCATAACTCAATGAATATAACTTAATGAAGTTAGAAAAGGACAATCAAATCCTTAATAGAAAATATGACAACAAACAAAGAAATAAAAAGTTAAGACAAGTTGATACAATGAGCAACAAAAGAAAAAGAATTAAAGAATTAGCAAGATCCAAAATTCACTAAATATTAATTTCAAAAATATGAAGAGGGTTAAAGAGACAGAACTTTAGGAGGAAATAATACAAGAATATTTCTCAGAAGTGAAGGACCTGAGTTTCTTTCTACATTGAAAGATCTCACTGCAAAAATAATTAATAAAAAAGAACCATAACAAGGCATACGATAGTGACGTTTTAGAACAAAAGGAAGAAAGAAGACCTAAAATCTTCCATGTGATAAAATCAAGAAGAAAAAGATAAACAAAGCTTGGAACATATAAAGAAATATGTATCAAAATTGCACTGGTCCTCTTAAAAGCAGTGTGTAACCTCATAAGAAATGAATCATGCCTTGAGGGTTCTAAATTTTTTTTGCTGTCTTATGATTCTATCAGATAAATTATCAATCAAGGTAATCATTTGCTAATGTAAGATTTGAAAAAAAAATTACCATTGAATAAAGAGGAAGCTAAATTATCCAGGAAACAAGAAATCTAATTAGCTGAGAGAGAGAAAGAGAATTTCACGGATGAAGATGAAGAAATTGCATTGAGACTACATATGCCTAGCGAGCAGCCAGTTAGGTTCAGAGCAGGAGAATGGAGAACTCCAGAGGAGGAAATATACACATAAACTCTTTTGGAATTACTATATTACCAATAAGAAATTAATAAGAGCAATAAGGTAAAATTGCCAGTATAAATATACTAACGAGATATAACAAAGTTAAATATAAGAAGTAACAGTTAAAAGAATGGTAAGAGCTTGCCTTTAGAGAACAAAATAGTGCATATGAAAGAGGGTGGAAGAATATTTTTCATTATATACCTTATATTAATATTTAATATATTGGAAAAATTGCTAAGAATGTTCCTCTGTCCCACTTCTCTAATGCCTGAAATCAAAGTGCCAATGGTTTGGAATCACAGTCAATTTAAAATATTTGCTCTGCTACTATTATCTGAGATTTTTAATAAGTTACTTAACTCAATTGAGCCTCAGTTTCTACCATTTAAAATAGAGACAATGCCAGTGCGGTGGCACATTCCTGTAGCCCCAGCTACTCAAAAGGCTGAGGCAGGAGGATCCCTTCAGCCCAGGAGGTGCAGGCTACAGTGTGTTATGATTATGCCTGTGAATAGCCACTTCCCTCCAGTTTAGGTACCATAGCAATACCCCATCTCAAAAAATGAAAAAATAATAACTAAGTGAAATGGAGACAATGCTAACTAATTTAATGGGTTGGAATGAAAATTAAATGAGCAAAACAATATAGGGCTTCATCTCAGAGAGAAGCACATTAGAGCTGTTTTTGCACATTACTTTTAATTTTGGAGATTCTCTTCTCTTTGTCTCAACATAACCCACCTGTATGAATTTATTTATTTGGACAGAATTTGCAAACTCACTTTAATTTCAGAACTTTGTGCAACTAAATTTTAAATAACATCTAAATATAAACAGTTTAAACTTAAATTCTCTGAAGTGCACCATTAAAAACAATATATAAAATGAATGTGAAATAACACAGAAACAACTTTTTGCTATAGTACTGACAAAAGTATTATATATTTACATATAATTACAAAAAGATATACATCATTAAAATAATAAGTTGATATGCAAAATGCATTAGTCTTTTACTTTGGGCAATAAGATATGGAATTATTTTTCTCACTTTACATTTATGCATTTATACAATTTTCTTTAATAAATTTATTATATGTATAAACAGAAGAGAAAACACTTTGTAAGGATGGTGAATAACATGTGAAAATTACTTCTTTCTTAAACATGAAAGATCCAATGTAATATTAATTTAAAATATTAATACTAGTTTTATGCATGCAATTATCTTTATTTACTTTTTATTTTTAACTACAGTTTCTCACATGCTTGGAAGAATCATGAACAAACATTTTAAACTGGAAGAGGTTGAGCTGAGGTACTCAATTTATACAAAAAGGAGGAGACTTTAGTTAGTAATTGAGCCATAACAATCAAGGCAGATTAATGACTGTCTCAGAAAGTTCATTGCTGTGGGCCATTAATCCTAGCATAGCAATTAATTTTCAAGGAAATGCCCTGTGCTTAATAGGGCATTTCTGTAGTGAGAAATCATCAAAAATAAAACTACACCAAAATGTTCATTGGCAAAAAGTAAGCATGCCATTGTTACTCCTGTGGTAGGTAACTTTATGCGTCAACTTGACTGGGCTATGGGATTCCCAGATATTTGCTCAAACATTATTTTGGGTGTGTCTGTAAAGGTATTGTGGATGAGTTAATATTTGAATAGGTAAAGCAGACTGCCCTTCCTAATGTGGGCAGTCCTCATCCAATCAGTTGAAGGCCTGAATAAACAAAAAGGCTAACCCTCTTCTGAGTAAGGAATAATGCCTCCTGCCTAACTGCCTCAAGCTGGCACATTAATTGGTTTTTTCCTGCTCTTCTTGGGTCTTGAGCCTGTAGGCATTTATACTGAAACTTACATCATTGGCTCCCCTGGTGCTCATGCCTTCAGACTAGGCCTGGAACTATACATCAGCACTCCTGGGTCTCCAGCTAGTTGATCACAGATCTTGGAACTTCACAGTCTCCATAATTGTATAAGCAAATACTTACAATAAATATTACATATATATATATATATATATATATACACACATATACATATGAGAGAGAGATTGATTCTAATAATTCTGTTTCTCTGAAAAACCCCAATTAATACAAGTCCTTTTTTTTATATATGCATAAAGAAAATACTGAAAAAGCACACTCAAAAAATCCACCAACTAACAATTTCTTAGGCTCGAGTTTCATTCAATTTTTTTTAAAGTTATAGTTTGAAATAGTTTTAAAATAAAGAAGAAACTAATATTTATTCAGAACTAATTATGTAGCAGGTGCTTTACATATATTGCTACAATTAGTTCTCAAGACAAATGGTAAGAAGTATGTAATATAAAGCACACTCTACAGATTAAAAGAGGTTTAAAATGTTTAATCAACTTTCTCATGCACACACTGGAAGTGGCACCTAAAGGGATCTATTAATAACTCCAGATTTTCTGGCTTCAAAACCCACGACCTTTCTAAAGTACTATTACAGTCTTTCTGAAGATTCCTTTTTAGACTAGCATATGACAAGGAATTCTTGCTAGAAGCTCAAAAAAAAAAAAAAGATGTTTTTCTGTAATAAACAGACACCATGCTAATACACATGAAGAATTCAAAAAATTGTTAACAGTGGAAGGCAGGCTTAGCATGACCACCTCCATTTTGCTTCTGATCCCCTGAGCTAATATCCTTGAGGTTAAAATCTTCCACTTAGCTCTGCACATAGGCCAGCTAATAATAGGTAGGATCCAGTTTGTAGTTCAACTCTAGAAGAAAGATGGTAACAATCCCTTTCCCAAAACTAACTCCCAGGGAGATAAGAGAAACATGCACACAAGTAACAATGATATGTTCAAGATTTATAGGAACATCATGACTTGTCCTATGCCATCTATAATAAACTGACCAAGAACAAAGAAGTTTCACAAGCTCCTCAGACCCTCACTGAGACTCAGATGTCTGCGGTCCTTGGTCACCTCTTAAAATGTCCCTACTCTTCCCGCTTCCCTTGACATAAGAAGGAGCCTAATGTTCATATTAACTTAAGATGGTTATTTGAGACACTAGTCTGCCATCTTCTCAGTTTGCTGGCTCTCTGAATAAAAGTTGCTTTCCTTGAGCCAACACCTTGTCTCTTGACTTACTGGCTGTTGTTCAAGCGGCATGAGCTTGAACTCAGTTACAGAATCAAAATGTATCTATAGTTAAGTTCAATATCAACTAATATGACAAGAGTATATATAGCTATATTTTGAGGGGAAAATGATATTACCACCTGAAATTTTATATGTTACAAATATATCAACCTTATAATAAAAGTAAATATGACATTAATGTGCTTATGACATGATTTCTAGACATAGCAACAAGATAGATATAGATGATATATACATATATATGTATAAAGTATAATTATTTCCAGGTAAAGAGGTTTACATATTAATTTTGTGTGCATGAACATTTTTATTTTTCCCATTTTTTGTAAAAGGTATATGTTCTTATAATTATAAAAAGTAACTAGACAATGGTTTAAAATTAGATATAGGTAAGCCTTACCTTAAACAAATTTTTAAATCAGAAGTTTAAGGAAGAAACATAATATTTGTTAGTAGATCAAGATACTGAGAGGCTCACCCTTAGGAAATAATATTTAATCCAATATTTATTCATTTGTAGAGAGTCAGAAATAAGAGGTTAGAGAATACCACTATAGATAAGGACTACAATAACACTCGGGGGGATACAGAGGAGATTTAAAAATGATTACTACTAGGGTTACACTGTGATAATTATATATATTGGGCTAAGAATATCAACAAATAAGTAATCTATATGTTTTTAACTTTGAGAAATCTTGAAAACTGTTTGTCTACTTTTGTTTTCTTTGTTTTGTCAGGCTCACTTTCTTTTTGAAACCATATGTGAAAAAGCAGTGTATCCTTTATAGGTGCAAACTGAAGTTGCTGGAGGGCTGCTTTGGCAAAGATGGAAACCAAGGGGGATAGGATTGTTTTTCATGGAAGATAAGTGCTTGCTAATTGATTCTCATTTTACTGTTCAGTCATGCATACATCTCTAGAGGGATCCTGTTAGAGAAACGAGAAATGCCTTAAGATAGGAATTTATTGCATTTAATATTTGTTTTATTTGCATGGTATTCCTGTTTGATCTTACTTTTTTATTTTTTAAGAAATTGTGATTTAGATGCTAAGGATCTGTAAATTGTAGTTAATAGCTAATAAAAATAAGAATATTGGAAAAGAAATGGACTTTTAAATGTACTTGTCTTACACAGAATATATAGATGATGGCATTCATCTCCTCCATTAGTGGAAACATCCCTTTTCCCTTGATATTATACCCTCAATATGTTAATCCACAGACCACCTTTACAGTTATGTACATTCAGTAGCTGATTATTTTCTCACCTTTTCAAAATATTATGCCGTTCTGTCTCTCTCTCTTACCTTTGACACAGCGTGACCCTCATCATGCTGGTAGGCTCTCCCTCAAACAATATGAAAATTTCTGAGCTGACCCAGCATTCAAGCACAGACTTAAACCTAATTAGTAATTATTAACTGTCTTTTATTGCTTAATTAAATCTCATGTTGTTACATTTTATTCTTACGATAACCCTGCAAAATATTAACTTTATCGTGTAGATAAGATATTTGAGTAGCAGAGATAAAGAGGCTTAAGCCTAAGTAAATACAGATGCTTTTTGGAAAGATTAAAAACATCCTTGTTTGTAAATTAAATTATAGGCCCCAGCTATATTGAACTGACTGTAAAAATTACCGTTTTTTAAACAATAGGCACAAGCTGAAGTTTACTTATGCATCAAAATGTGAAAGAATCATGGATGCATTGAGTTCTATTGTTAGTATTTGTTAGATATAAAGTCCGTCCGTCCTTCCTTCCTTCCTTCTTTCCTTCCTTCCTTCCTTCCTTCCTTCCTTCCTTCCTTCCTTCCTTCCTTCTCTGTTTCTCCTACTTTATTCTTCTGTTTTTTTTCTTTATATATATTTTTTCTTTTCTGCCCAAATCCCTTCTATTTAAGAATCAATGCTTCTCTAATTTCCTAATAATCCTGTACAATATCTTAGTTTTGGGGCTAACCCAGATTCTCATGTGCGCCACCCTGTGGCAACAGACAGGATAATCAGAATCTCACGTTACTGAAAAAAGAAATGGTTTAGGGATAGCCATAGATTAGCATCTTCCCTAAGACTTTTATGAACTTAGTGGGAAAGCCACTCTGCTTTTGCTCAGATTTTTAGCCATAGGAAGAATATAAGGTGGGAGATGCTGGTGGCAATCATCTTCATCATTCAGACAAGAAATACTCTAAGCAAATGAAACTAATGCTGAGAAAAGCAGAATGCATTGATGAAATGGGCAGAAACTTGATCCTGCTTTGCCTGAAGGAAATCTGCCTCAGAAACTTTCATTTACAAAGGTTCAGGAGACTCTTATTTTACTTAATCTACATTGACTTAGATTTATGCAAATTGCAATTTAAAGATTCCTGATTTATTAAGCAATTAGTACCTGTAAGTCACATATTGATGTTAATGTTAGATCCAGTAATGAAAGTGGCTAAACTGAGAAGAGGTAGTGCAGTGAGTCCTTGGCCTATATTAAGGAGATGTTATTGTATTACACTTAGGGAGAATGAGATGGTTAAACTGTTGCCCACTGTTTCTGTGAAATCAAATCGTGTTCCCATCAATATTGGAGAATTATAAGACTTGGTAAAATGTTTTAGAAACTTGGAGTCTTTCTGTAATGTCCTTCTGCAAAATACCATCAAAAAAGGAGAAAGTTACAGTCTAAGACAGGTTGGAAACCTTTTCATGTTGGAAGGTTCTGTGTTAATTTAGCTGTAATCAAATAAAGACAAATTCAAAAACTTTAATTAGATATACTTAAAATGTACATTATAAAATCTACTATGTACTTAAAAAATGAAAACTATTCGTTAATTTTAAAGTTAACTAACCCTTTAATGACTTTGCTCTGTCTGCTTTTTGTGGGAAAGCATTTGAATATTTGATTGCAGCATGGAGGTCTGCAGTTTCAGTTGGTCCTCTAGATAGGTATCAGTCATTTGTGACCTTAAGGGCATCTTGATTTGGATTAAGTAGGAGAATGTAGATTCGCAGAAATAAGTGGTTGAAAAGCAAGAAAGCATTTTTCAGGTATGTTGCCAAAGGCATGGGTATTCGACCACATTCTTCCTTATCTTGATTGGATCTTTCTTAGCATCAAACAATGACTTTAAAATGTCATCTACTGAAAGCTCAATCAATTCCATATGTAGTTCTTTAGGTGGCTTGATGATATCAACTAGGTGGGGATGAAATGCTAATTTGGGTGTGGTGTCATGATTCTCAAAGCCAGTGAACCTTTCATTGTATTCTCTAATTAAAAGGTCTATAACATCTGCATATTCTTTAAATGATTCACATACGTCATCCTGCTCATCAGTGACCTTTGCTAACTGGGGAAAATGTTCATCCAAAATTTCCTTTTGAAGAAGTGTTTTGAAAAAAGATAGCTTTTTTCAAAATCCTTGGATTTTTTTTGCCACATATCACATATAGTCCCAGTTTTACCTTGCAAAGAAATAAAGTCATTTTGATTTAACATGATATCACACTGAAATGCTGCATTACTATGGAAATCTTCTTTCAGTAATTCACATTGCTGATTGTGTTCTTCATAAAATTTAACTATCTGTTCTCACAGAGATAAAATTTTGGCTTACACCTGTCCCTGTGTTAGCCAACAAATGCACTTTAGAATGATATGGCAAATTCACATTGAATACCGCATCATTCCACTTTAGCATGTTATGAAACTGATGATGCTGTGTTGCATTTGAATGAATACAGTTAACAATACTTATAACTTGTTTCAAATTATCACTTAAAATAGTAGCTTCAGCACAGAGATTTTGCTGATGCAAGATACAATGAAAAGAAATGAGAACATCTGGATCTGTTAATACTTTTTTTATCTGTGCAATAAACTCTTCATGTTTTCCTGTCATGGAAGATGCACTGTCTGTACATACACTCACTAATCTCTCAAATTCAGTCCAACTTTACATTTACCTTGAAAATTGTTGAAAATATCTATCCCCCATGTTCTGTTCACAAGAGTGCCCAAAGCGGGTAACTCTTTGTAACAAAGAAAATGTTCTCTTACAACCTGAATGAAGTATAAAAACTGTGCCTAGTCAGTAGTATCAATTGATTCATCCAAAGCAATTGAATAACATATATTTTCCTTTAGAAGTGTTGCATGTAGTCGTTCTGTTAAGTTGAAGGCTAATTTATGCTGCCAATCAGTTATGGTTTTTCTTGAAAGAGGCAGTTGTTTGTACTTTGAAATGTTATCGGGGTCTAAGCATCTTACAACTTCAACAATGCATTCTTTCACAGTTGCTACACTGCATGGCTTCCCTTTTTTCCCCCGAGTGTGTAAGCTACTTTATAAGTTGCTTCAGTGGCATTATTTCCAGGTCTTATTGCTGCTTGAAAGAATTGTCTTTGTTCTTGCTTTTCATCTTTTAATTTCTGCAATGCAACCTTTCACGCCTCTCCCTCTAATTTAAAATATTTGTGGTCCTTATGAGTGTTATAATGCTGAGGATCATTGAATTTCCTTAATGTTGATATTGCAATATCACAAAGCAAGCAAATCATCTCATCTTTAGCAGAAACAAGATAATATTGCAATTCCCAATCCTCATTAAAAAATCTGTTTTCTTCCTTAGGTGTTCTCTTGGTTTTCTTTGACTTGATGGGCTGTTAAGCAGACAGAATTAAAAAATATTGTCAAGCTATGCAACTACTCAAATTCCATTTCAAACAGAAACACAGTGCACCACTGTCAAAAGCTGATAACAGACCAGTACTCAACCCCCATAAACTCTCGCCGGACAGCCTGGGGCAGTAATGGCGCCAGTCAGGTGGGGGAAGTTAGAACTAAATCATGAGCATAGCAGCTGTCAATTTAGCCCTTATGGTTTACTAATATTCTAATTGTGCCCATCAATCTGGGATGATTATTTCATTGAAACTTATTTTATTCTTTGCTATTTTAAATACATTCATTTTAAAAATAAAATAAAAATATAAAAGATGAACAAAAATGTATTAATACAAATAAAAGGATTTGTTCTGTAAAATTTGGATTCAGTCAGAAGGCTGCACTTAAGGACCTAGAAGGTAACAGGTTCCCCACTTCTGGTCTAAGAGGACCTATTGGAAAGCAAGAAAATAAACACACTGTGTGTTGCTATGAGGATTCCTTCACCCTGCGATTAAGATTGAGCAAATTACAAAATCATGCAGAGCGCTGGATTATAAAACAAACAGACAAAAACAAGAAAACAAGAACAATAAACTCAGTTTCCTAGTTAAAGTAAGTGGGAAAAAGAGATGTAGGACACATAAGAGAATATAAGTATGGAACCCAGGGCTTTCCAGAAACCTTCTTGCTCATTACATTTTGCTTTTAAAGTTAACCATTATCTGACCATGAAGGGCAATTTTATTTGATGCAGCTTTGGTTCAAGGAATATAAGAGGCCTGCTGCTGGTGTAAGTCCCAGAGTCCAAAGGCCAGGGAACCAGGAGTTCCAATGTCAAAGTGCAGGCCCAATATACACCCAAGTATACTGTTTCAAAAGCTTATGACAAGATGGCCCAGTTAAGTTTAAAAGTCTGAAAAGCTTGGCTGAGCTCTGCAGCCAATTGCAAAGCACCATAAATGACAATGGAAAAACCCATTTGCAAAGACTGTTGGCATTGGATTTAGGGCTTTTTTTTTTTTTTAATTTAGTTATCAACCCATGTATTAGTCAGAGTTCTCCAGAGAAACAGAACCCATAGGACATATAGAAAAATACGTAATAGGAGATTCATTATGGGAATTGGTTCACACAATCATGGAGGCCAAAATATCACCTTATAAGTTGTCTACAAAGTGGAGAACCTGGAAAGCTAATGATATAATTCAGTCTGAGTTCAAAGACATGAGAACAAGGGAAGCTGATGGTGTAACTCCCAGTCTAAGGACAAAGGCCTGAGAACAAACAAAGTTGAGTGCAACTGGTATAGGTCCCAGAGTCCAAAGGCCAGGGAACCAGGAGTTCCAATGTCAAAGTGCAGGAGAAGATGGATGGCCCAGCTAAAGAAGAGAGAGAGAACTTACTTTTTCTCCACCTTTTAGTTCTATTTGAGGCTTCAATGGATTGGATGACACCCACCGACACTGATGAGGGCAGATATTCTTCATTCAGTCTACTGATTCTAAAGCTAATCTCATCCAGAAGCACCCTCACCAATGAACCCAGAAATAATGTTAACCAGATATCCTAGCATCCCATAGGCCAGTTAAGTTGACATGTAAAATTAATCATCACAGCCTACAACTTTTTCAGAATTTTGGTATAATGATAACTGATCTGTTCAACCACTAATACATTCTTCAGAGCCCTAAATTCACAGTAACAAGAAATGGGTTCCTGAATTCATGCTAACCCCCAAGGCCTTACTCAGATGTGACAAAGAGGAAAATGATTCTCTCTAAGAGCAAGGAGTAGGTGGATTGGCTGATTGAAAGCTCATTATTGGGAAACTATTGTTCCTTTCCAGGAAGAAATGCTATGTGTGTTTTATGCTGTTTTGACTTCTCCCTTTATCCTAATGAGAGACTTCTCAAAATTGTGATTGAATTTTATAGTTGTCAGATATATACATCAGGTGCAAATAAATTTATCATTTAGCATCTTTCTGACAGCAAAGAAAACACAATTTATACTTCCTGATTTGGATCTGGATGCAGTAACTATGTAAGACTTTAGGTTATACCCCTTTTGGAAGAATGAGGGTTATTTTTTAAGTTGAACTAGGATGATTTAAATTTGTTTGGTTGAGATATTTAAAACTTTTTGTGTATAGAAGGAAATGTTTTGGATTTTAACATATATACTAAGTTGCAAGTATAAATGAAAAATATTGCATTTCTTGGACAAAGTGATTGGTTCATATATGGAGATATGACCAAAGTCATGACAATTAGAGCTTGATTTTTTTCCCAGAGCTGATGGGAAAGATGTCCCTTTTCTTTCAGTCCATATGCATAAGACCCGAACTTATATTTGAAGACTTAGGCATAGTCATGTCTGAAACTGGATTTATAATTTTTCTTCTTCAATCGAGTCCATACATTCTTCTTTTTTCATCAGTCATTTAACTTGGTTGCTAATTCCAAATACATATATATCAAATAAATACTATATATTTAAATTTTTAGTAACAGCTAAAATAGCAAATTTCCTTGATGCTCAGGATGAGGTCCACAAGGCTAAGATAGCAGGCTAAATCAAACGTATATAAAGAATAGTTTTAAAAAACATCATACATGCTTTGTTCTGCTTTACCTCTGTGAAGACTATTATAAGAAAATATCTGAAAGCCTATTCTCACTCTTATATTTACTTACTACTTGTCAAAGCTGCAACGTGAAGCATCAGTTCACTCTTCCATGCAAAATTTTCCCACATTTACTAAATGGTACCTGCTTAGATATAAATTAAATACATTGCCACTGGAATGAGAGTAAAGAATAATCTACATTAGTCTAGCAAAGTTATATTCACCTTATATTGTGTGACCTCATAATAATCTGCCTTGAGATAAAATGGATTTGGAAATATGTGATGAGCTCCTGTCCTCTATCGTAGATTCACTCCAGTCATTTCATTAGCTTTTAAAAATATGAACTCATACTTTATGAAATTGATTTCTGAACTCCTATACTATTGTGGTGGGTTTTTACTATATTTTAATGCCCCTAATTATTCCTGAAAATTTGAAAAGTGTCTAGAAACAGAAAAAATGAAATACATTTTTCTGTTGATAATAATTATGCTGCTTAAAGTTTAAGGAGTACACATTGTGCTATAGTTTTGTCATCCTGAGTGACTTGGCAAAGGAGTATTTTGGTGCTACAGGACTCTCACTGAGGGTGTTTTTCTGCTTCCAGCTTTGTAAGGTAAAGGTCTTTTAAAACTAGGACAAAACCATAAACTCCAGAAGTATCATATTAGAAGGTGATTCTTTTTGCTGTCTTTTTATCTACAGAGCTTTTTTTCATTGAACACCCCATTATAATTTGGAATTTACTATGTGCATGATGCTAGTGATAAAAGAAAAAAGCTATCTGTATCCTTAACTGTCTTAAAACATATGGGAAGACAAACTAGTGAACAGACAATTGCAAGACGAGGTATGGAATGCTATGATGAAAATAAACAATGAAACAACTGTATTCTAATTAGAGTCAGTACTGAGCTGGTAAATTGGCTCTTTGGGGAGGAAGTTTTAAAACAAAACCTGATTTTGTAGTATTTGTTAATTTCAATGCTGTAAATATTTTCACCATGGCTGATTTCGAGCTACCAGTAGTTTGAAAACTGTTCACTAAGTTTTTGAATATTTAATTTTGTGAACCAATGCAAATGTGTTCTGGTCCACTATTGAGGAAAATAACACAGTGACGGTAGCCAAGTAAGCTTTCCAGAAGACAGTGATATCTAATTGAGATATGGAGACATAATAGGCGATAGTGAAGCAAAGAGAGGTAGGGAAAGCTTTGTAGACAGATAGATCAGCATAGACAAATATCTGGAGATGAGTGAGTACATGGCATATTCGGGGAAACTGCAAGGAATTCATTTATACCTGCTAGTACTTTGATACATGAAGTAGATAAAAATGAAACTAAAGAAGTCTGTTTTAGGAGGAAAATATTCTTGCTAGCCACAATAAGCACTTTGAACTTTTTCTAAGGCAGTGAGAGATCATCAGGAGGTTTTGAGGATGTAGCATGGGCATAGTCAGATGTGTACTTTAGGTAGATCACTCTGGTTGCCCTATGAAATATCAGTTAGAAAAGATAAGACCAAGAGCAGAAAATCCCATTTTTAGAAAATTCTAACTCCGGCGGAGTTGCTAACACTGTGGCAGTGGGGATCCACAGACCTTGAGACTTAAGATTGGGGCTTTAAGGACACATGAAGGGTGACAGTTTGGCTAGGACTAGACTGCAGTGAGGTCCGAGAAGTGTGAAGGGTAATTTCAAAGATTCTGTCTAAGAAAACCAAGAGGATGCATAAAATATGAATCCATCCTTCCCAATTAGGAATCCTAGTAGATTTCCAGGGAGAAAGAAATTAGAAAGAACATACTGTTAACTCTCTAGGATTCAAACAGTTATACAAAATAGGTCAGGTAGGGATATTGACAAAAGGAGATCCCTGAGAGATCTAGACTGGAGTAATGTTTTCTACATTTGTTAAAAGAAAGAATGAGAAAATGAGAAAGTGCTATTTTAAACTAGTGTGACTAGTTTCCTGAAGTCTTAGGAAAACTTCAGCAGATTCCCCAGGAAAACTATAAGTGGCAGGTGTTCTTCATCATTTTATTGGCAATTACTTAATACTTGCAGCTAATTTGGTTGTCACTCTCTTAAATAAGAAAGCTGATGTTCAGACAGTAGTGGCTGACCGATATCTCTACATCTGAATTGTGTTCTTTTATCAACAAATTTTACTTCCACGATTGAATGAGATAGTGTATATAAAGTGCCTAGTTCATAGTGGGTGTCTGATAAATGTCAGATATATGCTGAGAAGGGTATCAAATAAACTTAATGTATAATTCTAGTGGGCCAAGCACTGTTGCTCCAATGTAGTTGGGAAGAGGATTCTACTAGAGAGGTTGAACTTCAAAAGTGGTCCTTTAGTTATTCTTGAGTATGAGTGATATTGTGATAAAAATAAATGATGTCGGGTCTGCCCTCACCACAGCCCAGTCCTAGCCAAGCTGTCACCCTTCATGTGTCCTTAAATCCCCAATATCAAGCCTCAAAGTCTCATCCCCACTGCCACAGTGTTAGGATCAGAGCTAGATAAAGATACATGTGTGATTTTTAATAAAGACAAACAAAAATAATAATCTCTTAGTGTCTCTAATTGTGAAGTTGTTTCCTATTTTCCCACTAAACCATTAGTTGAAAATAGACTGAATTTTGGCATGCTGCTTATTCTTAGTCCAAATGTCTTTTAAGTATTTAAACACAAGTAGCATACTAACTATTCTCTTTTCCAAGTAGCGTCAGTCCAACTTTTACCCAGAGTTACTTTATTTATTCTTTATCCCTTTTCTTCAATAATTTTCTATAATTTTGCTTGCTGTGTAAATTATTAGTTTTATAACTCTTATAAGGTGTTGATAGTGGAGAATATTTTTTGTTTCTCCCCTGAGCATTTTAATACAAATAACATCTAATTTTTAGAAATTACTTTTGGGGAAAAAAAAAAGCCTTTTGAAAAATCTAATTTTACCTGCAAGAAAATAATACATCAAAGAATGATACCAAAGCAAAATTCATGTTATGATACTAAACAAAATGCCTATAAAAATGATAATAGATGCTGGGTGTATATAAGACTTCACTTAAACATACAAGAACCAGAGAAGAATATCTATGATTGTTTAGCCCTGTGATTAGTAGCTATTGCATCCTGACAATAAGTTACAGGAATTTAACATCATTCAGTGTGCAGTGTTTAAAGAATAAAATGAGCCAAGGCACCTACCTCATTTCCCTCAATTTAAAAATTGAAATTAAAACACCCAAAGAGAATACTTGAATTCCCTATGATTGTTTGTATAGTTACTCCTAGATTCTGGACTAGTATTCAGAGCTCTTGTAACCTCATATCATTGTTGACAAGTGAATATTGACATATAAAAATGTGGTATTTTTGTCATGAAATGTAAATGTTATCCTGGGAAAAATATTTACAAAATGCTTGTAATAAAAGAAGTGTTAATATGAAAGTTTACAGATCTTTAGTAACTAAAATGTTTGTACCCCCATAATATTCTGAAATTAAAAAAAAAAACAGAAGATCTTTGACTCTACATACATTGGCCAGAATTTAGTCCTCCACTAAAGTGGTCACTGAGAATCAAGTTCTTGCTTTGCCACTTATGAGGTTTAAGGCATTTGGTATTGGTCTTAAAATTCAGAAGTTTGAATTTTCTCATTTGGAAAATAGGGAAAATGATTGCTTATTTTGATTTGTCAAGAGAAAAATACAAAATAATATTTGAGGAAGTACTTTAAGATTTTATCAATATTTTACATGTGATGTTGCTTTTTACTCTTTTGTCTTTATTTTTACAATGGTTAGAAATTCCAGCAAATAAAATATTTGAAAATCATTAGCAAAAAAACTTTTAGAAGATCTATGGGACAAAGAGATGAAGACAATGTTTTTTACCTAAATTGAAAGGAGATGAAAACAAAGCCATCCTTCTTGAAAAGTGTGATGGGGTATATGGCATGTACAGCACACCATGGAGATGAGGCCTGTGGGGACAAAAGCATTCCAACCATGGCTTTGGGTTCAATGGCATAAAACTACAGTTCAGCTGGGACACTAACCTGAGATTTTTAATTAAAAACCTAGACTGTTGCCCAAGATATTGTTGCAAAACTAAGGGAAGTTAAAAAATAAATCCCTGTTGGATGAACATAACAAAACAACAACAAATCCAAGTTCCACAGGGAAAAATTCAGATTTGTCCGATAAATCTCACTAGAACTGGCTTGTGCATATTCATACGACACATTTGAGTGAGTTAGCAAAGCTCTGGCAAAGGGGGCAAATCAGTTTTCATTTCTCTCTTTAGCTCTATGGCAGCACAGATCCAGAAAAAAACATGCCCAAATCTATTCAGTCATGAAGTTTATTCGCGTGTTTCTCTGTATATGTGTATGTGTGTGTTTATTTGTGGATGTGCATAAATATTTTTCCCCTAGTGTGTTATTACTTATCAAATTCCTGATCTTTTCTCCAATTTCTCTTTGTTAGGTTTGATATTTATTAATTGCTCAGTATCTTAACAGCCTGAATTCTTCCTTCATATATATGTTCATGAATATCCAGATTTTAATTTTCCTGTGAGATCTGGAGAGATAAGTGAGAATTAACATGTGCTAAGCATGTACACTCAGGTAATGTGCTAGAATCTTTTACAAGCATTAGTGTAGCTAGTCTTCATGGTAGCTCAATGAGAGAACTATTATCCTTCTCGATTTGTAGATGAGAAAGCTGAGTGAGTCTCAATCTTTGTACTGTATGTATCCCAAGGTTACTGAGTCAATAAGTGAACAACAGATTTGAGACCATAACTCGTTTGGCTTCAAAGACTGCTCTCTTCTTGGACAATGTCTAAGATCCTGTTTTTAGCTACAGAGTCTAAGAGGTGGAAAGAGCCATGTCTAAGAAGAAACCAGGGAGGACAGACATTGCTCATTCATAGGGTCCTTTCATCTCTATTTGAGATCTATGTTCAATTTTTATAACTGCTGTAACAAATTATCTCAAACTTAATGATTTAAGACAACAACATTTTGTTATTTTACAATCTTAGAAGTCAGAGGTTTAAAGAAGTCTCACTGGACTAGAATCAGCATGCTAGCAGGTCTACACAATCTGTTTCCTTGTCTTTTCCAGCTTCTAAAGTAGGTTCACAATCATTAGCTTGTGGCCTTCTTTCTTCAAAGCTGGCAATAGCGAGTTTAGTCTTCCTTACATCACATTGGTCCAGACTCCTCTTCTCTAGTCAAATCTCTCTCTGCCTCTCTCTTCTGCCTTCCACTTCCATTTTTAGGTCTCTGTGATCATATTAGAGCCACCTGGATAATCCAGAATGATGGTCCCATTTCAAGATTCTTAAGTTAATCACATTGCAAAGTCCCTTTTTCCATGTAAGGTAACATATTAACAATTATGTTAATAATTGGGGAATGGGATAGACATCTTTTTTGGGGGGATGGTCATTATTCTATCACAAGATCTTTCTAAACTATAAATTTTGCCAAAATATCTCTACATGTTGAAACTATCAAAAGTTCTTTATTAACTGGAGAATACAGTCCAGATTGTACAGATATGCATAAATTTTCTTAACACCACAATGTTTCTGCTTCACTCAAAATGCCTATATTCCACCATACCAAAGTCTTTGGTACGATCTCTCACATATCTATGCCTTGAAGTGCTAGTTTCACTGCCTTAATGTCTTTTTGCTTCCTCTCTTCATGGACAATGCCTACTTATCATTCAATCCAGTTCAAATGTTTTCTCTTCTGCAAAGTATTTCTAGACTCTCACAGATGGAATCTTTTCTTTCCTCTGTGGACCTACAACACCTGGTACAAACTTTTTTTAAGCACTTCCCGTACTGTGTTATGATTATCAACTTAAGTAGCTCTCTCTCCTACATTTGCTGTGAACTCTGGGAGGAAAGATAGAGTATATTCATCTTTTTGTTTCCAGGGCCAACCATAGAAGCTAGCACTTAAAATTTTACTTTAGTGGGATAGGGAAATGAGCTAGTTATAAGCTTTATTGGAATAAATTCTCTCAGACAGCGGTTGATACAACTCACGTGACATTCTTCTTGATCTTATAGGAGTCTTTTGCTGAAGCCAACTTTTTACTATTTCATGGTTTCCCTGCCTGAGCTGCTTTATGTTTTCCTGGATATTCAACTTGTTAGGGTCATGGTTAAAAGATGGCATGTATAAAACATCTAGGTATTTGGAACAATTAAGTTGTTAATTTTTTTGTTATTTTTAATCTATTTTTTAATATTATTTATTTCAGCTTTAAAATATTGAGAGGATTTCTCTAAGGACCAAATATATCTAACAACTTCTCATTTTTTTATTGACATTTGTATATTTTTTAAAGAAGTGTATGCACAAATCTTTTTCCCATTTTTAAATTGGATTTGTCATATTTTTATTTATTTCTAAGAATTCCTTACATTAGCTGAATACAAGTCTTTTATCAGATATATGTATTCAGAATATTGCTTCCCAGTATATGTCTTGTCTATTCAAAATATGTGTGCACATACATATGGATATATGTAAAATTATATAACATTAAAATTATAGGCAAAATGATCATGTGATTCAAATATTTTATCTTATGTAAAAGGACAAACAGATGGTATAGGTGGTGGCATGAAATAATTTTATAGGAATTAGATTTTATTCAAGATGCAACTAAAAACTGTTGAAATGGGGCAGATGGCTGTCATGATTGGATTTATTTCATTACATGATCACTCTGGTTTCTCCTTACCAATTGCTATTGTGGAGAAAGGTGGAAACAGAGACTAGCTTGGAGGCACTGCAATCCTAAAGGCAAAAGATGATGATTGCTTGCAGTAGGTTAGTAGAGTTAGATGAGGAAATAAGAGGGATCTATTTTGCAGAAAGAGACTGACATGACTTTGTACAACATTGCACATAAGATGGATTGAGCCATTCTCCAAGCCAAGCACCAAGTCCACTTTGCTGCCTTTTTACTTGTGATGAACTACTGCCTTGTGGGCCCTATATACCCAGCATCTTATGTTCAGTAGTAGAGCAGCAATCTTATTCAGTTGAAGTTCTTCCCTTTTACTGTGCCCAGCCTAAAAAGAATAGCCAGAGGAACCAGAGTAGGCTTTTTAGAAGATCTGGGCACTTTTCTTCTCAGAGTGTTTTGAAGCCAAGAGAGACAGGAAGCACATGATAGGCTCACTCAGGCATGTTTGTCCTCTGAAATTGTTGATACCTTTCTCTGTATTGGGCAAGGTGATTTGATTGCTCATTAACACTAGGAACAATCAAGCATAGTGTCCATGTTTGCATTAGCAAACTTTTAAAGGGGTTACAAACATAGATGGCTGTTCAAGCTAAAACGTTAAATGATGTTTTCAGCTTATGTTTAATCTTCTTTGGTTGAGAACCTTCAAAATCTGTAAGCACAGATTGTACCTTTCTATTCACCCTGTCACCAGAATTTTATGATATTCCTTGGTAAATTATAGATGGAAATGCTTTGATCATTATTCTGATACTGCTTATTGTATTCCCAGATAAACTGATTTTGAAACTCGTCCCTTAACAAGTGATAACGCAGGGTGAGTCATCAGTTGGGTTGGTAGTTCCTTCAACAAGAATGGCCCAGGATAGAGTGTTTACGATAGCTAGCTGGTGAAGGTGGGCAGCAAGGCTGTTCTTACAGTTTGTGAGTACTTCTTAGAAATTCTTGATCTAATCTTCAAAAGTCCAATTTTATTTGACCAGTAACAAAATATATGCTTTATAACTATGGATAGTTCATTAATTAAGCTAAAGCAATCAAATAACCTAAACAAATTTCTGTATTTAGTTTCCAGTGATCATAGCCTAATTGCTAGAGAAAGTAATAGAACATTGATTCAGCAGTCATTTTATACAATGTAATCCTGATCGACCATTTAATCCTATGAGGATGGCATTTCCTTCTCCTACGGGATCAACTCTCTTAGAGAATCATCCTCCGGTAATAATTGTAATGAACTGTGCCTAGGTTGCTAGCTTTCCAGGCATATGCAAGATAGTCTTGTGGCCTTTCACTCAGTTGTCAACAATTCTAAATAGCCCACATTTCCCTGAAGGTCTGTTTCTATACACACTCTTCTCTATGTATTTATGTGATAGTTAATGCTAAGGCACCTGAAGCTCTTCCTAGCTTAAGCCAAAATGCAAGGGGGGGCGTGCATATTGATGGGGCAGGATAATTGTGGTTCATCACAAGATCAGAGACAAAGAAACAGGAAGGAAAGCCACTGGGCCAGTTCTGGAAACTTCAGCAGCAAGAGCTACTCTTCCTTCTCCCTTGAGAGTCTTCATGTAAAGTGATTTGTATGGAATAGCTCTCAAGCTCTGTGCCCTCTTTGTTCTCAGTTCTGGTTTCTTAGAGAGAGAATCTGACCCAGACCAAAGCCTGGGATCCATTAGATATATCCAGGACAAGATCAGGTGGTCCAGAAATGGCCAGTGGGAGGCCTGTTCTGTGTCCTCAAAGCTGGTCCCACAAAAGAGGGAACAAATGTGGCATATGGCTGTTCAGAGAGGTGTCTCTCACAGCTAAGCCATGTTCTATGAGCTTCACATCCATCATAGCATTTTATATTCACTGCCAAATCATTCCACAGCTGAGGAAACCAGTCTATAAGAGATTCGACAACCTGTCCAGAAAAAGTGACAAAGCCACTACCTAAATCCCACTCTATTTGACTCCAAAAGCACTAAAAACAGATATTAAAATTATTCTTAGTGTGCAGAAATATTGTCAAAGATCACTGAAGTAATAAGGTTACTCTGATTGACTGCATTACCATATCTTGAATGGTCTAAGAAAATACTTGTTTTAATGCATTCTATTTTGAAATGGAAAACAGATAATTTTCAAAACATGAGAAATTGTGAACTGTCCAATCAAACAATGTGTGCAAATATACTTAAATTCGTTTTAAAAATCCTGTTGTAGGCCGGGCGCGGTGGCTCACGCCTGTAATCCTAGCACTCTGGGAGGCCGAGGCGGGTGGATCGTTTGAGCTCAGGAGTTCAAGACCAGCCTGAGCAAGAACAAGACCCTGTCTCTACTAAAAATAGAAAGAAATGATCTGGACAGCTAAAAAAATATAAAGAAAAAATTAGCCGGGCATGGTGGCACATGCCTGTAGTCCCAGTTACTCGGGAGGCTGAGGCAGGAGGATTGCTTGAGCCCAGGAGTTTGAGGTTGCTGTGAGCTAGGCTGATGCCATGGCACTCACTCTAGCCTGGGCAACAAAGTGAGACTTTGTCTCAAAAAAAAAAAAAAAAAAAAATCCTGTTGTACTTTAGTAACAAAGGTAAAAATTTTAAAAAGTAAATTGTCAAAGTTAAAACAATGGTTTATTCCTGGTAATCATATAGGACCTAATATTTGTTGAAATAAAAGTCAAAACTGTGTTTTTGTGGTTATCTTAGGGACAGGAGTTCCTGTGTTAGAATTGTGGTTAAATATGTTTTATTGAATCTAGAGATGCCTGAATATTTGTGTAGTTTGGGGGTATTTTTTTTCCTTTGCATCCTCATAATAATTTCCTATTTGTGAAAAGAAAGGAAAAGAGAGATTGGCTGGCTGATGAGGTAGAAATAGTGAATGAGAAAAGAAACAGGGAGGAAAGGAAGGAGTGAAGGTGGAAGGAAGAGAGAGAGAGAGAGAAAAAAAAACAGTATTTGTCTTTATATTCTAATATTAGCTCTTTTGGTTTATTTTAGAATTCATCCTGGCCTGGCCACTTTTTAAGAACTTAAACTTCCTCCCAGTAGTTCAGCCTACCTGATCCCAGGGGAGTAAACTGAATTTCAGTCAACTTGAACTTCTCTCTCAAATTGGGATTACAGTGTACTTGTGAGTTATCTCTGAGGCCCAATTGGAATTCCATTTCTATGGAGATTAGATTGGAAACTGCAACCAGGAATAATAAAACAAAATACTAATGCATTTTTTTTTTTCTTTCAAGGACTGTTATAGGGCATTTTCCTCCACTTGCTCTGAAGTGTTATTTTGGGAACTTGCATGTTTATTGTGTTTTGCATGACAGCACTTTAAGAGCAAACTGGTTATTTGATTCACTGTCTTCATTAGTGCCCCAGTAATTAAGAACTGATTTTTATTTTTTTCCAGAGTTTATTTTTTCCCTTTCCCCCATCCTTTTTTATTTATTTATTTTTCTCCCTATATTCATGAATTGTCTTGCGCATTGCTAGCGATTTGTGCAAATCTGGGCAAAAAGCCAAATGAGAATATAAGAAGTAGGCCAGAACAATTGGTAAATGAATGTTTTTTTAATGATTGGCTCCTTTAGAGAAATTTCTTTTGCTATCCACCCTCATTCCCCTCTTGAGGACTGGTGTTAAATCAAATTTCAAATAAATGGGGAAATGATTAAGATGACATTATTCTACAATTGTAATTATATTTAGCTATTTTGTATAGATGGAGAATTTTTGAATGAAGATGCTTCTGGTTACTGTGATATATGAACCTCTGTGGAAAGAATGGGTACTATTTTGCTAAGTAATTTGTCTGAATTTCAGTGATGGTTTATTATGTTCCCCTTTTGTGTCCTTCCTTGTTCTCTATTCCCAGCTCCCTAATGTAAAAATTAGTTTACAAAGCTCCTGCACTTAACAATTAAAGTTCTTCCTAGCACTTGGAGGAGGTGTTATTAACATTATCTCCATTTTACATATAATGAAAATGAGGCAAAGAGAGAATCAGTGGCCTGACCAAGGTCACCTGTCTACTGAGGTATAGAAAAGGGGAAAGACAGCAAGTTAAATATCTGGACTAGGGGAGCATAAGAGACTTATCCAAAATAAAGGTAAGAAAAAGAATACAAATTAGTATGAGTTTTAGGAATTAAATATAGCAGGTCCAGAATCCAAGAGATGAGCTAGTTTAAACTTGAAAATTAGTCTTACTGCAGGATCAGAGTGACTAAAGTCAAGTCACATTAGAAAGTGAGAGAGGCCAGAGATTAGCAAGGTATTGTTAGAATTGCCCTAGAGGCAATAAAAGACTGGTAGAGAACAGTATCCAGTGCCTGAATATTTACCCCAGATTTTCCTTTTCTGCATTTCCATTTTCTGCGTCTTTATACTTTTTACAGTATACAGATTATTAGGTCAACTAAAAATATACATTCATATTTTATTTATTTTGAATTAATATAGTAATATATGATTATATGATTACTGTATGAAAAATTCAAACAATGTCAAAATTATGGAGTAAAACAAAGTTTCTCTTTACCCCGTTTTATACATACACACACACACACACACACACACACAAATGGTTATAGAGATAGAGCTAGACAAACATAAATAAACAGTTTTAATTGAGATAAATTAACTTTCATTTAAGCAGTACAAAAAAAATTTAAAAGGCCATTTGCATCCTTCGACCAACATCGCCTCAACTGACCCCCATGACCCGTATACACACTACCTCGGCCCCCATTAACCACTATTCTACTCTCTGCTTCTGTGAGTTCAGCTTTCTTAGATTCCACATGTGAGTGCAATCACGTAGTATTTATCTTTCAGTGCTGCTTATTTTGTTGAACCTCCAGGTTCACCCATGTTGTCACACATGCCAGGATTTCCTTCTTTTTTATGGCTAAATGATAATACATTTTGTATATGTATCACATTTTCTTTATTCATTCATCATTGATGGACACATAGGAGGAATAAGTTCAAGAGATTTATTCTACAACATGGTGACTATATTTAATAACAATACATTGTGTTCTTGAAAAATGTATAGAGTAGATTTTGTGTCCTCACCACAGAAATGATAACTATATGAGATAATGGATATGTTAATTAGCTCAATTTACCCATGCCCTCCACAATTATATACATTTTAAAACATCATGTTGCACATAGTAAATATATATAGTTTTATTTGTCAAATAAAAATAATAAAAGAAAACATTAAAAAAGGTCATTTGCTATTTCAAAAAATTGCAAGAAGTACTTGTTTATATAAGAATATTCAGGTATACCTTTACTCATATATATATTGTATGAAAAACAAGCCATAGTCATCCTACCTTTGACACATTTTCACAGCCACTTTCCCTACAACTGCTAGAGATCCTTTGCTGTCATCTGTGAATTCGTATCTAAGCTGGTATGTGAGTGTATAGTTGCATGTGTGCAAATCTACATTAGCTAAAATTATCTAATCTAGTTTAACATTTTATTATCTTTTCTCTCTGCTACTTAATAATAGTCCATGGCTCCACATTCTGTCCTGAAGTTGAAACTATTGTGTCTTTTAAATTTTAGCCCTTTTAATGGATGTGTAGTGTAATCTGACTGGAGTCTTAATGTGGATTGTCCTAGCAAAAAATGTTGGACATCTTTTTCACATACTTGCTGTTTGTATATGTTTCTTTGTGTAGCTTCTGCTTCTGTCTTACCCATTTTTATATCCTTCTATCTTTTTACAAGAAATGGAAGATTTGTATAGTCTTGTTACAAATCCTTCGTCAGATATATGATATACATATTACAAATATCTCCCCTCCCACCCTGTCCAGGTCTATGGTTGTCTTTTCTTTCTTCTTCCCAACCTCTTTTTGTTGTTGTTGTTGTATTTTAATGATGAACAAATACACAAGTTGTCAATTATTCTTTTACAGTCTGTGTTTTCTTTATCCTTTGTGAGAAATATTTGCCTGGTCAAAGTTGCAAAAATATTTTTCTGAATGTTTTATAGTGTTAGCTTCTACATAATTTTGGTTATGGCGCAAGATAAAGACTAAAGTTAATTTTTCTACTTGGACATACAGTTGTTGCTGCACCATTTGTTGAAAAGGCTTTCATTTCTTTGTTGAATTTTATTAGCACCGTTGTTGAAAATCAATTGACCACATAGTTGTGGAAACATTTCTTGATTCCTGATTCTGTTCCACAGATAATAATGATTTTCACTAATACCTCAATTGTCATAATTTTGTGACAAGTCTTGAAATCAGTCCTCCAAAGTTGTTCTTGTTCAAAATTAGCTTTGGCCATTCTTGGTCATTTGAGTTTTCATATAAATTTTGTAGATATCTTCTCAATTTCTTAAAAGAAAAGCTTACTCTGATGAGTTTTTTTATTGAAATGCATCAAATCTAATCATAAAGATTAGAAATAATAGATAAATCATGTACATTTATATGGCAAATAGTATACTGAAATAAAAGTGAACAAGCTATTGTTACAACCTGGATGAATCTTACAAACATTGTTGAGTGAAAGAAACCAAATGCAAGACAAATTATGCCCTTTGAAGAAAGATAAGAAATAAGCCAAACTCACATGTGGTGCTAGAAATCAGGAAGGTAGATAGTACCTTTGGAGAGGAAAGGAGTTAGTAATTTGTAGGGGATTAGAGAGAGGCTTCTTACATACAAGTGGTAATCTACTCATTGATCTGGGCGTTTTTTATACATGTGTGTTCATTTTATGAAAATCCATCAAACTGAACAATTTTCATTTGTGCCCTTTTATTTCAAAAGGTAATATTTAAAATTATTTTCAAAAAGAAATAAGCATACTTTTAATTTTTCAAGCAATGTGTGTGATTATGAATAAGCATATATTTTATTTGTTGAGAAAATGTGTGTAGTCTAGTTTCAGAGGTAGCTATTGGAAAATGTTCATGTTAAAAGAGTTGATAACTGGCCGGGCACGGTGGCTCACACCTGTAATCCTAGCACTCTGGGAGGCCGAGGCAGGAGGATTGTTTGAGCTCAGGAGTTTGAGACCAGCCCGAGCAAGAGGGAGAACCCATCTCTACTAAAAATAGAAACAAATTAGCTGGACAACTAAAAATATACAGAAAAATTAGCCGGGCATAGTGGCACATGCCTGTAGTCCCAGCTACTAGGGAGGCTGAGGCAGAAGGATCGCTTGAGCCCAGGAGTTTGAGGTTGCGGTGAGCTAGGCTGATCCCACAGCACTCTAGCCCAGGCAACAGAGTGAGACTCTGTCTCAAAAAAAAAGAAAAAAGAGTTGATAACCACTAATTCCTGACATCTTTCTAAAAGATTTAGTTTTCCATCTATCTCCGTTTTGCAATCTCTTTTCTAACTCTTCTCCTTTTTTGACCCTTTTCTCATATGTTGCAGTACTAGACTTTTGCCATATTTCCCTAGAGTTGGACTGTAACTAGCTGTCGTACTTTTACAAAATGGTAGTTGATAAAGGCTTATGGTGTCACTCCCCGGTGGGGTATATTCATTCTAATGGAAATTTCTAAAGATCAAGGAGCCTTTAAAAGCCAACTGAATATGCTAACAATGTAGAAATTTCAGACTCCATGACGAAGAGAATGAGGAATTCTTTTGATCGGGAAGAACTTTAGTTGGTTCTTGAATTACATTTTGCACATTTTTGTATATGGCATTTACCTTTCAAGCTAGCTCTAAACAGTGGCCTCACTTATGCTGAGACTTTCCGATTCCCCTATACTATTTTCAGTGAAGTTATAAAATCTCGTGTATTCTATCCCATGCAAGATTTACAAAACTTCAAATCAAGAAATTTAATAAGAGAATTCATTATCATAGTGTCTCATGATGGGAAGGAGAACCTAACAAAAGTTATATAAACTCAACCAATACATAGCTTATAGAATCCTTCCACGTTACTGGGAAGCATTCATTCCACCTTTCTTTGGACATCTCAAAGGCACTTTCTACCTCCCAGGGAGCTACATTATATTTCAGACATCTCTAACCATGCCTTACCCTATTCAGTTATCTTAAAACATAAAAATACATCTCTTTTGCTTCTTCAAAATGGTTGAAGACAAAAATGGATCTTCTAAAATTATTCTCTGTGCCTCATGTTTTATTTCCTTCAAATATTCCACATATTTAGTAATTTAGAGTTTGTTCATTATCCTGTTCGTTCTCCCATCACTGGTCAGGCTCTGCTGTGTCAATATCTCCCTTTAGGTTTTGTACATAGAACCCTATATAAATCATCAAGTACCTTGGTTTACTAGGTTTCTTTTCAGGGCCAAAATAAATATTAGCTGGTTGTCAGCACTTTCTAGGTGTCAGTATAGAGACTGGTTAAAATGCTCCTGTCTCTAGAAGACCTGTGAACAGTGAGGATGTTGGTGAGAATTCCATACACAACCCTTTGAATTAGAGGAGTTGTATTTAAATCTCAGTTTGCCTATGTATTGTCCAGGTTACTGGTAGCAACTTCTTTACTTCTTCAAGCCTTAGTTTGCTGATCTTATAAGTAAAGATAAAAACAGAGTTTGTGTTAGGACTTTTCTTAAGATAACATATGTGAAAGCCCCTGGGACAGCCCTTGAGATATAGTTATAGCTCAATAAATATTACTTGACTCTAAATCACAAAAGAACATTAACTCAATATTTTGGTCATGGTGACCTTTCAACACCCTCCAAAATTATGCCAGATGGCAGCTGCTACCTTCCAATTAAGGTACTGCTCATAAATAGAGAGTGTGCTGTTCATCCCCTGTCTGACTTCACCACCTGCTATGGCTTGGCATGAAATGTAGGCTTGAGAAATGGGAATTTTTCTCTTGAGTCTAATTTACACTGACATCCACTCCCTCACTAAGTTCTAGGTTTGAAGGGACTATCTCCTTACCAGAACTATGATGTTGGAAAAGGCTAAGTGAACACTTGAATATTCAGTTTCCATTAAATACTAATGAAAGTAAAATCTGCATTAACAGTTAATTAAGCCATTATGATTAGTGCTGTATAATGAATACTTTGACATTTTGGATATCTTAACATACTTTTATTTTTGAGCAACTGAGCTCATTAAAAACTGCTATTTGTTGAACAAATCATAAGAACTTCATGATACACAGTGACCAACATCATTAATCTCATTCTGAAGTTTTTCAAACACTGAATACTATACCAATGGAGGGTTACTCTAGGGAAAGTCCATTTTTTAAAAAAGAAATCTTTATTTAGGTACAAATTTGGAAGGACTTATACTTGGATCAATATATTAATAATATAAAAAATTCATCCCAAAGGAACAATGCCTAGACATTCAAGATTACTCAAAAAACTGTTACAAGCCTTACTTTTCATTCAGATCATTGGTAATATAATGATATTGACATTTTTAAACCAATATTTTACTATTCAGATACAAATGGATCTTGTATAGCTGTTGTGGCACGTACAAGCAGATACATTTTCATTTAGAAAGAATGCAAACTTTGGACCTCTGCTTCAATCCCAACTTCAGGTTTATGAATTATGAAACTTTGGGTTTGTGACTTAGACTATCTGACTTCAATGTAATTATCTGTTAAATGTGCAAAATTGTGCATGCATGTTGAACAGGCTAGACTAGAGAGACTAAAGATAACTACAGTTATCTTTTTAATTCTCAGCAAATCATAACTTTAGTTGCTGCTTGCAACTAAAGCAACTAAAGTTGTAGGGAATTAGTACATAAATGTACTTTAAAATTGTTATTAAGTTCTAACAGTAAATTTCCCTTCCTACAAATTTCTTTCACATCTGTCCCTCCTACTTCCTGAAATTTTATAATTTATTCACTTGGTTTGACAGGTAAATTTTCCCCATCCCAGGGAAGAGGAAAGGAGGGAACAGAAGATAGTGATTGTTAGTCATCTGCACCCAAATAATAACATATTGTGCTATCTCCCTCTGAGAGTTTACTGATTGCTGAGTAATGAGCCAAAGGAAATTAAGATAGACTATCATTTTAGTGCCCAGGCCAATATTGGGTAGAATTCTTCAAGGAGCAACATGGAAATGGTTAAAAAGCCACAGTTTATAGGAAAGAGAAAAATGAAAGGGAATTAGTTATAATTGAATGCCAAAAACCTTTTTGTTCAAAGTTGTTTAATTGTCTCAAAAACCTGCTCTTGCTTCACCCATGAAGACCTCCCCCTACCAGCTCGTGTCCAGGGAAGGCCTGGGCTGCCTTTACCCTGGGCCTCAGTCATTCTGGGAACAGTCTCATATGGTCAAGCAGGGGAAATTGTTCTAGATCTAGAATCTGCCTTCACTTGGAATTTGATAATCAGACCTTGGACAAACAGCAGATTTCTATGTTTTTCCAATTTTTGATGTTGCTCCATTTCCTGAGTACCTGAACAAGCTCAAATCTTCCAGATTTAGAAATACAGTATATTTTATTTTAATCCTGCACAAATGTAGTATAGCAGAATATTAAAGCATCATTACTACTTTTAGGTTTTCTTATTTTTGATTGCCTTATAGGAGTTTTGAGGTAACACTTGAATTTATATGCTCTTCAAAATGTGACAAGAAAAGTAATTTAAAATAAAAGCATATTAGAAATCATGTAATCTTGAATCACTTTCACATTCTATATTTTATGTTCAAAACCTCTCTATGTACAGTTACTTTTATCATTCCCATTTGACACTTGATGAATCTGAGACTCAGATAAAGTCTCTTAGTCCTTTAGTTTGCAACAGCACTACAATTTCTTTAACTTATTTAATAAATATTTATTGTATTTACTAATCTGTCATTATCCTAGTGATTAAGACAGAAAATGGACCAGCTCTGATGTAACTCATGTACTAGGAAGGAAAGGCAGATAAACAAATGTACATATAGGAGAACATTAAAAGTTATAAGTGCTATGAAGAAATTTAAATGATATATTGTGATAGATGCAGTGTTGGTAAGCTTCTTTTGATTAAAGAGATAAACTCATAGTATTTAGGTTAGCTTTCCTGTAAAAGATGAAGAATATTTGATTAGATAAATGGGAGGTGGCCAGGCATGGTTTTGCTGATAGTGATTGAGTATCTCTGTAGTTTCATTTATTTTGGTTCCTTTGCAGAATGAGTTGGGCATCAGAAGTTGGGCATGTAAGCTCAGCACAAAAGGCCAAGTATTTAGTTTGTGATTATATAAGGTAAAAGAGAAAAGAACTAGAGTGTTATGCAGAGTCCTCAAGGCAGAAGCACATTCTTATGGATAAGACTAAAGCAGTAAGAATCAGGAGGAAACTGCAACTTGAAGGCAAGTTCCTTTTCTGTCTCATATTCTGAGATAAAAACAGGGACAGAGTGGGCACTTGACAAATATTTGTTGACTAAAGAAGTCTTAGCATTGTGCCATTTGAGAAAACAAGTTACTCCATCTTTCTGAGTCTCAGCTAATGACAAGTAGGAAATGGTAAACATAACTGTACATGGTGGGGTTCTGAGGAGGAAACAGGACACATGAAAGTGATCTGAAAATTACAAATCTACAAGGGCTCATTTCAGGCACACTGACCACCATGCCAAATGACTTCAAGGCTATGGTGAGATACCCACGAATGATGGAACAGAGATTGAATATCTACTTCATGTGAGAGTCAGGGCCACTCTGGATTGGGTCAAGTCTCAACAATCAGTAGAAGGTATCAATGACATTTCCCAAAAATAATTAGTAGAAAAGGACTGAAAAGGAAACACTGGGTACTTAGAGCAGGTTATTAAATTAAATAAGGTAAAACCTTGAATACAATGGAGGTAATTCATCTGGAATGATACCCATATATATTACAAAATTATATTATTCAAAATTAATGTATTAAATGCAAAAGGAGAGAAACAAGACTAATCGACTCTAATCCATTAAAGAAAATTAATATTTAAAAATAAGAAAGAAAAGCCAAACAAACCAAAGAAAGAAAGTTGGTTTCTATGTCATCTTTATGTAAATTCAAGCAATAGAAAGTAGTAAGAGTTTTACAGGCACACGAAGAAACACTATTATTGTTGGCACAAAATTTTCATACAGCTCCATGAGTCTCGTAACTCATTGTCTATAGCCATGTAACCAATGAAGATACAAAATATTGTCATCACCCCAGCTAATTCCCATGTGCCCCTTTCTACCAATCCCTTCCCACCCCAGAGGAAACTAAGGTTCTTATTTGTAGCCCTGGAGCTTAATCTTTTCTGTTCTCAAATTTTATATGGAATGATACAGTATATATTTTTTCATACCTGGCTTATTACCCTCAACATATGTTTGAGATTCGGTTATACATGTTTCTCTTGATAAATTTATCTCAGTGCAGTGTAGTTGTCCATTGTTTGATTATATCTCAGTTGTTTATCAATTTCCTGGTTGATAATATATTTTCGTTATGGAATTGGCTATTTTCAGCGTGGCACTGTGTGATTAAATCTGCCAAGGATATTTTTGTCCTTTTATGGGTATGTTTAACTTCTCTTTGGTAAACACCTAGGAATAGAATTTCTGTGCCATAATGTAAGTGTATGTTTAACTAACTAAGAAACTGCTAAACTATTTTGCAAAGTTGTTTGGCAACTTTACACCGCCAACTGCAATAGCTCGATATTCTCCTCACCAACATTTGGCATCATTTGAATTTTAAAATTTTAACCTTTCTCCTGTATGTGTGTGTGTGTGTAGTGTAGTGTTATCTCATTTTTTTAACTTGCATTTCTTAGATGACTAATGACAGCAAGCAACTTTTCATGGGTTTATCAACCTTTCATGTATCTTCTTTTGTGAAGAGTCTGTTAAGTCTTTTGTCCTTTTTATTGGGATACTTGTCATCTTATTGTGTTGGGAAACACAATATATACATATACACACATACATATATATATATGCACATACATAAATATACACATCCATTTTTTAGATTAAAAAATATGCATCAGATATATATATTGTGAGTATATTCTACCTGTGAGTGATTTGTTTCATATACTTAATGAAGTCTTAGGATGTGCAAAAGTTTTAATTCTGATAAAGTGTTTTTGCATCTCATCTCAGAAATCTTTGCCTAACCTGAGATCATTTGTTTTTTCTAAAAGATTTATTGTTTTATCTTTTATGTTTGGATCTATGATCCAAATTAAAGTAATTTTGCATGTGATATAAGGTATGGGCTGAGGGTAATTTTGATATGGAAATAGGCAGTTGATCTAGCACCATTTGTTGAAAAGGCTTCCTCCCCTCCACTCCCCGCATTGAATTACCTTGGTACCTAAGGTGGTTACTCTCCGGTACCTACAAATGATTCTCTATATTTTGTCTAATTTTTACATTTATCTGTATTTACATGCATGTCTAATAAATTTTTGTTGATAATTGGACATTGCAGATAATACATTATAGTGGTTCTTGATTCTGTTGTATTCAATGGATTCTTGGCTTTGTAATAGTAGGCAGTTAACCCACTGGGTTCAAACTGCAAACAGTCCTTTCCTTCACAGCGAGCCTTTGGTACTTTTGTTCTGTTCTTATGCCTTCTAGATGTAGATGGTGCTTTTTTTCCTGGCTCCCTGTACATCTCCTCTGGGCAAAGAATCTGAGCAGAGACGGGGCTTTCCCTCTTTGTGATTTCCTTGCTTATGGGAATTTCCTACTGAAATTCTAGCTGCCTTGCCAGCTATGTCCTGTCAAGCTTTCTGCTGCCTGAGCTGAGCACGGTTGGAGAATGCACAGTCGGGCAAGAAAAGCATCAAACTCACACATCTGGCTCCATATATTCAATGTGGTAAGGAATATAAAATAAGGACTAGTAGATCACATAATAGAAATCATTCACATTGGAAGAAATACCATAAAAAAAGAATAGAATAATTTGAAATGCATCCAAGGAATTTCGAGAAATAAAAACTGTGTTTAATGAAATTAAACTTTACAAATAAATTAAGAGTAGTTCAACTTCCTTCTTCCTGAATTAACACCTCAACATTTTTAAGGAGAGTCTTTCATTAGTTGTGTATGAAGTTCTACATTGATATCAGTTTCCCTTAGCATTTTAATATTATTATTCAGATGGTCTATCTTCTATCCTGAGAAGATTTATGTCTTGTCTTTACCTGCTTTTCTGCTGTGCCTCTGGATTCTTATTATACATGAATTTTTAAAATTGATTTTATTTTTTATTCATTTATTTTTTTACCTGTCAGCCAGGAATTTGAGCAGTTTATGCTCAAATTTGAGTCTCACTCTTGGGATAATTGTGCTGGCAAGATTTCCCCTATACATCTCCAACTGTCTCCCATCTCTGAATTTCTGATTTTAAGTATCTTTAGCCAAACAGGCTGTCAGTTTTTCCTCCTGTAGTTTTTTTCACAGCTGTTGCCATGAGGGTTGGGCCAGTGAGACACAAATTTACAGTTCTTACTCCCTTGTAATTGCAATTTTTTGAGACTAAACTCTTCTCTGGATTCTGTCACCAATTGAAGCATTCTTTTTTGTTAAGTAATTTTTTTTTAGTTTATCTAATATTTTTTTTTTCAAGTGTTTCAGCATGTTAGTAAATTCTTTTACTGGATCAATAGTAGAGGTAATCAAGGTAGCATTTAAATTAATTAA
>CM052441.1:125135738-125160346 GCA_028533085.1 Varecia variegata
CTTTACCTCCTTAGTTAAATATATTCCTAGGTATTTTATTTTCTTTGTTGCTATTTTGAAGGGTATTGAGTCCTTAATTTGGTTCTCCGTTTGACTGTTGTTGGCATATATGAATGCCTCTGATTTGTGTGTATTGATTTTGTATCCTGAGACTTTACTGAATTCATTGATCAGTTCCAGGAGTCACTTGGTTGAATTCTTGGGGTTTTCCAGGTATAACATCATATCATCAGCAAAGGGTGAGAGTTTGATCTCTTCTTTCCCTATTTGGACTCCCTTGATTCTGCTCTCTTGCCTGATAGCTCTCGCAATTTATCTAATTTTTAATACTTGCTGTTTGCCAGGGATTTGTGCAGGAAAAAATATCACTTCTTCTTGCTTATGTCTGTTTCACAATTTTTATGTCTGTTTTTTATATCAATTACTAAATATAATTAGCTAAAATTTGTTAGTTTATCCTTTTACTTCTGTTAGGTTTTGTTTTGTTTATTCTTAGAGTATTTTGTTAGGTGTTTACAATCTCTAAATTGTTACATCATTACAACAAAATTGTATTCTTTTTAGTAATAGTACAAATCCTCTTGCTTTGTAATGTACATACTGCAACGATCAAAATGCGTTTCCTATGGTTGGCCACATCCAATCATTTTGTTGATCCAAATCAATCTAGTCATGCTCAGCTTGATCCACCTTCTCCATTTTATGCCAATTTTCTGAATTCCAACCTTTTTAATTTCCTTTCCTGCCATTTATGGAATCAGCAACCTTCTCCAGTGAGTCAGCTCTTCCACTCAGCATTTAGCTGATCCAAAGTCTGCAGTTGTTATATGCCCCCAGTTGCTAAAACACCCTGATTAACTGTCACTCCAATAATTCACAGGAATGAAGGCAAGAAGCCTTCAAACTGTAGGCCTATTTTCTTATTATCAGTCAACTCCCCTGTGTTCTTATATTCATCTTCACCCAGCTCAGTTTCCATGATTTATCACTGTAACTTCTCCCTTGCAAGCAACTTACCACTTTGTTTCTTTTGTTGTACTGCTCAATAAAATTCTAAACCTGGTTAAAATCAACTATTTGCTTACTTTGTACTTTAACAGACTAGGTTTGCAATTCTACTTGAGAATTCTGGGTGTTATGGCAAGACTGTCACTCACTTCCTTTTCACTACTTCTGTATAGAATCATGTGCATAAACCTGAGTTAACTAAACTTATAAATCTTATCTAACCCAGTGAGTTTTATGTTTTATTTTTGTTTTAATTTTTAAGCAGTTTATATATTTTGGTCCTCTAGGCATCTGCCCAATTGACCCATCCATTAATCTGCCTCTGTTTTGGAAACCCATAATAATTTTAAACAGGGCTCAGTGGAGCAAATAGGAAAATGATCTTAGTAAGAACTCATAAGCGAGAGTTCTTCAGGGAAATTTTGTCTGTACAAGTAAAGATTCAGTTTTGTACAATATATATCTATTACCACTCAGCTAAAGAATTCCTGTCAATCCAACACAACTCCTGATATTAATTAGTTTCATTAGTTATATCTGAGAAAATGTTAAATTCATTTCTCTCCTGGGTTATGGGTAATTAATAATATTGGAAGTTACTATGGCTTTAACCTAAGGCAGACCTTTAATGGCTATGATCTGTAACAGTTGGTTACTATTTTTTAAATCAAATTTGTAAAGATAATTATATTTCCAAAAACCCCTCCCCCAAATGAAGATTTGTTTTGAAAAGCTTTATTTTAATATGTATAACAAAGATAAGGATATTTATCAAGTACTTTAAAGAGAAGCATCACAATTTAATCAATAATATTGCAGATATGAAAGTATTTAAGCTTCCTGCTATTGAGTGTGATTAGAGATTTGCATGTTCCAGTTAATCAAATAGCATAATTAATAGAGTTAACACACATATCCACAGGGATTACCAACACTTAAAAAACAGCTGTGCCATGAAATAAAACTCTGAAGCTATACTAAATATAAATTAGCCTTTATTTGGTGGTTTATTTATCAGTCCATCGGAAGTTCCTAAGGAGGAGGATGAATCTCAGTTTGATTTTCATGTGATTCTGGTGCACTGTACAGACTTCTACAATATTGCTGCTAGAAACCACCATAAAGAAGATTGGAAATTTATTTGAACCCAGTTGGAAATTGTACATACAAAACAGTGAGATTTCATAAGACATAGATGCTGTCTTAGCCATCTTTGCATCCCCAACACCCAAACCAGTAGTTCTCAAACTAAATTCAGCAAAAAATGGGGGTAATTTTGTTTCAATGAAGATCTAGAGCCCCGTTTCAAACCTACTGAAACAACTCCTGGGAGTAGGATCCAGAATCTGCATTTTAACAAGATGCTGTTGTACATGGTTCTTACATTCTACTTTGAGAAAAAAATTGAACTAGATCAGTGTGCTTCTAAAGATTTAATGTGCATATTAATCATCTAGGGATTTAATTAAAAATTAAAATTTTATTATAATAAAATTTATTGAAGGAGCATTCGGATTGCTGTGCCTGTACTAGCTTAAGGTGTTTACCACCTTTTACATTACAACAAATTTCTTATGCATGCTAAATTCTCTTATATAACTTTATCTTGCATGAAAGAAAAATTCCTATTCTATATTTCTGACTTCCTCAAAGCACCTAGCATAATATCTGAGAAATAGAAGATTGCTAGTGAATTTCTTCTGAGTGAATGTATAAATCAAAAATAAAATAACCAATGAATCAACTAATGAGAGAGTACAAATGAACTACTATGGGTCCTTTGGAGGCATACTTCTAAGTGGTGATTAACAAATAAATACAGTTTTAGGCCAGGTGCGGCGGCGACTCACGCCTGTATTCCTAGCACTCTGGGAGGCCGAAGCGGGCGGATTGTTTGAGCTCAGGAGTTCGAGACCAGCCTGAGCAAGAGCGAGACCCCGTCTCTACTAAAAAAATATAAAGAAATTATATGGACAGCTAAAAGTATATATATAGAAAAATTAGCCAGGCATGGTGGTGCATGCCTTTAGTCCCAGCTACTTGGGAGGCTGAGGCAGAAGGATTGCTTGAGCCCAGGAGTTTGAGGTTGCTGTGAGCTAGGCTGACGCCACGGCACTCACTCTAGCCCGGGCAACAGAGCAAGACTCTGTCTCAAATAAATAAATAAATAAATAAATACAGTTCTTATAAGATAAGGCAGGGATTTTTTTCAACATATCTAAGAACAACCAAGACCATTTAGGACCACTGGCTAAATCAAATATTCAATAGCTTTTATATTTTTCACTACTCCCTCAACTACTATCTCCCATCATACAACTATGTGATAACTTACAGATTTGTTGCATTTTTTAGTTGAAGGAATCAACTAAAGAGTAAAACATTCATTTTAAAAAATGGGAAAATTGAGTCTCACAGAGGTTGCATTACTTGCCCAGGATTTAACAGCTAGTGAGTAAAATAAATATTATTAACAATCCTGATGTGCTCAATTGATGCCTGATGTCTAGAAGTAGGACAGCAAATCTGTTAACTCAGAACTGTTGTGGCATGTTCCCAGATAAGCCTCTTCTACAGTGAACACCCAGTCAAAATCAATGGGTCCATTACTTTGTCAACATTAAGATGATGGTTTATGGGTTATGGTATCTACCAGGGGAAAACGTATAGAGTAATATGAGTGACTTCAGAGTAAGTGGAACTAAGCAATTCTAAGCACAGTGCCATGGAGTTTTAAAGATATTCGTTGACATGCACTTTGTAGTTACTTCATAATTTTGTCATATTTTTTATTCCTGATTATTGTTACACCATAACACTCATTAAAGCACCATGAAGCCTTCTCAATCTGGGGTGGATATGGGAGACATAAAGGAATATGAATTTTGGAGCCAGACAGGCCTGGTATCTAAGCCTTAGCCACTCACTTACAGCTATGTAAAAATACTAATATATTAGTAATAAAATAAATATGTAATCATTTCAATATCTATATACATCCATATTTTAAAGAAAGGGAAAATTTTTGGACTAAGTTTTCAGTTAAGGTGGAATTTTAACTTGCCCTCCACCCCATCTTGCCCTAAATATTTTCGTTCCTTGCCCTTAAAAAAAATCTTTGGTTTTGGTAGCCCATGAAAAAATAAAAATACTTATTTTTTTGCATCAATCTGTGGCCTCATACCTTTTCATTATTGTTACCTTTAAGGCATTCCTTTCTTGTATATTCAAACTCTCTACTTGCTACTTTTTAAATAACCTTTTGAAATCACTGTCCCTCTGATCTAATAAAAATTAGCCTCATCCTCCTCTTCCCTTCTGTCATTGATCAGTAAAACAAGCACTACCATCACTATTCTGAACATTTCCTATTGTCCTTCTCCGGCTATTATAATAGCATCATCACATCTTCATTGATTTTCTCATTCACATTTTATAAAGGAAAAGCTGGTGGTCACTCTATTTCTCACCACTGTTTTACTCCTCGACCCGATTCAACCTAGCTGTCTTTCACCGAAAAGTGCCCGTGCTGAGGTCACTCATGACCCTTTAAAATCTGAGGCCAATAAACAATTTTCAGCTCTGATCTTAGGTCATCATTTTGCTACATCTGACACTGTCTTCAAAATCTTTTCTTCCTTGTTTTTTATGACTCCACACTTTCCTCGTTCTCAGTAAATCTCTTAAACACTCCTTCTGGCCACTTCCTTTGGTGAGTTTTCTTCTACCCATCCCTGAAATGCTGATAGTGTGCAGATCTTCATTATTAATCCTGTGCCTTTCTAATTCCACACATTCTCCCTGAAGAATACTATGCATTTTCTTATTTTAAACCCTCCTCTAGACACTGATGATTCTGAAATCTCTAACTTCAAACTGCATATCTTTTCCAAAGTATTGATATTTTATATCAACTTGCAAAGTACTGAAGTTTTATATTCACCTGCTTGCTGACTATCAGCACCCAGATATACCACAGGCACCTCAAACTAAGTATGCACTCATTTGGAATGCGTTATTTTTACTTTTAAGCAATTCATTCTTTTGCCTCCTTTAATTCAGTCAATAACATCCCAACTAGCAGATTTTCTCAAACTAGGACCCTAGGAGTAATCCTCATTGTCTTCTTTGTCCTTCATTCTCACTTCCAATGAGTCAAGTCCTGCTGATTTATTCTCCTAAGTAGTTTCCTAATCTAATGCTTCTCAATCTTTACTAGGTCTCATCATTACCTGGGAGCTTGAAAGAGATACCAATACCTGCTACCCATCTCAGACCAACCTGTTGTAGAGCCTTTGTTGCTGGAGCCTGGACTAGTGGTGTATTTCGACCACCTCTCTTTATGTGTGTTTGATGCAATGTTTCCTACTCTCCCACTGTCCTGTTATAATCCTTTCTTATCTTTCAATTACTATAGTAGTGTACCCACTATACCTTGCCTCTTCTTCCATTTTCCTCAACACCTTTCTCCTCACACCTACCAGTGAGATTTATCTAAAAGATTTCTCAAAAATATATCCATTTTTTATATTATTCTATAAAAGTATAGTAGGCCCCCTTTACTCACAGGGGATACGTTCTAAGACCCTCAGTGGATACCTGAAACCTTGGATAGTACTGAACCTTATATACGTTATTTTTTCCTATACATGTATATACCTATGATAAAGTTTAATTTATAAGTTAGGCACAGTGAGAGATTAACAACAGTAACTGCCAGCCACAAAAAACAATGGTGATATAGCACCTCTTGTATTATCCTGAATAGAGCTGGAACCCATTCTACTAAGTGAAATATCACAAGAATGGAAAAACAAGCACCCCATGTACTCACCATAAAACTGGTATTAACTGATCAACACTTACGTGCACATATAGTAATAACATTCATCGGGTGTCAGGCCGATGGCGGGGAGGGAATGAGTATATACACACCTAATGGGTATGTTGAGTACTGTCTGGGGGATGGACATACTTGAATCTTTGACTCAGGCGGGGCACAGGCAATATGTGTGACCTAAACATTTGTACCCCCATAATATGCTGAAATAAAAAAAATTAAAATTAAAAAAACAACAATACCTAATAATTCATATAATTACTAATGTCTTCAAATATTTGGCCCTTGCCTTTCTCTCCTCCTTCACAATTGTTACCTGAGATAGTCTATTGCCAGCAAGGTATTTCTTATTCATATACTTTTACTTATCTTCTTTCTTTCTTTCGCCTCATTTTTTTTTTCTTCTCTTCCTATTGTCCTCTAATACTTGCCTCTCAGCCTGTCATTTGGCTTACTAAATCTTGCCAATGAATTAAGTTCCAGCCAGCCCATCTCCTCTGAGAAGTGTCCCCAGGTCACCCTGATTCTACATTAGGTTAGGTCCCCTCCACCATGCTCACTTTTATAATTAAACTTGCCTCAATATATGTAATCATTTATACATGTACTTGTTTTTCCTACCAGAACTACTTGAGAGCTGGGATTGAGGACTCATTACTTTGTGAATTTCCAGCACCTACTACAGTACTGTAGTGTCTGTAATTTGTTAAATGACTGAATGAATTCTTGAATCAATTAATGCATAAATTTGCCCATTTTTCTGTTTTTATCAGAATATTATATCTGTCTGGACTTGATGCCTACAGCTGTGAATAGGTGAACATGTCCTTGGGAGGTTCTCCTTCCTCGGGCCCCTCACATATTCCAAGTTCATTGTATTCAATCTTATCTCGAACAGTATCTTCTTATTATACATATTTTGTAAAGCCATATTTATTATCTTGAATTACATCCATAAGTAATATGGTTTATGTAAACACTTCATTTAAAAATACCATATTAATGCTCTAACTAAAATTATAAAGAATAAATAAGAGGAAAGTAATACATAATAAGATAATTTCAATATGTAAAACCTTTCAGACTGGTACACCAGAGGTCATATGAAGCAGGGGTGCATAAGTAGATGCATTAAAAATGTGGCATTCATAAATGCAGACTGATGGTGGTATGTTATGCTCATGAAACAAAATGATGAGCGGAATTATCACCAGCAGTGATACTTATTTCTGAATTTGGGAACAATCCTTGTTAAAGGGTTCAAATTAACGATATAACTTAGACTTTGATTGTGTAACTGCAAAGGTCAAAGGTCATTATATACTAATGGCAAACAATTTCTGCTGATATTTAAAATGGAATTAGACTATAGGCTCAAATAAACTTTTTTCTGAATCTCTAGCAAGGCATTTGAAAGTCAGGAAGCGAATGGGTAATTCTTTGTTCTATTCGACTGTCCACATAGCAGGACATTTAGCATTTCTATACCGCCCATTAAATGACATTAGTGAAGCACAATCATTGGATAACAAAATTTACTGTGCTCATTCTATCTGCATTTGATAAACTAACCCATGCTAAGTTGTGGCTGATTAATAACAATCCAGGCTGGAAGTGCCAAGCTCTGCAGAAGGCATGTTAGGGAGGCAGCTTTACATTGCTAGCCAGAGGGCAAAGAGGAGTATGTGGGAGGTTTTCCTGTCCTACACTTTATAACTAATAGCCATTGTTAAGAAAGGTCTCAGCATTACTAAGTCTACTTAAAGCTTTGATTTGTATAGGTCAAGGAGTGGGTTTGTGAGTTTTAGAACCCCCTTAAACCAACAACCTAATACAATGTCATCATCAATTAACAGTTTTAAATGACAAATAATTGCAAAGATAAGCATATGCAGAACAAATATGAAAAATTATAATCCCACAGTAATCATGTAAGATCAAGGAATTGCACATTAAATGCTTGTTGTATTTTTTAGGTGGCATTAACTCCAGAGCTTGATTTAGCTAAGAGTGCTTCTGAGTCTGTATAAATATAAATAAGGAATTCTACAAATCTTTGGAATTTATTTTAACCTTTGTATCTATAGCTTTGTAGTAGAGTGCTCTGAGGGGTTTAGCTGTAATTAATACTACTCTTACCATGACCCATTTTTAGCTGAAAGTTAGTCTTTCCTAGGCTTACCTGAGAAATAAAAGCCTAAAAGCTTTCCAAATCTCAGCTAAAACCAAATCTCAGCTACACATTTCTCAGCAGTGAGATTTAAGAATGCCCCTGTTCCAAAAATCTCAAGTTCTAATTTCTCTCATGTAATAATTTACTCATCCCTCTTGTAATAAAGACCATTTTAAACTGTTTTAAGGAATTCTACAAGTTCCCTCAGAAGGGTTTTTTGTTGTTGTTGTTTCTATTTTTCCCCCCTGTGATTATGGTAAATCAGCCTTAGATTCCAGCAGAGCTCTTAAGTATTTCACAAAGCCCTTACCCACTTCTGATTCTTCATCTAAACAAGGGTTCTTGGAAAACTGCATTTCTGTAGACAAAGCGTTCCAAGGGCAGAGAATGATGGTAGAAGATGTAATAAATTGAATAGTGGACGACACAAAAGTAGAGAGCTCAAATGCCTTTATTGCTTTTTTTCATGGTAAATCAGATTAAAAAATTAATCAAGGAAAAAGTTAATCAAGGTCCCTACCATCTAAAACCCTGTGATAGTCAACAAGATGAGGATTGATTTAAAGATTTAAATGCAAACCATTATTTTTTGGGGGTCCTTCTAGAAAAGCCGTTCAAACAATAACACAATCTTTGATAGTTCGATCAATACTAGTTTAAGCAAAGATAAACCTAGCTGCACAAAATGTCGATTTGGTACACAAAGGGGTCAGTTTGGAGGCTTCTAAACAATTTTTCCTACAACCAAAATATTTCATTCTGCCACTTCAAGAGAGATCAATGTGCAGACACATGCTATCTGTTTTGCTGAAGATTCAGCCAGAAGAAAATATACCTACTATGGGATTTAAACCAAGATGAAATACAACAATCACAAACACTGGCAAGTATCAGTCACTTGGAAAAATATATTGATCACATGCCTCCTGTGAATAGGTGCCTGACCAAGGCAATCTGGACATGCATATGAACTGGAAGACACAGAAGCTGGCTTTGGGGGGTACATAATAGAGTATAAGAAACATAGGAAAATTCTGGCTCATGGGAAAATGTGCAAAGAAGTGCACAGTTAAATAGCCCAGAGTTATAATGAAAGTGCTAAGGGGGCAATACATGAGAATTAAATTGAATGATATGCAGTTAATCATGTAAAAATTCCTGGGCAATATAGGGTGTAAACTAGATTTTAAAAGACATGTCATAGATTAATGGTCAGGAATGATTAGATTTGGTGCATCCAATAAATTTACTGAGCATGGTTTGGTTCAAAAATTACTGGACTTCTACATATGAGATCCTCTAGAGGCTCTGGGACTGCAGAGATGAGTTAAGAACTGGTCATTCTCAGGGAGCTCATAGTCTGTTCTGGCAAGAGAAAAGAATTGGAGACAGGATTTCTCAGAACTCTATTGTGCTCTTTATAAATTAGTAAATATTGGGAACTGCAGGTTGTGGAACACAGATCTATAGGTACTCCGGCCTCACAGTTCTTGAAGGGGCTTAACAACTTCCAAAAACTATTGCTTAAAGCTGATGTTCAGTCCTATCAATGTCTCTGCCTCCTAACCTCTCTTTGAGTTTTGTTTTCCCAATAAAATCCAGTCTATCAGTGTTCTTAATTGGGATAAATAAAGGAAGAAAACCTCATGCTTTTCCGTATGCTTTAATTTTTTCCCTATAACATACACTTGATAGGCAACCACATGGACAAAACTGTGTATTATTCTAATCCATATAATCAAACTTAGTATAGCTTCAGAGGTGTGGTTTAACAAATTATTTGCACAATGTTCTGTGGAAAAAGGAAAATGGAAGGAAAAAAACCTTTGGAAAAGATATTAATTTTTTTTTTAAGTAACAAATTCATCCCATAAATATAAATGATTATATTATTTGGAATATTATTTTGGTTTAGAAAATATTACTTTTAATTTAAAATGTTATTTATAGTAGCATTTATAAAACAGGGAGAGATATATAGAACAAATCTTTATTCATGAGGCAATTTAATCACTTTTTACCTAAATCAATTCTGCTATTGTCTTTGCTGTCTCTTAGTTTTCATGTTAGACCTAGTAAGACAATATACAGTCCCAGTTCCAACACCTGGATGAAGGTGGGGGTCTCCAATATCCTTAGGCTTACCACAACCTAATGGTTCTCAAAATAAACTATCCACCTAGCTGCTAGTATCCATTGTTCCTGAGGCATCCCTGAGAGCTCGCATAGCTTTTTCCCTTAACTCGTTTTATTATTTCTCTATTTCTGCACAATAAATTATCACAAATTAAGTGGCTGAAAACAACACATGTATTATCTCATAGTTCTGTGGGTCATAAACCTGGGCCTGTAATCCTAGCACCCTGGGAGGCCGAGGCGGGTGGATCCTTTGAGCTCAGGAGTTCGAGACCAGCCTCAGCAAGAGCAAGACCCTGTCTCTACTAAAAATAGAAAGAAATTAGCTGGACAACTAGAAATATATACAAAAAGTTAGCTGGGCTTAGTGGCACATGTCGGTAGTCCCAGCTACTCAGGAAGCTGAGGCAGAAGGATTGCTTGAGCCCAGGAGTTTGAGGTTGCTGTGAGCTAGGCTGATGCCACAGCACTCTAACCCAGTCAACAGAGGGAGACTCTGTCTCCAAAAAAAAAAAAAAAAAAAAAAAAAAAAAACCTGGATTAGCTAGGGCTTCTGCTCAGGGTTATGCCAAAATGGAACCCAAGTGTAGGCTGGGGCTACCATCTCATCTGTGGCTCTAGATCCTCTTCCAAACTCATTCAGATATTGGCAAAATTCAGTTCCTTATGGTTGTAGGATTGAGGTTCCTGTTTTCTTGCTAGCTAAAGGTCACTCTTAAATTATAGAGGCCACCTTTGGATCTTAGCTGACCCTCTCACACCATGGCAGCTTACTTTCTCAGTCAAGAGAAAAACCTCTATTCAGTTAGCTACAAACAAAGAGTCTTATATAATACAACACAATCATGAGAATGGCAATCACACCATCATTGCTATATAACCTAACTTAATCAAGGGAGCTACTATCCCATTATACTCCAGAGCAGGAGATTATACATTAGGGGGCATGAATTTTGGAGCCATCCTAGAATTCTCCCCAGCAATGTGAGCTTCTTCTGTTTGACAGTGGTTTTGACTTGATTTTCATGTACTCCTTCCTTTTTGAACATGTATAATTAGATCTATAAATAAATTGATAATGGAATTTATGAGATAGTAGGGTTTTCTCTTTTTGTCAATAAATATTTATTTTCTAGTATGTTAAACTCTGTGAAAATCATTATCATATAAATTATCCTCAGCCTTGTGGGACATACATTATTGCTTTCTCTTTGATGGTGAAGAAAGTAAAACATGGGGTGTAGTTTTTACAAGGCACACCAAAGTTTAGAATCCAGACTCCTTCTGTCTTTTGAAATCTTACATTGCTTCCACTCCATCACTGCTTCTATGGTGTTTTCAAGGATGTTATTGAGGACAAAGGTAAATAATGAAACAAAAGAGCTTTGAGTTCTCACGGAGTCAAAAGACCACAGAAGTATAAAATATACATTGCAAGGAGAACTCTCTTTGAAATAATTTAACTGGTTAAGTAACTTCTATGCCTATTTTAGGCAGGATTACCAGAAAGGAGGATTGATTCTTATCAAATAAATTGGGCCATCAATTCTGATGATCATATATATGGTTATATTATATGGTTTAGACAATATGGTTAAAATTTTTATTGAAATACATTATTTATGTTAACATGTAATTGGTTTATTTATTGTTATTTTAAATAATTTAATAGTATTTGATTAGTTTTATTTTCAATATGAAAAATATCAATAAATAATAACCACATAAACAGCTTTTAAGATATCCAATATTTTTGAAGAGTGTAAATGTTTTCTGACAACAAATGTTTGAGAAATGCTACTTAGAATTCTTCCTGATAAATTTTTACAGCCCCAGTGTGAGGATGGCCTTGCACAACAGAAATAAATGGTTTGAGCTCAGGTTCCAGGAAGCCTTGAGGCTAGCTGCCCAGCACCAAGAGAATTTGCTCAGCCTTCCTGGTTGTGGGAATTTGAAAATGTGCACTGTTCCTCCCCATCCTCCTCCCAACTTGAAAAAGAAAAGACTGAGTTTAGGGAAAGGTGAGCTTGGAGAAAGTGAGCCAGCAGTTCCACAGAGTTCTTTGGTGTCAAGGGAGGCGCCTCCAAAGTCACTCTTTGAACCATCCTGGCTGTTTCTACACTGACTGAGAATACACTTTGTTTCATGTGAACATTTTTACTTTTCATTTTCTTTTCACATTGCTTTATTGTTATTTCTTTACTGCCTCAAGCTGGGTTAATTGAAATCTCTTTATTCCTCAGTAGTTGTGCTGGGGTACTTGCTAGTCATCTGGGGGTTACATACCCTATTTCCAGTATTTTTTGTGGTTACATTTATAGAATTTTCAAAATGTGTATAAATGCATATTTTCTAGCAATGTCAAGAAATAATATAATAGTTTCAATGACTACCATCCAAATAGCACAAGAAAATTTGACCATTTTTATTTACTATTCTGAACTCTTGTTTTGATAAAGCCTCCCAGAATGTAACTTTCATACTAGTTTACATTTTCTCTACTTTCTTACCAATCATTTCTTCAAAATTACACTAATTTTCACATCTGTCCTATTGATAATTATTTATACCTATGTCCAGGTTAACTTCTTTTAGAGTTTTTGATTTATTTTTCAGTAGAGAATATTAATATTTTCAATTTATTCTTTCAAACAGAGTTCATGGGGGGGTCACATTTTAAAGGGTTTCTATTATTGAAACTATCTTTACTCTTTTTTGCATACTAGAATGATAGTTCTAAAGAGGAGAGTACGGGTTTATTTGGGATGGGGTAGAGTTTTTCCATATATTGTTCCATGTTCACTACTTCTTGTCCTGGATCATAAATGTACCTTAGCTCTTAACACTACCATCTTATTTACCCCAATGCCACTCTGGAAACTTCTCTCTTGTGATAGCCTGGATTTAAAAGGAAAAACAAACAAACATGCAAACAAACAAAAACAATTAAAAGCTTCAGTTTAGCCTGGGGACAAACACTAGAAGTAGCTGCTCTGAGATGCAGGAGCTGGTTTGGCAGTTCCTTCATTGACTGTATTTCGTAGAACGTAGAACTGAAGACATCATCAGTTATGAGGCATATCAATATCCTAAACCACCACAAAGAAAAATTGCTGCCAATTAAAGTATGACATTGCATGATTTTAAGACACACTGAAATTATTAAATAAATGCCACAGTGTGAAAAATTGCAAAGTTAAGAATTAATGAAATGTGATAATTATCCGGTTGGGTGTTCAAAGCCCTCTGTTCTCTCTCCCCAGATTTTGCTATAGGGTATTTTGCAGAATCTATTCCTGAGAATTTCTGGGGAAAGCACTGTATTTTCTTGAAGACCTCCTCCTCTAACTCCTTCTTTAATGCTGTTGGATTTAGCTGTCTATCTTATTCCATTTGCTTTGTAACTTCTCCAAATTTCTAATTGATGTATTTATGGCAACCCTTCTAGTCTAGCAGCGTTGCTGTGGATTTGTTTTATATGTACTCTGTCATTTCAATTGGCATGTTTTTATTGACTCATTTTGAACAATAACCAGACTTTTTCAATATATTATCTCTGAATATTCTTATTTGATATGTGTAAACTATGCTTCTTTACCTATCCACACCCTTTCTTCATACAAGACATTAGGCAACAAGCCAACAATGATTTTCATCTCAGAGACAGGAGGCTTTATTCCTCCAGGCAAAATTTTATTTTAAAATCATTACTTCCTCAGCCAGGAGCTCAAGTTTTCATAATTGACAGTAAAACACAGACATCCTTTAATTCAAAACTTACATAATATCAACATCCAAGCGAGGAAGTATACTCAGACTTTCTGCCTTAAATGTGTTGCAGCAACCAGCAACATTCCTCCCAATTCACTCTAGAATATAAATTATATGGGCAACTGAAATACATTTTAAATATACATTTTTTCAAATCTGGTGTTTTTCTTGGAACTGTTATTTTCATAGTACATGATACTCAACTATGCCTTCTCAACACCTCAGATGATGTTTAAACCTGACCTCATGAATAATTCAGAAATATCAAACTACTCCAAGAAGGCACTTTTTCCTTTGGATGTAGCTTCATACACACAAATAATTTCAAATGTTTTAATGCTTATCTTGTATATGTAAGTTTTTATTTCTTTATATATATTTTCCTTCATTTACTAAAAAAAGTTATAGAAAAATTCACACAACATAAAATATTTGAGGAAAATTTGTTCATGGAGGGAAAGGAATATAGATGGCAAAATAAAATTAAGCCAAGTTTAAGTTTAGTACAAAAAGTACATTCTCAATTTTGGGGTGAGGGGGGAAAGGTTAGGAATAGATCACAAATGCACCTGCTCAACTAGTTAAGAGCATTACTCTCATCTACTAATAGCTACCCTTTGTACAGTAACTTTTGATAAGATGATTAGTTTGAATGAATGAAGTAGTTGAGTTGGACATGTTATTGTTAGAATCCCAGTTCTTCCACTTACTATCTAAAACCTTGGCCATATTTCTTAACCTGTGCAAGCCTTTATTTTCTTTTCCCAAACTGCTGAATAATACTACTACTTTACTCATAGGTTTGTTATAAAGTTTAAATAAAGTAATGCTTGTAGAGCTCTTGATAGTTTCTGACACATAAAACTCCCTAAATATAAGGTCTTACCAATATCACTGTGTTTGAGATAAAAATATGGAGAGGAACAACAGTTAAAATGCCAGATATTTTTTGTAAAAAAGAAAAGTTAGGTTCACTTTAGAACAGAGATACTGCCTAATTTTAGGCTCTAGGTATAATCTGCTATTATGAATTTGGCAAAGTTTTATACTACTGTTGATAATTCTCACTCCAATAATTCTCACTTGTAGAGAATGAATAAAAAATGAAGGTGCATAATGGAGGCACCACTGAAGCATATGGAATAGCCCTGAAGTTTTCACCAACTGGTAGTTGCCTGGTTTGGAAAATATTTCTTATCTAGATTACAGAACTCCTCGATATTTAATTATAGGATTTAAAAAACTTATTTTATTTTCTCTTTTTATCGTATCCTTCTATTTCTTCTTTGTACTGAGAACTGGAAGAATTCAAGTGTTGGTGACAGACCACGGATTTGAATGGTAAAAAAATATGTATTAATAGAGGTCACATTAGCAACATACATACTATGAAACTATTAAAATTTGACAAGAATGGGATGATTATTTTGAAGGTCTGGATTGTAAATTTGTTCTATTTTAGGATGATAATGGCATTCTCATAAACTTTATTTTCTATAGTAATTCCATTGAATTCAGCATTCTTTAGTTCTTTATTTAACATCTTATATGATAGACAACGGTGGGCAGTATTCATTGATTCTGGCTTTGGTAGTATAATTAAATGTGGATGTATGTTCCTGAGAAATCAAGCCATCTACTAGAGATTTTAGGTTAATAAAAGTAATTAATATACTAATTCACTATTGGCCTAGACTGAGGAATAATCTCAAGCTCAGAACAAGATTATTTTTATGTGATAATGCCAAGCACATTCTAATTTGACAAATGTTATCCAAATTTGACTTGCATTCAAATTTGATAAGCACACTTTAACATGTAGTAGTATGGTTGCTTTATAAGATTCTGGAGAGAAAGCAAAGATAAACAAGAAATGGGTTTTATTCTGGAGAAGTTCACATCCTTTATAGCCACAAGATAAATCTACCAACTAAAAGCACTGTTCCAAAAAGTTTGCAGTGTTTGTGCTCTGTTTCATACTGTTCCCCCTTACACATACCTACAGACAAATGAAAATGTTTCTAGTTCACAGCCTGAAAAGTACTGGGAAAATATCTTCACAAATCATAAACCACAGTGATGCATTGTTTTCCTCATTTATCAGTTTCTTTGTAAATATAATATGATCAAATCAACTGATGCATGTTTAAAATGACAATATGTTAATTGAATGACCAGTTTCACAACTGACTTCACTACTTTCTCATGGCTTGGTAGCAATTGGAAAAAAAAAAAGTGTTTCTTATGCTTATAATGACAGGTAAATTAGTGTCCAGGATTCATTCTGCATGAGAATGCTTCAGTTTAGCCAAAACTCTATCCTGGCCCAAGCAAAGAAACTATCCAAGTTTGTGGATCAGAAACTATGGGAGAAAAATGACGTTTAATAGCCAGAGTTCCAGCTTTCTGGGATCCCTTTGTTGGTTTTATTCCAGGGACAAATGCAAGATCATAGTTGGCTGTCCAACACTGGCAAGAAAAGATGGACAAGGTAAAACACTGATAAGTCTTCTGAAGCCTTCACTGCATGGGACCTATATTTCTGGACTTCTATACTATTCCAGTGGATGGATGGATGGATAGACAGATAAATGGACATTTTTTTCTGATTAAAAGTCGTGCATTTTTTCTTATTATTATTTAAGATGGACCTGCTCCTTTTGCTTTCTGTAAATCCATAGCAACACTGGACCTGAAAGTTTAGTAAACATAAAAATTACCTGGAGAATTTGTGACAAAGGTCTATGCATGGGTCCTATTTAACAAGTTTCTAATTAGTAAATTTGGGGTATGGCTAGCGTTTCTCATGCAGGTGTATTGAGTTTCATATTTTGAGGACAAAAATGAGTAAATTAAAAAAAAGAAAATATGGACTGGTGGAAAGGAATGATTTAGATACTAAGATCTGAGTTTACAGCATAGCTGCTGTTTCATGGGCAGTTACAGTAAGTAGCAAGCAATTACAGAGAAAGCATAAATATGGCCTCTCGCTTGTCAATGTTGCATAGCCCCCACCTTGTTTAATTAACTTTTTAATTACAGAAACAAATTATTTTGCCTACATGTATCCCACTATTCAAATAATCCCTATAACCTCATTTATCAGGCAGGCTTCCATGACATAGAAGTAGAGTTGAGAGTAACTCATATAATGTGGCTGTTGATGGGATTTGGGGAATAACTATAGCAGTCATTATGGCATTAAGAATAAACTGTAATTTAAGCAGTGGATCTCAAATTTATCTCAACATTGGAATCACCTAGAGAAAACAATGCATTGATTCCTAAATTGCACCTCCAGCGATTCTAATTTAATTGGTGTAGGGCGCAGTGTGTACATCACATTTTTTAAATTGTCCCAGGTGATTCTAACACATGACCAAATTTGGGGACTACTACTTAGAGCCAATACCTTACCCCAACAGAAACAAATTACCAATAATAGACAGTGGTAAGATTTCTCCAGCAAATGTTCATGATTGTTTTACCGTTTTAACTACTTTTAAACATATTATGAAAGTAAGTTGTGTTCGTTTTGCTTGGAATTAACCCCATGCTACTAAATTCAGCTAAGAGTTAATTTTGTTTCTTCTTCATGTGTTTGGCTTCTAGTAAGAGTGAAATAAGTTTGATCTAGCGAGCAGACATCTCTCTCTGTCCTTTTAAGAACTAAAGCAAAAGACCAGCCAGCCCTGATGACAAAGTGAGAACCAGAATACTGACTCTTTTGAGTAAAGCAGTAGTTGTCAGTTTCTGGGCTTCTTAATGAAAGATTTCTGAATAGAGAGATTGAAAATGACATTTTATACTGGAGTTTCTTGCTTCTTTCAGTTAGCTTGACTTTCTAAATTTGATGGTGAGGAGATAGATATCTTAAACAATTTTTAACAACTCAGGCAGAACTCATTTTTTTGCATGTCATAAAATAAATTAGGCTGAAGAGGATGCATTTTTAAATCAAAAAGCTCCATTCAAGAATTTTGGGATATCTTGTTAAAAGCAATATTTTGCAACAAACTGAAATTTTTCTAAACTTATTTTTATTCTTTCGTCATCATCTGAATTTATATCTCAATTCTTGGTTGAGCTATCAATTTCTGTTTTCTAAAATTTGATGGAAAGTCCTTCAAGCAAACCTTACATAAAGATATATGAAATACATAATTAAATACTTTTACATGTTACAAGACTACAATCAGTTATTGAGCATGTAATTCAACTTAAGGAGTGCTTTTTTGTTTGTTTGTTTATTTATTTTTGAGACAGAGTGTTGCCCTGTCTTTGTCCTGGGCTAAAGTGTAGTGGTGCAATCATAGCTCACAGCAACCTCAAACTCCTGGGCTCAGGCAGTCCTCCTGCTTCAGCCTCTCAAGTAGCTGGGACTACAAGTATGTGCCACAATGCCTGGATAATTTTTTTCCATTTTTAGTAGAGATAGGCTCTTGCTCTTCCTCAGACTCCTGAGGTCTCAGACTCCTGAGTTCAAGCAATCCTCCCACCTCAGCCTCCTACAGTGCTAGGATTATAGGTGTGAGCCACCATGCCCAGCCATTAAAGAGTTTTTTAGAAATGAGTTCTTGGCACAAAGAAAGATACGTGTGAATTCAGTGTTGGCAACTTTTAATCTTTCCAAAGTTCTGTTTCTGATTTTCAACAAATGATTATAAATTTGTCTCCATAATCCATTAGCACTTAAAAGTTTAGAAAATTAAGTAATATCTTTGTGCCTCAGTTGTCTTAACCATTGATTATGAATGACCACAGATTTGTAGCAAGGGTTGATTGAGTTGATATTGAAAGATACCTTGTGATCTATTACCAATATTTTTAAATCTGTGTACCATACTGGTCTTTAGAGGTATTAGAAAAGAAAGGTCTTTGCCGTATAGACAATTTGTAAGAAACATAGGAGAAAGGGAATCTGGCCTTGGTATCCAGCAGACAGCAGACAAATATTGCTTGCAGATGACTAAATACTGTCATTTGTAACTTGCAGAATATTACCTTATAGAAAATATCCAATTGAAATTCAAAAGTAGCTAGGAGATTCACAGTTGGAAAATTTGAAAGATAGCTTTTTTTTTTTACTCCTCCAGAAGATCAGTGCTGCATCCCAGACTTACCAATACTTTCAACTTTTCATTCATTCTCTGTAGATAAGAAGTGCTATCAAAGGTGGTAAGTTCACAAGTCAAACTCGTCCCATCAATCAACTTTACTGAGTTCAGGAAAGGTCTCTTCACTCTGACTCGCCCAGATGGTGAGTTGTTTTAATGTGGATTTCCTAGTCCTAACCTCTTTTCTTAATCAATTGATATATTTCTTAATCTGGGAAATGATAAGTGTTAAAGTGTTTTTAAATCTAAATCTAAATGTGTTACTTAAGTTAAAAAAATAAAGCCACACAAATTAATCAATGATTATGAACTTAATATTTAGTATATAAAGATGCATAGGACAATATGGGCTTCATCTTAATAGAGAAAACACAAAAACAAACACATACAAAAAATACAATTTATTAAATGCTATACTTGAGGGTAAATTCAAGGTTTATTAGTAATGCAAAAGGAAAAGAAAGTATTTAGTACTCAGTAAGCAGGAGAAACAACAGTAATTTATTTGTTTGGTGGTATCATAGACTGATGAGAAATCCCTCTCTCCCATGACATTGTTATCTCTTGAAACAAATAGCTGACAAAGTGTGACATTGTAGCTACTCTACAGACTTAGACATTAAGTAACTGTGATAAACAGAGCTCCCTTGCTTATTTGTGATAGCCAGGTAGCATGAACAAGAAAAAAAATATTTTTAAACTATTACAAATTTGAGATTGTTTATTACTGCATCATTACTTAGCCCAATGCTACTCCAACATTTATGTGTGTATGAATTACCTGGGAACTTTGTGAAAACATGCATCTTAATTCAGTAGATCTCAGGAGAAATTCTATATTCCCTCAGTACTGTCGTCTTTGAGTTGAAACTTGGTGGGAATGTTTGAACCTCCTGTACCTGGATGTCCGTATTTTTCCCACGATTTGGGAAGTGTTTTGGCATTATTTCTTTAAGTAAGTTTTCTGCCCCATTCTCTCTTTTCTCTTACTAAGACTTCTAATATCTATGTAATATTCCTCATGATGGTGTACCATCAATCCCATGAGTTTTCTTCATTCATTCTTATTTCTTTTTTTCTCCTCTGACTGGATAATTTTAAGTGAACTATCATAGAGTTCACAAGTTCTTTTGTCTGCTTGACCAAGTGTGCTGGTGAGGTTCTCCATTGCATTGTTGAAGTTCTCCATTACATTTTTCATTTCATTCATTTTATTCTTCAGCTTCAAAGTTTATTTATTTTTTAAAAATGATTTACCTATCTATTTTGAACTTCTCAATTGCTTGTGTATTGATTTCCTGATTTCATTAAGTTGTCTATCTGTGTCTTTGGGCAGCTCATTAAACCTCTTGAAAACAATTATTTTAAATTTTTGTCAGGCAACTTGCAGATCTCCATTTATCTGGGATTGGTTACTGAAAAAATGTTGTTTTTTCTTTGGTGTTTTCCTGTTTTCTCTCTCTCTCTCTCTGTGTGTGTGTGTGTGTGTGTGTGTGTGTGTGTTTGGAAGTCTTGCATTGGTGTCTTTGAATGGGAAGAAAGTTATCTCCTCCAGACTTTACTGACTGGCATCTTCAATGCCTCAATTCTTGGATTTTTTGCTCCAATGGTGCACTGGAATTTTCCGCTGGACTCTGACTCCCAAAAAGATACTCTCATCCATAAGTGGTTGTTAAAAATCAATGTACTGTGGGGAGGTGATGGTAGAAAACCCGCATTCTGCCATTTGGCTGAGTTCACACAGAGCAAAAGTGCATTACGTAGTGATTATGGCAGTTATTCTTAGCATTTTCATTGGAAATGCTTCCCTCGAAAAACTCCCTTATCCTAGAGGCATTTTGAGGTGGGAGAGGATCAGATGGGGTGCTTTATTTTTCTATCAATGTCTTACGGTAAAATATGTACAAAAATAGGTATGAATGATACTTTTGTGATAATGATATGATCATATATGCTTTTTTACTATTCAACAATTTGCAATTAAAATAATTTGCAATTTATTTTAAACCATTTTATTCCAGTCAGCCAAAATGTACCTGCTTTTTAAATATAAAATAGAATGGAGTTCTTAGATATCATTGGAGTCAAAATAATGGAATAAAATGTGTGAGTATTTATGTCTTTTATTACTGGGGATGTTCTATGCATGAATTTAGAAAGCTGCTTTTCCTCGATGCTTCTTGTGCAAATGCTTCTGATTTAGACCCTGTTCTTGCTAAGATATAATCATTAAAAGAAAATGTTTATTTTTTTAAAGAAATGACCCTCAGTATGTCTGTATATCTTTCTACATGGTTTTCTTAAACTATCCAACCAGGCTTAATAAAACTCCAATAAATCAGTATTAGGGGGGCCAGGCATCTTATTTTTCTAAACCTACAAAAACAAAGATGGTTTGTTTTCCTAGGCTTATAAGTCAAAGATTCAGCAGTTTTACTGTTCCATTGACAGCTTGAACATCTGGCTTTAGGACATTTCAATATATCTACTGAAGTAAATTAGTCAAAGATACTAGGATTACTATTTCATCTAGTTATCCTAATTGTATCTTGCTGCCATTAAAAAAATGAATTACTGTGTCCTCAGGAATATACATCTGGACAGATGTGGAAAGAATGTCTCATCCCAGGGGCTATAGACCTAATTGAGCTGAAGTATTTCTAACTTTCACTTAACACTTATTAACATATGAAATGAAGTATGTTCCCAAGAATAACTGGGATTTGAGGGCTTTATTATTTTCATTTGAGCAGAACATAACATTAGTTTTCCTTCATAATGCTCCTTAAAGTAAGCAACAAAAACAATTTGAATGGAAACATTACAGAACTCTGCCTTAATATTGATTTTAGTGGCCAAAGTCGTTAATATACTATGATCTCCTTTGCGTTTTGCAACCATATTATCACTGAGTTAGTATTAGTGATGACGATTAATCCAGCTTCCTGCTTAGCTTCTTGATACTGCCCCACATCTAATCTCAGAAATGTTTTCACCTTATAGATGTGGAAATTGAAACCTACATTCATTCATTCATTCATTCAACAGACGCTTATTTAGTGCTTGCTATTTGCCAAGTACTGCCAGTAAGGCTGTAATATAGCAGTGGAAATAAAACATCAATCTGTTCACATGGAGCTTTCATTCTAAGGTGTGGTGTAGGTTCATGTAGTAAACAGTTAAACAAATAGATATGAAACATACTTTTATATAGATATCAATGCCTTGAAAAACAAAAATGGAATAGTAATGTGATGAAAGAATAAAGAGGATTAAGAAGGGATGGGCAAGGAAGGCCTCTTTAAAGAACAGATGTTTGAGTTCTGACCTGAAAGACCAAAAGAAAACAGTAAACAGAGGGAAAGCTTGAGAATTTAAGGACTGACTGGATTTGCCATTAAAGAGAGACAAGAGAATATAGCAAAGATAAAAACAAGCAATAAATAAATAAATAACGAGACATACACAGTCATAATTAGTGTTTTTGCTCACATTTCTCTATTTTCCATCTCTAATTGTGTCCTTATTTCAAGAGCCAAAGTAAACAGATTTATAGACCCTCCCTTAAGCCCCATCTTTAGTCTTTCCCAAAATTAATTGCTTCTAATAGGTTTTCTTTTTAGCATTTTTTAATGAATTTTCTGTGAATGAAAACTTCACCAACTCCCCCCCCCAAAAAAAAAAAAACACCTCTTTCTAAATGTTTTCAACAAATAGATCAATCCCTACATTTGGTTCTGGAACTTGCCTTTTTCAGCTAAAGTGTCCTTAAATCTTAGAGACTAATGCATATCAATGCAGCTAAGCCTACACTAGTCCTCTTAATTATTCATAATATTCCAAAGTATGAATATATTATTAAATTTAAATATTTCCCCATTGGTTAGCATTCAATTTTTTTTCCAATATTAACTATTTAAAGTGATGCTGCAATTAATATTCCTAAATGTATATCTTTATCCCATTTTCAAGTATTTCCTTAAGAACAGAGTTATAGACATAGAATTTTTAAATGAAAGGATATGTAAAATTTTGAATTGGGTAGACTGTCAGTTTTTATCAATAAAAACTCACAGTTTTCATTTTTAGCCATCAGGAGTAAGAGTGGTATTTCCTCCACAGCCTTTCTGTGGCTATTGTCAGTTATATACAGTTGACCCAAATGAAAAGTTAACACATAGTAAATTGTTGTTTGATTAGCATTCTCTTAGTACCATTGAGCTTCTTTTTGTGCATTGATGATTTATGTTTTATTCTATACATATTTTCTTCTGTAATTTACCTATTTTATTTTTTCTTTGCTCATTTGACAATAAGCTTTCATTTACTTATTAAAAAGTTAAAACTCTATATGGAGCTTTCTATCAACCCCCCCTTTAAAAAGAATTTACATTTTAAATGTACAAGCATCTAAACTTAAACATGTTTTATTGATTTTCTTGATCACAAATGTATCTCATGCCTTCATCTTTCCTCTTTTTGTGGAAACATAGTTTTGTTTGTTTGTTTGTTTGTTTTTTTAATGCACCTAAAGTAATCCTTCCAGAAATGTGTTTGTGGTCATAAACTTTCTGAGTCTTTACAAATATGTGAATATATTATTTTGCTCTCTCATATGAATACTAGTATTGTGTAGTATAGAATTATGTTTAAAAGCATTTTCCCTCCGAAAGTAGCAAATATTATTTCTACTGTTTGCCAGCATTTGATATTGCTATTTTGTTGCTCATTCCTTTGTAGATAACTTGAGTTCCTTTTCTTTCTGGATATTTTTTGGGTATCTTTACTGCTGGCATAAGGAAATGTCATCATAATGTATATACCTAAATGTTTGGATTGGATTTTTTTTTAACTCAACTCTGTGGTCATTATGTGGGCTCATTCAGTACGAATACTCATGTGCCTCTTCAGCTATCAGAAGTATTTTATTAAGCATTTGATTATACTTTTTTATTGTTCCTCGTTTTAGAAAGTCTATCAGATACTGGAATATACATTTTGTCAACTTTACCTTTGAAATTGTTTTCTCTCCTATCACATTGTTTAGACTTTTTTATGCTATATTCTTTGTCTTGGTTTGATTATTTAGATAACTCATTTGTGGTCTTGAATAGTTTCTTTAATGTTATTCAATCCTGATTTGTTCTTTTTTTTTTTTTGTTATAAGCTATTTTTATTTATTTTTATTTTTTTATAGTATTCATTTTTATTTCAGCTTATTATGGGGGTACAAAAGTTCTGGTTAGATATATTGCCCATGTCCCTCACATTCCCCCGAGTCTGAGCATCAAGTGTGTCCATTCCCCAGACAGTGCACATCGCACTCTTCTTGTAGGTATACACCCATCCCTACCCCACCCCCATCCCCCAAGTCAGAACTTCAAGCGTGCCCATTCCCCAGACAGTGCACATTGCACTCATCATGTAGGTATACACCCATCCCCTCCCCCCACCCCCCACCTCTGTCCAATACACAATTGGTGTTATTCCCAAATGTGCACTTAGGTGATGATCAGGGAAACCAATTTTCTGGTGAGTACATGTGGTGCTTATTTTTCCATTC
>CM052441.1:125160846-125214883 GCA_028533085.1 Varecia variegata
CAGAACTTCAAGCGTGCCCATTCCCCAGACAGTGCACATTGCACTCATCATGTAGGTATACACCCATCCCCTCCCCCCACCCCCCACCTCTGTCCAATACACAATTGGTGTTATTCCCAAATGTGCACTTAGGTGATGATCAGGGAAACCAATTTTCTGGTGAGTACATGTGGTGCTTATTTTTCCATTCTTGGGATGCGATTTGTTCTTATCGTCATCAGTTGTTTTAAAATCTGTTTTTTATTTTAAATTTTCAAGTCATCTAGTTGATTCTTTCTGATATAACCTATGCATTTTCTCATGTCTTCTCCTTGACTTGTTCAATCAATTTCCTTCAGAAGTACTGATTCTTTTGTTTATAAAATTTCTGCCCACTTTGATGATGTTGGTTGTCCTCAAATGTTTGATAATTCCACATTTTATAATTTTTTTTCCTTGGTGAATCCTGTTTACCTCCGTGTTTTTTCTATAACTTATTGAAGCCTTCCTACTTCTGGTGATTTAGAAGGGAGGGTAACTACTGCGCCAGTAGTTTTTCATGTAGATTCCAACAGTTCTAGTAGCTTCTCAGGGTCAGTAGATATCTTTCATCCTCAATGTCAGCACCCATTTTCTTTCAGCTTAGTGACAAACACCACTACTTAACACAATAGGTGGTGGTGGGGAGAAGGAAAGAGAACAGATCTAGCTGCTACATTAATATGTCAAATTAATTAATCACCTTGATTAGTTGATTTGTTGAATCTGGACCTTAAATTCCTATGAACCATACCTTTACACAACCATTCATGGCTGTAATTTCCATTTGTTTATTTCTTGATATATTTCATCCTGTTTGATTTCTAAAGTCCAAGGACTGCTTATTTCTGATCCATTGATGTCATTATTCCTACTTCTCTTAGGATTTTAGAGATTTTTATTGTCATCTCACTGAATTTTAGAAATGAGGGAGTACAAACATAAAAGCTTACTTGATTATACTGATCCATTTTCTCCCAAATGAACATTCTATTGAATAAAAACATACATGTAGAAATGTATACAAATCATAGGTGAACACCACAATAGATACTCCTAAAATGAAAATACTATGTCAGCAACACTTAGATTAAAAATAGAACCTTTCCAGCACAAAACAAGTCTTCCTGTGCCTTTTCTCACTGATTATCCTCCTCAAAGTAAATACTCTCCTGACTTAGAATAGTTTTGCTGATATTTGACTTTTATATAAATAGGATCATCTACTATGAAATCTGTTTTCTTGGCTTATTTTGCTCAACATTATTCTGTGAGATTAATTTATGTTTTTTCATTGTATCAATAATTCTTTCTCACTGTAAAATATATATTCATATCTATTTAAATATGTATTTTATATGCATATTCAATTGTTGAAATACTATGTTTTATTTATTGATTCCATTGTTAATGGCTATTTGGATTGTATCCTGTTTGGGCTTGCAGAAATAGTACAACCATGATCATCCTTGTGTGTGTCTAAATAGAGCATGTACATTTGTTCTTCTTAGGTATATACTTAAGAGTGAATTTGCTTCTATGAAATCTTACGTTCAGCTTTAATAAATACTACCAAATAGAGTATGCTAAAATATCTGTACCAAATGTTCCCTCACTCCACTCCATCAGTATATGAAAGTGGTAAATATTCTATATCTCTGCTACTACTTGGTATGTTCTATCTTTGGTTTTTCATTTAAGTCATTTTTATAAAAAGGTAGTAGCATTGAATCATTTTTAGCTTTTTGTATTTAATGTGGTTTATGTTATAAAAATGTGGCAGCTTCACCAGGAGGACTTACCTTATACCCTCATTAAAAATCATAACTCTATCATTGTTGTTTCAGTTTGATTTTCCCTTGATAATAAGTGTACTTGAGCATTTTTCATGTTTACTGTCATTGGATATTGCCTTTTGTAAATACCAGACATAGTTCTTTTCCCTTCTTTTTTATTGTGTTGTATATTCTTAAAAAATAAATTGAACAAGTTATTTATGTATTCTGAATATTTTAGTTTATATATGATGCAAATTTCTCTACCTATCCTGCAGCTTGCCTTTATATTCTTTTAATGTGTATTTTGATAGACAGAGGTCTTAATTTTAATGTTGTATTATTTATTAGGCATTTTTCATAGGCAGTGCTTTTTGTTATAGATCATAAAAATGATTTCCCATTTTTTCTTCTAGAATATTAGGAGGGGTGTTGTGTGTGTGTGTGTGTTTGTGTTTAACTTTTTACACTTAGTTGTATGGTCCATCCACAGTTGATTTTTGTGTATGGAGTGAGGTAGGTGTTAGGAGTTACTGTTCTCCCATTGGGATATCCAAGGGATTCAGAAAGTTGATTAAAAAGATAATTCATAATTACCACATTGGAGATTCATTTTTCCTATCAATTGAGGTAGCTATTTTCAAAATAAAAATTTAAACTATATTAAGAAGAGAAAAACTGCCAATGAAGTGTTTATATTTTATAGAAAATACGCTGAGGATTAGTTCTTTGTGTAGAGTACATTGTTGTTTAATTCATGTGAAATGAAAAAAGTTCTTATATAAAATTCAAGAGGCTATATGAGACCAACCATATTTAACAATTTACTAGCTCATAACATCAGTCAATTAAAGACAAAAAGAGGCACCTTCAAAGGAATACTACTAACAAAGCTTCTAAGGGCTGTCACTAAAATTATATGCTGCTGCAGTGGGTACAAGCTATGGAGCTTCTGAAATCGTAGCTCAAAATAAAACCTGTCTTTGATCAGGAAAAATAATGCTTAAATATGCTTATAGATATTTTGTTTAATAATGAAAAAGGTATAATTTTTAAAATAAAATGTGTTTTACAAGCACAATATATATTCTTCTCCTGAACTGAATTTTGTACATAAATATTTGCTAACCACTGTGGCACAGTAAATAGGATTTTCATAAAAGGGCTTCAGTGAGCAATATTTATATATACAATATATATGTTTATTAACCTAAGAAATCTTTGAACAATTATAATTATATATGATAAAATTTACATTTATAAATAAAAATTATATGTTATATCATAGGTATATAAAATTATTAACTATCGCTCTGATGTCAACTTTACTTCCTACTTGCCAGGGTCTGCATTTAACATTCTAACCAGGAGGCCACAAGGGTAGACTTTAATGGTCCCACCTAGAAATCTCTTCTTCTGAACTTTCTGCTCAGCTTGTAAGTGCCCAGTGGTGCCTTCTCTCATATTAGCCTGAGGTGGGATGTTGCTTTCTCACAACAGGACATTTATTAACACTTACAGAAAGGTCTTGGTTTTTCATGTGTAGATTCACAATTTTTTATTTCTACCTGTTAGTTTGCTTCTCTATCATATGCTTCAAAACATATACCTTCCTGATTTTCTCACTTAGGGGAATGGCTGGGAGGTGTTACTGTTCTCTGCTTCTTTGTCGAGTTGCAATGATGGAGTCTGTATTACTGCAGTTATGTTTAGCAATCCATACGTGTTTGGAGAGAAGAATCCTTTCCTCCTGAAGCCCCAAAGAGTAACCCAGAACATCGAAGAATTTCCTATTACACGTAGCTATGTGGCATTACTGAATATATTTTTATTTCAATATTGTCCTGATGTTATAAGCATCTAGTAGAATTTCACATTTTAAATTTAGTAAAAGTTTAACTGTTCCTGTGTTTTTCTATAGATGATTCCCAGGTCAATTGGTAAGATATGCCTCACCACTCTTTAATTCAACAAATACTATCAAGCACCTAGGTAAATGCTTGTGTATTCCTTTATATAAGCAAGGCCCATCTTCATATCATGATTTTAAGCCACCAAATGAGTAAATTGACTTTTTCTAGAAATGTTTATTTCTTCCCCCATATCTGGACTATATTATGCAGTTGAATGAACATGAACTTTGAAAACAGACAGACATGACTGTCTCTCTCAGTGTCATCCAAAATTAGCTGAGTGACTTTGACTTTGTAACAGTCACTAAATCTTTCTGGTCTTTATTACCCTTAAAATTGTTTGAGTAATACATATCCTTAAATTAGGTAAAGGCTGAGTAAGAACATTTGTACAACAAGCAAAGTTTCCAGTAAATAGAAAGGGAAAAAACATAGTTTTTTTTTTTTTTTAAACTCCTATTCCCACCTAAACTATTTAGTGTTAGAACGTAGAAAAGATCCAGTAAGTTTTGAGGATCAAGCAAATCGTCCTAATTTCCTCTCTTTATACTCAGATGAGACAAACAGTAATATAGTAGGGTCTCCCAAGGAGGAACAAGTTGCTAAAAAGTGTGGATGATGTAACATTGGGTTAACTAGTAAGTCATAACATGAGGGTTAGCAGATTGACCCTTTTCCAGGTACAGGAAATCCCCGAGAAGCCTGGCTTGCTGTCACCTGCAAGTTCCTGTGGAGTATGTGTTGGTAGCATAATAATCATTCCTCTAGAAAAATTCAGGGAATCTCTCAGACAAAATGGCAAACATACATTTCAAACTATCAAAAAATGAGAAACAAAGAAATGAAGGTAAAAAATTAATAATATAAAAGCTTAATACAAAAGTTTTTTTTATTATATTTAAAGTACTCAAGTTATAAAGTAGGGAATCACACCTAGGATCAAATGGGTTTTCTGCTTTATATTTTTAATATAATGAATTTCACTGAAAGATGTTCTGATATTAAATTTCCTTCCTTAATCTTATTTGTTATATTATTTATTTTAATGTGCTCTTGGATTTTAATTTTGTTTAAAATTGTAGTATGCATGTTTATTAACAAAATTAATTTATACTTTTCTTTTGTGGGGCTTTTCCACTTTGCTTTTCAAAATAGTCTCTTAGTAGGGTCATTGGATACAATAGCAACATCTAAAATAGTATTTATTTAAACCAAAAATAAACAATTTGTTCTTCATATATTAAGGCTAATACTAACCAAAGATATGTAAGACTCTATAGAGCTAATTATCATACTTTAGTTTTAAAAAGAGATATAAAAAAAGACATAGGGAACCATGCCAATCATGTTTGGGATTATCCAGTATTATAGAGATACAAATTCTCTGTAAATTCATCTACAAGTTTGATGAAAGTTCATGTAAAATACCTAAGGTTATTAGAGAGTGCTGTTAAAACTGATTCAAACTATATATGGAATGGTAAAGCTAAGGTCATATTGAGAAAAATGAAAAAAAATAGGGAGGATTTCTTCTCATATCTGTATTTAATATAATATCATACTATAGTGATTTAAACTGTATGATATGAGTATAGAGAAAGCCAAATAGCAATGAAACAGAATAGAGAAATCAAAAGTGAAGCTATAAGTAATGTAGCTATAGCCAAAGCAATCTTAAGCAAAAAGACCAAACTGGGAGATATCAGTCTACCAGATTTCAAGCTGTACTACAAGGCTATAGTAACTGAAACAGCATGGTACTGGCACAAGAATACAGACATAGACCTTTGGAACAGGACTGAGAATCCAGAGATGAAACCATCTGCATATTATCTAATCTTTGACAAAGCAGACAAAATATACATTGGGGAAAAGAATCCCTTTTCAACAAATGATGCTGGGAAAACTGGATAGCTACATGCAGAAGATTGAAACTGGATACTCACCTCTCACCTCTTACAAAAATCAATCCAAGAGGCATAACAGACTTAAACCTAAGGCATGAAACCTTAAGAATCCTAGAAGAAAAATGTAGGGAAGACTCTTTCAGACATTGGCCTAGGCAAAGAATTTATGAAGAAGACCCCCAAAGCAATCACAGCAGCTATAAAAATAAATAAATGGGACCTGATCAAGTTAAAAAGCTTTTGTACAGCCAAGGAAACTATCATTAGAGAAAATAGACAACCTATGGAATGGGAGAAAATATTTGCTCTCTATACATCCAATAAAGGGCTGATAACAAGAATCTATCTAGAACTCAAAAAAAAAAATCAACAAGAAAAAATCAAACAACCCCATCAATAAATGGGCAAAGGAAATGAACAGAAACTTTCCAAAAGAAGACAGAATAATGCCCAGCAAACATATAAAGAATGCTCAACATCTCTAATCATTAGGTAAATGCAAATCAAAACCACAATGAGATATCACCTAACTCCAGTAAGATTGGTCTTTATCAAAAAATCCCAAAGGAACAAATGCTGGCGAGGATGTGGAGAGATAGACACTCTTACAGTGCTAGTGGGACTGCAAATTAATACAACCTCTGTGGAAAAGAATTTGGAGATGCCTCAAAGAGCTACAAGTAGAACTACCATTTGATCCAGCAATAGCACTATTAGGCATCTACCCAAAGGAACAAAAGTCATTCTATAATAAAGACATCTGCACTTGAATGTTTATGGCAGCACAATTCACTGTAGCAAGGATGTGGAAACAACTCAAGTGCCCGTCAATCCGTGAGTGGATTTAATAAAATATGGTATATGTATACAATGGAATACTACTCAATTATAAAAAACGACGGTTATCTAGCATCCCTTATATTTTCCTGGATAGAGCTTAAGCCCATCCTCCAAAATGAGGTATCACAAGAATGGAAGAATAGGCACCACATATACTCGCCATCAAACTGGCACTGACTGATCAACACTAAGGTGCTCCCACAGTAGTAATATTCTTTGGGGGTAAGGGGGTTGGCGGTGGGTAAACTCACAACTAATGGATGTGGTGAGTGTTGTAGTGGGGATAGGGCACATTTCAAATCATGGTTGGGATGTGGCAAAGTCATAACATGTAACCAAAATGTTTGTACCCCCATAATTTCCTGGAAGAAAAAAAGTAATGTATTTGAAGCTAGGACAAGAAAAGTTTTCTTGAAGAACACACACACACACACACAGGAAAATAGATAAATTGGACTAAATAAAAACAAAGCTTATGTTCAACAAAAGACAACATAATTAAAAATGCAAATAAGGGAAGAGCATTACAAAGTATATAATCTGTGAAGAATTAGCATTCCTCAAACCAGCAAGAAAATTACAAACTCTCTAATAGAAAAATAGGCTAAAAAATAGATAAGTTGTAGAATTTCTTTTCTCTGTAAACAATAGTAGTTTATTTTTAACAGTTCTGGAGGCTGGAAGTCCAAGAGCAGGGTCCTTCCATGACTGAGCAATGGTATGCCCCCTCCCTTCTTGCTGTGCTGCAGGTTAGCAGTTGCTTCATTTATTTATTTTTTTACCTAAGCACAGTTCCTGTTGAGCAGTGGATTTCACATACCTACAATCCTTTTTAGAACTTAGGGTGGTAATGGTGTCCAATTATTGCTAATCTTTGGATACTTACCGATTTTTTATTACTGCCACCTTATTGAACTTTCTTTATTCATTGCATTGAGTGAATTTCCTGTTTTCTGTTGGTGTCCTGAATGAAACAACCAACATCAATGATCTCTTATATGTATTGAGGAAATATATATTTTATCTCATTTAATTATTTTTAGCAACACTTTGGAGCATGCAGTTATATAGCTATTACAGAGGTAAACAAACCAACCAACCAACAAACAAAAACCCAGATCCCATAGCTAGGGAATATGAAAGCTAAGCTGTAACCCAGTTTTATTGGCCAGTAAAACTTTCTACTAAACCAAACTGCTTATTAAGTAAAACTAGCAAGTACTGTTTTAGAAATAAATACAACTAACTCTCAGTAAACATACAGGTTAATATTACTTCTTCAATGCTTCATGGCCTTTATTCCTCTAGCCCAAGACTACCTTGTAGATAAAATATGATTTTTTTTTTTTTGCTCCCCACTATGGGAAAGTTTCCATTGTTCCACTTTAATCTTTCAGGGACTTTTAATATATTAATAATAACTATGATCTTCTCACCTTTTTACTAGGTATATCTTCACAAAGTGCTTTTTAATAGCACACTATTCTCTGATGATTTTTTCTACCATGCATCTTCTTGGCTAATTTCTACTTCTCTTTTCTTCTTCTCTGTCCAATATATAGTAGTATCAATCAAATCTAGTGCGGATGGGAGTGAGGCTGCTCTTGGATGGGAGATCATTCACTTATGACTGATGATGGTGTGTCATGAAGAATACTCAGGCCTATATGTTGTGACCTTCCTTTGATTACCCAGAGCTACTTCTATAATAATTCCACCAAGACATGTCAGCACACACTGCAAATACAGCTGCTTAATCTTCTGCCCCATGTCTCTATCCTATATCGAACAGAAATTCTCCATTTCAGTTAATTGCCTATATAAAGGCCATGGAGACATTATATCAGAACACCCACAGTCACTGTCACAGTGTAGTATTGCAGATAATTTTTTTTCTTCCCTTCAAATCCTTCTGGAACGTGAAGAAGGATAAATTTGAACTTAATGGAACAGTTGCTAGATAAAATACATTTTCTCAAATAGTTTTATATAGGAATATACCATTTTTTATATGACTGCTCAGATTTTACTAGCCATGGATTACTAGGTGAGGTAGCTTTTATGTAGCGAAAGAAACCAAGCTTCAGGTAAGAAGACCAAGGACCCAAGTTTGGCTATGCCTTTTGTATAAGTTTATAAAACTTCCTGAAGTGTAGTTTATTCACCTGTAAAACTGCAATGGAAATTGTATTTATCCAGTTGTTCAGTGAGTATCTACTAGCAACCAGACCCAGTGCTAATGCTGAAAATAAAATAAAGGAAGATTTAAAAAGTCCCTGCCTTTAGAGTAAAATAGACAATAAACAATACGTATTTATAGAATATGTGATGAGATCAGTTCTCTGGAGGAAAATAAATAAGTTATAAAATGGATAATAAGAGCTAGGTGGAGGGGTAGGGAATGTGCTCATATGGAGTATTCAAAACCTCCCTGTGTAATGACATTGAACAGCATATTAGTTTCCTATTGGTGCTATAACTAATTACCTACCATAAATTATGTAGCTTAAAAAAAACACAAATTTATTTTTTTTCCATGTTCTCAGAAGGTCCTAAGTCCTAAAATGGGTCAGCAGACTCTAAAGGAGAATCAGTTTCCTTGCCTTTTCAACCTTCTAGAGGCCACTGGCATTCCTTTTCTTGTGGGCTCATCCTTTGTTTTTCAAAGTCAATACTGTAGCATCTTTCAATCTCTCTCTGTGCCTCTGTTTCAGTTGCCCTACAGCCTTCTATTGACTTTCCTGCCTCTCTGTAATAAGAACTCTTGTGATTACACTGGGATAACCCTGGATAATCACCCCATTTCAAAACCCTTAATTTAATCATGTCTGCAGAATCACTTTTACCTTATAAAGTATTCACAGATTCTGGGGATTAGGATTGGACATTTTTGTAGGGGTCTTGGGCGATTATTCATTTTAGCATATAGGATAACCTGAAAAAATAAGGGAGTTAGCCTGGCAAAATCTGGGAAGAGCAATCCGGCCAGAAAGAACAATAAAAACAAACTCAAAGGTGAGAGCACACTTGGGAATTTGAGGAATAAATAGACCTTGGTGCCTCTGGAGAAGAACAAACAAGAGAGAGGTTGGTAGGGGACACAGGCCAGGGGCATATGGAGTGGACAGGATAGCAAACAGTGGAGAGATTTAGAGAAATTTACTCTGAGATATTTGAAGTGGTTTTGAGCACAGGAATGATGTGTTTTGACATGTTTAACAATGATTCTTTATTGCTTGACAGAAATATAGGGGCAAGAGAAGAAACAGGGAGATTAGTTAGAAGGCTGTTGCAATAATCCAGGGAAAATATGGTGATGGCTTGTATCATTGAGTGCACTGTAGCATTGAGGGCAATAAAAAGTGTTCACGTGCTAAAAATATTTTGAAAATAGAGATAAGAGTTGGCAATAGACTGAAATACAGAATATAATAAAGGTCAATGTGATATAATACAACATAAAAATTTAGATAATTATAATGTTTAACTTAAAATTCTGGGGAATGAAGAGTCATACTTAATGTAATAACCATTGAAAGAAAATTCACATTCATATTTTCAGAGCATCTTTTAATTAATTCATGTGAAATAGGCTTACTGAATGGTTACAACAGAATAGTCTTTAGAGCTCAATTTTCTTTTTCATCAGTGAGGTTGTATGCTTATCAAGAGTCAGTGTATTTATTCTTAAATCTGTTCATGTCACCTTTATTTAATATCATAACGAAATAGTGCAAAGGAGAGTTACCATATATATGAAATTAAATTCAGTGACTTGGACAAGCTATGTATCTGAAACAGATTTTGAGCAAGACAACTATAAAATATTAAGAGAAATATTTTAAAACTCTAGGAATCTGTATTTGATTACATCACAATTTTCTTTAGGTTACCTCTCCTCTATGAAGAAAGTAAGAGTGTGAATTGAAAAGGATAAAATTCTAGTGTAATTTATGCAAGAAAGACAATGGAGAACTCCAATCAGCAAACTCAGACTAAAATAAAGGTGTTAACTCTACTAAAAACATTTTTCAAATAAATATGCAATTATATGTTATATATGAAAATATTGAAGTATTAAATTTTTAAAGAACACAGGCTTGATTGGTTCCAGTCTTGCCAGTGTCTGATTAGAATTTCCAGTCCACTCTTTCAGTTTATTAAAAAGAAAAGTAACATAAGTTGATGAAAGAACTAAAAAAATTATAAAAGAAAGATTTAGCTACATAAAATTAGTATATTTTTATTAAAAATATATATGTTAGGAAAAAGACTTCTCAGTAAATGAAATCAAAATTGTTTTTAGTCTTCTCTGCACAGAAAGATTAGATTTACTGATCCATTAGAAAATTCTACCACTCAGTGGTCAAATGGTTAATGAAACAAGGTATGGAAGAAATGCAAATGATTGAAAAAATATAAAAAAAAATTCATCTTCACTGGTAATCAAATAAATGCAAATTAAAACAATAAGATTCAGTTTTAACTATTATAGTAACAAAGATTAACCAAATGATATGGAAATTGATTGCATGTGAATAAAAAGAGAACTCCTATAATGCTGATAGGGATGTTATTTTTTTGCAGTGTTTCCAGAAAACTACATAAAATATTCATACTATCTTACATAAGGTATCACTTTCTGGAATCTATTTTAAGGGAATACTCTTTAAAAGTACAAAAATATTTATGTCTAGTAAAGTTTGTTGCATCATTGTATATAGACATAAAAAAACTTTGGAAATAATGTGATAGTTCAAAATTAGAATTATTGAATAGATTAAATATGAGGGCTTATATCATCCAGGAACTAAAAATGGGAAATGCCAATTGTTGTAAGTGAAAAAAATTGGTATGGGTAATGTAGACAAAAATATGTAAAAAGGAAAATACACCTAAGAAGATTGAAAGGAGATAGGCCAGCATTTTGTCTGGAATGTAGTTATTGGTGATATTTTTATGCTTCTTTACACTAATATTTACTGAGCTCCAAATATGGTTTGATATCAGAATAAAAGAGAAAGCAAAAATGCATCTAGAAAAGAATGTTTATACTTCTTACCTCCACATTTGTTATAAATATTAATGGCAGAAATGTGTTGCAGACAATATAAAAAACATGAGATTTTAAAAACTTTTGTAAGCATACATTATTTAAAACACCTATATAATATCATTTAATACACATAACATGGCATCTCATCTACTGGCTGGCCTACAGTGCTAAAGTGTGTCATTATTAAGCTTTGTAGGGATAAAAGCACTGAAGACCTTGGTAAAATATGAACATTGTATTTGAAAGGAAAGCCTATTATTATGGTCAGACCTTAATATCTCTGGGTGTATTATTGCATTTGAATAAGTATGATAATTTTAAAAGCATTGAGTTAACTGCTTGGAAGAATTAGGAAAATGCTAAAACATGAATATGCTGATGCATTCATTTACTCAACCCGTATTTATTGATTTTTTCTGCTAATTATATGTGCACAGGTAAAGGGATCTTTGCATGTTTAATCCATTAATGATTCCCATGCAGTTAGAACATGGCCTGACACATAGTAGACATTCAATAAATATGTTGAATGAATAAACAAATGGCTATTGCATGCCCGACCCTGTGTTAAACAGTAGTATTACAGAAGTGAAACTATGCTATAATACTTTGAAACTGTTTTTAATCTGAACATGAGACAAATAACTGCAAAGACAAATTGAATGTGGCCATTGCTATGATGGATTGTATACTGAGCAAAGAAAACTCAGGGGAAAAGCCGTCTGAATTTGCCTCAAAAGTGACAGAAAAGGCACTTTCCTTACAAAGTTGATCATGGTAGTGCCTTTTGAGTGAAGAATAGATATTTGTCAGTCAAATGAAGAAAGAGGTAGAGAAGCTGAAGGTATCTGGATAGGAAGTTTCAAACTTTCTGTTTTTCTGGAACACATCAAGATGTATTCATTCCCTAATTCCATTAAATGCTTCTTCCTAAATGCTACAAATCTGTTTAATGCTTGTTGAAGTTTCACCTATGCAGAAGTGCTTGGTTCATTGCCAACTACAGGGTTAATAATAAGTTATCTGTATTAGTTACCTATTGCTCTATGACAAATTAACCAATTTGTCTTTAACCAATTTGGCTTTAAACAATTTATTATCTCACAGTTTCTGCGGGTTAGAAAGCTGAGTGCAACTTCAATGGGTGCCTCTGTTTCAAGGCCTAATGAACTGTAATCAGTGCTACAGTCTCAGCTGAAGGCTTAGTTGGTGGGGGCTTCACTTCCAAGCTCACTCATGTGGTCTTTGGCCATTGCCATGTTTCGCTTTCCACAGGGCTTCCTCAAGACATGGCGATTATCTTCTTCTATGGTGAGTGATGCAAGAGAGTTAAGGGAGAAAGAACACTGAGGACAGAAGCTACGATCTTTGTATCAGCCAATCTTGGCATTTACATGTTTGTTGTTAGTGATCTTTTCAAATATGTTTATGTAGCAAACAGCCTTGGAAGTTAGAGACAGTGTCTCCCTCTATATCAAAGGGCAGGCTTGTTCATTGTCCACTATGATAAAGGCTTTTATTAAAAAGACAGGCAATAACAAATGCTGGTAAGGTTATGGAGAAAGGGGAACCCTTGTAGACTGTTGGTGGGAATGTAAATTAGTGCAGCCACTATGGAGAACAGTATGGAGTTTCCTCAAAAAACTATTGTAAAACTACCAAATGACCCAGCAGTTCCACTGATGGGCATATATTCAAAGGAGTGGCATTCAGTATATTGAAAAGATATTTGCACTCTCACGTTTTTTTGCAGCACTATTCACAATAGCCAAGATATGAAATTAATCTAAGTGTCCATCCCAGATGAATGGATGAAGAAATTGTGTTACATGTACATGATGGAATATTATATAGCCACAAAAAACACTGAATTAACTGACTAACACTTGAGTGCACATATAATAGGAACATTCATCGGGTGTCGGGCAGGTGGGAGTGGGGAAGAGGGGATTGGTATATACACACCTAATGGGTGCAGTGCACACCATGTGGGGAATAGATACACTTGAAGCTCTGACTTGGGTGGGGCAAAGGCAATATATGTAAACTAAACATTTTTACCCCCATAATATGCTGAAATTAAAAAAAAAAAGAATGAAATCCTACCATTTGCAACAACATGGATGGAACTGGAAAACTATGTTAAGTGAAATAAGCCAAGCCCAGAAAGACAAATCTTGCATGTTCTCACTCATGTGTGGCAGCTAGATATTAAAACAATTGATTTCATAGAGACATGGAATAGAATGATAGTTACCAGAGGTGGGGAATGGTAGCAGGGGGGGAAGATAAAGTGAGGATGGTTAATGGGTAAAAAAAATATAGTTAGATAGAATGAACAGTATTTGATAGCACAACAAAGTGACTATAATCAATAAGTTAGGGTATACTTTAAAATAATTAAAAGAGTGGAATTGGAATGTTAATAACACAAAGAAATGATAAATGTATGAAGTGATAGATACCTCAATTACACTGATTTGATTAATTCACATTGTATGTCTGTATCAAAACATTACATGTACCCTATAAAGATATACAATTATTATGTACTCATAATTAAAAATAAATCATATTTTTAAAAGATAATATTGCTCTCAAGGGCAAAGTTCAAGCAGTCTTACTATCAATTATAAAAGATTCTGTTTCTAGAGGTTTGGGTTCCTCTCCTTTATCATAATCTACTATATGTGCAGGTATTGCCCTGGAAGAATTATATCTTAGGGAATAGGTGCAAACATGATTATACTCTGCCTAATGTTACTTCTGTGAGTAATAAACTGTCCTTTGTCTCTGACATAGGATTCTTATGCCTTCTGCAAGAACCCATGACACTCTAGAAATCCAACTTGCAAGTAGGGTAAAATCTCAGACCATCAAATTTTTTACAAGGTCATGCAAAGGTGTGAACACCAAGAGGTGGACATCACTGACACTCATCTTAAGGGCTGCCTACCACATTAGCCATTTCTTTCTTTCTTTTCTTACAATTGAGGAACAGAAGGAAGGAAGGAATGGAAGGAATGAGAGGAAAATCTACCATTTATTGAGTTCACATTATGCTTCAGGAATTTAAACATATATTAATTTCCTTGATGCTTAGCAGAGCAACAAGAATACCATAAGACCTAAAAAAAATTACTTCCCCAAGGTCACTCAGCTGGTTGATAAGGGAATGAGCAAGATGAAACCTGAGGAGTTGAATCCCCCTGGGGAGGACAAAGGTGCACAGTGGGTGGAAAAGCAGTATGGCACCTGCCATCTGCTCAGGTCTGTGGGGGCCAGAGGGAAGTTCCCCCAGGGGGCTGGGAGGCTGATGCCCTGTCCACAAGAAGCTCCCAGCTCATTGGCGGCCTTAGCCTCTGGGCTCCTGTGGGCAGAAAGTCTTTCCAGCAGCTCAGGGACCCACCGACTGTCAGAGATGTGAGGGAGGGAGAAACAAACCGCTCCACCTGCCCATCTCACTGGACTCCAAGCCTCTGGAGGGGTTGATTTTGTTGATACCCTGCTACTTCTTTTTCTGCTCTGCAACTTCTTCCTGTGGAGTCTCCTGAAGGCTCTGGCACCCTTCTTTCAGACCCACATCCTAGCTATGTCTGTGTCTGTTTGTTTTTTCACTTTCATCTAAAACTTCTCCTTCTTGCTGAGATGCTCTGGCAGCTGGTGACTTCAGTCAGCCATCTTGCTGCTGCAACTATTACATATTTTAAAAAGTGCCAAACCCACAGTCTGATCCGTGGTAGTATCCAACCCTTAGCGTTTAAAATTCTGTTGGGATTAAGTGGACCTTCATATTTTAAATTTATTAGGTTTAATTCAAGCAAATTTTTATCACTATAAGACTTTAACCTTTATAATGAAATAAGTTATGAAGTAATTTTTAGAGCAACTGTGTAAAATGTTTAGAAGATTGTTACTCATAGCTTAGCAGACCATGCTGGTTTCTACTGATCAACTTATATTTAAGCTGTAAAGAATCAGCCCTAGTGATATATTTTAAAATTCTGGTCTATATTAAGGCAAGTTCATTTTTCATACTTATAAACTCTTCTTTTCCCACTCTTTTACATGCTTGAGCTCTTTCATTTCTATATTTTAAATGTTTGAATTCTTCCCATTCTATTTTTAAAATACCTCTCAAATTTTAGTGATCCCTTCACATTCTTTTGATTCCCTGTGATTTAGTGTGCCCAGAACAGTTGACAAACTCTTTCAATGTAATAAGGGGCTCTGTTATCATTTCTTCTAACTTTCAGTTTAAGTTCTTTCATGCCAAATGTTTATTTTACCCTCTTAGTAAGGTAATTATTCTCCTTAACTGTAAATTCAGAAGCAAACTGGGAGCTAAATACTTGTGTGTTCTTGCCTACATTTAACATCACACCATCTGTTTAAATCAACCCAACTAAGTCTTCCTTGTTTTTTGCTTTATTTTTTAGCATAACTTTTATGAATAAAATGCCAAGTCTGGTTTTGCTTATAATTTTTGCGACTCATTTGGAGCTGTATATAGTTCCGTTTAGCCATATTTATATTCATTAAATGTACAGTCTTTCATCATTTTTTCATTCATTTTTGAAATGATATTCTAATTGCTTGAAAAATTGGTAATACTGGAGCATATGTGATGTAAACTAAAATTACTTTCGTTTGATTTCTGCCCCCCAACCCCAGTCCTTTCCTTGTAAACAAGGTGACAGCCTATTGCCTGTTCATTCAGACCATTCTCTTTGTATGTTTTATAAATTACAAATACATGCATAATTATACACATGTGTATATACATATTTGTGTATTTTATGTATGCATATGTACATATTGGGCAGCAAACTGACTGTATTGAAACTATATCATAACTTCTTTCCATTTTAATAAAGAACTTTCTCATTCTGTTTTAGAGCTGTAGCTCTATAAACAATGTATCACAATTTATATAATTGTATAGGACTGTTTTCTAACCAATTTGTTGTCATTTTTTAATTTTTTAAATGATAACTGTTAGGTATTTTGGGGCACAGAGAATTTGGGTCAGTGGAAGTCTGAGATGGGGAGAAAAACTGAGAGAAACACACAAGCTCTGCACCACTCACTGAAGACCAGACAGGAAACCTAAGGGAGACCTCCAGAGGTGCAGATACTCAGGGCCTGCTGACAGCTGGCAGCAGAAAAAGAGAATTAAGAGAAATTCCATAAGTATTTAGAACTTATACCGAGTCGTGGCTAGAGATGGAGCATGAGGCACTAGGGAATGCAGTAGCCTGATGTCTGAGATGAGCAGTGTGAGAGGAGGTTACACAAACAACACTACCATACAAGATCATGTTTTTTGCAGCATATATATGATGAATTGGATTGGATATTAGGAAGTTATAAAGAATCATTTTTCTTAGACTAGAGATAAGCCTAAATATTACAGTTAAATACTTTTAAAAAAGATAGAATTAGCAGGCCCCTCAGCTTCATCCCCTCTAACTAACACTGTCATCTTTTCTTTCTGGAATTTTCCACTTCAGGGATGAGAAAAGGAGGCTAGGAAACATGAATTCAGGGAAGAAAAGTAATCCATTCCTAATATCTATAGCAGAGCTTCCCATTCTGGGCCTTCCCAGGGCAGGGTTCTGTTCTATGTGGAAAAGAATCGCAGACTCATTTTCCACACCAGAAACAGGAAAGTGGAATGACAATCAAAGGAGGAAAAATTCAAAACGAATTCCTTACAACGGCTCACAGTTTTATTGTACCTTCGTCTTGTGAAAAACTCATTCTACAGCATTATAGTTTATAACCTAATAAGTGCCTTTTCCTTGATTCTGACACAATCTTGGGGGAAAAAAGCAAGGGGTAAAAGGAGGCTTTCATCTAGTCTGGCCTTCTTTTTGGCCTGAGGGTACCAGTGTACTGTCAGTGTAAGACATGGCTGGAAACTACTGCCACAAGCAACTAGAATGAAATTCAGTGGGCATCGTTATTAGTTCATGAGCCGCTTTAACCTCTCCTTCCAATGAGCCAGATAAATGTTACATGTTGAGGACTATTACAAATAGATCTTCAAATGTGTAAGAAAATGCAAGAAGGGAGAAAAAAACTCCCTTATTTATTAAGTCTCTTCTATATTCTAGCATCTATTCTAAGTGACTTAGGCTCGTTAGATCATTTGTTACTGACTCTTCACTCCAGGGAGTGCTTGGGATGTTTCCTTCCTTGCCCTGTCAGAATACAACAGCTTCTTGTCACTGGGAGTGAAAATCCCTGAGATTTGTGTTGGGCTACAGGACAAGGTTGTTGATACCACCATAGTAGCATTTTTAATTTGCTCATAGTGTTAGGTCATAGCTTTTTGATAGATACCAATGAGAAATCTTAACATTTCTGGAGTGGACAACACAGGAGCACAAGCTAAGAAAAAATTATATATTAAAAAAATAGTTGTTTTAATAATAAAAATTTAGCACCACGTAGCTGTCTTGTTCCAGATAACTGTCCTCATGTCGAGGAATAGAATGTGTTTTCTTTCTCCATTAGGAGCAGGTTTGAGAAACGATGATTATTGTTTCACCAAGTATTAATGGTAGTCATGGCACCCAACCACCTTTACTGTTTCTGATGAAGGTGACAAGATCTATACTATTAATATATCCTGAAAACTTGTAATCTTTGAAACCATAAACTCTAAGCCAGAATTTTTCACGGACTGGGATTCCTACTTGGAAAGTATAAGAGAAATACAAAGCTTGCATGTTACTTTATATATATATATTTACTCCTTAAAATTTTTATAGGGAGCATATATTACTTTTATAATTAGAAAAAAAATTAACACTTTTGAGTTACTAAACTATGTAGTTTACTGAGGGAATACATGCATAAATAAATTTACTTTATTGATGTTTTATTCTACTGGATTCCTCATTGATAGAGAAGTTGCTAAGGTTTATAGACTTTCTAAAACACAAAGTAGAATACCACAATAAAATTGTCAATAAGCTTTATGAAAGTTATGTACTTTCATCAAATACATATTTTATACCTATTATTTTGCTTATAGAATTATAAAGAGAAAATAGAAAAAAAAATTATGGGATCCCAGCCCTTTGATGATATAGCTCTAAATACCAAGCTTTCTAGGCTCTAAAGATATAAATGTTTGACTTTATGAAGTGACATCTGTAGAATGTACGATATTAAAATTCTGATTAAACGTTCTCCCGTAATATATGCATTGTCTCTTGGCCAATAAAATCAAACATAACACTATGTTATCAAATGTACTTAGCATTAAGGAACACACAGTTGCTCCCTTTTTACCATAAATTTGCTTCCTCATTTAATGCTCACATGATGTACGTGGACTACATGGATAATTTATTCCCAATTTACTGTGAGGTATAGCATTCCTGCACTGAATGTTTGCTTGAATATTCTACTGTGTGTGAAATGTTGATATGAATATAATTTAAATGGGGTGTGGATTTGGAGGGGGGAGGGAATATTCTTCAAAATGGAGTTGAGGTAATAAACCAGGTTACAAAGTGAATATCTTAAATACTTAGGCAAAATGACAAGGCTGTAAATCATAGAAGTTTTTTTGTTGTTGTTTTGTTTTGTTTTGTTTTATCTCATGTGTGTATGTCACTGCAAAGGTTACTGTAAAAAACATATGCATATATGCATTCACATAAATACATATGTGTGTGCCAACATACACAAACACAGGCAAAAATTAAATAATGGGAATTCCAATCCAAATGTATGTGTTTTCAGGATGGTAGAATATCTACAGATTTGACTTACAGAATCTTTTGAAAGTTTACATAATTTTTTCTCATGTACCCCCTTATTCTATGGTTGCGTTGTCTTTTTTTTATGTGCTCTAGTGAATATGAGCCTTTTGTTTTTAGTAAAAGCCTAGTGCTAATGAATCTTACTAATTGGTTAATGGAAAAATGTGTCCTTTAATTTGACTTAGACGATTTAAAAAGGGTAAAGCAAGTTGCATGCCACTGAACATCTACTCTGACACTGTAAATTACTCTGCCCATGAGGAAGAAAGAGAATATATCTAACCGTATGTGTAGTTTCCTACCTGGAATGTTGTTGGCATATGATCAATTATTTCATAATTAATTTGCCTTGGCTACATTGCAGCAGCTATTGACAAGTACATAAGAGCTCTCTGCTTGCAAAAATATTAGAAATCCCCCAGTGCTGCCTTCCTCTTCATCTGCCTTCTCCCTGTCATATCCTCATCTGAACTTCTACCTATCCATGTCTACTATCCCTTTCAAATATTTCCCGAAGATTTATCTTGTGCTTAAAGAGAACAGATGTATCCCTAATTCTGTTTACTGAATATTAGCTGTACTTTGAATTGGAAGTGTATCAGTTTGCAAAATATCAATCCTGAAAATAAGTGCACAGTGTTTTACAATGATCTGAAATCATTTTTTCGAAGTTTCTTCTCCAACTCTATTACAAAATCTTTAGTAGAAAAGACTGGGCTTTTTTCAGTTATTTTGTGTAAATTTCTTATCAAACATAGGAACCTACAAAGAGTTGAGACTCCATAGGTTTTATTTAAAAATCAAGAAAAATTAACAAATAAAAATTTTTGCTAAAGAATGAAATTTAAGAGGAATAGCAGTTTTTGAAAATTTATTACATATGCAGTATTACTTCAAGTGTTTTACATGACTGAACTTATTCAGTCCTCACAACAAACGTTTGTGTTAATTTCTATTATTATTCCTATTTTAGAAACATAGTACTAGAGGCACAAAGAGGTTAAATAACTTGCTTCTAGGACTACAACTGGAGCTGGGATTTGAACCCAGATAGGTTGACTCTAGTGTCTGTGTGTCATGGATACTGATCTCCTACCTTTCCCACATTAAGAATCATGGAGTTGTGGCAACAAGCCTTATACATGTCATGATGGGGGTACTATTATGAACTGGGACCACATAATTAGGAGAATGGAATTCCAACTCTGTTCTTACCATTCATTCACTTTTCCCCATCAATCCTCAATATTTACCTTTAAGAATGAGGGATTTGTACTACATGATTTTAAAGATCCTTCTTTTTCTACACATTCTTTTGTATAACAAAAATTATAATAATGCTAACAGTGAAAAAAACACTATTGCCATTTTCTATTTTCTGTTAGAGTCAGGTGCTGTGCTAGCTAGTTTTTTACATGTATTTATTTTTAACCTACAAATAACACTTTTCTTTAAATACCATTTTCACCCCTATTTTTCAGAGGAGGAAACTGAGGCTCAGAAAATTTGCATACCTTACCTAAGGTCAGAGGACTTTCTAATGGCTGAGGTGAAATTGAAAATAATATGTGTCTATCTGTCTGTGCTCATTCTAACCAGATATTCTGTCTCTCACGTAGAATCATCACATTTTTATTATCTCCATAAACATTTGCTAAATACTCAAGCTTCTATATGAGCAAACCAGTCATTATTTAAAAATTGCTTCCTAGAAATGAATACATATTGCTGTTTAAATTAAATATATGCTATGAATCTTTTTCTAATCATATATCATCCGGGACAGCAAGCTATACTGGTTATGTAAATTAATTATAGTGAATCCATTTTGAAGGTCAAATTTCTCTCCTTTTCCTCTTCCTCTTTCTTCTTTTTAATATTGTTCTGAGATTAAAACAAAACAAAGATTCCTAAATTACCTAGGCTTGCCAATTTTTACTATATATCCCAGTTCATACGAGAATACACGATTCTACAAAATGTACATATTGTGTAACAACATAGATTATAATTCTTAATATGTACATATAATTAAATATAAGTGTATAATTCCTCAAAGAATAAATACAAAAGCAACAAAAATGAGGCAGTATACAGTATATTGAAATTGGACTATTTCAATCTAAAGTTATAATTCATTGGCAAAATAGGCAATTGCCAAGAAATTTTGGAATCAAATATTAAACTTAGATCCTTTTGGCTTCAATAACTGACCTCAAACTATCCTTTAAATTCTAGCTCTTGTTTTCTCTCAGTTCGGGAGTTTTCTCCAGCAACTTTGTATCCTTACCCTGGTGGCAGAGTCATACATGCTATTTCTCCCTAGCGTGGCTTGTACATGCCCCATTTGCTGTAGGACCAAAAGCACACAATGAAGCTTTGTGAATTGACTATTGATTAGTCTGAACAATTGGAAATGGTTTGGAAATATTAATAGTAGCATGAGAATTATTTTTGCAAAAGGGGAACCCAATCTATCTGACCTCTTCAATAGTGATTTGCCCTGGTCATTTTAGAATGTTCTAGTCTGCCCACGAAAAGTTCTCAGAAGCTGTAGTAGAGCAAAGTCAGTTCACAGCTTTTTATCCTACCATGGCCCTTTCCCCAAATGTGTCAGCTAGGCATCCTGCTGCCCCAGTACAAGAGCCAACTATAGTCTTTTATGGGTTGCACTTCACTAAATTCAGAAAGACTGGCTAAATCATGCTTTTATAGTTAAAAATAACAGAGTTCAACCCCCTCTTCTATCATACTTAAGTGAAAGGAGAATTGGATTATTTGCCATGAAAAGAGCATTTGGTTGTGGAAACCATTTAGGAGTCAGAAGACTGGGAAATAGAGAACCACAGGGGTCAATATTAAGGCCAGTTTTTTTTTCCACTTTATATGTTAATGACCTGGAAGAAGAAACATGCTGCAAAGTGGCAAGAATTGCTGAGAGGGCAAAACAGAGGTGAGCAGTGTCTAGGATAGAGAGCAAATAACAATATATAGGGAGGTAATGCAGGATAGAATGAGCTATACATAAAGTCCCTGCTTTAGCAATTTAATGTAAAGGATTGTGAGGTAATGAGGCCAGAGATCAAAACAAGGCAAGATAATAAAAAACTTAATAGAGGTGTGCTACATCACAGCAGCGGGTGGGAACAAAGAGAGGGCTGATCTGGGATGGCCATGGTGGGTATACAGTAAAACTTAGGATTCAGGATCAAATTAAAATTAACAAGAATTTGAAGTGGTATCTAAGGAAGGCTCTGTATGTAAAGCTGTAAGTGACATGGCTAATTCATTAAAGTATAAAGCTGGACTTCACAGTTAGGCTGAGGGGAGGGAAGTTAGCTGCTCCAGGGTGAAATGAATTGCAGATGCACCATTCATAGTAACTTCTGCATTTGGTCCTTCTAGAATCCACACAAAAGATGACAAATCACCTGCCACAAAGTTGGAGGATTCAAATCTGTATTTTTTTTTAATTACTGAAGATTGGGGAGTAACAGTTAAATGAGATGAATTTCTTACATTCTGAAGAGAGGGACAAGTGGTTGACAGCAGTTGCTCTCAGGCTGTAACATGTGTATGAATTCTCTGAGAATCTAATTAAACTGCAGATTCGCATCCAATATGTCGTGTTTGGGGGGGATTAAGATCCTGCATCTCAAATATCTTCCAGGTGATGTCAGCACTATTAGTTCAAGAACTACACTTTGAATAGCAAAGTATTTATTCATTGAAAAATTTTAAAGTTCCCAAACATCTATCTGTCCCCCAACCACACTCCCAAGAAAATCTGAAAGAAAATTTATATTGTCTACTACTTTAAAAATATTAAAATATGATTTTCTTCTTGTCTTTCCTTTTGAGTCTTATATATAAATTTAAGTTTTTGAGAATTATATACATGTAAGTAATGAATAAATAACTGCATGGTATGGCAGTCTTTTCTACAGATTTCCTAAATAATATGTAGGTTTCAACTTTTAACTAACTTAATTATATCATAAGATCATTTTTATATATACCATAGCTTAATTTTTGGTGCATTTTTTCTTATGAACTCACTAGTATTTTGTATCACAGTGGCATTCATTTAAATAAAATCCAAATAAGAATATTTTAATATATTGTAAAACACAATTTCATTGTTCACATTGAGTTTAAAGTAATTGTGAGAAATCAAGGAAATTGATATACTCCTAGGGCCTCTTAGACCTAAATTTTATTCTCTCTAACAATTGCTAGAGAATGTCATATGCTGCACAGTATATATAAAGTTCTCAACGTTATTAACTATCAAAGTAAGGCAAATTAACACTACAATAAATACCACTGCACAGTCATTAAAATGAATAAAATTATAAAGAAAGGAAATATCAAGTGTTGTCAAGGATGTGGAACAACTGGAACTCTTATATGCGGATGGTATGAATGTGACTTGGTACAGACGCTTTGGAAAATGGGTTGACAGTTTCCAGATATGTTAAACATAATCTACATATGATCTATATTTATCCAAGAAAAATGAGAACATACACAAATGCAAAGACCTAAACAAAAATGTTGAAGCGGTCTTATTTGTAATAGCTCCCAACAACAAACGATCTCAAATGCCCATCAACAGGTAAATGTATCAAGAAAAGGTAGTATACATACCACTCAGCAATAAAAACAATTAACTACAGACAAATGTAACAATATGAATAAACATCAAAACTGTTATGCAGAGTGAAAGAAGCCAGACACAAGACTGCATGTTTTCTATTTGCATTTATATAAATTTCTAGAAAGTGCAAACCAAATTATGACAAAAGAGAAAAATTAGTTCATGCCTCAGAATGCGAGTAGAACAAGGATGGGCATCCAAGGAACAAAATGAAATATCTGTGGGTGATGGAAATATTTCATATCTTGATATAGGTGGTAGCTTCAAAAGTTTGTCAAAACTCATCAAATGGCACACTCTAATCTGTGCAAGTCTGTTTTCCACAACTCTTCTTCCACAAACAGTCACTCTCTTAAATTGGACTTTCCTAGACACAGTTCCATTTAAGAACATCCAATAGGGATCTGTAAGTCTAACTCAAACACTGAGCTTTTTTAGAAAGAAATCTTTTATTCTTGATATTTCATTCATGATTTTGGAATTGATAGCTAATAACCAACAAGTTGCATTTGGTAAACACTACTTATTTTTTAAAGAAGTCTTTATATGGTTTCAATCACTAGTTTTTAATTGTATTTATTGGCAAGGCCAGAACCAGCCTTCTTATACCTCCTGGGATTCTCAGACCCCAGCTGGGTACTGCCCATTGCAGAGGCACAAGTCCATTTCCATAAGGCTACTTGTGCAAGCCATCTTTGGCTGGCCTCGTCTCCAGGATTCTAGGTTCTGTTAATACCAACCTCTTCCCTTTATTTTGTCTAACACAGGGTAGGTGGGCAGTGAGGGAAGATGTAGCTGCCTAATGTGAATATCAGTTACTATTTATAATAGTGTTTACTTTTCACTTTTACAATTTCCAACATTCATTGAACCAATCTTTTGTATGAAATTATCTCTGTCGAAATATCTAATGAAGTTTCTGTTTCTCTTTCTGGACTCTGATACATAGGTGATTTAGTCCAATTTCATGGTTTTCTCTCAATTAAGTGTCATAGAGCTGTATAATCTTTCAAATCTGAAATTCAGGAAAAGAATTTTAGCTGAAAACTCATAGTTTCATTGGAACTCTTTCAAGTTGCAGTAGTGACTTCTGTGACAGTATGCCAATTCTTGATCCTATCATTTACATCTTACTATGTGCTGGCCACTGTTCTAATGCTTTAAGTATATTGATTTATGTTATCCTTACAGTAACTCTGTTTGATATCACTGTTATCCCCATTTTAAAGATGAAGAAACCGAGGCACAAATAAACTAAATAGCATCCCTATGGTTATCTATCAGAACTTGGATTTGAATCCATTTGGACTGGCTCTTAAGCCCACCTACATCAGGGATTGGTGCAATTTTTCTAGAAGAAGCCACATCATAAATATTTTCTGCTTTGTGGCCCATACTGTCTCTATTGCAAAGACTCAAATCTGCTTTTGTAGCACAAAAGCAGCCACAGACAAAACATAAAAGAATGGGTATGTTTAGGTTCTTATAAAACTTTACCAAAATAGGTTGCAGGAAGGATTTGTTCCACAGATCATAGTTCGTTGACCCCAATCTAAACTACTATATTTTATTGATCAATAGAAATTTCTGGACAGTAATTTGACAAAGCTTTTATTGTACTATCAGTCCAATAAGTTAAGGTTATGTTCTCTTTGATGAGTTTTTTTTTTCCCTGAAATTACTTTATATCCTCTGGGAATCCCTTCTCTATGATTATACAAATAATGTGGAATATCCCAGATATACCTTGGATGTTGCTATGAATGTTTGCATTTTAAAAATCTGTAACTTATTGTACATATCCAGACTGTATAATTCCATAGATAATTTATCTATCTATTTGTTATATAGACTTGTAGTGATCACAGACAGACACTTAATGGCTATCTATAAATCTATGATTGTATGTTTGTACATATTCCATATTATATTTAAGTTTTAGATGCATAAAATTGTTTTAATCCCAACCCATTTGGGTCATGAAACAATTTACTGTAAAATCCATAATCCATGTTCTAAGTGTGGCCTATGCCATCACTTTCAATAATGACAGGAGAATGTTCCTCAGATTCCAAAGGGAGCAGTTATTAGTATTCTCTCTGTAAACAATGATGATTTTTTTCTTTTCTCTGTTTTATCTATTTTTTTCCATTGAACTTTAGGAAATATGCTTTTTTGTTTGTGTCTGTGTTTTTATTTTTTATAAAAATCATGATGTAAAGCAGGAGCCTATTATCTTCTTTTCCCTAAAATAAATCCACTGCATGTTTAATCTTCCAAAGCATGTATCTGTAATTCCAAACAAGCTAGCTCTTCTCTGTCTACAGTTCTTGGTTATGTGACTGAAGGGAAGTTGCAAGTGGTGTAATTTAGGAGGATCTGTTTTTATTCATTACCACACAGTAGATGACAGTTGGAGATTTCATATCACCAACTCTATTTTTGCATTTTAATCATGCTAGACATTTGGTCTTCAAAGGCTGAAATAAAACCCATCGCCTGCACTTTCTCTTCTGGATTACATAAGAATGTAGACATCTTTGGTAATAAATTTACTCTGACAGCTGCTAAAAAATTTACCAAGCTTGACAACATACTCTAAAAGCAAAAGAGAAAATAGAGACCTTGGTTGATTATTTACCCAAAACATTTATCTTTTGGGAAAGAAAAAAAGAGAGAGAGAGAGAGAGAAAAGAACATTTAAGTAGGTATATAAATAAGAATACCTTAAGATACTATTTTGTCTGTCACTTTGTGGTCTGTCTTTTAAGGTTTGCTTTAGCAGGCATCTTAGTTTTCATGAGGAAAAGAATAAATGACTTGGAAAAGCATGGGTTGAATTTGGAATGCAATGCAGTCAGTCCCTGCTAGTTCTTTTTAGGGAAAAATAAAAGTTTTCCCACGGAGACAGACACAGCTAAAGCAATCCCTTTGGCAATGATGTTTACTGTTAATCTGGTGAGGCTAATGCCATCAGCAAAAGTGAAATTCTAAGCAGTTCTCTAGTGTTTCAAACAAATTAGCTCTCACTGTTTCCCAGACAGATGTGAATCCGTCCCACTTGTTGTCTTAATGCTTCCCTGTTGCTAATGATGTTCCAAAGGTATCAGGGAATGAAAATAAATGGCTGGCCTGGTAGCTGCCCAGAGCTTCCTTAAGTGCTGGACCTGCTGGGTATCAATTGTTTGTTTGGTGGCTTTCAAGGTAGAGTGGAATATTGATTTGTATAAACTCTGCAGGGCATTCCTGTTTCTTATCTCCTCCCAAGCCTTCAGCCTATTCAGAAGAGGATATCCCATTTTATTACAGAGAGAACAGGTGCTATTCAGTGACTTGAAATATGATTGGCTGAACTCTTATCAGTTTTTTACTAACCTATGTCTTAGAAGTCCCTTTGAACTGATACTGTGGAGTTATTCCCTATAAGGGAAGAGGATGAGAAGAAAGGATTCCCTAAGAAAACACAGAGTATTTAGACAGGCATACTGGGCAATTTTCTGATTCTCTCAGAAATAACTTTTCAAAATTGGAAGCCCTGGGAAGTTGCTGCTTTTTCTACTGGCTCCTCCCTTTCCTTCCTTGTCTCTCTCCTTCCCTTTCTCCCTCTCCCATTACCCTCCCTTTCCTCCTCCTCTATTTTTTTCTTTAACAATATCTCTTCAGTGAATCAGGTACCCAATGTCTCACAACACATTTATGATGAAGTACTCCAGATCAACAAGTGTATAATAGTTTAAGCGAACACCAAGGGACTTAGAAAACAGATATGAGAGATACGAGTAATGAATGCAAGTTGTCTTCCAATACCAGCATGTTGGACACTGGGGGACCTGCCTTCTGACCAAGGCTAAAACAGGAATTTATCTCTGTCTTCTCTTTAGAGTATCGTCGGAGGAACAAAATCATACTGATCCCATGTTTATCTCATTTCCTCCATTTTGGTGTCTTTTATAACTTCTCCCCCACCTCTTCTTTAGCACAAATCTTTCATTTTCTCTCTCCCTTGGTTAACTTTTACTTCACTTATAACAAAAACAACAACAACAACAACAAAAAAAACACAGCAGAAAATCAAATGCAGTGGGTATAATTTTCATAAGCCTCAAATTAGAATGAGCAAGGATGTACTTTGTAAAAATTTTATGTGTTTAGTTTATAAATGTAAATATATTACATTTATATTTATGTATACATATATAAAAATCAAGATTTATTTCTAAATTGAGTTCCCATTTTTATAAGATAAGAACACAATCTTGTCACTACTTGGCAAATAATTCAATGTAAAGGTTTACCCGTCATTTTGGATTTAAACTCAGTACATTTAATGCTTTCCTTTTTCCCTACTCTTCTTTGATATGGTCTCTCAGTTCCAAGAAGGCTTATGTGAAATCATGAGACCAACGAAAGTGCCCAATCTTTGGTTTTCTGTTATTGACATCTGGTCTTCAACATCTGCTTCTGTCCACATTGATGCCTGTGGAGATGGGCAGACATTCCCCCGTGACTATGTCCTCTCAGCCAGGCGCTACTTGCATCTGGTCTCTAGCTCACAGCATGTACATCTTGGCATTCACATCAGGACTCAAGACTCTTTGGGGGCTCCCAGTTTCTTCCTCTGGCAAGCTTGCTTCTCTGCCTTGGGGCACTGGAAAAATCTACTGTTCTCTACTACACATGCTGGTTGGAACTTTGAAAAAATTCCTTATGCAGTTGATGCTACTCTCCTCATAGGGTACCATGCTGGGCGGAGGGTTCATCTGGTCTTCGCCGCCAGAAACCTTGATAACAAAAACTCCTCCTGGCAAATAGTCCTTGATGCCTATTGTTTGAGTCCAGAACCAGGCTCAAAAAAAAAAAAATCCCCAAAACTCTTATCTCACACTCAAAATTATTAAATTGATTTTTGAAACTCAGAATCTCCTAATTGACTATCCATTTCTCTTTGCTTTTCCATTTTACTCTTCCCTGAAGTATGATTGGATGGGGAGAGATGGGGAGAGTCCCCAAAGTGAAAGGAGAACCATAACTAATTTCTCAAAATTTTGTCATACAACTCCCCCACCCCATTCCCTAATACATACTACTGACTTCACAGCAAGACTTTCCTTGAAGGGGAATCAGAGTGGCACATTTCTGTTTGTACCACAGAAGCATAGAGGAGAAATGTAGTGTAGTAGATAAAATATTTTAAACTGCAATCTAAATCCCCATAGTTCAAAGGGGAAATGTTAAAGATAATTAAGGAATAAGGTGATTCTAATGAAGATGTTGAAATTTGATCCCCCAGTGTTGAATGTGGGGCCTGGTGGGAGGTGTTTGTGTCATGGGACCAGATAGCTTGTGAATGGCTTGGTGTCCTCCCCTGATAATGAGTAAGTTCTCCCTTTATTAGTTCACATCCAGAGCTAGTTGTTAAAAGGATCCTGGCACCTCCTCCTCTCTCTCTTGCTCTGGGTCTCGCCCTGTGACATGCCTGCTCCTCCTTCACCCTCTGCTTTAATTGGAAGCTCTCCGAAGCCCTCGCCAGAAGCAGATGTTGGCACCAGGCTTCTTGTACAGTCTGCAGAACTGTGAGCCGAATAAACATATTTTCTTTATAAATTACCCCCGCCTCAGGTATTTTCTTTATAGTAATGAAAACAGACTAAAACAGAGGACATACAAACCTTTGATTTTACCTTAGAATGAAATACAAAAATAAATGCCATTGATATAATTAGCAAAGTGCCTTCATTTGAGAGTTTTGTTCCAGTAGAAGAGAAGGGAGTAGGAAGATGTGTAAGGATTAATCAGTTTCAAAGTTCCTAATATTTGAGGAGCTGTTTTTTATCCTTGATGTCCAGTTTTTTTCGCTGCCATTCTGAATATGGTTTGTTCTGAACATTGTGCTTTCTTATCATATTTGTGACTGTCATTTAGAAACTGACACCAATTTGAACCATGGGGACCTGAAAATGCTCTGATATAGTCTGACTGCATAAACTTGGATACCTTAACTTTCACCATTAGTTTCCTCATCTCCCAAGTAAGCATAATTGCACCTATCCCATGGTGCTGCTATTAGGATCTAATGAGATATTATTAAGGCCCAAGAAGCAAGTTCAACACTGGTGAGTATTGAAGTCCATGTGCTGTGCCCAACCATCCCCTTTCTGGAGAGTAAGATTTAATTGTTTGCAAGGAGACCTTGAATCTAATTGTTTCACTTTTTATGATATATAGCTATGTACCATGCTGGGTGGAGCATGATGTCACCATGCATAAAAAAATAACCTCATCTGCAAGCACTGAGTAAGACCCAGTTCCATGTGGGACACACTGCCTATTAGAGCTGTGCTCCTTCCTGCCCCTGCTGGAGCAGACCATTGACTCTTACCTCTGCTTGCTTTCCCCAAATTCATAGAATGAAACAATTTGTACCAAACATGAATTCTAATAAAGCCAGTGCATTCTGCATGGCCTAAATTAGGAAGTGCGCTGCTAGAGTTCTGTCCAGCATTTCTCATTATGATGAAGTTCAAAAAAACACCATAGCCCTAAGGGAGAGTGGTAAATGCAATATTAAATCAGAAACAAAAATATGATTACTTATACAAAGTTTGTCACTATTCCACTTGTACCCTTTATTTCTTGAGAGTGGGGGCTTTGTTCTTCTATTCCTTTTTAGTTTAAAATGCTACAGACTTTTTAGCTTATGGAGGTAGAATAATTACCGATGCTTGTTGATTAGCTGAATAGTTACATAGATTCTTTATTAGACATATAGTTTTGTGCCTTGATTTATCAAAATAGAACGCAAAAGAAGAATGGCCAAAGAGATTTTTTTCCCTTTCTTTCTGTTATGTTTTTCGACTTTTCCAAATAAACAATGACTAGTTCCCATAGTGTCTTTTTTACCAGGCACAGTGTGCTGTCCCCAAACCTAGGGGATACAAGTTCCTCTTCTACAGGGAATGAGTATGAAGCTGATTGGAAAAAAGTCTCCTAATCAGTCTTTCAAGAGAGCTACAAACTCCCAAAGACAGACTTGAGTCTTGGGGCAGTATATAATAAAGACATTTATTCAGATTAATTGCCCTGGAAGTCTAAACAAGTAGAATCTGAAATAGAGAATGTTTTTAAAGACAGGCTATCTTATTAGTTTCTTGTACGTAGAGTACAAATTAATGACTAACATAAAGTTATTAAGAAAGGTACAGAAGAGTAATAATAAATGGAATAAGGAAACTTGTAATACCACATTAGCTGAATTGGTGGATAATTGATTAAAATTCTTGAATAGGGTTTGTTTCCTTAAAGTAAAATTGCTATTATACTACCTAGTTTGATAAGTACCATTGGACTTTGAATTAAAAAGATAAGGTTTCAAATCCTGGTAAGGTCACAAACTACCAGAACATTCCACGAAAGTTTTTCAGAGCTTATTTTCCTAATTTAGTGTCTACTACCTGGCACTATGTGGGTTTGATATTTCCTAAATCCTTTTTTTTATATGACTTATTTACTACCTTACATGCCTCTTATTGTGTTATATTCTCTGAGGGAATGCCCTTAAAGAGCTTACAGATAGATTTATGAAATAAGAAATTAAATTCACAAAATAACCAAACTTGATTTGTAAGCACAGTAATTGCATTAGGCATTAATTGTATATAATTTTTAATAAACCATAGTTGTTGAAAAACTAATACTTAAAACCAAATTATGATAAACTCCAGATGGGAATCTGGAAACCTTTCGGAGGGGAGATTAACCCAAACTGAACTTTGTGGTCAGTGTGGGCTTTGGGTCTTTGCAGTAGATATGATAGAGGAAGTTATAAGGACTGAGTACATAATTGATAGCAGTGATAAAATGATGAGGAAATGAGTGTCTCCTACACCTGGCAGGAGACACTAAGAATCAGGGAGAAAAGGATGCACAAGGCTGGTAGTAACAGTTGGAAGAGGATCTGGAGTATGAAGGTGAAAAGTATATTCAATCTGATAAATTATGGATGGGAGCCCCAACAACTTTACTCCAAAAAGTTATAGGAGACACGAGTTAAAGTGTCTGCTCAGCCTAGGATCCCTGCTCTGGGATTACTGGCCCCACTCATTCACTCATCCAGTGTTGGGCCAGGGGAAATGTATTTATAAGATATGACCTTGAGCATCCCTCCCCAACTCCATTCTTTCCCAAACTTTTGGAAAAACATTGAAAATAAATACCTCATCTGAAATGGGCAGGAGTAGGTTTGATGTCAGATCTTATCATCTCTCCAGAGATTTTGAAAATGGGAATTAGGAATATTTAAACAGTTTGTTGGGCAACTAAACTAAACTGAGACCATGGAAAGTCAGTGCATAGTCTGAGCCACATGCATTTGAGAAGAGAATGGATAATCTTGGGAGGGAAGGCAGACTGGAGAGAGAAAGAGAGAGGGGAGAAGAGAAGGGAAGAGAAGAGAAGAGAAGAGAAAGAAAAAAGATAACATGAAACAAAGACAAAAGGGAAACAGAGATGAAAAATCATATATTTTAGGGAAAATGAGAAAATAAGTTCAGTTTCTGCCACATCTCTAGTCCCTGATCCCAGTTTTTCTTAAACCCCTCTCCTAATTTCTACCTTTGGTTACCTTATTATACATTTGCATCCATCTATCTATCTATCTATCTATCTATCTATCTATATTCCTGTTTGCTTATTTTGCTTGGGACTGGATCCAAAAAAGCTTTGACTGAGATGAAAATTAGTGTTGTGCAGACTGGATGAAAATAGAGATAAACAAAGAAAAATAAAACCAACTGGAAGACATTTGGGAAAAGAAATGAGGAAATGAAGAAGACATCTGAGCTAGAAATTAAGGGACTAATCTAAGAAATGTTATAAAGAAATGCTGAACAAGAAAAAGTGACTGGTCATATATGAATCTTTGTAAAGAAAAACCAGAATTCACAAATGTGATTAGACAAGGCTGTATTAAATATATGCTATATATAATACAATACCATAATGCTGAAGGATTAGATTAATAGATATAGGGAAGCCAGGTCATTGTCCAAATAGTTCGTTTTTGGAGTAATAATAAAGAATTTTTATTAAAATGCAAACTCGGTGAGAATAAGCATTTTATTTGTTTGATTTTTTTACTATGTACTGATGTCTAGAAAAATACCTAGTTGTTTATATTTGCTCAGTAAATATTTTTGCATAAGAAGGAGTATTTTTTGGTACAATAGCAGTATATTCATGAGGACATTCTGAGCAGGAAAAGAGCTAAATTATTGAATCCTCATTCACTATATGAACATTATGTTAGTGCTATAAAAAATAAATCAATGAAAAACATGGTAAAACCTGATAAAGAGGATCTTGCAGTCCAGTAAAAAAAAAAAAAAAAAAAAAGGATCAAAGCTGAAAGTGCAGATGTAAGGTTTATTGACACTTAGAACTTGAGAGTGAGAGGTTTTGGCAAAGGGGGTACCAGTTTAACTTTAGGGGCATTTTTGTTTAATAAGTACTTTATCACCTTACTCTGCATCATTGAAACAGGAAGAGCCATCTTGGATTTTATAACATGATATCTAATGCATACGTCTTTGATGTGAGCAGTTTCTCCCTTTTCTCATCCCTCATCTGTGTGTATCATCTGTATCTATAGAGTTGCCAATATTAAATATCACTGGTAATTTCCAGGGGCTCCTCGCAGAGGTACAGCTAGCCTTGCACAAGACCCAAAACATGAACAATAAGACACTGATAGAAAAGGATGGTGGATCCAGGTCCAGTGAGGAGGCCATAGATCATGGAATGTGCCAGAGTCATAACTGAGGGGATCCCCAGTCATCAGTGGTAAAATCATATTGAGTGGCAAGAATAAAGGAAAAGGCCAGAGATGAAGGAGGAGAATGAGCTGAGAGGATTTTAATCATGATGGTAGCATGATTAGAGAAGAGTGTGTTAGAAAGAACTGTTTAGACCAAAGAATTTAAATGGTTAAGCCATACTAGGACTCCTCATGAATGCAGTGCCTAGTTTGTTGTGTAAATAAAGTGTAATGGATCTCTGCATGACCAAAGAGGTGATGTTTATCCATAGAAATTCACCAGGTCACTCTGCAGTTATGTCTATCCCCATGTGTTCAATATGTATTCATAAAACGCATAATATATACAAGGCATTGTGCTGGGAATTGTGGGGAATTAATCATCAATCTAATAAGAATTCTGCCTTCAAAGTAGAAATTGACAAAGTTTATAAAAGAGATACACTGAAAGTAGTTTGAAATTTCCAGAAGAAATTTATTCTATATTCTGGGAAGATTTTACCTAAAGCAAACTCATCCCTAAAGAATGAAGAAGGCTGTCTTTTACTATTACTAAGGAAAATTCCAGTTAGCATGACTGAGGGCACCAAGCTCATATCTATGCACAAGGAAGAGGACAGGAAAGAATGGATAGGAGGTCAGAAAACAGTAGGGTAGAATTTAAAATCCCCATTTAAATCATCTAAGGAAGGCATGGGGGAAGCATTTACTCTGCATGCTTCCCAGCTGATTCACAGGAGAATCGTGATCAGATTTGGCCAAAGGAGGTGAAGGTAGAGTAGAGGGCTGGTGTGGGGTCTGCCATGACCCTTCCTGAGCATGGCCTGGAGTTAGAAGCTATGGATGAGAAGTCTTCACATTGGATAGAGTCTACACCATTGCTGTCCTTCTTGCTGCTAATGTCCCCCAGCTCCCACAGAGCTTGCTCTGCTGTGGCTACAAAGTTAAATTGCTGGCAGGGGGCAGATTGTTTTCCATGTAGAAGACTAGATATGATTCCTTTGCTGCTGTGGCAGCAACTCAGGGAGAAGCTCCATTGGAAAAGGCTCCACCCTAAACCCTTTAAGGCTAGCCAAGTGATTAATGTGCTGGCTTAAAGCCAAAGAAATTCCAAGCACTCTGCTCTAGAGAAGATTAAGTCAGTGGGAAATCCAAATAATGAGAGCCCTGAGGAACCATTCTGAAAATCAGAGGAAACTAAAAGCAAAACTTAAAACAACATCTCTTTTAAATGAAAAGAAAAAAAACAAAAAAAACCCAGGGAGGTTTAATAAATTTATATGACCTTTTACTGGATTGAAAACATTTGAGGTGCTAAATAAATAGAAGAGGGAATGGTGTGAAGGAGGAAAGAAAATAGATGGTTCTTATAACTGCAGTGTTTGCCAACCCAAATTACAGTGCAGACCAGACTGGTAAACTAGCTGAATGTCTTTGGGGAGTCCCCAGAGTGTGAAAAAGGGGAAATGGGGAAAGAGGAAGACCTGATCTGCAAGAAAATGGAAGAGAAAAACAAAATCTCTAAATTTTGCTTTTCTAGTCCCTGAAATATTAATATCATCAGCAAATGCTACAAAAGAAGATTTATAAGAAGATATACTAGAGATGCAGATGAAGAATAGCTGAAACAATGGCCAACTATCTAATGCTGATGGGTTCTTAAGATTCTTACCCAACTGCTGACTTGCCGGTGCTCATGTCTCTGGGGCTCTGGAGGTAGAACTAGCCTCCAAATCTCTGTGCCATGTCTTTGTCCATTTAAGACAGGAGAGAGGACAGAGAGTCTTGCCTCTGTATTTAGACTTTCCACTCTGCTGGCACAGTTTCTGCCTATTTTTTTTTTTTTTCCTTAACCAGTTTTTCTGGCAGCTGCACAGGAATGTCAGATAACCATATGGTTAAATGAGTTTCCATTTCTCTGTTCTCCTTCATTCTAAACTCAGGATGCTTCCCATGAAACCAATTCAATTATCGTAAAAACAACCCTCCTTGTCTCTCTCCTTCTCCCTCTTGTCCTTAACTAGGGACTTGGCTCAAGCAGAGCATGGATAACAGTCAACTGAAAGTTGACGTTAAGATGGAAAGATTGGAATATGTTGATGACCTGCCAATGTTAGTCTGATTCACTTTGAGGTCCTCCCATCAGCCAATAGTTTATCAGCATCTGCAATTTCGAGGTGTTTTGTAAAGTGTTGTAGGAAATACAAAACCTATCAGAACATAGGCAGTCCCTCAGCCTAGTATAGTGGGAAGAGAACAAGCTGAAATCAGAAGAGAGTTGACCTGAGCCTGTGCCATAATTATATTAATAACTGCTTTCTCTCCACATTCCCTTCTTTAAAATAGAGTGTCCTGCTAGCAGTCCAGGGTGGCATGATGGACAGGCTTTTATTCTTGTGACACCACTCCATTCACTGTCCCCAAAACAAAGGTTCTCAGCTCAAGGATGAAGTTGGGCTGGGATGATCAGATTATGTCTCTAACTTGTAAATTTAGAATGTTAGGCCTTGGAGTGCTAGATTTAGCACCAGAATCAATGCTATGCTGAAGCAGAGCTAAGGGAAAACTGAAGTTGAGAGGAACGGAAAGTAAAATTATTGCAGAAAAAGCCAGTATATACAGAAATGAATATAGCAAGTATGCAGGGAGAAGCAAAAAATATGTGACAACTATTGAGAGAGACTAAAACAGAGGGAAAAAGAGAGGCAGGGAGAGAAGAAGGGGAGAGAGAGGTGACTAATGACTGCCTTATTAACATGTGGCCTTGTATTTTTTGCAAACTATTCTATGACATTTCTCAAAGTCTTATAGTGACCCTTGTTTTGACTTCAGCTTATATATTTTTGTCCTTTGGAACCCAATTAACATTAATTACAGCAAATCTTGACTGGTGTGTGACCTAGCACAGATATACTACCTCTTCTCTCGGAGCTGTAACTTGCTTAACTTTTAGGGTGGTGATAATTGTTTCTTGATCACAGAACAGATGATAATACCTGTGAAATGCTATGAGGCTTGGCATTTATCTGTTTACTAAGTGGTCTCTAAATCTGAATCTGCAGCCCAAACAGTGATGGAGAGTATGGAGGAATCTAATCATGAAGTTGGTGGGGGTTCAGGGGTCTTTGGAAAAGGTGAAACGGCAAAGGGTGTGGTGGGAAGGCAGGGTGGGGAAGAAGGTGAGTCTGAAGTGGTGCCGAGCTTGGTGTGGCACATTTTGACTGGAGTGTGAGACTAAAGATAGAAAACAAAAACTGGAGTATGGCCAGTGACTTCAAGACCATGTTCGAGGATTCAAAATTCAAGTTGGTTTTATTATAGTTTTAATCTCTTTAAGGCAAATCCAGGTTACATGGGGAAGGGAGGGTGGTATAAGATTTATTGACACAAAGTTCCTCAATCTTTCATATTCATGTCACCCCAGTACAACATCAGCAATATTTTACTCTCTAAAATTTGCATTTGAAAAAGATTGGGATGTTTTCAAATATAGACTCATACTTTCTAATATATATTTTTAATATTATCCTCATAAATTAAGATAACCTAGTGAATTCTCCTGGCCCCTAATACTGCCCCCTATTTAAGAATAAGCACATTTGAAATGCTAGCTTTATGGACAGTATATATCCTACTTTTTACCAAAAGTAAGACGATTCTGAGGTAGACTGTAGTACACTGTACTGTGTAGGTGTTAAGTGCAATGCCTGGCACATGATGAGGGTTCAATACATTCTTATGGAAAAAATTAATCAGTAATGTTCCTTCTTAGTTTCCCATGATGATTAATAAGCTTCATTAGTTCTATCGCTCCAGGAATTCTGATTCTATACAGAAGAAGAATGAAGAAATGAATAAGAGCTTTAGTTATAAAATGATACATGCTCACTATAGATAAAATAGAAAGTTCAGATATAAAAAGATAAACATCTGAAAACATTAATTTATAAGTAGGAAAAATCAGGGCAAAGATAAAATGCATTTTATATTGGCCCGATGATAGGAATACACATTATAGAAAGAAAAAAATCAATAAAGACATCTGCAAACAGTATGGAGGGAAACCGTCCAGGCCACTAAATTTTGTCACCCCAGGGCCCCTTTTGCTTTATTGTTATTGTTTTTAATTAAGTAGGGGTGCTGGCAAAATGTTCACACCATGGTGTTGACTGTGGCTTAGATTAGTAAAGGTTTTGATTGGTTCTGTCATCAGCAGTTTATTCCTTGGGGCTTCCCCTTCTCACTACCATCTCCCACAAAAAGAAACAGATTAGGGATAAGAATCCTGTCTTACCTGGAATCTCTTTCCAAGTAGACACAGAGCCCATTTTCTGTTAGGTGAACCTTGTGAGAAAATAAGTAGGGTGATCAAAATAGCATTCATGGGAAAAGTTGAAAACTCACCAAGTTTATATGATAATAATCCTTGGTTTTTCCAATAGATTTGACTCCTGAATCCCTTAAGATATGAAATAGAAGGTTAAGTAGGCTACTTCTCTTTTTTTTTTTTTTTTTTTTTTCTGAAATGAAGCAAAACAGTTCCCTCCTTTGGACATTGCCTTAGTAAAGGCATTCCCTGAAGTAGGTTTCCAAGCACACCGGGTATTTTCACTCACAGGAAAAGGGAAAGGAATAAATTGCTCTCTCTGCAATTACACCAGGCTGGTCTATTGACACACAAGTGAATGAAATGTTTGTACCCTGAGAGGGAGCCCCTCCATCATTCTCAAAATTACAGGCCCTCAGATCACCACTGAATGTCTAGCCCTAGAAAATTTGCAGAGATAGACGAAGAATAAGGGAAAGAGTGCATAGCAGGCAGCTGTAAATAGCTGTATTTATAGCATTGTGTCATAATGGAAACATCAATCCTATTTTCTGAGGAAACTACTGAAAATCCTAACCATAATATTGTCCTCTACTCGACTGCCAGATTGGCTTATAACTTATTTTTTCAAAAAGCTAGAAGCTAAATTCTCAGTGCCATGCAGAGTACAACCTGAAGATGAAATTGTAAACAATTTCAAAGGCTCGTTTAACACAGAAACAGATATTTTCAGACATCAAACCATCGATCCCAAGGTTCTTTTCTGAGAAGATCTCACGGTCTGATGGATAGATGAGGTAGAGGTGTACACCAGCACCTAACTTTGTATTGGACATAAAATAAGCAATTATAGTTTTTTATTCATTTAAGCATTTAACAGGCAGGATATCATAGGTAATTCAGGATATACCCATTTGTGCCACAAAAGTTTCTGGAGTAAAAACCACCTTTGAGAGAATCTACTTTTTTTTCATGTGTATGAAACATAATTTGGGACAAACTCTAATGCTGTTTATGTTTAGAAATACAGTCTTTTTACAACCACAAATCTAAATCTTGTCAACAAAAGAAAACCCAAACTCTATAAAATAATTTAAAGAGGTTTATTCTGAGTGGAACATGAGTAACTGTCAGCCTGGGGAATCCACAAACTCAAGAAATCTTGAATAAGTGGTCCTGAGGCAGTCCGGTTACAATCTGGTTTTATACATTTTAGGGAGACAGGAATTACAGGTAAAATCATAAATCATAAATCAATACATGGAAGGTATACATTGGTTTAGCCCAAAAAAGTGGAACATCTTAAAGTGGGGGTGGGCATTACAGGTTATAGGTGAGTTTAAAGATCCTTTGATTTGTAATTAGTTAAAAAAAATAAATCTTTGTCTAAAGGCTTGGAATGTTTTAAGTTAAAATAAGGAAGTCTGTTAATCAGAGACAAGCCAGCAATATAGCAACTCAGGTGATACATTAAGGAAACTGATGGTCTGCAGGTATTTAAACTTTGCCTTGTATGGCCTTAGATATTGTTAATAATTTAGTATCTTATTGTCACAGTCTGTTTTGTCAGTCATATGATCTCTGTTTTAACATTAATGCTGGTCAATTGTGTCTAAACTCCAAAAAGGAAGGGTTGTATCTGACCTTCTCTCCCATTATGGCTGGAAACTCAGTTTAAGGATTTTCTGGGGTTCCCTTAGTCAAGAGGGGTTCCATTCACTTGGCAAGGGGCTTAGGATTTTATTTTTAGTTTACAGTCTAATAACCAGACCAATCACAAGCTCTACACCATACGGCTGACAGCTCATAAGGACTTCATAAAAAAAAAAAAAAAAAAAAAAAAAGCAGTGTCTGATGACTTTAAGTATCCTGCTTTTAAAAATCTCTATCTAAAATGTTTGCCTCTTCTTCACACAGGACTTCTTTTTATCTCCACAATTGCAACTTTTACATAGTAGATGTCTCCAGCTTAGGTTTTTTCCCCCCTGAATTCTAGATTTCACATAAATCAATATTTCAACATTATAGTTCATCTCTTCTACCTCCTTCACATTCATCCTAACTCTGCACTTTCTGTATTCTCTATAAAAGGACTTCAACAAATAGGAGTTAACTTTGCACCCCACTGCCAAATTTGAAACATTCAGTCACTTAAGCTAGAAATGTCAAATTCTTATGTGTATACTCATGTGTATACTCGTATGTAGTCCTAGTACATTAGTCCCCAAGTCTTATAAAATCTACCTTCTAAACACCTCTGTTATGTTCTCTCCTCTCTACATCTTCTACATCTCCTTTAATTTTGTTCCAGACTACTTTAATATTACTTTATTTTTCATCATTTTTCATAGCCCATCTGTTAAAATGCCACAGTGTTAGTGTTCTGATATGTGGATCTGATCATGTCACTCCTCAGCTTCATAAAACCTTAATGCTGTCCAATGTTCAATTAGGTGAATAGCAAACTCCTTAAAATGGCATTCAAGTCCTTTCACTGACAAAAGTCAATGTAAGCCCACTAAGATGTAAGTTCCATGAGTGTGCATATTATTTCAGTTTTGTTCACTGCTATATTTCCACTGCTTAGGAACAGTGCCTGGTCATTAGCACCAAACCTAGTGCTCAATAACTGTTTGCTAAATGAATAAATATGTTTATCCTTACCTTTTCTCCTTTCCTCCTAGCCCCCTAATGTTTACTGTTCCTGATATGCCCTACTCTTACCTACTAGCTTGTTCTCCCTGAGAATTTCAAGCTCATCTTGAGATCCTAAATTAACCATTTATGTGACATTTTCTTTACCTCTTCAGTAAATATGCATAAAAAATATTCTGCTCCCAGCATACTCTGTATAGACATCTACTATCCCACTTAATACAACTTACTACAAATATTTGTGTGTCTCTTTAGAGACTGTCTTGCACATTTGCTCACCCCTAAATGCTAATCAAATGCTGAATACATAAACATCATTCTATAAATATTTGGTGAACCAAATATTTGGTTCACCTAAACAGGCAAGGTTTCAGAGGTCTATGAGAAATCAGTATTTAAAAAAAAATAAAAAACATGAAGCAAAATATAAAATGACAAATGTGGTTATTTAAGAGAAAACACAAAGTATGGTTAAAAAATTAAATATATTTTTAAAAAAAAAAAAACTTCATATATTTTAACTTCGGGATTGCATAGGACAAGTCTGGGCATAGGCAGAATGAAATGTTGACATTTAAGATAACTGCCAAGAAAATAAATAAAGAGCTATTCGAAATGAACTCTATTTTAAACATTATTTTGTAAAGGAATTGTGTGCTGTTTGAAAAATATTTCCTAAAAGAAAGAAGGGAGAAAAGAAGGTGGGAAGGAAGAAAGGAAGGAAGGGAAGGAAGGAGTAAGGAAGAAGAAAAAAGAAAAATAATGCTTATATTCTCAAGTCATCCCACTGAATCTAATTAAATATAAAATATGCTAGAAATTATATATATGGTACTGATAAAAAAATAAAATTTAGCAACACATATTCCTCTGACCACCTGTAAATTATCTCCTATCCTGAGAAATGTTCTCTACCAGAAGTTGTACATTGTTGCACATTATGGAATATAGGTCTAGCTTTGCTCTCAAATGCAGGGTAAATGGGAGAAAGAATGCTAACTATCTGTAAAAAAAAAAAAAAAAAAAAAAATTGGTGGTAGGGACTCCCAAATTCCCATTCACCTATGTACACACTTACCTGCATTGGGCTCAGAATGCATCAGGCAACTCTATCACCGTTTCAGGCAATGTAGACCACTGATAGGAGAAAAGGGCTTAAAATTCCTCCTTTTAACTTTTTACAGAGAAAACAAACAGCCGGAGAAACGTGTTCCAACTCATTTCTTATACCTTCTCTTTCACAATAGGTTTTGCGGCATGCATCAAACAAGTGCCATGCATTTTTTGTTGGCTTACTTGGGATCACTGGTTAATTGTGACAATTTAATTGGGAATTGATTATGCTTGGGTACTAGTGTGGTAATGAGTATCACTCATTGAAAAACTCTATGCATTTGTTTTCTCTATACATACAGAAGTGAACTAACCCATCATAAAGAGAATTTTAATGTAGTCCCCAAATAAGCATTTCTAATTAAGAGATACTTGATATTAAATTTATATCATTTCTTCACTCTGTCTTCTCCTTAAACTTGTCATTTGTGTCTTTTCCTTCTTTTATCTGCTCATGATTCTTTTGACTCCTCTTGCTTCATTTAATGAGACAGCACTTAAAGGAGACATGGCTGAGACTAGATGTAGGTGTTTGAAGATTGGGTGCCAATGTTAAAGTAAACAACCCTCAAGCCAAAGCTAACTATAGGGGCTGATAACCGCAGGCAAGAACTGGCTTCAATCAGCTTGTCAGCTATCTCTGTCACCCTGTCACCTTACATGAACTTTGGCTAATTACAATATCATTTACATTGCAGTTTTAAAATTTATTTGCCCTTGAAATCACCATGACAGTTCCAAGACAACCACATAAAATATGAAAGTGGGAGGGAACCCAATTCTAGGAATTACTACCCAAGTTCTTAATAAACTCCAACCCTTGGGTTTGAATATTCCTCCCCTCAATTAATAAAGCTACAAAAGATCTTAGGCCACTTCCTCTCAGGTAGCTGCTTTCTTTTGAGCCTGCCCATTCTTGTTTCCTGAGAGTGTACTTTCACCTTCAACAAAAGGGGTCACTTGCTCAGCTTACATGGCGCATCCTGAAATTCTTTTCCTAACAGTCACCAAGAATTTGGAAAAACCTCCATTTGGAGGCTGGTAACACTAAGATTGACAATTGAATCAATGTACCTGAAAAATTGTCTTTTTCACCTGGTGGTCTTGACCACTCACAGGACCGTGCTAAGCCCAGGCAGTATTAAATCTATCAGTTAACTCCAGAGGAGAATCATTTTTCTCCTTCTCTTTATCACTCTCCAATCTTAGGCATATGGATCTCTAGACATCCCTCCTGAATTGAGCATCAGCAAATCTAAAATCAAACCACTTTGCCAATGGAGATAAACATGAGGAAGTGAAGAACAAAATGATCCCTTAAATCTCTAGTAAAAAAGATGATTTTGGATTGCTTGATGACTATTACCAGACTTTCTTCTACATCAGACTTAAAACCCCTTTTTACCTTCCTAAATGGTGCCTGGATGCTTTGTCCTTATGTCTTTTTCCTCTCTTGGAATACCCCCTATGGATGGTTTGATAAGCTGCCAGCCAATTTAAATTAATTTTTCCAAATTGAGAAGAAGTAAATGTCCCTTTCTAAGATAACAGAATTTCTCCTCCAGATCACCAGAAATAACTGGGGAGAATGATTAGCCATGTAGTAGATTCCCATGGTATGTGCCACTCTTAGGCACAGATGTTTTCTACTAATAGGATTTTGTGTTCCATGCCAAAAATTCTTATGTGACTGTTACTTTTTTTCAAACCATAAAATTACAACTAACATATTTGGTTTGTATTCTGAAGAAACTAATTTTCTCCCAAAGGAGAACCTTGGGAAAATATTCTGGTAAATAAAATGATTCATTTTTTAAATGTCTCATTACAGTTTAAAAAAATGATTCTACCATACTCAACTTATAAATAAAATAACTCATAATTGACAAAAAAATCTTTTAATTTAAATTTAGAAAGAGGCTTGAATATCAAAGAGGAAAAATATTGGTGCCATTATCAAAAGTCTTCTAGTAACTGTAATAGGTGCTCTGAAGTTGATTTGTAAATATAGTAGGCAAAAAATAGTGAGGAAATCAAAAGCAAGGCAAAACCTGGATTTGATGGTGCCAGGGTATTTTCTAAAATAACTAATATTATTCTATGGAATTGCTTATACATTTTAGAGCTATATCCATTTAAGGAATTAAAATACACTTCAGGACAATTCTTATTCATCCAAATCTTTTAAAACTCAGAACATTTAGATCATCTTCACTTGTTTAGTAAAAATGAAATAGGATTTCAGTGTACATAAAAAATTAAAATAGGATTTCATTTTCTCCAGTTTAATGCTATTATAAAAATTTAAAGGGAAAGAATGCCATTAAGAACCATCAAATCTGACTCCTTTCTGTTGGAATTTGTGATTGAGGACTGAAATAAAGTTTACTTTTACCCCATAATAATAATAATACCTTTCATTTTCTAGCACTTTATAGCTTACAAAGAAATTTCATGTAGATTATCTTCTTTAAATATTTTTAAAATTTTTAAATTTAAAATTTTTAAATTTTTAAAATTAAAAAATATTATCTACTTTTAAATAGCTTTAAAAGTAATTTATACCATTTTAGAAAATGAAAAATAAAAGACTACATGAGAAGATAGAACTAGAGTATTAGACATGATATCTAGACAATTTAAATAATGCACATATGCACACCAAACAAATTCACTCATACTGTTAAAGTTTGCTTTAATCTACTCAACAAAGGAAGATTTATGAAGTAATGCAATAATTTTTATATGGAAATAGATGCTGCTGATTTCAGGTGTTGGCCAAGACTGAGTAAGTGATACCGGACTTGGTTTCTTGCTAAAAACAACTCTAAAACTGGACAAAATGTATAAAGCAACAGTATCCATCCATGTTGAAAAACAAGTAGCACAGAACTATGACCCTTAAAGGAAGAAAAGAAAAAGTGAGGTGAGTTTCTGAATCATATCGAAATGGCTTTCTGCTTGAGCACTTTCCTGAAGTGGAACAGGAAAGTGGATGAGAAGTGGAGAAGCAATTTTGATGAGCTAAAGGCAGAGGCAAGAGTTCCAGGATACTGAAGGAAAGCAGCTAGAATTTGTGATAGAGTACCTGAAAAGATGGAATGTATGCAGAACTGCAACCCAAGTCTCTGTATGGGCAGTCACATAGTGAGATTACACAAACCTTGCAGACAGCCCTGCCAGAGGACTGACAGCTGAATAGCAATATCAGTGACTTAATAGCAATAGGATATTTTACAATTTCATCTGAGTCAAAGTGTGAAAAACTCATTGAACATATCAGGCATTCAGTTAAGTCAGCAGAAAGTTTACAACTAGGAAAAAAAACATACAGTGGAGTAATAAGCATGCCCTAGAACTAAGTTCACATCTAAAATATACCTAAATAAAGAATTAAAACAATTTTGATAGAAAGAATGTCAGTAATTTAATAATATAATCAACACTCTACACAGTTTGTATATACAATATCCAGCAAGTAACCATACATTTGAAGAGACAGGAAAAAGTGACCCATAGTAAAGAAAAAAAGAGTCAGAATTCAGATAGTGGAATTTGTGTACAAAGTCTTTAATGCAGCTATTTCAAATGTACTCAAGAACTTTAAAACATAATTATAATGACATAATATATGAGCATATCAGCAGCAAGATGGAAATTTGAGAATTGAATTAAAAGACCAAAAACATTACAAGAAAATGAAACTATAGGCCAATACCTCTCATGAACATAGATGTAAAAATCCTCAACAAAATATTAGGAAATTGAATCCAACAATGTATATAAAAAATTAAAAACCACAACCAAGTGGGATTTGTTTCACATTTGCAAGGCTTGTTCAATGTTCAAAAATTAATTAATGTAATCCATCGCATCAATTGACTGAAAAAGAAAAGTTACATAATCTATCAATGCATGCAGAAGCATTTGACAAAATTCGATACTCATTCATGAAAATATCTCTCAGTAAGCCAGGAATATAGAGGAACTTCTTCAATTTGATGAAGAATATCTACAAAAAAACCTTCAGCTATGATCAAACTTAATAGTGACAAACTTAAAGATTTTCCATTAAGATTAGTAAAAAGGCAAGGATGTCCCATCTCATTACTCCTTTTCAACATTGTACTGGAAGTACTACCTATGCAGTAAGACAAAAGAAGAAATAAAATGTATACAGATTGGGAAGGAAGAAATACAGTGTTCTTTATTCACAGATGGCATGATTGCCTGTGTAGAAAATCTAAAAAAAAAAAAAAAAATCAGCACAAAAACTTCTGAAACTAATAAGTAAGTATAGCAAGGTTGCAAGATTCAAGATTAATATAAGAAAATCAATTGCTTTCTTACATATCTGAAGTGAACAAGTGGAATTTAATGAAAAAGCCAATAGTATTTACATTAGCACCCTTCAAGATTAAATACTTAGATAGAAATCTTAAAAATATGTATAAGATCTATACAAGGAAAACTGTAAAACTCTGATAAAAGACATCAAAGAATAACTACATTGATGGAGAGATAGTCCATGTTGATGGATAGGAAGACTCGATATTCTCAAGATGTCAGTTCTTCCCTATTTGATCTATAGATTTAACTCAATCTCAATCATAATCACAGAGCTATTTTCTGGATATTTGCAAATTGATTCTAAAGTCTATATGGAAAGCAAAAGACCCAGAATAGCCAATACAATATTGAAGGAGAAGCAAAAAAATTGGAGAACTGACACTTAACAGACTTCAAGACTTACTATAAAGCTGCAGTAAACAAGACAACATGATATTGGTGAATAATTAGGCAAACAGACCAATGGAACAGATTAGAGAGCCCAATAATATATTCACATGAATATAGTCAACAGATCTTTTACAAAGGAGCAAAAGTAATATTAAATACAATGAAATAAAGATAGTATTTTCAAAAGATGGTGCTGGCACAACTGAGCATCCACATGCAAAAAGAATGAATCTAGACACAGACCTTACATCATTCACAAAGATTAACTCAAAATGGACCATAGACCTAAATGTAAAATATAAAACTACTAGAAGATAACATAGAAGAAAACCTAGATCTTTGAGTATGATAATTTTTTTAGACACAGCACCAAGGCATGGTCCATAGAATGAAATAAATGATAAGCTGAACCTCATTAAAATTAAAAACTTCTGCTCTGCACAAAAGACAATGTCAAAAGAATGAGAGGACAAACCACAGACTGGGAGAAAATATTTGCAAAGAACACATCTGATAAAGAATTATTATCTAAAATATGCAAAGAACACTTAAAATTCAACAACAAGAAAACACAAAACCCAATTTAAAAATAGCCAAAGACCATAACAGACTTTTTTTTTCCATCAGAAAAAAAAGATATACAGATGGCAAATAAGCATATGAAAAGATTTTCCACATGATATTGTGATGCCAGTTAAAACAATGAGATATCACTACATGCCTATTAGAATGGCCAAAATCTGGAACACTGAACTGACAACCCCAAATGCTAGTGAGGATGTACAGCAGTAGGAACTCTCATTCATTGCTGGTGGGAATGTAAAATAGCACAGCCACTCTGAAAGACAATGTGGTGATTTCTTACAAAACTAAACATATTCTTAGTATATAATCCAGTAATCATACTCCTTGGTATTTACTCCAAGGAATTGAAAATTTATGTCCACACCAGGTACCTGAACATGGGTGTTTATAGAATTTTTATTCATAATTACAAAATCTTGGAAGTAACCAAGATGTCTTTACCAAGATGTCTTTCAGTAGGTGAGTGGATAAACTGTGGTACATTCAGATAATGAAATATTATTCAGCATAAAAAGATGAGTAGAGGAAAGGTCAATAAGATGACAAACAGGAGGCTCCTCACTTTTTCTTTTCCTAGAAATGTACCAAATACAACTCCAAAAGGAACAGTGTTCTCTAAGAGAACAGGAACTAGTTGAGTGATGCCTACACACTGTCAGGTGAGAAAATATTCACATCAACATGGGTGGGAAAAGCTAAGGCATTCACACCACAAAACCCACCCTGGGCATAGCCCTTTAAAATTAGGAGGAAAACCCCAACTCCTAGTTTCCCCATGAGGAATGAAGAGTCTGGACTACACATATAGCATCCCAACTTTTACAGCTCCCACCTGAGGGAAAGGTTCCTAAATCACCTAGTCCTGGGAGTAAATGAGGCTCAGCATTTATGAGTCTTTTGGAAGCAAGGGAAAAAAAGAGGCAACCTCAAACAGGAGTGTGAGCACTCTCTACTACAATTTCTTTGGGTTCAGTGTAAAGTAAGCAGGCAACCATGCCTAGATCCTAGTTTGTCTCTGGAAGGGGTTTTACTGTACATTTTCCCAACTGATGCCTGAGAGTTTGGCTTCTAACTAAGCTTGCATCTGGGAGCTGACAAGGCAGGTATTAAGACCCTCAGGAACCTAAAGAGGTATGTTGGCACTTCCTGGATCCTCTCCCCACTGCTGAATTTAGTGATAAAACCAAATGTCCAGCCTCTCCCTGGAAAGAGTTTGTCCACATAACAAGCACCCTAACTTTTAGTGCTTCCACCTGAAGGATTGCCTCTTAAATCATCTAGTTTTGGGATCCAACTAAGTCCGGCATTCACAAGTCCCCCAGATTACAGAGAAGAAAGAGGTGGTTTTAAACAGGCATGAGAGCACTACCACAGGCTATTTCCCCATCTTAATGCAAAACAAACAGTTAAAAACATCTTGCTTCCAGTTTCTTCCAGGAAGGAGTTTGACTATATACCTATTGTCTCAATTTTTCTAGTTGCTGCTTATAAGATGGGCTTTTAATAAGCCTGTCTCTGGGAGCTGATGAGGCAGGTAATTAGTAGTCCTCTGAAAGCCTAAATGGGCATGGGGGCACTTCCAGAAGCTTCTTCCCCTGGTTTGCTCCAGAAATAGAACCAAGCCCCCAGCTAAATCACTTATTTCAGAGAGCAGAAGGGACTCAGCATTTACAAGACCCCTGGGGTGTTACAAAAAGCAAAACAAAGCAATGGGTTGAGAATATGTGGTTTGAATGAGAATGTAGGCATTTACAACAGATTCTCTACCCAGCTCAGTGCAGAATGAATGAGAGGTAAAGACCAGCACCCAGCTTATCCCTGAAGGCAGAAAGAACAAAAACACATCTATAGCACCTCAACTTCCCCAACTGCTTCACAAAGAACTGGCTTTTCTTTCACCTATTTCAGGGCACTGTTGGGAGTTGGCATACTCTAATCTTCTGAGGGCCACTAAGAAAAAAGATGGTAGCTTGTACAAACACAAAAGTTGGATAAGCACCCAGAATTTTTGGCTGGGCTAATAGGTTACGTTCAACTACTACATAAGCCTAGTGTAACAAGATTATGAGATATGGCTGTTTTGTCTAATGCACAGAAACCAACACAGAGAGTCAAGGAAAAATGTAGAAATAGGGAAATATTTTCCAAATAAAAGAACACGATAAATCTTCAACACCAAATCTCATGAAATGGAAAAGTGATCTATCTGACAGAGACTTCAAAGTAACAGTAATAAAGATGGTCACTGAGATCAAGAGAGTAATGCATGACAAAGTGGGAATTTCAAAGAGATAGAAAATATAAATACCAAACAGAAGTCATATAGCTGATGAATACAATAACTGAACTGAAAAAATTCAAAAAAGAGTTTGAACAAAAGACTCTATGAAGTGGCAGAAAGGATCAGTGGACATGAAGACAGGTCTTTGGAAATAATTTGATCAGAGGAAAAAGAAAAAGAGAATAGAAAAGAGCAAAGATAGCTTCAGGTAAATATGGGACACCATCAAGCAGATGATATATGCATTATAGGAATCCAGAAGGAGAAGAGAGAGAGAAAAAGTGACATAAACTTTATTCAAATAAAAAAGGGCTGAACACTTTCCAAACCCGAGGAAGACCATAAACATGCAGAACCAGGAAGCCCAAAGGACATCAAAGAAACACACCAAGACACATTATAATCAAATTGTCAAAAGTTAAAGAGAAAATTTTGAAAGCAGCAAGAAAAAAAAATGCTTAATGTGTACAAGGGACACCCCCCACCCCCTCGACACACATACATTCCACGACTATGAGTGGATTTTTCATCAGAAAACTGGTAGGCCACAAGTGACTAGGATAATATATTCAAAATGCTGAAATATTTTGTTTTTAAATCCTGACAACCCAGAATACTAAACACAGTGAATATATCCTTAATAATGAAGGAAAGGTAAACATTTTCTCAGACAAAAAGAAAAAAAGTGAGAAAGTTTATCAACTACTAGTTCTGCTGTATAAAAACACTAATGGGAGTTCTTCATATTGTAATGAAAGGAAGCTAAGCAACAAGATAACATAAGAAAGTAGGGAGCTCATCGATAAATGTAAATGTATAGACAAAAACAGAATATTGTATTACTATAAAGTTGGTGGGTAAACTGCTTTTAATTTTAATGTAAAGAAATTATAACTAAATTATATTAATGAATACATAATACACATAGATGTAAATTGCAATATCAATAGCATATAATATGAAGGGAGGAGAAGTAAAGCCAAGATTCTTTTGTGCAAGTGAAGTTAAGCTGTTATCAGCTTAGAATAGATTTTATAAATACATTTTATGTTATCCCCTTGCTAATCTCTAAAAAAAAAAGCAATAAAACACAAAATAAGACAGCAAGGGATAAAAGATGGCAAAATTAAGTAAAATACAAACACAAATATTTGACAAAATGGCAATATTAAAGCATTCCCTATCAACAATTAAACGTAAATGGGCTAAATAAATGAGATACAGACTAGAAAAACAATAGAAAAGATCAATGAAATTCAGTTGAATTTTTGAATAGATAAAAATAAGTTGACAAGCCATTAACTAAACTGAGTAAAAAAGAGAAGACTCAAAAAAAATAAGATCAGAAATAAAAGAGAAGACATTACAAGTAATACCATAGAAATACACGGAATTGTAGGAGACAACTATCTATGAACAATTATTCACCAACAAATTGGATAAGCTAGAAAAAAAAAGATACATTTTCTAGAAACATATAAACTATCAATACTGAACATGAAGAAACATAAAATCTGAACTAGACCAATAATACATAAGGAGATTTGAATCAGTAATAAAAAAATTTCCCATCAAAGATAAACCCAGGATCCGATGGCTTCACTATCTGATTCTACCAAACATTTAGAGAAAAACTTATACAAATCCTTTTAATACTTTTCCAAAAAAATGAAGAAGAAGGAATACTTCCAAAGTCATTTTATGAGGACAACATTACACTGATACTAAAACTAGACAAGGAAATTGAAAGAAAAGAAAATTATAGATCAAAACCCCTGATGAACATAGACGTAAAAATCCTCAACAAAGTACTAGCAAACTGAATCCAGCAACATATTAAAGGATCACTCACCATGCTTTAGTTGGATTTATCCCAGGGATGCAAGGATAATTAAACATATGGAAACCTATATATGTAATAAATCACAATAATAGAACAAAGTACAAAAACCATATGATCATCTCGAAAACAGGCTTTACAAAAGAAGATATTCAGTAGTGAGTACGCACATGAGATCATCACCCAAAGGCAAAATAGTGAAAATTAAAATTTTAATGTACTGCCATACATCTACTAGAATGCCTCAAATAAAAATAAAAATAAAAACAAACAAATAAAAAAGACTGAAACCACCAAATGGTGGCCAAGATGTAGTTTAGACAGAACTTTGATACATTTGTGATGGGAATGTAAAGTGATGCAATCACATTGAAAAAAGCTTTAGAAGTGTCTTATAAAGTTAAATATACAACAATCCTATGACCCTGCAGTTATGTTCCATGATATTTACTCTAGAGAAATGAAAGCATATATCTATAAAAAGACTTGTACAAGAACACTTATAGCAGCAATATTCAAAATAATCCAAAACTGGAAACAATAAAAATATCCAAAGAAGAAAAAACATAAAGATGTAATAGCATTTATTTAATGGAATATGACTCATAGATAGATAGGTATCACATGATAAGATAAAATCAGAAACAAATACAAAAATACATAACATGGCTTCATGTATATGAAGTTATAGAATAGACAAAACTAATGTATGCTGAAAAAAATTTAGAAAAACTGGCTCTTCCAAGGAGAGGAGGGGGATTGACATGGAGGCATATAAGGGAGCTTTCTTTAGAGATATAATTATAGTTTTTTAGTATGTGTAGGTTGCATGGGTATTTACTTTTCAAAACCTGTTTGTTTATGTAAAATTTATGCATTGCACTGTGTATGAATTTTATCTCAAACAGAAAAAAACTTAAAAACCATTGAATTCAAATTTGTTTTGCTTTTCACAGTGGTATGTGTATTCTAAAAGTGGCAATTCTAAAAGTAATTTTTGAGTACTGTATTTTAGGTCTGAGCTTAGAAGATTGAGAATAATAATAACTTATTTGAGAGGGGAATTAAAAATAAGCCTAAATGAGAAATTAGATTGTAGCCTGCACCATAGAATTATTTTTGTGTATTCATTTATATATATAATCCAAGCTTTGGTTGCTGAGAAGACCTAGAAATATTGGCACACAAGAGGCAATGATTATACCTAACATCCAAATTTTGTTTTCTAAACACCATTCTCCTCTAAAAGAAACTAGGGCTCCAGTATAAGCTCATCCTGGAATGTCTTGTTGCAAGAAAAAGTTGAAACAGTTTTTTAAAAACATCCTAAAGGTTGATATCCAGTATAGGAAAAGAAAAAAAAATTGAGAAGTACCTATTCAGATCTTTTGCCCATTTTTAAATCAGATTATTTGGGTTTTTACTATCAAGTTCTTTGAGTTCCTTGTATATTCTAGTCCCTTATCAGTTGAATAGTTTGCAAATATTTTCTCCCATTCTGTAAATTGTCTCTTCATTTTGTTCATTGTTTTCTTTGCTACGAAGAAATTTTTTAGCTTGATGTGATCCCATTTGTCCGTTTTTGCTTTGGTTGCCTGCACTTTTGAGGTCTTATTCAAGAAATCTTTGCACAGACCAATGTCCTGAATTTCCCTAATGTTTTTTTCTAATACATTCATAGTTTAAGGTTTTACATTTAAGTCTTTAATCCACTTGGTTTTGATTTTTGTATATAGTGAGAGATAGGGGTCTAGTTTTATTCTTCTGCACATGAATATCCAGTTTTTCCCAACACCATTTATTGAAGATACTGTCTTTTCCCCAGTGTATATTCTTGGAACCATTGTTGGAAATGAGCTGACTGTAAATGTGTGGATTCATTTCTGGGTTCTCTATTCTTTTCCACTGATGTATGTGTCTGTTTTCATGCCAGTACCATGCTGTTTTGACTACTAAAACTTTGAAGTATAATTTGAAGTCAGGTAATGTGATGCCTCCAGCTTTGTTCTTTTTGCTCAGGATTCCATGGCCATTCTGGATCTTTTGTGGTTCCATATGAATTTTAGGATTGTTTTTCTATTTCTGTAATGTTACTAGTATTTTGAAAGGGATTACATTGAATCTGTAGATTGCTTTGGGTAGTGTGGGCATTTTAATGATATTGATTCTTTCAACCCATGAACATGGGATATTTTTCTATATTTTTGTGTCCTCTCAATTTCTTTCATTAATGTTTTATAGTTTTTCCCGTAGAGATAATTCACTTCTTTGGTTAAGTTTTTTCCTATGTATTTTATTTTTTTGTAGCTATTGTAAAGGGATTGTGTTCTTGTTTACTTTTTTGGATTGTTCACTGTTGGCATAGAGAAATCCTACTGATTTTTTGTATGTTCATTTTGTATCCTATGTGTTCATTTTCAACTGATAAATGAATTCAGCAACTTTCCTACATTCATTTATCAGTTCTAATTGTTTTTTGGTGAAGTCATTAGGTTATTTTTAAATATAAGATTATGTTGTCTGCAAACAAGGATAATTTGGCCGGGCGCGGTGGCTCACGCCTGTAATCCTAGCACTCTGGGAGGCCGAGGCGGGCGGATTGTTTGAGCTCAGGAGTTCGAGACCAGCCTGAGCAAGAGCGAGACCCCGCCTCTACTAAAAATAGAAAGAAATGATCTGGCCAACTAAAAATATATATAGAAAAATGAGCCGGGCATGGTGGCGCATGCCTGTAG
>CM052441.1:125224060-125284046 GCA_028533085.1 Varecia variegata
AGAATCTGATATTTCTTTTCTATTAATTTTCTCAGTATGTTAAACAGTGATGCAAATATGCTAATTATTTTTTAAAGTGAAACTAGATCACTAACATAAAAGTAAACACTTCAGTAGAATTCATAATTGGTAAACAAAAATAAACATTTATTTCAAGAGAGGTTTATGTTATTTGACGTTAAAAAAAATAAACCTCTTTTACTACTTTAAAAAATAAATCTGATTATGTATTGGGGCTAGAAAAATAAGACTTTTGGAAAATAGGGAAGACTTCATTTTAACAAAGTAGATAAAAAGCAGAAGCACTTCGTATTGTCAGAAATTTTACTAGATAAATCTATAAACCAAATCAGAAAGCATTAGATCTATTGGTCTCAATATTTTTCAGCCTCAATTCAGCTAAAGGATAAATCACATCCTGTTAGTAACAGGGACTATTTTTAGTCCAATTTTAGTAGGGGCTTGAAGAAGGACTGGGTAAAAGTGAATGAATGCTTTGAATTTTTTTTAAACAACTGTCCTTCACAGATAATTCTTATATACCATTTGTGAATATACAACTTATTTTTAGCTTGAAAGATAGGTTTGAGAAATTGATGATAAGCCTAACAAGACACTAACTTTCAAATCCTGGTTGTCTTCATGTGTCTCCACAAATCAATTATGCCTTGGAACTTATGCAAAAGTGGGAAACTTGAGCTTGATTGATATTCATCCATCACCATATTCACCATAGACTAACATTTTTACTTGTTAGGATAATTGAAAATCACAAGGGGGATAATAATGAAATGATAGTGAAAATGGGTTTAATTCATACAACCTAGTTTTGAAATGAGTATAAAATTTGTTGTGATCATTTTAGTTTACTGACCTTTGTTTCTGTAAGAATTCTAGTTAATTGGTGAATTAACAAAATATATACAGAAAAAAATTCACTAGTCAGAAATTAATTGAAAGAAATTACATTTACTGAAGAATCATAAAAAATAAAAATATACAATTATGAACATCATCAGTATATCTTTTTCTCCACAATTCTTTTATATCAGACAATGTTTCTTTTGGGAAATATTCTGCAACACTGCTTTTTGTATAACTTTCCCTCACTTCCATTTCCCTCACCTCTCTTTATTCCCCAGATCAAGTCCTTTTCTCTATACACAGCTAATTTTTCATGCACAGGAAAGTCCCAGGAAAGTGTGCTTTCTCTGTGGCTCTCATTGCTTTCTACAATGGTATTTTGTATTCTCCACCCACATCACACACACACACTCTCTCTCTCTCCTGCCTCTTCAATACTGCTGATGAAGAGGCTGTGTATCATATGCTGTCTTAACAGAGTTTCCAGTGCCCAAATACGGATAACCAAGCAAAAAGATAAATAATTATAGTAATGGCTCATAACACATAGAATAAAACAAATAGCCATGACACTAAACTGATATAAATAAATATTAGAATAAATAAATAAGTGGAGTGAATGGATAGATCTTTCTTATAGAACATTTCAGTAAGTTATAACAGGAAAGATGGAAATAGAAAACCATACTTTTGTAAGTACCACAGTAATAATTATATCAATAGATGCTAAAATCAATGAACAAACGTGTGGTGAAAAACACGATATTTATGTTGTCTCAAAGTATCTGACCATAATGTTACTTATTCATTACAAAGAAAATAATATAGTAATTTTATATCGTGCAGACACCTGACAGACACCATCTTAATGGTTAACATTACCCATGAAGAGATAAGTTGGCATTATGTGCCTCTTGGTATGATGCACTGAGAAGGGTACAACATCACTTCACAGTGATATTCTTTCAAGAAGTAAATAACCTGAATGTAATCTTAAGGGAATGCCAAATAAACCCAGTTGAGGGGAATTCTACAAAATAACTGGCTAAGTACTCTGCAAAAGTGTCAAGATCATAAAAGACAAAGACAGAAAAACTATCTCAAATTAAAGAACATAAAGGAGACATAAGTAAATTCAATTTCAATGTTGGACCAGCATTCAAATTCCCAGACTGAATGCTGGTCCAGAAGAAAGGACATTAATGGGGAAAATTCATAAAATATAAATAAGTTCTTTAGTTAATGGCATTGTAGCAATGTTAATTTATGGGTTTTGAGTAGTGTTTAGTGGTTATGTATGATATTTACACTTGTAGGAAAAAAAAAGCTGGGTAAAGGCTAAAAAAAAAATTTGTCCTATTTTTACAACTCTTTTGTCTATTTCAGTGTGAAAAGTTAAAATGTAAGAATTAACGATGCCTAGATCTTTCACCTTAGAGATTCAGATTTAACTGGCTGGGAATAGGTCCTGGTTTTCTGTTTTCCAGAAGTTCCTCATGTGATTTTAATGTCCATCCATGGTAGTTCTCAAGCACATATATTTTCTGTTCTTTTGAAAGTTTTTGAAAACAGAATTCTTCACTATACCTCTAAGTGTTTTGCACATAGTAGGCATGGGAAAACTTTGCAATAACAAGATATATAATAGTTCCATTGCATTATACATCCATAATAATAATTACACAAATTCCTTGTGTGAGAAAAGAAGTTGGTGTAAATATCAAAACCAAGTAAGATAACTTCTATTAAAAATTTTTATACACTAGTCTGGAATTTAAAATGTGACCTTAAAATAGTTCTCTTGTGAAACAAATTCCTGGGATGCTTTCTAATCAGTTCCACAGGGATGTTTCCACTAACCGTCTACTCCAAGCACTCATTAAACTGCATTGGGGTAGGAAGCTGTGTAAAATTACATTTGTAATATATTTTTGTTCCTATAACACTTGGTAGGTCTATCCTCTGATCAGTCCTTTGAAATATATTTTCACAATATTTACATATATAATTAGTAAAATTGTGATACTTCACTGATTATATTTCTCTATTCAGACTTTAGGCAGAAGCCAGTCAAAAGTTAATTTAAATTGCCTCTAAAAAATAAATATTAATTTTCTAAGCAAAGCAATATTGCACACAATATATTTTCTAAGCTGTGGTTACAAAGCATATTCACCTTCTTAAAATATTTTTATTATCGTTACCTTAAAAGCACCCATTTATACACAGTGTAATTATGATATAGACAGAAGTCTATGCCTATTAGAGATGCAGTAAGTATTATTAATTCATTTTAAGATATATTAATAAAAACAGTACCTTTCTAGACCTCTCAGGGGTGTGTGTGGGGGGGAAGAAAACTATAGAAAACTATGCAAGTTCTGTTAAAATATTTCCTGACTCTAGATGATAATCTCTATTTTCAACTTTGTGTGGCAGAATGGTGTCCCAAAGGGATAAAGGGAAAAATTCACCCCTCACCCTGCCTCACAATTCAAGTAAGAAAGAGAGCTTGTTTTAGTTTAGTGCAGTTTGTTTAATCTCTAGTTTATTTGTTTGTTTGTTTGTTTTCATTTCGAGTGTGCTCAGCTAGGAGAAAAGCAGCAAATGCCTCTTAGTAACACAAGTTAAAGTTTATTATTTGCCAATCAGTAAACTAAGCCAAAGTAAAAAGGTGATTATTTTCCTTAATCTGAGATGTTACTATCTGGCCTAGGAGAATATAATTAATGATTACTTTGTTGAGGGAGATAATTTCTTTGATGACATAGAAAAGAGTGAGGGAATTGACATTGACTCATTCACAACCAGCCTTATGAGAACAAAACCAGGACTATGACTTGCCCACCCTCTCAGGAATCCTTTCCCATGAATATCCAGGGAATACTTGAGAATTTGTGATGTTCCAATTTTGGGGAAAGAGAAATCATTTCCTAAAAAAAGAGGTGCAGCTGCTGATTTGAGAACCTTGAAGAGCAAAACTGAAGAAGAAAGTAGTAGCCTGAACTGAGGAGAGAGGTTCCAGTAGGAAAAAACAAGACCTTCCTTTGAGAATCTCATTTCTGCAAAAGCCGAGTCTTGTCAGTTGAAGAGAGTCAAGCAAAATATTTTTCTGAACTTTATACCTTCCTACTCTATTTCCACCCTAAAATCTCCCTACCTTTTAGTGAAGAACATTTTATGCCAATACTATTGTTCTATGTTTTAGATAGAATGACCTGATAATGCATTGTAATCTGATCACAAAAGGAAGAAAATGCAAAGATGATCAGACTAGATTTATTAGGAGATATAGCACAAATGTAAGGATGCAGCAAGTTTGAAAAAGTGAGGATGAAAATTTATATACAGTCAAATTCTATTAAAAAATGAAGCTGGTGTGATTATATTAATAATAGAAAAAGACGGCTGAAATCCTCATGTGACATTACTCTGACCTCTGCTTCTGATACCTTCCACTTTGAAGGACCCTTGTGATTACACTGGGCCCAGTCAGATAATATCTCTCTATAGCTATCAGATAAGTCTAGTGGTGAAAATATCTCTATTGCTGGAGATAAACAGCATCATTTCATCAAAATTAAAATTCATGAAGATGTAACAATTTTAAACTGGTATGCACTTAATAATATAACTTAAAAATGGAGAAAAATTGACAATAGACAAATTGAGAAAAATTAAAAGTAGACAAATACCCAATTATGGTGAAATACTTTAAAAGGACATCTTGTTCAGTAATCAATAGAACAGAAAAAGTATCAATAATAATTCAAAACATTTGAATGATTAAATAAGCTGCCACAATGGACATACATAAAACAGCACACAAAATAAGTGCAAAATATATATTATTTTCAAGAAAACTGGACCACTTTCAAATTATCAAATTTTAGTAATTTTTATAACAATACAAATATAATACCAATTACAAAAAGATAACTGGCAAATGTCTCATATTATAAATTAAAAAATACATGCCCAAGCAGTCTATCTCCTCTTAAAGGGAAGAAAAGAGAAAATATTTTATCTGAATTATAATGCATAATATATATACACCAAAAATTAGAGAAAGCAGCTCATATAGTACTTGAAGAAAGACTCTATAGGCATATATTAAATTATGTAAAACACTGAAAGTTAATGAGTTAAAGCTTTATCTCAAATGGTTAGTAAAAGAAGGAAGAAAATAAAACCAGAAAAGTAGGTGGCAGAATCATGGCTCTCCAAAGATGTCCAAGTCTTAATCCCCACACCTATGAATGTGTTGGTTTATGTAGTAAAAGGAAATTAAGGTTGTACTTGGAATTAATGTACCGACTAGCTGATTTTAAAATAGGGAGATTAACTGGTATTATCTGAGTAGGTCCAAAGTAATCACAAAGGTCCTTTGAAAGTGATAAAGGGAGGCAAGAACTGAGGTCAGACTAATGCCATATGACGATTTGACCTGCCATTGCTGATTTTGAAGATGGAGCAGGAGTACCAAAAGTCAAGGAATACAGACATCACCCAGAAGCTGGAAAGGGAGAGGAAACAGATTTTCCCTTAGAGTCTCCATAAAGGGTCACAGCCTGCTGACACCTTGATTTTTGCCTAGTGGGATGTTTCTTAGACTTCTGACTTCCAGAACTACAGTATAATAAATTTAGGTTACTTTAAGCTACTGATATTGTGGTAATTTATTATGGCAACAAAAGAAAACTAATAAAAAGTATAAGGAAGAAAATGATAAAAAATGGAACTGAAAATAATTAACAAAGTAATGTAAATAAAAATAATCAACACATTTGGTTCTATGAAAAGACTAACAAAAAAGATAAACCTCTCTTGAGACTGATGAGGAAAATAAAGACATGGTACAGATGAACAATATCAGAAAAGAAAAAGGAAATATCATAACAAACTATGATGGTGTTAAAAATAGTGAGGATAGTGTAAACACCTTTTGAACATGTAAATTAAGTGAATAAGTTCTTAGAAAAATATATTTTACCAAAATTGACTCAGTACAGAATAGAGAATTTGAATAATCTCTTACTATACAAAATCAATCAGCAGTAAAAACATCTTCCCTCAAAGAGACTGGCCAGTCTGAAGCTAATTGTCCAATTTGTATCCACATTCCAGGACCAATGGTGATGTGTTTGTGGTGAGGGGCAAATAATCTAAGATAATTTGATCATAATGTAAACCAGCATGCCTGTTTGAAGTTTGAGAAGGAAGGCACTATTTCTTTGAACTTGGATGTAGCCCCTGAAGCTGCTGGAACCATCTTGTGATCTCAAGAAGAGATTAGAATGCCTCTACTTCCAGGAAGACAATTGGAAAGAAAGAAAATAGCCTCAAAAACATCAGTGACCATCCTGAACTACTGGTATAAAACAAGCCTCAAGTGTGCCCTAGTTCTGAACTTACGACATTTCTCTGAAATAATACATTTTCTTTCTAAATTTAGGTTGTGTGTGGTTTTTCTAATGTTAACACTTAAAAAAAAAAAACACAGACTATGTGGTTCTTGAATGAATGAAGTGTTGTACAGGAAATCATTTATTCTGCTACTGAATGAAAGCTAATCGAAATTGGTAAAGATGAATCTCAGTATGAACACTAATAGAAACTTGGTAATAAAGAGAAATGATGAATGAGTTTCAACTATGAAATTAGTTTTCCTTTATATGAGGCCAAAGTAAAAACAAGATCTACCTAAACAAAGAAACAAACAAACAAAAAATGGATCCTTCACTTTCAACATTAGCAGCAATTGTCTTGGAGATAATAAAAATATTCCTTAACATTTTAGCATTACAATAAAAATAAAAAGTTATTAAATCCCCTTGTTTGAGTCTATTTGAAAGATCAACACAAAGGTTTTTCATGAGGTGTAAAGCAATATATATTTTCAGATAAAATATCCCCCATTCCTTTAATTTCATGTATTTTTCCAAGAGTTACATTAATGTCAGCATGTATTTCCACAAAATGTTATAGCACAGGATTTAAAAATATTCTAAAGTGTGGTTCAAACCCCAACATTATAAATAAAAATAATTTTTCTAAAATATGACCATAATTGTTCTGAGATAGTTTCTGTAATGCTGTATCTTTATTAATCTTAAGAGTATAATATTCACAGTTAAAAAAAATTAAAGAAATGTCCAAACTCTAAGATCAGTAAAATAGTCTCTTCTCAGAGAAAATACTATAGGAAAAATATATTTCCACAAAAGGTCAAAAAATGTTCTCCAAAATATTACTCTTAACTCTAAACACCTTGAGTTTTTGATGGGTAAAAAGTTGCATAAGGAAGTGAAATACGAGGTCTATCCAGAAAGTATCCAGCCATGTGATATGAAAAAGAGACATCCATTGAAGATGATACAAGATACATTGTACATAGGACAATGATGCCTCACTCCCCCTCAAAGTAGGCACCTTGGGACCTCACACAGTTCTCCCCCAGCATCTCCTAACCTAACCCGTATATGTTCAACACTCTCAGGTGCTCTGCTTGTTGTGGCCTTCCAGAATGTGGATCACTTTCAACAGATTCTTGACCATCTTTGAACATTTGTGTCACACTTTTATTTGCACTGCACTCATTGCATCGTCCCTGAAAGCCTTCTGAATCATCTAAGTAGTTTCCATGGAGGAATGTTCAAGCTTAATGTAAAATTTGATGCAGATTCATTGCTTGACTCTCTCATTTTGAATGTGACAGCCACACAGTATATATGCTCACTCAATGGCATCTAGTGCCCGACTGACTAGTACAGTAAAGTTGCCACTGTTGACTCATGAGCATCCCAGTCCACTCTTCTTGGCTGCCAGGTTACATCAATGTGACGCAAACCATTCTCATTATATTAGCAATGCCTGGACACTTTCCAGATAGACCTCATATATATCAGTTGGTTCATTATTCTCAGCCCTACAGTCTAATGATCATCAGCTACTTTAGTGCCCATTAGAAGCCTAGCATTATGATGTAATGGGTCATATCATATTCATTAGCTATAGACTGGGCTATAACTTTTAAAAGTAAATGTTACCTTTAGCCAGCATGGTAGTGTTAGGTAGATAGTATCTCCGGCTCTTCTCGGGACAAAAGTTCCCTGTTTTGGTGGTGTTTCAAGTAATTGCTCCACCTGGGAAGAAGGACAAGGGCGGGAACTCCATTTTGGTGCTGCCCCACCCTTAATCTTATCCTGAGCAACTGCTACACCTAGGGAAGGAAGGAATGCTTAATCAATCTAGGAATTTCCCAGCTCAGGCATAATAAGATTAGAAAGTGACCTAAAGTATCTTCAGGGTAATTAATATGCCATTAGCTTGAAACTGCATTGCGGGTCACCCCCCTCCAGGTGGGCTTTCTTAGAGGAGCTCGTACATGCAGGTGAAATTTTGAGGACACCTGTTGATTATTTGATAACATCCTACACCTCCAAAGAGCCCTCCTCCAGACTGGGCTAATAAAAGGAAATAATCCAAGAAGTCAGGGGAAGTGAGTGGGCCAGTGAGTGAGTGAGTTGGTCTGTCTCTCTCCGCCATCGGAGACGGACTTGTTTTATTTTACAATAAAGAGCTGCTCTGGTGAAACTGCTCCCTGCCTGAGGTTACTCATTGGCCTTTCTGTTGATTTTTCCAAGAGAGGAGTCAAAGGACCAGGATTATAGTCTGAACTTGACATTTTGGTGTGTCTGGTCATTCTTCCTCCAAGAGCACACCAAGAACCAAGGACAGACTCCCATCTTGACATCTTTGGTGCTGAAACCCAGGATTCTGACAGTCGCATGCACCTTTAGTCCTACCTACTCTGGAAGCTGAAGCAAGAGAATCACTTGAGCCCACAAATTTGAAGCTGCAGTGAGCTATGATCAAGCCACTGTACTCCAGCCTAAGGGACAGAGTAAGACCTTGTCTCTTAAAAAAAAAAAAAGTTACCATATCCAACTGCAGTGAGATTACCTATTCTTAGTGTTTGTTGACAGTGGTGGTGGTTCCAATGGGTAGAGTGAGTAGAACTGATGGGCTTTTCCATAGTCTATTAAAGTTCTATGACTACTGCCATTTTTTTTAACCTATTTGTTCATTGCCTATCACCTGGCTGAGGCTAGAGGATTATTTGGTACCATATAGCAAGACTAGCAAACTCAGCTAGTCTTCAGGGAACAGAATTTTTAAGTGTGGTCCTATTTGAACTAGCACCTAACCCTCTGAGTTAAAGAAGATTACTCCAGCCCCAGTTAAACCTTTGACCAACTACAGCTCTGATAAACATCTTGACTGTAATAATCTCATGAGATATACCAAACCAAAACTGCTCAGTTAAGCTTTCTCAAACCCAGGTCTACAAAAACTCTGGGGGAAAAAAATAACAAACACTATTATTGCTATAAGCTAATATGGGGTAATTTTTTTTACCCAGTGATATATAGCTAACAATTGTGCTTATCTTAGAAGCTCTCCACTTAAGCAACATTCAAGATATTTACTGTAGTTGAGTCTCCTTACTGTTGAGGGAACTGAGGCCTAAAGAAAATTAGTGACAAAAAGTTCTTTAGAATCTATTAAGTGCATATTATCTAATTGGGAAGAAAAATAAATATTATACAACAAGGACAAACATTAGAGAGAATTGCATCAACACATTTGCACATGGAAACCTTTTTATTCTTAATCTACTTGATAATGTATTTAACAGTCTTCCCTACAAGTTATTAATCCATCAAAATGGTACTTTGAAATGCAAACCATTAGTAGAGGAACATAAAGGTACACTGTTGATTTCTTTTCTCGGTTGAAATGAAACTTGTTAGAAAACAATGGCATCTGTCCCTTCTTACCATTTACAGAAATATAAAACTATTTAGAAAAGAATACAGAGGCCAAAACCTGGAGTTAAAGTGGTAAATGGCAATGAGAAGAATAAATTCAGAGATTAATCTCAACATTCCGAACTTGTGTCAGAAATGTTGAGTAGAAATTAAGTAAGGAGGATGGAGTGAACATTAATTAGTGTGGTGAGGTTTCCAGAAACTGGGTTCTTCTTTGATAGAATAGAAAATGGCATGCCTCTTTCTCACATTAGTATGCTATAAAAATTATTATAGCCTTATAAGAAATAACTGCTTTGTAGTATAAGCCACTCCTAAAATCAATGTTTCTATCATTACTTCAAGAATAAGCACAGTTTTCATGGAAATTCAACAAGTAGATTTTTACAAATAATGTTAAGTTACTGCCCCATCTTTCTTGGTGATTATTTAATTATTGTCTTAAATATTGATTAAATCTTGACCCCTCGACTATTTTTATGTGCTATTATGGTATCTTATAACCATATTCGTGTGGCTAGAAAATATTAGAGTAGCCTTGTACTCACACATATATATTAATAGCAATACAGTCTCCTAACCCTGACCCTGTTTAGAGGTCCATAGAAACAGCCCAGCTAAACCATATCACTTCCAGGAAGATTTTGCTATAATGTAGTTTTGCAGCCACCAGTAAAACTAAAATAATGTTCTGTAAACTAGCTAAAATTAAAAGGTCATCACTTATGGGCACTTCGGTTCCTAGGCATCATGTGTGCTACATATTTTTACATGGACATTTTGAAATACAGGTGATATATTAATTACCTTTGTGAATAGATGACAGATTTTTGTCATTAGAGAACATTACTTTAAGGAAGCTTTTCTTTGTTTGTTTTTTCTTTGTTTTGTTTTTGAGGAGTGGGAAAGGAATGCAGTTTACCAGATTAGAAAGCTGGAGTTCCTACATAAGTGGAACATTGCTCTCTGTGTTGGAAAATATCAGTGTGAAAAATGAGATCAAAATGCTTTCGGTTTCAGAAAACATAAATGAGCAAACAGCTGTAAAATCTTAGGACTGCATGAGAAACCAATTTGAAATTTGAACAACAGAGAGGACATCCATTATTCAAATTGCTATCACTAGACAAGTATAAAATTTATTTGATATAAACATAATTTCTGAAAGGTAGCTAAGAATTTCCCTCTTCAAATGAAAAATGAAACTCTATCCCCAGAGCTTTTGCATAGTGTGGTATTATATTATTGCATTATCTGTACTTTTCAAGTTTTGTGTATCAATTGATAGAATGAAAATGAATATAAATATATTTTTTCTTGGTAAGACCATATTTAATAGTGATTTTATGCATAAGACTTCTATTGACAACAACGGAAGCTCTTATTCAAAGCAACAAAATCCCAACACCTGAGGCAATCTGAACATATCTTTGTTCTTTGCTGAAGGAGCCTACATAAAATATGTATGTAATTAATATATAATTTAATACTATTCACCAAACTATTGAGGCAACAGTCAAATGAATCAAAAATATTAAACCAGGAGGAAAAGAAAAGAAAGAAATCAGGTGTCAAGTCAAGTAATAAAGTTTAGATAAGGCATGCAGGGTCATGGTTGTGAAGAGAGAAAAACTGGTAAGGAAACTAAATCAGAAACCTATGCATGAAATGGTAGACTCTTTTCTCAGGGGGAAAAAAAGTTTTACTGGTGAAAATTATTTGAAAGAAAAAAAATCAACTTTCTAGAAATTTCTTTAAGGCCACACAGCAAATGGGGAAACATTCATTCATGAAAATCTTCTAAATTTCAGTAAGAACAGTGAGAGTCTGTGGCATTTGAGATATGAACTACTCACTTTTCCCTGAGCCACAAGCATGTGTTATAGAAGCTGTAGCCCAAATGCTTTACTCTGGGAAGATACAACTGAGAACACAGGAAGTTTCTTTCTCCCTTCTCTACTATCCCACTCTAAGGCTATGGTTTCACCCTGAGAGATGACCAACAATGGCATTTCTCAGCCTCCTAGCCTCATGCTTCAGAAGCTCAATTCCAGGAATGTATATCAAGAGGATCAGAGGAAAAAGGCAAAAAATACTGGGGACCCATTTGCCCATGCTCCAGCTTACCTATAGGGCTGAAGTTCCATGCCAGAATGGCATACTACCCACCCCACACTACCCACCTATAGAGTAAGGGTGTCCCTCTAGGGAAAGCAAGTTCCCAATCTCAATTCTAGAGCAGCGCAGGGCTGCTTCTCAGAGAAAACTGCAGTTCATAGGAAAAAGAGCTCTGCAGGCAAGTCTGAGGGTACTGACTTTATTTGGAATAGATCATGGAGAAATCCACGTCTAACAGTGATGTAAAATCAATGGAAATCTTGGTTGAGGACATTTAAGAGGAGACTGGTAGTTTCATGATACAAGTAAAATGCTAGAGCAGCAGAAGTTTAATATGGAAAACCAGAAAAAGTTGTAGCCAACAATAGTCCTCCTAAGATCACAGTCAATTCTGGGGGCCAGGAGGGCTGTTCACATACACTAGGCTCCATCTTCTCAGGATCAGCCATAGCAAGAAATGGAATAAACTTGAACACATTCCCCCAAACCTACTCAGACCCATCAACACAGTGTAGAAGTCTCATGGGTGCAAGGGGCTTAAACACAACCTCTAACTAAACATTTACTGAACTATAGGTTACTGTGAGTCAGAGGTGACTCTGATTAAGCCAGACTTAAAAATAAAATCATTAGCAGTATGGAAAACTATGTGCATACTCAAGGCTTTATCAGAATATATCAGAGAGAGATCCCCCAAACTACCAGTCTCTGCATGAACATGGTACAAAAAATTATAAACTCACTGAACTTTGTGATGGTACCCTCCAAGCCACAACATATCCAATGATAAAGGACAAAAATTTAACAGAATGAGGAGGCATTGGGAAAACATTTGACCAATAATTAGCTTATACTGGCTCAAAGATAAACACTAGGTAGCCAAGCTAAAAGATAAAAGCAAGGTGAAAAAAATCTGAGTAGTGAAATCCGAGATTGCACATTGTAATGGAAATAAATTTTGCAGGATTAATTCATCCAAGTAGCTAAACAAACAATACTTAACTAAGTAAATAGTTCAGAAATAACTATTTCTGCATCATGGGCTATCACTGGTATGAGTGAGTTGCTATATTACATTAACTAATTTGTCCAGTTTTTAACAACAACAAAAAACATAAGACTTGAATTAAAAAAAAATTAACCAGGAAAGTGTAACACATATGCAGAGGGCAATATAGGCAGTAGAAACTTCCATTGAAGAGTCCAGAATGGTAGACTTTTAAGATTTCAAAGAAACTGTTATAAATATATTCAAATAACTAAAAGTTCAAGCCAGATTAGGCAAGAAAAAAATAAAAGTTATCCAAATTATAAAGGAAGCAGTGAAATTATCTGTTTACAGATGATATGATCTTATATGTAAAATACCCTAAAAATGCCATAAAAAAACTGTTAGGAATAATAAACTAATTCAGCAAAGTCACAGGATTCAAAGTCAGCGCAGAAAAATCAGTTGCATTTTGTACATGAACAAAGAACCATCTGAAACGGAAATTAGGAAAGCAATTCCATTTATAATAATATCAAAAGGAATGAAATACTTAAGAATTAACCAATAAGGGAAAAAGATTTTTATAATAAAAAAGTACAAAATATTTCTGAAAGAAATTAAAGAAGCCTTATGTCTTCTTAATCCCACATCCATGGATTGGAAGACATAATATTGTTAAGATTTCAATACTACCAAAAACTATCTACAGATTTAATGCAATCTCAATCAAAACTCCAATGATTTTTTTTGGCAGAAATATAAAATCCATTCTAAAATTCATGTGGAATCTCAAGGGACCCCAAACAGGAAAAAAAAAATTCTTAACAACAAAACTGGAAAACTCACACTTCTTGATTTCAAAACTTACTACAAAGTGATAATAACTTTAAAAGTGTGGTACTGTCATAAAAATAGACAAAAAGAGCAATGGAATAGAACAGAGATTCAAGAAATAAACCCTAGAATATATGTTCAAATGATTTTTGACAGTATACTAAGACCATTCAATAGGTGAAAAAAGACAGTCTTTCTAATAAGTAGTGCTTAGAAAACTGGATATCCACATGCAAAAGAATGAAGTTGGGTCCTTACCTAACATGGCATACAAACATTAACTCAAAATGGATCAAAGACCTAAATGGAAAACCTAAATGTTTAAAACTCTTAGAAGAAAACGTAAGACAAAACCTTCACAACATTGAATTTGGAAATGATTTCTTGGATAAGATACTAAATCTAGAAAGAGAACAAAAGAAAAAAATAAAAAAACTGGACTTGATGATTTTTAAACATTGTGAAATACATTATGAAAAGAATAAAAAGGTAACTCACAGAATGAGAGACACTAGTTGTATACCATATATCTGATAAAGGAGTAATATCCAGAATACACAGAAAACGCCTAAAACTCAACAGCAACAGAACAGCCCAATTCAAAAATGGGCAAAGGATTTGAATAAACTACTACTCATCCTAAGGAACCTATGATACTATAATTTGCAAGCTGTTTTGTAAATAACAGGGTTATATAACCAAGTTTTACTAGAGATAGCATTTTTCAGAATAATACCCAGACAAAAATATCGATTACTAAATCCATCACCAGAGCACGCCTGTTTCATATTCCATCATCTACCCCTTCTTTCTCTGCTACACAGTCACCGGGCTCCCCATATCCACTTGAATATCTATCATCTTTCTGACGCCAAATTCTCTGTATGTGCAATTTTTAGTCTTTGCGATAACCTCTTCCAGTTACCCTTTCCTTTTAGCCCAATTAACTCCAATGTATTCCTTAGATATTAGCTCAAATATTACCTCCTAATAAACAATAATATTGTCTATGAACTTCTATGTTATAGAAAATCATAATTTTATATTTCAGTGATTTTCACAAACATGCCTTCCCCCTGCCTTATCCAATGAAAACAGAGATGATATCATCCAAACATTTTGTCCCCCACCTTTTAGCACAATATTTGGCATGCAGTAGGCACTCAGCAAGTATTATTTGAAATAATACTTCAAACTAGGGAACGAATGAGGAGCAAATGGATTGTATCAATCAATATCATATGCTCTCACTTCGCTTCCATTTGCTTATTTTTTCCCGCTTCTGGTTTATTTATAATACACTACCATATTATTGAAAGTGTCTTCTCATTTTAACACAGTAGAATTATGTATTTCTTTTTTGTAAACATACCACACACCACTGTATGAAGAAAATTCCACTTTTAAATAACCTGCAAATCCCAATATTTGAATGACTTAGGGGTCAAATTTTTTCTTTGCTATCTCTACTACTTGAACCCCATAATGGCATATTCTCTTCTGTGTTTTTAGATTTGGATTTTGTATTCAAATTAATCTGTATTTTATCTGTGGGAGTCATTTGAAGCCTATGTTATAAATTTACTTGATGAATTATTTTATGAACCACATTTTATGCCTTTATTCATCATTCAATTTTTTTTCAATTTCTTTCTGTGTGTCTTATTTTCATTAGTATTTCCTTAAATCTTTTGTCCATTTTTTCTTTTTCTTTTAGATTTTCAGGAATTTTTGTACTGCTAAAAATATTTAATTGACAAATAAAAATTGTATGCAACCAAGGTATAGAGGGTAAAAATTTGGTATACATATACATTGTGTAATGATTACCACAATCAAATTGATTAACAAATGCATTGTCATCTATAGTTACTGTTTGTGTGTGGGGTGTGTGTGTGTGTGTGCATGCACATGTATGTGTATGTGGTAAGGATACTTAAAATCTGCTCTTTATTAAATTTTGAATAAAAAATGCGGTATTATAAACTGAAGTCATAATATTGTACATTAGATCCCAAGAACTTACCTTATAACTGAAATCTGCACCCTTTGATAAACTTTTCCCATTTCTTCCAACCCACAGCTGAAGGCCATCACCATTCTATTCTTTGCTTCTATGAGTTCAACTTTTTCAGAGTATACATGTTAAGTGACTCATACTGTATTTGTCTTTCTGTGTCTGGCTTATTCCACTTAGTGTAACATTATCCAGCTACAACCGTGTATGGCAAATGGCAAGATTTCCTTCTTTTTTAAATGGACTAAACACTTAAATTTAAGATCTGTAACTGTAACATTGGCCTTGGCAAAGATTCCTTGTATGTGACACCAAAAGTACAGACACAAAAGCAAGAGGCAAGTGAGACTACAAACTAAAAATCTTTTATACAGCAAAGGAAACAATAACCAGAGTGAAATCATAGTTAATAATAATTTATTATATGTTTCAAAATACCTAGAAGAAAAGAATTGTAATGTTCTCAACACAAAGAAAAGATAAATGTTTGAGGTTATGGATATTCCAATTACCTTGGTAATATTCCCTATATTACTGACGAACTATAACATACATATCAACTTATTTTACACATGTGGCTTTGGAAAACACATGTCTTGTTACTTTAATTTAATTATTTTAATAAACATTTGTGTCCTGAAATGAATATAGATTCACATGCAGTTTTGAAAAATAATAGAGATCTCTCATGCCTTTTACCTAGTTTCCCCATTGGTATGTACCATCTTGAGAAACTGTGGTGTGGTATGCAGCCAGGAACTGACATTGATGCAGTTAAAATACAGAACATTTCCATCAACACAACTATCCCTCACGTTGCTGTTTTATAGCCATAACCACCACCTTCTCGTTCTCACCCCCTCCTTAACCACAGCAACTACAGATATGTTCCTTATTTCTATAATGTTGTCAATACAACAATTTTATATCAATGGAATCATACATTATGCAACCTTTTATGACTGGCTTTTCTGATTCAGCATATTTATTTGGTGAATCATGAAGATTGTTGTGTGTTGCAACAGGTTGTTTTTTCCTTTTTTATTATTGAGTATTATTCCAGGGTGTAGCTATACTACACATTGTTTAGCTATTAACCTTCTGAAGAATACCTAGGTTATTTCCAGTTTGGGGAATATTATTAACAAAACTGCTAAAAATATTTATGTACAAGTTTTTACATGAACATAAGTCTTCATTTTGCTGGGATAAATGGCCAGAACTGAAATTCCTGTATTGTACAATAGATGTATGCTTTTTTATTAAGAAACCATTACATTGTTTTACTGTGTTGCTATACTATTTTACATTCCCACTGTTAATCATAATCCAGTTTCTCTACATCCCGTGGCTAATACATAAGGCATTCTGATAGGCATATAATTATATCTCATTGTGATTTTAATTTTAAATTATCTAATGACTATTAATGTTGAACACATTTTCATGTGCTTATTTTCCCTATGTTTGCCCTCTTTGGTGAAATATCTCTTTGTATCATTTTCCCATTTTTGAATTAGGTTATTTGTTTGATTTTTAAATATTTTTTTTAAAAGTCTGGATGCTAGTCCTTTGTTAAATATGAGACTTGCAAATATCTATAAACATGATTGGTCTGGAGTTTTGCTTTTTGTACTGTCCTCTGATTTGGAATCAGGGTACAACTATTATAGCTTCATAAAATGAATTAGGAAATGCTACCTCTTCTATTTCTTCAAAGAAATTGTGTAGTATTGGCTTATATTAATCCTTAAACATTTGGTAGTGTTATCCAGTGAAAATATGTGGCCCTGGAGATTTTTCTGGGTAAAATATTTTTTAAATAGAAATTTAATCTTCTTGTAGGAAAATTCCTATTTCAGTTCCATGTGTTATTTGATTTCCCTTGAAACTTGGTTTTTAGAGAATCAATTATTTAAAAGTGTGTAGTTTAATTTCTAAGCATTTGGAGATTTGACTATTATCTGTACGTGATTGATTTATAGCAATCAGATAAACTCTGCATGGTCTGCATGGTTTCATTTTTTTTTTTTTTTTTTTTTTTTGAGACAGAGTCTTGCTTTGTTGCCCGGGCTAGAGTGAGTGCCGTGGCATCAGGCTAGCTCACAGCAACCTCAAACTCCTGGGCTTAAGCGATCCTACTGCCTCAGCCTCCCGAGTAGCTGGGACTACAGGCATGTGCCACCATGCCCGGCTAATTTTTTGTATATATATATATATTTTAGTTGGCCAGATAATTTCTTTCTATTTTTAGTAGAGACGGGGTCTCACTCTTGCTCAGGCTGGTCTCCAACTGACCTCGAGCGATCCACCCGCCTCGGCCTCCCAGAGTGCTAGGATTACAGGCATGAGCCACCGCGCCCGGCCGGTTTCATTTTTTAAAATTTCTTGAACTTTGTTTTACAGCACAGGATACAACCTATCTTCATATATGTAAGCACCTGAAAAGAAGGTCTATCCTGCTATTGTTGGTTGAAGTGCTCCATAAATGTCAATTTGACCCTGTTGCTTACTGGTATTGTTTTGATTTTCCAATTGTTCTGTCAATTATTGGTACTGGGGTGTTGAGATTTCCAACTTCAATTTTGTATTTGTTTATATCAGCTTTTGTTTCACAAATTTGAGTCTCTATTGTTTGGTGAATACATATATGGAGTTGTATTCTTCTTGATGGATTGACATTTTTATAATTATATAATCTTCCCCTGTTATTTTATTAACTCTAATGTCTATCTTATCTGATATTAATATAATAATTTCTGGGTTTTTTTGATTAATGTTTTCATGCTATATTTTTGTCTATTATTTTACTTTAAACTGACCAATATCATTTTATTTGAAGTGGGTTTCTTATAGATAGCATATGGTTGGGTCAAATTTTTAACTCACTCTGCCAATCTCTGTCTTTTAATTGGTATGTTTATCCCATTTACATTTAATATAATTATTGATCTATTAGGGCTTAAATGTGCCATTTTAATTTTTTTAATGTTCTGTTTATCCTCTCCTTTTGTAGTTCATCTATTTTCCTTTCTCTGCTTCCTATTGGTTTCTTGAGCATTGTTTAGAATTTCATTTTATCTATAGTATTTTTCATTGATATCTTTGTATATCCTTTATTAATGGTTGCTCTAGATTTTAAAATGTATATACATAACTTTATCACTGCTTATTTATATGTAGTTATTTCACCAGTTCTAATGAATTACAGAAACCTTACATCCCTACATTCCTTTGCCCTCTCCATTTTATAATATAAGTATTACAAATATTTTATCTCCATATAAATAACTACTTTGGACTATGTTATAATTTTTTATTCAACCACTAACAAAATTTAGGAAACTAAAAAGGAAAAGAAAAGCCTACTCCCTATACACGTATTTTTGTTTACCATGTTCCCTCTGCTATTTTGATATTTCAAGATTCTTTCTTTTTTGTTTTTTTCATGTTTAGAGAATTTTAATCATTCTTTTGGACAGGTGTGCTGACAAAAAAAAAAAAAACACATAATTTTTCTTCATCAAGGATCTCTTCATTTTCCCTTCATTTCTGAAAAATAACTTTGTCAGATTTAGAATCCTGGGTTGAATGTTCTTCCTTTCAGCACTTTTTGAGCTCTGTGCCACTTCTTTCTGGCCTGTATGGTTTCTGATGAGAACTCCATTCTTATTCAAATGGTTTTTCCAATTTATGTAATGTGCTATATCTCTCTAACTGCCTTCCACATGTTTTGTTTGTTTTTATTTTCAGAAGTTTAAGTATGATGTGTCTTGACATGAGCTACTTTTGATTTACTTTGAAGTTTGCTCAGCTTCTTGAATCTATAAATTTTTGCCTCCTCCAAATTTTGAAAACTTTTATCCATTATTTTGTTGAATACTTTTCAGCCCAGTTTTCTTTCTCCTTCCCTTCTCAGACTCTGAAGACATGTTAACTCAATTGTTAAAGTCCCACAGACTCTCAATGCTCGAGGCTCTGTTTTCTTCTTTATTCTGTTTTCTCTCTCTTGTTCATATTGAGTAATTTCTGTTATTTTAACTTCAATTTTACTCATGCTTTTCTCTTTTCTCCATATCTTCTGTTCTCCTGTTAGGTTCATCGTGTGCGTGTGTGTGTGTGTTTTTAAATTTCAGTCACCATATTTTTCCTTTATAAAATTTTCATTTGGGTTTTTAAAAATATATTCTTTTCTTTGCTGAGGATTTCTATTTTTTGATTTGTTTTAAGCATTTTTGACAGTGCTTATTGAAGCATTTTTATTATGGTTGCTTTAAAATCTTTGTCAAATAATTCTAACATCTCTGTCGTCCCAGTGTTGACATCTTTTCACTGACTTTTTTTCATTCAGTTTGAGATCTTTTGACTCTGTACAAGTGATTTTTATTGAAAACTGGACATTTTTATATTATATCATGAGACTCTAGATTTTATTTAAATCTTCTGTTTTAGCTGGCTTTCTTTGACACCACTGTTATAGGAAGAGGAGGGCATTGCCTTATTACTGCCAAGTGGAGGCAGAAGTCCACGTTCCCCATGGAGCCACCACTGATACCCAAGAGATGGTGGCTCTTCATTACTGCTAGGCAGGTGTGGGAGTTCTGGCCTCCCCATGTGGTATCCCTGATAATATGGTGGGATAGCCTTGTTACTGCTAGATATCATGAAAGTTCTTACTATCAGACCATTTCTGATACCACCCCAGTGAAGAGAGGGAGGCTTTGGAACTTCCACGGAGGGGTGAAATTCTAAGCCTCTCATACGATCTTCATTGACTGATCCTGGGGGGTTCATTACCAACCATCAGGGGAAAAATAGGGGAAAATACATTTACTTTATCTTTTAGGAAGTAGAGTTCTAATTTCATTAAACTGTTTTGTAAATTATCCATCTTGTTTCATTATGTTTGTTTTTATGGTTAAGGTATATAATAACCTGCAATAATACTTTCTTTTGCCATAGTTATAAAAGTTTCCATAAGAACAGTATAAACGTGCCAATATGATGTCCTGATATGGGAAAGTATAATTAGAAGCATAATTAACCCCCAGGCCTACTTGCCTCTGCTTGATCCACCACTGAGTTCAAACCAAGGTCAAAAGTTCCTATGGACTATTCACAGCCAGTGACTGGGTATGCTGAGATATTAATACATGCTCATTTCTGCAAGCTGCCAAGAGTCTTCCAAAACAGTGACTTTGGCTCAACAGCTCCCAGTTGGACTGGTCAAACTTTTCTTGGAACTATGTTGTACTATGAGATTCTTCTTTCCAAATTCTTTTTCCTTCCCCTTCTCCTTTCACAGGTGTCAGACCTGCATCATGGTCTGAAGGATCTCTTGGCTTCCTCTGTTTCCCTCTACTTGAACCATGAAGTGTCTCTTCAAGTATCTTTGACAGTTAATGAGGGATCTGTTTTGAAAATGAGGGATTTTGTTTTGAGGTCTACTTCATAAAGGACACAACCTAACACAAATTCCCTTTACTATAATTGTGTTCATGTAAAAAATGAATCAGTTGACTACAAAAGATTAAATAGTAAGAATGCAAGTAGTTGAGAATTCAGAAAACTGTCATGAATGTTGTAAACAGTGTTTTAACTTTGAGGAATATTGCTTTAGGGCATTCAGCAAGCACTGGAAAAATATACCTTGCTACTACATTTGTTTCAGTTATATTAATATTGATGACAATATTCAGATATCCATGTGGTTTTAGATATACCTCAAATTCTTTGAACAACTCTCATCAAAAGGTAAAGTCTAATTCCTTTCCCATTAATTATAGAAGGTTTCAGGGAATTTTTATTTTAAATAAAGAGAATGAGACAGAAGTGCCAATGGAAAACTTTTGAAATTAGGCCATAAAAGGCAATGCCATTTGTGTCTAGTTCTCTCTTGAGATATGGACCTTGGGAGCCCTGATTCTACATGTAATAAATCCAGTAATTTCAAAGCCACTATCCTGGAGAATCATGTGGAGAGATCACATAGAGATTTAAAGAGAAATCCCAGATGTCCCAGCTCACTCACACTCAAATGTTTGAGTCTTCCCCAGACATTTGAGCGAGTGATCTTTTAGATGATTCCAGCATCAAGCTTTTAAGTCACCACAGCCAATGACAAGTGGATCAGAAACAAGCAGCATCCAACAAGGCTGCCCAGATTCCTAAGCACAGTAACTGCTGTTGCTTTAAGCCACTAAGAGTTGAGATGCTTTGTTATGCAACAATACATTTCTGCAACTATTAGTCATCTCTAGATCTTGTTCTTTTATACTTTGGTGTAAGGTTTGAATATGGTTTGTTCCTTCTAAAACTTGTGTTGAAATTTGATTGCCATTGTAGTGGTGTTGGGAAGTGGGACCTAATGGGCAGTGTTTGTGTCATGCGGCAGATCTCTCATTAATAGATTAATGCCTTCTTGAGGAAGTGAGTGAGTTCTTGCTCTTGTGGGAATGAATTAGTTCCTGAAAGAGCAGGTTGTTATAAAGGAGCCCAGCCTCTCCTGGATGTCTCTTTGGATGTGCCAACTTGCTTTTCTGCTTCTCCTTCGTGTCTTAATGCAGCATGTGGTCCTCACCAAAAGTCAGTCAGATCCCAGTGCCATGCTTTTGGACTTCCCAGCCACCAGAATTGTGAGATAAATAAACCTCACACCTCTTTTCTTTACAAATTAGCCAGTCCCAGGTCTTCTGTTATAGCAACATAAAACATACTTAAAAAGATCCCCTCCCAATCCCAAGTAGATACCTTACTTAATTTATCTTTGGGATCATTCTAGAGTAAAGGTAAGAGGATAACTTTATTTAAATTTTGGGAGCAACTGCATATAATCAAACCCCCAGATCCTCAGTATAGAATTTGATAAATGTATTTCTTCATGTTAAATTCAAGCACTATAAATGAAACTAGTACAAGAGATAATAAATGTAGCATGGAAAATGGATTTAACAAATTTACCAATTTGTAGAAATGTGAAACCCAGCATCCAGTTTCATTTTATACAGTATTCAAAAGGCAGGATCTGGAACTATAGTATGCTCTTTAAACATAAGGCAATCAATAATATGTGAAGGACTGTATTATCTCAGTAGGAGACTGTAAGGCTTGAATGTAAAAAAAAAAAAAAAAAAAAAAGAAGCACCACACAGGAACCAAGTTCCATTACTGTATCAACCACAGAATTGTCAACCCTTTATAAATCTATCATCAGAACAATTGTCTTTTCCAGTTTTTTGAGCAAAATGATGCTTAAAAGCAAATAAAGAGGAAAAAATGTTAATAATGCCACTCCATGGGCAGTTTAAAATATATCCAATTTTCATTTCTCCTTTGTGAAACTGACAGCTACTATGTTTAATCAGGCCAAGAACTCAATAAATGTCAGCTTAACTAATTAAGTTTTTATCCCACACATTTGAAATATTCCTTTACCTCTCAAATGAAAAAAAATAGTTATACATCTCTTTTAAATATAACTGTTGATTATTGAAAATAATATAATGACACAAGGAAAGTGCAATTGAAATTTAATTTGCTGACCTGTAATATACTTATGAAATGAGATGAATATAGGTGCAATAAACTTAAATTTTAAAAAGTGCTTCATTTTCTGAGAGCTCCTTAGTGACAGAAGCTAAATTAAATAAAAATATTAATGTTCTCAACCCAGAAAAACAGTGTCATAAATTTCATTGCATATCCTATGCAAGTATTGCAAGTAATGCCCTGAAAGCCAGTCCACTCATAAAAGACAGCAAGAATTAATCCATGGAATGATATGTATACTGGAAACATGCAATAGTGAAAATGTCAAATTAATTTGGAAAGTTAAAATCTTAGTGCATCTGAAAATGCCTTAATGCACTTAGTGAATATTTAACTTAGGCTTTGTTGAAGAATCATGTAACACTATTTTGAGTTTTCCTTATATATACATTTGAAGTGATGAACTAATATTGAGATTCAAAGAAGGTTATTGCTGATATGGCTGTTTTTATTTCTGAGATCTTCACAAATTGTGTCTTTATTCTCTTACTCTTCTTTCTTCCTTTTGTTTCTTATTCTTCTTTGGTTAATTGGCTAGTGTATTTTGTATGACTTCTTTTTCCCCTCTTAACAGGCTCAAGAGTTATGAGATATAACCTACTGTCAAGGAAATATCAACATATTGATTTAGTCGATGAGTAAATAGGCATCTGAATATAAAAGGGGAGATCAGAGAAAATAAATCAAATGAGGGTAGAATCAGAGATGATTGAGAGGAGGAGTAGGCAGCAGTGCAGCCCCGGTAGTCTAAATAGAGTAAGGCAAAAGAAGGGGCGAGAAAGCAGATTAGTCAAATTCTGAAGCAATAGAGAAAGAGAATTACAGAGGCAGTGCTAGGAAAGATTCAAGCTCCAAGGAAGGAAATGTCATGGAATAAATGACAGTTGAGTGGGACCTTGAATGACAGAGATGCAATTAATTAGCAGAGGTTAAGACCTATTCAAATTTTGCTGACTGTCCATTCAAAATATTATTTGTTGCATGGTAAATTGGATTGGATTGAGGAAAGAAGATATTTTAAGGATGAAAATATGAGGAACATGCCCAGAGACAATGAGGTGGGAGGACTGAGCAGCTGAGTCAGATGATAAGCCTGGAAAAAACTACAGGAAATTTGACAGTCATGCCAAAATGTTTGGAGTAGCAGTAACTAATGATGAGGGGACACTATTGGCATTCACAGGTCTCAGGATGATTTCAATGTGATGGGTGTTTCTTAATCTCAAAGACAGAAAAATGACACTGGAAAAAAATAGTGATTCCTCAAATAGAGCTTCTCCCCAGAGTCACATCACCCATTTAGATTCTCTTGTCGATGCCTTTGTTGAGGTATCAGGAAGTTGGAGTCAGATCTTATGAGATACGATATAAGTGTGCTCATTAGAAATGTCATTTCCCTTATCATTAAGTGCAGGGATGATGTCAGGTGGGAATTAAAAGATGTAATCCCAAGGAGAAAAGATTTTTTAAGACCTATATTTCTCATGGGTTAAATGCTGATATGCCTTGAGATCTGTCTGGCAATTAAAATAGAAGCTTTGATACAATATGTCAACCTCTTGTCTCTACAAGAGTGAGAATCTTCCAAGGAAGTTGCCCAATCTATCTTATTCAACAGTATGCAAAGTTTGCTACATTTTAAAGTATCAAATTTCCTCTATTCCTCAAAGCAGATATATTTCCTAGCTATTATATAATAGATGGATGCTTTCTCAGTCTGAAATAGCACTGCTCTAGTTTGTAGGCGAAACGGGAAACAGTGACATACTATTAATATTTTAGCTCTGTTGAACAGCTCAGGTGGCACTTGGCTGACACCTATTGGAAGAGTCACAAAGCTATTCATGCTCCAATGGCCTAAGGGGAAATTTGCTAGGGGTTCAGCACCAACTCTGTCCCATTTATTTTTCTTAGCAACACTTGTTTTTTTTTTTCCATCGCAGCCCTGTCTCTCTAAGCATTATGTTGAGCCCGGGATTTGTATAGGTTGGCCTATCATCAATAGGTTAACCTACGTTGAACTGCTCAAAGTGGACAGGTAAGTCTTAGGAAGAACATGTTCATGCAAGAGATAAGTTTACCCTGGCAGATAAATTTACTTCTTTTGCCAACTACTGAGACTTTTTTTTTTTCTCATTTTGAAAGTTCACCCTAAGGCATGAACATTTCAGAGGGGCTTGGTCAGCATTTCTGTTGAGATAAGCAAGCAAGGTTACCAAAGGAATATAATTCATGTATCCATTCACTCAACCATTTGTGTAATAAGCATGCATATCAGAGTTCACAAACTAGTGGCCAATGAGCTGCATTCAGACCCCAAACATATTACTCACCTATTACATTTTAATTTAATGACTCCCTAAAATCTTTGAATAGAAAAATTTCATCTAAGAATCTGGATTTCAGGAATCTCCAGAAAAACCAGAAGATCTGGTGACACAGTCTGGATTCCTGAAGGGAAATAATTGGCTGGAGCTCAGGACAGGCTATTTCCTACCTGCGGGCCCCTGTGAGCTTCCACATTTACCCCATCTTCCCTCTCCTCTCAATTCCCCATTTAGTTTACAGCAGGCATTTTCAAGTAGGTATTCAACTGTGTTATGTTTCTGACCATGAACATGTAGAGTTTAGAGAGCTTTGCTAGAAAAGGATACATTTTTTAGCATGGGAAAATAAATCCTCTTCCTTGGAGGAGGAGTAGTGTATTACTCTATGTGCCTGGGGTGTGGGTGATAGTTACTGAGTACAGTAGGTTTCTGCTAATGGCTCCATTTTATTTTTGAAAGAGAGGAAAAAAGAGTTATCCCAGTTATTGTTAAAGCCTTTTAACGGATTCCTGATCCACAGGGATAGCTCCTGGTAGCCCCAATCATACTTTGCCACCTAGTCACCATTGAATACACAAGGAGATAGATACAGACCCAAACTAAGATAACCAGATTCTCTATTGTAGGCATTTAGACATGGATTTCAAAGCTCCTCCATGTCTGCCTACGAGGCAGCTATATTTTACAAAATGGATCAAATAGCAAGGCATCCAGTCTTCAGAGAGGGGCAACAACAATAGTGACAAATGAAGCAGATTCTCAGAGGGAAATACAACTGAGGAATAAAATTTTGAAGACTTTTTAGTTGTTGTGGTTTTTTTTTTCTTTTCTTTCATTGAATTTCAAGGGATATGCATGTATATTTCAAATGAAACCCTCCTTTGGCTTACCTAGCTTGATCTCCATTACTTAAAACCAATGTGATCTAAACTATTAAAATGGAAAAAGAGAAAAATCTGTTGCGCTGATGTCCTAGCAAAAAACAGACAATGATCTTGACATTCTTCAACACCCATCAAACTTACGGGGTAAGGAGAACAATGCAAATTCATCTTGTTTTTTTGTCTAAAATCTCCTTGGTTTTCTAAAATAAAGTCACATTCTGTACTATACATATTTCCAATTTTAAGCATGCAGAATTGTAAATCATTATAGATTTATTATTGTTATGTTATTCTGTTTATTTGTTTGCTTCTCTTAGTTTGTTATCTTTCCTAAATTTAAATGCAGCAAGTTGGAGCCATAAATTAATATTTATTGTATTAGAATTCCAGTAATAGATGCAGTGACATTGAATATTTCCAGGTTGTTTTTTTAAAATCTCCTTCTGAGCAAGTAGTTTGAGTCAGTCTCTTTTCATAATATAAAAGAAAAAAAAAAAAAGCTTTCTCATTAATGAATTATTTTGCATATGAAATCCATGCAGTCCTGGTATGGGAACCATAAAGATTATTGAGATAGGAATAATGCACTAAACTGAAGTGATATGCAGCTCCAGTGACTATTTATTTAAACCAACCTTCAAATGCTTTACTATAATGTAGCAAGTGGGACCATGCCTTAAACTTCTTGGTGTCTTTTTTTTTTTTTAACTTCAGATAAATCTTACCTTTTAGCAACTCGTTATATAGATAGGAGTGAAGGAGCAACTTAATTAATATAACAGCAAATCAGCATATATTTAGAAAACACAAAATATAGTTTGAAAAATGATCTTTTTTCACAATATTTTAATGAAAGATGTTTTACTATCAAGCCAGCACTCACTATGTTTAGAGACGGGTACTCAGGATATATCTACCTTGACTACAGGGTGCTGCGTCATATTAAAGTGGGAATAACAGTTGAGTCATTGTCCTTTTTAAAGGTACCACCAATATTTATAACCTGTTTTTTTAAGGTGCTGAAAAAGGGCATTGTCTTTATCTCTACTCCTTCTCTATCTTTAAGAATGATAATTACAACTAAAAATTGCTCTCCTTTTTATTACACTGTATACTTTACATTTGTTATTCCCTATTCCTCATAAGATTCTTGTTAACTGTATTGCACAGAAGGAAAAGTAATTTCTTTAAAGTCATATAGCTAAGAAATGATAGAGTGAAACTCACACTACCCACCACAATTTGAAGAGTATTCTCTGACTCTGTTGCATATGTAGAGGAATCACGACACTACACTTTGTATATGTTTAATGGTTTAAAATTGGTAATCTTTTTTACCATAACAACAAAAAGATGATAAAGAAGTAGAGATACTATGATGTGCACCACTTTATAGGTGAGGCTCTTGGAGAAGTTTGTCTTGGAAAAACAATCAGGTTATGTTCAAATTATAACCTGAACTCAGACATTCTGATTCTGTGCTCATTGGATTGGCACTGCAAAAATGAGTATTCTTGGCAACAGAGATCCAATTCAAACTAGCTTAAGCACAAGGAAAATTTATTAAAATTATTCATGTGTTCTCATTGAATATAAAAGTAGATGTGTGTTCGGACTAATGAACAAATGGAACTAAGTTCTCAAATACCTGAGTAATTTTGTCTTCACACTTTATGCACATCGATTTCATCCTTCTTGCTCCCTGTGTAGCCAAGTTGTCCTGTTTTCCTCACCTCTTTTCAGAAAGGTCACCTTGAGCTGGATCTTCCTGCTTTCTTGTCTCAGTCCAGTCTGGGGGTCAGCAAAGTGCTTCTGTAAAGAGAGAGATGGTAAATATTTTAGGGTTTTCTGGCCAAGCAGTCTCTGTAGGAACTACTCAACCCTGCCCTGAAATGTGGAAGCAGTCATAGACAATACCTAAGCAAACGGATATGATTGTGTTCCAGTTAAGCTTTATTTACAAAAACAGCTGATTTTTGTAAACCCCGTGAGCAGGGCTGTAGTATGTTGATCCCTGATCCAGTTCATAAAAATTGCTAACAAATTTTGAAATTATGACATCTGCCATTGTAAATCTGAATGTTCCACTCTTGGTACCCTATGGATGGAATACCCAGACAATAGTAATTTAACCAATCTCACTGCTATTAGTAACTGCTCACATTGTGATCAAAGATCAACCATGTTCTCTTTTCCCTATCATGTCTTGAATTGACTCATGTCATGTTTTTGGTCTGTTACTTACAGCACTCCACTCTTGGTTACAATTTCCATGATGGTTATGCTTTTTGGGGATGGCAAGAGCCAAAAAGCTTAAATTACAATTATATAGGAAAAGGAATATATTTTATCAGAGAGTAGTTTGTTTCATGGAATCTGAGTGCACAAATGACCTTAAGTGAAAGGCACAACTGGAAATTGGTGTTCACCTGCTGTGAGGATTTGCTCTGTCCCCTTGCTTCCATCTGCTTCATTTGCCTCTCTACAAAGACGCTTTCCCCAAGGTTCTAGTCCACTTAGTATAAACTTTAGTGTTTGACTGCTCCTGGGCTCTACATCTAGTCACCCAAAGAGAGACAGGCTCCCCACTCTCAAGTTCCAGCTCTAAAGTGTCTGGGGAAGGAAACTGACTGGGTTACCTTGGATTAGAGACTCATGCTCAGGCCACTTAGGTATGCTCAGAGGACTGGGTTACATTGGAAAATGGCTGCTTCCACTGTAAGTTATATTAAATAGATGAGGGAGCAGAAGGTAATTTCTAGAAAGCCAAGCTGAACTGAAAAAAAAAAATCCATTGGACATCTACATACACTCAAGATTTAAAAAACAAAACACTTTATATTTGACATGTCATCAATGCTTGGATGTCCTTATACAAATATTTTTAAATACCCATATATACTCCTAATTTCACCCATTAAACAAAGAATTACTGAGCTCTTAAAAAGCACTGGTTAAACCCCAGAAATGAATTCCCAGAAATCTTAAATTAAGACATTTTATCATTTAAGGGACAAGTTAATTTATGAATACAGTTGACCCTTGAACAACATAGGTTTGAACTGTGTGGATTCACTTATATGTGGATTTTTTTCTGACTCTGCCACCCCTGAAGAGAGAGAGAGAGACCTCCTCCTCAGCCTACTCAACACAAAGATGACAAGGATAAAGAACCTTATGATGATCCACTGCCATTCAAATATAGTTATGAATAGTATATTTTCTCTTCCTTATGATTTCCTTAATAACATTTTCTTTTCTTCCTTTATTGTAAGAATACAGTGTATAATACATATAACATACAAAATATGTGATAATCAACTCTATGTTATCAGTAAGGCTTCTGGTCAATAATAAGCTATTAGTAGTTAAGTTTTTGGGAAGTCAAAGGTTACACATGGATTCTCAATTGCAGTGAGGATCAGTACCCCTAACCCCCCTGCATTGTTCACGGACGAGTCAACTGTAAAAAATCCTCCACTGTAAAAAATAAAAACAAAACCAAAATAACACAGTGCCTTGAAAGTGGAAGAGAAGAATTTTTTTCCCATAAAAGTCCCAAAGGTAAGCTGTTAGGGAGTCCAGGACAATTCTGCAATATCAACCTGGACCCGTGAACAACATGGTTTGAACTACACAGGTTATCCTTAGCATGTGCTTATCACCTCCTAGACACAAGTGAGCTGACTTGATTCAGTGAAGCACTGAATCTGTGTTTCAGGAAGAAGGGAGGTTAAGGACAAAGAATGAAAGGCTCACTCCAGCTGAAACAGTTGACAACTTAGGGTGCATCTTAGAAGTCCTACCCAATAACTTCTGCTTAAATCCCATAGGTCAGAAGTTAGTCACACTGGAAGCAGGGAAATGTATTTTATGGGAGCATATTGTAGTTGTTAATAAGGAAGAAGGGAAGGACTGTAAATCAATCAAACAATTATCCATTTTTTGCTTTAGATATTCACATAAATAAATATAATTTAAGATAGAAAGTGGTTATGCACAGAAAAGAGAAATAAAGAAACTTATGGACACTCAGAAAATACAGAGAGTATTTCAGTAGTGGATGATTATGGAAAGTTTAATTACGCAAGGATAGATTTTAAACTGTTAAAGGTATAACAGGAACAAGTGTCGTTAGGGTCGGGGGTGATAAGAGCAATTCATGATGGTGACTAGAAATAGAGAGGAGGAAACGTGTAGGGCAGGCACTGGGAAAACCAACTGGTGTGGTTAAGGCACAGAGACTGTGAAAGGAGGAAAGGGATGTAATGTTAGAAAATCTTGAATGCTAGTTTGAAGAAAAACTTAGGAAGGCCATTTGAAAGCTAAGGAGTTGGCTCTTGCTCAGTATAAGACATTTTTCCTTAAAATGATTTGAAGGAGGGAAATGCCTTAAATAAACCTCTGCTCCAACACTGCATTGCTATAGGACAAAATATATATGGCCTCAGAGGCACATTATGAATTTCATTGGCCCTAGGCACTGTTTTCCTCATGGCCCTTTTCTTTATTAAAAAATATTTATGTTATGACTACATTGGTTTAAAACAAAATATATTAACAGTACATATCAAAACACTTTCTTGGACCTAATAGTTCATTTTTTATTCTGATTTTAAAAGAAATTAAAATATTTTATGGGACCCTAAAAGTATTACGGGCCCTAAGCACAATGCCTATTCTGCATAATAGATAAGTCCGCCCTGTCTTGCCCATAGAGAAACTACACCATGTAGGGGACTGTGTAGTTATAAAATTGTTAACAAAAGACCATGAGATCTACAGAGGATGAAAAAAAAAAAAAAAGAAAGAAAAAATCTGCAGATTGGGAGGCACAGCCTTCCTGAAGTGCAAGTGAAAGTGTGCCCTTTGAAGAGCAAAGGCAGGGACTGGCTTAAATAAGAAAGTTCTCACCCTGGTTCTCAATCAGGTCCATTTATGCAGATGAAGGATTCAAACTTGTTCAATTCTGATTGGTCAAAATACTTGACCCCTGACTGGGTGGTTTCTAAGCCCAAAACTAGAAGTAGTCTCTGCCGGATGTTTGTTTTTTTCAAATGGCTGGTGGGGATGTGGTGTGGGAGATCTGGCTCCAGTTTATCTTGGCACCAACAACAGAAACTGGCTTGACTGTAGAAAGGGAGGTCCTGTGACACTTTTACAACATCTTTCTAAGAACATAGAGTATGTGACTGCCCCATCATCCAGCCATGGCCACCTGGTTCTGTTTTAACTTTGAGCACCTCAGCACCTTAGCCATTAGGAATCCACTTGGTCAGCCAGCCGGGGTTATACTTTAACAAGGGAAAGATATAACCCAGATTGATGACAGGGAGAAATGGCACAAAGGAAAGAGATTTAAAAGCTAATGTTCAAGAGTAATTGAAAGGGTAAGGGAATTATTTGGAAATAAAAGTGAAAGAGCCAAAGATAATGTCTGGGTTCCCCCCACCAATCCTAGGGAACATTTATGGGATTGATGAGGTTTCCCATTCCCTTTGTCATTGTCCCTCTGTCTTGTCCACAAACTTCCAATATCTGATGTGGTTAAGCAGTCCCTGTCTGTCCTCCTCCCATATGGCCGTCTGTACTGACCTATCATGGCACTTGATACAGTTCATCAATCATTCTGTCTCGAAATATCTATTCCCTGTGGCTTCCAGGACATTTTCTTGCCTGGGTTTTAGCTCTGTTTCTGATCATTTCTCTGGCTTTTCTGCTGACTCTCCCTCATGTTCTCGATTGTTAATATTGAACCTCTTCTCTTTTCTACATATTTTGGTGATCAATGTTATTTCTAGGTATATAGTGATCCAATTCTATTCCATGCCTTTGAATTATATACATGATACATTTATATAATATAGGTTGATTACTAACTTGAACTTCACACCTCTATACCCAAATGCTCACTTCACATGTCTATTTAAAAATCTAATAGGTTGCTCAAGCTTAACTTGTCCAAAATTGAGCTCAGGATATTACTCCACAAACTCTACCTGCAGTCTTTCTCCTATCACTTAGTGGCAACTTCATTCTTTCAGTTGCTCAGGCAAAAATCTTTGTGTCATCCTTGACAGATCTCACTTGTAGTTCCTCAATAATCCTGTTCGATCTACCTTGAAAAAACAGTCAGAACTTGATCACTTTTTAATAACTCACTCTGTCAACATTTTCTCTAGCTTGGATTATGTCATTAGCTTGCTAAATATTCTTCCTCCTATCACCTGACCCCTTCAATCTATTCTTAAACAGCAGAGTGATTATCTTAAAATATAAACAAAATCACGACACTCCTTTGAAGCAAAACACTCCGGTAGCTATCTGTCTGAGTCAAAGTCAAAATACTAAATTATGACTTACAAGATGCTGCATGATTAAGCTTCTATCACCCTCTAAGTTCATCTCCTACTGTTTCCTTTTTCATTATCTCTTATGTAGCCATTTGGGCTCCTTGTTTTTGCATAAACATATCAACCATACCTCTGCCTCAGAGCTTTTGCACTTGACTTCCCCCGAGATACCCACCTTCATTTTATTCAAAATGTTACTCTAAAGTTCACTTCTCAAGGAGTACTTCCCTGACCAATCTCCAACTTAGCTAGAATTACAACCTTACTTAGTCCTATCATAGCTGTTATTTTAAATTTATCTTCAGCTCTTAAAGAACAGGGATTGGGTCTTTCTTTTTCACTACTATAACTCAAAGGCTAAAACATAATGGTCTGGCACATAATAGGTGCTAAGTAAATGTTGATTAATATATAAATAGTTTGCCCACTAACTTTGCTTCTCCCACTAAGGACCTTGATTCACTCTTGTACTCTTTGTCACCACTAAACGTGTTTGATTTTTCTATCCTATTTCCTCTGGATTCTGTCAGATAACTAAGTCTGATAAATCAGTTTAACAAAAATCATTTAGCATCTATATTTAATATGACCTTCAAAAAACGTTTTATTTTAATTTGGATGGGAGGACCTTATGAATAATCAATTTGTGAATTTCTGAGAATATGACAGATTCAGCTAAAGAAACAATATGGTAGAGAATACTCATCACTGCTCAAATCATAGCACACAGACAGTTACCTACGTCATACGAGCAAAATTGTCTCTGAAGTTTTCTTTGATTTGTGAAGCATAGCCAAAAGTAAAATAGAATTGCTTCTTTGGAACTGTACATGACATGAGGCCACTACAAATATCCGATTTCTCAAGTGTACTAAATTCTAACAACTACCTGTTTCTCTATAGAAAACAATGTCTTGAATAAATGATTACTTTAATATTGGATCTATTCTAGTCTTTGAAGCTGCATGTTATTTGGAAACCAATATTTCACTCATATTTAATATAGTGGCAAAATGTGAAGACATTAATAGACTTTTTTTTTGAAATTTCTATTACGGGTGGCAAGCCCCCTTCCTGGTGTGTTTATTAATTTATTTATTTGAAAGATGTTAAAGGAAGATTCTAATCATGTATTCTTTCTACTGAAAGTAACTAATTATGCAGTGTGTATGTGTGTGTATGAGAGAGAGAAAGAGAGAGAGAGAGAGAGAATATAGCAGGGATTGAGGGCAGGGTTTCATCTGTCCCTGTTTACATAACACAGTAACTGATGCAGAACAAGTTCTCAATAGAAGTTGGTTGAATGGAATTCAATTGTATCTCTGTATATGCATTTATGTCTTCATGTTGATAGTGTATTAGCATGAATACATAAATCTTTGAAAGTAAGTAAGATATAAACAATGGATAATTGTCTATAAAAACCTATTAGTCTTTATCATCCTGTGAGTACAGATGAGATCAGAGTGACTGTTCTTGGGGCCCGTGGAAGTTCCTATCAACCTTTTGCCTCAATGTTCTGGAAGTCTTTCTGATTTACCCTCCAGAGCTCACATCTCTATTGTTTCTCTGCTCCATCCACTCCAGTTGTTGCTCATTACTAGTGAATCATCCAGGCTGTCTGGATGTGGTAACAACCATGTCCTCAAGAAATCCTTGTAGAGGTATGGAGAAATACAATAATATACTTGGTCTTTGTTCCCAATTCCTCACACTGACCTCCTAAAACCCTTGGAATTTCCTAAGTGATAGTAGTGTCTTTTGTTATTCATAATAGGCCCCTTTTGATCACTCCTGAGTTTATGCTACTAAGGTAACTTGGTGGGGGGCCCTAAATAGGGCTAGCAACAGATAAATTAAATGATTAGAGGGTTGGAACTTTCATTCCCAGACACCAACGCCCTATAAAATGTAGAAAACAACAAGAACAATAAAATACTTGTTCTTAAATTCTACCTTAGGATCATAAGTAACCTCTATACAAGGATATTCAAGTTTTCTGTTTAGTTTGGTGTGAAATAAAGTGGTTGATTTTATTCAACTTATTACTGAGTAGTCAAGGTGTTTTAATCATCCTTTTTTGACATTTTCCTTTATTTTCATCCAACCTAAATCTTCCAAAGTGACCTAATGGTTTGTCCAAATATGTTCCTTTTTGTTTCCATCTTCAATTAATGTTATCTCAATGTCATTGTTGATGTATGACTCCTCATCCCTCACATCAAATTAAATTCCCAATCCTATTGATTCTATATCTATCAGAAATTTTGTGGTTTTTCTAATTTTTATCTCACTCAGAATTCCTCAGGTGAATATTGCAAAAGGAACTGATACTCCTACTTGTAATTTCTCCTGATTCCTATCAAATCCATTTTTTAAAGTCTTACTTATTATTTCTGAAGCATGGCTTTAGTCGTATCACTTCTTTCTTCAAAAGTGTTTATTTCTTTCTGTGTTGCTGAATATTTCATAGGCAGTGTAACGTAACTATGAAAATGCTCAACATGACATTAACTCATTCACATAACAAATATTTATATTATATTTATAAAATGTAAAATATAATTGCCCAACCTGTGCAAGGCTCTGTGCTAGATTTTGGCAGTAAGGTGTTAAAAAAGATAAAATTAGGTACCTCCCTCACTGAGACAGAATCTAATGGAGTAGGAAGCCATAGAACAGGGTGATCAAAGTAGAAGGGTAAGTAAAAATAGGGAGTCTTAATGCCTTTCCTTATATGGCCTAAATTCTTCACAGACACAAATTTCTTCCTATATCTCTACATATTTCATGTGAGCTACATTAGATTATTTCCCTTTGCCTGAAAATGCCTAATTATTTCTTGTCTTTATTTATAGTTATACCTCCATCTGGAAGGCTTTTCCTTGCGTTCCCCCATTTGAGATCCTACTCATCTTTTAAGACCCAATTCAAAAGTCTTCCTTTATCCTCTAAGTCGGAATTGATTGCTCCATCTCCTGCACTCCTACAGCATATCGAATTTCAATTTGTATAGGGACTTACTTATCAGTCACTCGCACCGGATGCATCCTGTGGGAGGGCAGAAGCTGTGCCTGCCATTGCCAGCACAGAGTCTTATGCGGAGCATAAATTTAAATCATGTTTGTTGAATAGGTGAAAAATATAATTTAAACTTAAATTTTTCTTGCCTTGCAGACAAAATAGCAGTTGGCAATTATATTTTTTTTTCATTTTTTAACCCATTGCTATGGAGGCTTGCAGATAAAGAAAAATAAACCTTCTTCCTAAAACAAATTAAAGTGAAGGGCTCAAAATAGGCTCTTTCTCAATTATCCATTAATCAAAATTAAAATAACAAATGGTAGCTATTTCTGATTTTTGGATGATTGTATGTATAGCACTTTTTCAGTTAATTTGAATTGAATTGAATTGAAATATGTCTATTAATAGATCATACCTGCAATTGAGCTGGCTTTTGTTTCTCTGCAATACTTCAGTTGCCTAGGCTCAAACTTCCAGCATCTTAACTAATGACTCAGTACACTATAGCTTAACAAGGAACCTAAGAGCTTTGTCAATCAAACTTCTATAGTTAAAATCAATGGAAGGGAACAACAAAATGTGAGGAAGAATGATAATAGAAAAAGGCTTATGATTTTACAAAATGACAAGGAGTTAACTAAATCTTCAGCTTAATCTGTTTTATTAAAGGAAATAGTTCAATTTGAAAATCCATTAGTGTAACTGAACAGGTTAATTCCAGTGCCTGCCTTGACCACAGCTATTTCTAGGTAAAATGATCTCCTTCATAGTCCTTCATTAGGATTAGTGTTGGGCATTATGTTGTGTGTTTGTAACTTCATAACGTAAGTTATATTTTGCTTCACAATAGTGTGTAGATACGTTTCCTGTTTAAGTTTGCTTCACTGGTGTGAATCAAAATCTTCTAAACAAATAGGAAAAAATAGTTATTAACTATACCACTCAGGAGTCTACAATATAAAGTGTGAAAAGTCAACCCGAAAGTTAGATTTTTTAGTATTCTTCACTTCACTATTGAAATGGATGAAACAATAGGTTGAGCAGAATTGTGGGGAAATCAGACATTCAGTTTTTAATATAACTTAGTTCTCTGTTAGTCACCAAGTGGGGACATTGAGTTATCAGTGTGTTTGCAAATCTAGAGTTCAAGAGACAGCAAACAGGATGTACAAATTTGAGAGTTATGAGCTTAAAGGGATATTTAAAACCTTGGATTCATGAGGCTACCAAAAAATGTGTATGCATAAAGAAGAGGAAAAAAAACCAAGAATTGAACACTGAGACAAACCAACTTCAAGAGGCCAGGAAGGAGGAGGAAAAAAATCAGTAAAGAAGACTGAGAAGGATAAATCAGTGAGGTGGGAAGATATATGGGGAAGGGAGTGAAAAGCTATGTCAGATCCTGCTTAAAGTTAGCAGATCATATGATTTGTTACCCAAACGCCTTTGAAAGTTAAAGAAATCTCCTTGTTGGGCAATGGTTTTAAAATAGAAGTGTCTTGGGAAACCATGATCTATATAAGTCAAGTAAAAGGAGGACGGGGAGTGGACCATTAGATTTAGCAACGTGAAGGTTACTGTGGTCATGCAAACAAGGGCAACTGGGAGAGTTGGAGAAAGCTTAGGGATTGGATAGAGTCCTCCCAAAATTCATGTCTGCCTGGAATTTCAGCAAGTGACTTTACTTGGAAATAGATCCTTGAAAATGCAATTAGCTAAGGATCAAGATGAAATCATATTGGATTAGGGTGGGCTTTAGGTTCAAAGAGAGTGCCAATATAAGAACAAGAGAGGACACAGAGAGATAGAAACAAAGAATAAGGCCATGAGAAGACGAAGGCAGAGACTACAGTTACGATGCTACAAGCCAAGTAAAGGCTGGGGCCACCAGAAGCTGGAAGGGGCAAGGAAGGATTCACTCCTAGAGCCTTCAGAGGGAATGTGGCCCTGCTGACACCTTAATTTCAGACGTCTAGACACATTCAAGAACTGTGAAAGAATAAATTTCTATTGTTTTAAGCTACCCAAAGTTTGATACTTTGTTAAGGCAGCCCTACGAAACGGATGCAAAAGGTTAAAAGCACACTGGAAATAGGTTTAATAAAAAAGAAGAAAAGAAAAATTAAAGCTGGATAGCATAAAAGAATGCTACTAAAATGCCTTTAAGAAAAAGCTTGAGGACAAGCTTTTTTATTCTCTGATCTGTTGCAGAACAATGTTTCTGGAAAATACAATAAAAAATAAATTACTAGAAAAAAATGAAATAAAAAGCAAATACACAGAAAATGCCAGCCCTATTTTTAGCTGATTTAACTGATATACAAAATTATTCTACAAATAGCTTTTACAATTATTTCTAAATGCTTACTTGTAAATTTTGTTCTCTTTATAGAATGGTACTCACAGTTCAAGAACTGAAATGGGTCCACAGACCACACAGTAAAAGTACTGACAGTGCAGGCAACTCTTAAGGTGATCTTAGAAAAAACCAGGTTCAATTCTTTGATTTATAGATGAGGATTATGCTATTAGAATATTGTCTGTTTTTTATTTTATACTTTGTTAGAAATTATGAGGATAATTATATATGATTTGAATACATATGACTGTATTTTTAGAAAGAGTACATCTTTGATGAAAATAGGGTCACCTATAGCAAATGTGTAGTGGCCACTGTTGGTCCTCTGCTCAGGTACTATTAAACCCCTCTTACTATTTCTTTCAGCCCCGCCTGCAGCTTTAATGTAAATTTGCTTCTTAAGGCTTGTAATAAAAGCCTGCATTATGATACGGTCCTTCGGCTACTAGAACTACTTTTTCCACAAAGAGTTTGGGAATTTACTTCATCCTAGGGTGCAGGTGCAAAAGTATGAAAGCCCAATGCCCTTGCTTCTGGTAGGACCAGGCTCTGTGGCACGATTTACGTGCCAGAGCATCCCTTGAACAGGCTGAGACTAGGACTTTGAAATCTCACACTGATTTGCTTGCTCTTCTTGCATTGTTTTCTGCATTTACATTCTGCTTTTCCACGGAAGTGTTTCTACATTAAAGCACTTGCCTAGGAATCCTCAGGTCGAGGTTTGCTTCTGGGCAATTCAATTTGAGGCAAAACATAGACACTTACAATAAAGAAAATGATTCATGAAGTAGTTTCATACTATTGTACTATGGCATTAATTTATTAGAATAAGTAAGCTACTGTGATTTGACTACAGGGGCTAATAGAGAAAAGGTTTCGCCAAACCTTGAATCTTTTCTATAAAATTGGAAATGCATAGAAATGTAAGAAGAGTTTTATTTATTAATAAACTTTGAGAGTGCTATTCAAGGTAAAACTTCTCTCAGGAGCAAAAGGTTAGTCTTGGTTTAGAAGTATGAAATAGACTCTAATTGATATGTTTTTTATTTTTTGCTGTGCTGTGGATATTTTAAGGGAAGTTTTGTTGTTTTAATGCTAGTGAGCATTCTTATACACAGATATTTGCATTTCATAATATCTATATATAAATTATTTATATACCACAAATTCACTAAAGTTTATATATTACCTAAATGCGATCAAATGTAGCTTAAACATACCCAATAAGTATGTGGAGGACAGAGGACAATAATAATTATGAAGTGCTCATTCCCTTGAACTTTTACAGTTAAAGTAGATTCCAGTGGAGAATTGAGTGTAATTTACTTGATCTGCACCCAACTTAATTTTTATATAATAAGCTCAAGGCTCAAATTGTGAATGTCTCATAGTTTTCACTTAATGTAGCCTTAATATGAATTAAATTCTTCTCATTCTTAAATATGCTTATTTAGGAGCACAAAGGTTGTATACTACTGCACTGCTGTTTAATCTAAAGCTCTAGACTATTATAAAAAATTTGGATAGAAACTCAAATTACCAGAACCTACTGTGTGTCAATGTTGTCCTTCATCATAAATTAAGACTTTGTATAAATGTACTGGACATTTAAATGTTCTTAGAAACACCTCTTGTTTAAGAAAAAAAAAGAGATACTGCAGTTATTTAAAGGGATTTTTATAAGGTTATAATACATTATTAAATTCATCTCCACTACTTCCTAAGTGAATGCTCTGCCAGTCTTTCCTTCTCTGCCCTGGCACCTGTTATAGGCTTTTTGATGAAACACCCGTCAACGAGGTTCAGAGGCCAGAGGCAGGCTCTGTTTCTGGCTTACCACGGTAGCTTTTGGAGAGTCACTTAATATTTCCATCTTTTTCCTACTGCAACAAAAATTGAATGACATAAAGGAAAGTGTACTGCAAAAAGACAGAAAAACATCTTTGGTAGGAATGTTATAATAACTCATGTAAAACTATCATTTTGCTACTTTGTGGAATTTTTATGTGGAAAATCCTCATGAGTCTCTGTTTATGCTTGGTTGATGCTAGAACTCCAGGGCTGATGGCACCCCCAAAATCCATTTAGACAGATCTGTTTCTTTTAGGTTGTGAAGATTCTAAGAGAGATCACACCCCATATTTTTTTCAGGTTAAGAAAAATTAAATGAACAGAAAACAAAAAGCATGTCTGATTTCTGTGATCTCAGTACAAAATGTGTTGACAAAAAGTAAAGATAACAATTTTTAAAAAAGAAAAAATATTTTGTGTGAGCTAAATTTGACTCTGACTAATCAGTTATAAAATGTTCAAGCATTTCATCAAAAAAAGTTATAGCCAAGAACTGGAGAAAAAAATATTCCTTAATTTTTATGAACTCATCATCATTTGCTTCCCAATCTTAACTTGACACAGAGAAATGAACAATTAGTGGGAATATCAATGTTAAGATCTAGAAGTCTGGTATGTAGATACTCTGTAATAATTGAGCTGGTCTTATTATGAGTGGCTAGAGAGATTTAGAAATATTGTCAAATATAAGTTAGCCCTATAGTTTGTGTAAACATCTTGACAGGAAGGTTGTAAGTGGATCTAGGTTCACAAAATAGCAACAATTGCCAGAAAAAAATGTTACATTTACATTGAAGGAAATGAGTGGTCTTTTTAATGTTGCTGTTGGTGTTGTTTATTTGCCTTTTCCTTTGTTTTGTACTGAAACGATCACACAAATTAAAGGTCTCAAACTTCTAGGAGTCATTTTAGCTTTCTGATCTTGGCAGACTCTCATCAATGTAATGAACAGAAGTGGTTTTCTGCCAAGCATGAAGAACATTGGTTTAGTCATTCTCATTGAGTTGCTATAGTTTTTGGCTCACTCTCACTGTTCTTGGCAACTCTGGCAACTTGTCTATGTGACATCAGGTACAAGTTTACAATCCTGAGAAGTCACTGCTAACCTAAGTAAGTCAATGCCCAGACACCCCCAGTTAATTTACCAGAACTAGCCTTGAGGCTGCTCTGAACTTCTGTTTATTCCTTTATCTATGGGATCATAACAATATATTTGGTCTAAGGACCAAAATTACAGAGTTTACCCCCACCCCCCCAGCATTGTGAAGTCCTATTTATTTATTGAGAAGTTAACTCTAGGTCAGGAAGAAATAAGTTCTTTCTACCTGAGCAGGAAGCATAGTTCCTCTCTGACGTGAGCTAAGGTAAATGTGGTAATTTCTCCCCTTCTTGAAAAGAAAGCAAAACTCTTCTAAAGTTGAGAAAATTTATCAATCAATTTTCTAAAGATCAAGTTTTATTTGGGCAAATAACTCAAGAGAGAAAAGCCAAAAGTGATCACCACACTATTCTGATAATGAGTATCTTTTTAAAACCAGTGGTTGTGAAGGAGAGGAAATGATTGATTAGAAAGGCTCTTGCAGAGCAGTGAGGCAAGTCACATGCTGAAAGGCTGTAATCTGCATTGTTTATCTCAGTGCCACAGAGAAGTAATTCACTCGGAAGTCACAGTGTTCTTTAGAAAAACGGAACTATCCACATCTGGGAAGGTAGATCCTTCCCATTTTGTTTTAGTTTTCCAAGCAAGTACATGAATTTCTCTTCTAGATTCAACCTACTGTCTATGATGTCTCTATTTTTTTACGTTAATAGAAAAGAGGCACAGCCCATTAACGGATCCAATGCATGTTTTAGATGTTGAGCAAAAACAGCAGCTAAAAAACGAGCTGGTTCAGTGCCTCAGCAGGTACACATTAAAGCTACACCAGTTTGGGTTTTGAATGTAGCTAAGATTTCTCTATCTATTACACTGTTAATCTTCTGCACGTGCTACATTAGGTCATCATGATTTGTGTTATTACACTTATTTTCTCTCTTTTTCCAGTCTCTGTGGTTTCAACTTGGTGAAATATGAAAACTGCAGTGTTGCAATATTAACATTATTTTTACGTATGTACCTCAAAGAAGCAAGGTTGGGCCAGTACTCTGGTTAGTGAGAACCTACCTTTTTTCCTAAATAACATCCCACTGGACTTCCACATTAGTCTATGTAATAGAAGATTTGGGGCTATGCAACACTCTGGTATTTCTAATAAAGCTATCTTAACATTTATAAGGTTTTAAGTTAATAATTTAGGATGTCACTTTTAGGTAAATCAAAAGAGGTGCTGGACTCTTGCTGGGGCAGGCTGGCAAGGAAGAGGGAAGAAGCCAGGACTCAAGCTGTAGGATATTGGCTATGTAGGCGTTGGTTCTAAAGAAAAACTCCAGTAACACAAATTAAAATGTGTAGAACGCAAATGAATTCCACTAGAAACAATACTGGTATTTAATATTATGGGCAGGGTGAAGTTGTAGCTTCTAGAAAGATGGCACTTGAAATAAGAACAGTGACACCTCTGCTTAGTACCTTAGCAAACAAAGTTTTTAGGGACATGGGGGTCTACACTCAAGTGGCATCGTATTGGCAAGAACTAAGCAGATTTTAACTTACAAAGCTTTATTTTATTAGGTTAAGAATCAGGTCAGAGTTTCTTATTTTCATATCTCACCTACAAGCCTGGAAAACAAACAGCAGGAGAACTGGAATTTGAGTTCTTTTGCACAGATAGCTGTCTCAGGCTCAGATGCACTATTTAAGTAAAGCCGTTAATAGTCATTGTAAATTGTAAGATAAGGGACAGAACTGATAAGCAACTAAGACAAGATATGGAAGAAGAGTATGGCAGGACAAAACCATGTTGTAAACTCACGGTGAAGTGACAAGTTAAATGGCAAAAGGATTTGGAGCAGATCAGAGAAGCAGGTGTAGGGAGGGACCAAAACAAAATAGCTCAAGATAAAGAGCATTACCATGTGGGAAATGTTGGTTGAGACAGACTGCTTGGTTTAAAGACTCACAGCTGGGCTGACTATGAACCTGGATGGTGACAAAGAAGGAATTTGACTGTTGTTTCTATGAGTAAAAATAGAATTTAGTGTGTAAACTATGTAGTAGTACAATTACTAAAATTACCTGTTAGAAGATAAAGGAAAATAACTTCTGGTGAACAGGTAGAAGCCAGAATTTACACACTGCACAATGGACAGGAATCTTTCCAAGGTTAATTACAGTATCCTCCAGGGTGGAGGTGAGAGGAGATTGAAACAGAAAAGGCATGGGCTGAAGCCAAAGGTGAGAGGGTCTACATCATCCACTGATAGGACTGAGAAATGAAGAACTTACCAAATATTGCCCAGGTACATTCCACATAGACCCTGAAGTCTAAAATATCAAATTCACCAGCTGTTCCAATAAATTTTTCCCCTGAAATATAACTAAAAGCTGACCACTTTCTCCAGCTACACGCCTGCCATTCTAGGACATTCCACCCTTGACTTCCGCGATTGTTTCCTAACAAGTCTATTGCTTTAATTCTTGTCAGGTACGTTACTCACCTGGATCCATTTTTCTCACACGAGTCAGAATGATTTTATATATATCAGTGCAGTTATATCACTTTCCTATATAAAACTCTCCTATCACTATCACTTCCTGGTGTACTCAGAAAAGAATTCTAAGGACTTATTCTATCACATGATGTCCTACATGACCTGGTCCTTGCCTCCCTCTCGAATCCCATTTTTACTCTTTAGGGTTGGATGCCCTCTGGACTTCACCTAGAAAATTCACAAGAATTGCATTTATTAGGCCCTTTACATGTAAGGAATTTAGGAAAATCCAGATTTTATGCATGAAGTACTAAACAGATTCTGGTGTATGTATATGAGATGTAGTGATTTTTGCAGTATTCATGAAATGTGCACTGAGATTTTGCTTTTGTGATGCCTAGACTCACTCCATAGACTTAAGATTATGGTTTTGTGTCAGTCAATGGGGTATGGTTTATTTTTTTCTTCTGAAATTACAATACTATAGAGTGAAATAAAAAGGGGTAGAGAAAGGAGGGATTCTCCAGAGGATCATAAATATAAATATATGTCACATTTGTAGAAAGGACCAGCCTTTTTTGTATCCAGTGGTATTACAGATTCACATATGATCACTGATATCCAAGTTATCCTCCGGAGTTTAGTGTCATTGGTTCAGCAATAATCCACACCATTATAATGCAAACCTGAGATGAACAGAAGGACAGGGAGTACATAGGCCCATTTCTAGACTTCATTTTACTATTCTTAGGATTTGTTTTTTTTTTGTCTATGACACTGTGAAAAGCAGCTTAAGACTCTCCACCAGCAAAAGATCATAACTTGCTGAAGACTCACATTGTTAACGTTTTTCAGCAATAAAGTATTTTTAACTAAGGTATGTACTTTTTTTAGACAAAGTTATTGTGCACAACACACTACGGTATAGTGTGAATGTACCATTCATGTGCACTAGGAAATCAAAAAATTCATGTGATTTGCTTTATTGCAACATTTTCTTTGTTGCTATGATCTGGAACCAAACACCCAGTACCTCTGAGGTGTGTCTGTACCTATTTCCCAAGGTTGTACTGAGGATCAACTGAGATGATGTTATATAAATCACCTTATAAATATTGGTTGATGTTTTATCCAAAACTAATACTCAAAGCATGGAATTAATCTTTACTTGAATAAGTGTTAACTACTATAAACTGAAACATGACTTATTGAATAAATGTATATGCTTCCTAAACTTATGAATAAGTAACCCTTCAGCAATGGATAGGAATAGTTGAGATGAAGAAAGAGAAGTTTGTCTATGAAGGCAAGTCTTCACAGATAAAAGAAGGGTTTGTTCTCAATGACATATAGGAGTAGCAGATTTAGAGAGACCAAAATGGTCCAAAAGAAAATATAATAAAAGTGACAGCACAGATTTTATTTCTGGTTCATTAAGAAAAGGCTTCAAGAAGAACAAATGCTAGTAAGATAGCTTTCTCAACAATTTATTCTGTTGATGCTGTTAACTTTAAGTAATTTGTAAACAGCATCATAATGATTTTTACACCAGAATTTATTTTAAAAACTCTCTAAATTTTCATCATAAAATATCGCACAAAATCCTGTATCTTGTAAACATAGTTAGGTAAGAGGCTGTGCTTTTTAGTCTTTGATCTTTCATAGGATAAGTTAAATAAAACTGACAAACTAAAATAGCATTTTTAGGAACATCTCCTATTTCCGGTGTTCTCTAATGTGAAACACCTAGTTAAAAATTATTAAATTATACTTACAAGAAAGATTAGTGGATCTATTCAAACCTCAGTAATGAAAATACACTTCAGTCCCAATTGTTTCTTGCTTAAAAATGACTAGCAAGTATAAAATAACAGCATGCACTTTTTCACAGTTCCAGCTATAACTTTTTGTGAAATGCATGACTACACATTATTAACTGTCCCTTTACTTTATTGTCTTAAGCCACTACAGTAGATAATCGGTTTTCCCTATAATGAGTAAAGCTGCTAATCAATAATTAGCTACCTGCATACAAAGCTAGAAATCTTCAAAATTACTTCTATCTACTTGAACATTAAGACCCAGAGGCAAATATTACATTGTCTCTATTGTTGAAAGATGGTCATAAAAACATAGAAAGGTGAGATACATTTTCATTTTATTGTTCTTTAGTTATTTAATATCTGCCTACCACAGTTTCCAAGTTCATTGAATTGAATTATTTTAGAGTACATAAAGTGCATAAATTTGGAGATAGAAAATCTATTTTAGCTTCCTGTAAATAACTGCCCTTGGTGATGACACTCTTTGTTTATGTGTTATGATAACTCAGATGAAAATAGTTTTCATAAAGTTCATCAAATCTCATCTCCTTTAGACTGAATGGGAGAACTTTTAACAATGCAAGCACATATATAAAATTTAAAGAAAGGGACTAAAATGGAAATATTAATTTAATAAGTGAGAATCACAGGCAGCATTTTATAAACTTTGTCCTTTCCACCTTGCCATTTAAAGGTTGGGAATGCAATTGTAATAGTTCCTAAATACAGGAAAATAATCATTTTCAAAAATTTTTGATGTCAATAAATAGATACTTTAAATACAGAAATAGAACAGTAAATTTCAGGCAAAAAATAGCTACTTATTTTAATATCAGGAAGCTTTTCTTAAGTAATTTCCTTCCGAATTTTATTTTGTACAAGTTCAAACCTACAGAAAAGTTGAAAGAATTGTAAAATTAAGATTTGTACATGAAAACTTAACCTAGATTCATTAATTATTGGTGTTTTATTACATTTGTGTTCTCTCTCTCTCTCTCTCCACACACATACACACTCATGCATAGATGTAGATAGGATATGTGCCTTCTATATATGCTTTGTTTTGTTTTTCTTTGACTAAACCATTTTAAAGTAAGTTTTCTATAGTATAACACTTCATTCTTGGATAATTCAGCATTCATATTCTCAAAATAAAGCCGTTCTCCTATACAAACACATTGCCATTATCACAGTAAGAAAACTAATTTAAAATTATCATGTAATAATACAGTACACATTCAATATTCTGACTTTTTTCTCAAGATGTCCTTTAAAACTGCTTTTTGTTTATTCATTTGCTTGCTTGCTTTGTTATGTTTTATAATCAGGATCCATTCAAGGTTTCTCTATTAACAGAAGAGTTCCTATCTTTGCACTGCACATAATGCAATACCCTGTGTGCTTTTGATAGCCCATGTTTTCAAACACAGTACTATTGTTATGACCAAAACTAATGGTTAATTAAAGGGTGACACAATGTTAAGTTATTCATATATTTAACAAATCTTTACTGAGGGCCTATTATGTGCCATGTATTATTCTAGGCTTGAGGATACAGTGGTGAACAAGATAGAAAAGCCCTTGTTCTCATGGAGCTTGAGCTAGTGTGAAGATAGATAGATAGATATAGAGCTATAGAGATAGCCACAAAATATATAAAACAAAATATATTCAGATAATAAGGACTATGAATGAATAAAACAAGAAACTATGATAAATAGTTTTACTCTCTGCTTTTAGTTAGCAGGTTGAGAAAGTGCAACTGATAAAGGACTGTCAACCACTTACAGTGTTGGGAGGAGAGTCTTCCAGACAGTGGGAACAGTTAATACCAAAGCCCTGAGTCACTAATGTACTTAGCAAATGTGTTAAGAAAGGCATTATGTTTATATGATATAATCCTTTGGGCAGTCCTATTAGAGATGTTCCATTATCTAGAGTTTAAATCATGATATGGTTTTCTCTAGAGTTCAGAAAATTATTCTGCACAAGTTTATGACTTCAGGGCTTAATAACTAACAGCCTTGAGTTTTACTTTTGACTATACCACTTACAAACTGTGTAATATCTCCCATGTGGCATGACTACATAGACTTAGTTCTGTATACATAATTCTGCATCTACCTCCAGAGGTCTCTTAAGAGGAAAAATCTTGATAATGCTTATAAAGTACTTAGCAAAGTGCCTGGCTTGTCATGTGATCCTCATACTTATCTCTATATTCTATTTCCCCTTCTTAAATGTTCAACCAATGCAAGCAATATTATAATGATTATTTTAGAGAGTTGCAATATTATGACAATATGATAAAGGATAGTACTCATTATTTCTCTTGAAAATGTTTTCCAAATAGGAAAAAATGTAATGATTTATATTGCATAAATGTGAAAGCTTTTAAATTTATAAAGATGTTGAAATTAAATATCATAAATTGTTATATTTTCTATGGAAATTCTAGGACAAAGCAACCAAACCAGAACAATTTAGAAGTTACTTCTAGAACAAACTTTGACTCTAATACTAGAAAGGAATACCTTCTGCTTAAAGAGCCTGTGGACTGATCTGGGAAGGAATTTTCTTTAAAAAAAAAAAAAAGAAAGAGTTCAAATGTAGTAATAGGGTGTGGTGGTAAAAAGAGGCCTTGCTTTTAGTCCTGATTCTGCCATATTCCTCACTGTGTGACCCTGGGGTGACAATGTCCAGTGTGACATTGACAGGTCATCCATCCTCTTACTTTGTTTCCTCATTGGTCAAACATCAGGGTTAGTCTAGCAAAGAACACAGGCAGACAGACGGTACAAGCACCAAATCCAATAGAAAGGTGTATTTGGTATGTCTAAAGTGTTTTTTAACTTTTCAGAGCAAACATCTTAAAATTGGCATATTTCACATAAAAATCTGTTATTCCTGTCTGGTCTTGAAAGATGGAATGATCTGACAAATGCAAATCTGCATTTCTATTTGCCAACAATGTGTTGGAACTAAGTAGCTGCTCCCGTTTTTTAGATAGAGCGTGTTCACTCTAGTGCCCACCACTCACAAAATATATGTACCCACTCCCAACCCACTCGAGCCAAGTATGTTACCTGCCTGGCCCTACTAGAATTTGAAATTGGATCCTGACCTAAAGGATCTCTCAGTTTCTTTCAATTATGATATGCAGATTTCACAAATGTGAATGAAACTATAATAACCAAGATAAAATAGTCCTAACCTTTTTGTGGTTGAAAGATCAAGGCTATGAAGCCATTTCCATTTTGGATCTATCACTTTAATAATAGCCACTAACATTTACTGAGTATGTTGTCTGGAGCTAGAAACTCTGTTAAGCATTTTTTTTATGCCACATATTATCAGGTTTAGACATCAATATCTGTGTGCTTTTCACATAGAGAAATGGGCTTTGAGAGGTGAATAACTTGCCAAGGTCACATCAGTTAGTAAGAGTACAATTAGCATTACAATTCTGGCACTCTAGTATAGAAATCAAATTCATCATTAGTTTGCTATAATGTTGCCCATTTGCTGCACATGAAACCTCGGAGAACTTCGTTCTACCCTCTGTAACTCTATTTTCTAACTTTGAATTGGAATTGACATTATCTGTCTCACAGGTTGCTTATGATGATTAAATGATATATAGTACATGTAAATATCTAAATATAGGAATTGGCATATAATAGGGATACAACAAACATCTGTACCTGTTTCTAGCCTAGGCACTTCCATAGTATCCATGGTTGACTCTAGTATAGAACTTCAGATTGCAAACCAGCTAACGGTTATATGAAAAATGCCTTAGGCTTCCACTGTTGTTAGACCAAAGAATTATTTAAGGACTTAGAAAGATAGCATCAGGGCACCTGTCTAGAATAGAGTGAATAAACACATTCACTATCAAGTGTCCACCTTGAGAGAGGCAGTTATATTGAATAAACACCAGGTGGACAAACAGCATGTATAAATGTGCCATTGATCCACAGATTTAATCAATTCAAAAGCAGAGTCTGGAAAGAGGAAAGATACAGTCTGATTCAAGCAGAACATGATAAGGTATAAACGCTATGGTACCAGCCAAAGCAAACAAACAAGTCTGTAAATATTGCAAATGAAACAGTTGTTGTATTATGCTGTGATCCATCCTGTGTTTTGCTCATGTAAATGGTTAAAGTCACAGTTTATTCCTAACCCTTCTGTAGAGAAACATGTACAGGAATGTCTGCTGCTTAAGCAGGCTCTGTGAACCAAGTATGAGATGCAGGTGCTTAAAGAAACATTTCCTAATTTAGTATACAGAATATCTATGTACATACATACAGATTATTTTTTAAAAACCTTTTGCCCCATTTCAAGTAATCTGTAATAATAACTTAATTAGATATATTTGGATTTATTTTGTTTTTAAGACAAAGAATATCATATTTCTACTTCAAGGATAAATAATATCAGTTATTCAATAGACACAACTAATATAACATATACTTTAGTTCATGAGTTGGCAAGTTATGTCCTCCTGGTCAAATACTTCCTGTTGCCTGGTTTTGTAAAGATAGTATTGAAACGCAGACAAGCTCATTTGTTTATACTGTCTATAGCTGCTTAACATGCTACAATGCAGTTGAGTAGTTGTGACAGAGTTCATATGCCTACAAAACCTAAAATATTTACTCTCTGTCCCTTTATAGAAAAAATTACATTACCTCTTATTTGGTTCAATTCCACAATCTTCTCTTTTTAACACCACTTCTTCATCCTCCTGTTGGGAATAGAGAGAATGCAGGATCTTGCTTGAACAGAAAAACTTCATGACCAATAGAGAAAGAAGTAGAGATATTCAAGGACAAGGAGGAAAGGAAATAAATAACCTAATGACCTGCTGCTTCTCAGAATGATATGGCCTTTAAAATCATTTGCAGGAAACCTATTTCTTAAAATCTGTCTGGAGATGAATTTGGTGTCAGGTAGAAGCAATGAAAAGAGGATATCTCTGAACTGGTTATCGGAACTGGAGTTATTCTGTTGAACTTTCAGTTACAAGCACCGTTCAGTTGGTTCAGTTGACCAACAAGCAGAAATAGGGGCTGAAAAATAGCATTGTTTTCAACACTAGCATGGATTGGACAAAATTAAGGCAAAGGCTAGTCCAGGCTTCCCGGCTCAAACACATCTGCCTCAGCTCTAGCATTATGCATGATTTTAACACAGATTGTTATTTGTTTGTTTGTTTGTTTGTTTGTTTTTTAATGCAAGCAATACCTGTATATATTTTAAACCTAGTCACAAAAAGATAATCTTATTGAACCTTAGTAGGTCCTCTCTACTAAAATCCCGATGGAAGAAATTGCTAAATCTGAAGACAGGAAATAATGTAGAGATTAAGCCAGTACAGGCCTCTGACTTCAGCCAGTACATGAGTATGCACGCCCTTGCATTGTACTGTGACATTTTGTTTTCTCTAGAGTTTTTGATGTGCTGCCATATTCCTTCTCCTTTTCAACATTAAAAATATAATCTGGATCTAAGCCATTCTTATTTGCAAAAGTTCCAAAAGTTGTAAATCCAGACATCCAAGTTTAATCTTAATGCAAACGTTCTCGGGAGAAACATAGAGGCAAAACCTAGATTAAGGGTCAGTAGTTGAGGGCCCAGTGGCCAAATTCCACCTACTACCTGCTTCTGAAAGGCCTGCAAACCATAAATGTCTTTTAAATGGTTGAGGAAAAAAAATTAAAAAAATAATATTTCATGACACATTAAAATTTATATATTCAAATTTCAGAGCCATAAATAAAATGTTATTGGAACACAGCCATACCCATCTATTTCTATGGCTGTTTTTGAGCTACTACACCAGATTTGAGTAGTTGTGACAGAGACTGTATGGACCACAAATCTGAAAACACTTATTATCTGGCCTTTTATAGAAAAAGTTTGCTGGCTTCTGGCTTAGAGTCTTATGTTATTTATGATAAATACTCTTCCCAGCCCTAGCCTCTAAAACAACTTCAACAGTTACTCTAAGTTTTTACTTTTGTCCAATCAGTGTCATTTACTTCTTAGGGAACATGCATTAGAACACACAATTCTTTCAAGAAGCAGACTTTAAAATCTGTAGTCAATTATTCAGCAAACATTCATTCATTCAGCAAACTTTGTGGAATATTTAAACTAGACTGCTAATGCTAGCAATAAAATCCCGCAATCCTGAGTTACGAAAACCGCATGACTGTATATATTTTTTTCTTTACCCAAGGTGCAAAACATGGTGCCTGGCATGTGTTAAGTGCTTAATAAATGTTTATATGACTAAACAACCACATGGTTTCTCTGCCAGAGTAACACACAGTCCAGAAGAAGAGACAAACAGGTAAAAAACTGACTTGCCCTAAGAACTGCGAAAAAGATGTAAATAACTTCTCTGTGATAGCAGAGGAGTGAGGTTTCACAAACATGGCATATGAACGGGATGTTAAAGTGCAGGAAATATATACGTTGACCCTCTGCTTAATTCTAGCACATGTGGGAGGTGATATAACTGGTTTGGGGTTTGGAAAGAGTACAGGGACTAACCAAAATGTGGCAAAACAAGAACTAGAAAGACTCTTCAGGAAAGAGGACTGGCAACCAGATAGAGGAGCAAAGAAATGAGCTGTGTATAGGCAATCAGTGTTGGTGGGGATATCTTGGCAAGCAGAGAATTGTCAGGCTTGACTGGACTTAGGTTATTCTAAGTAGCCAAGAAATCTAGCAGCAGCAAAACAAGTGACAGAGTCTCAGCAAAGGAGTCTGAATTTCTGAGACAGGTTTCCCCATCCCCGGCCAATGAACCAGAACTCAGCGTGTGGAGATGATGATGATAGGTGAGACGGAGGTCTAAGCAGGCAGGCAGTAGCTGGGAAGGTCAGCAAGCATCATAAACAAGTGCAGAGAGCATAATAATGAGGAGTCCTGGGACAGATAAGAAGGAGAGAATCAGTAAGACAGGCCAGCAGGAAGGTAGAAAGGGTCAGAAAACTTCATCAACAGAAAATGAGGTTCTTTTTGCCAGATTTACCACGGTAAGGACTTATGCACATTCTCTCTCTCTTTCTCTCCCCTGCATACACACACACACAAACACAGCGCCTAGATCTTAGAACTAAAGCTGGTGGCAGATATTTGTTCAAAGAATTAAGGCAAATGGAGAGGCATATTGTAAGGCATTACAAGACATTATTAGATCTTGGGGGCAGAAGGAGTCAGAGAACAGCAAGGAGCAAATCTGACTTGACAATAACTCATGGGTTTACTGCATAGCTAGTCTTTAAATGTGATTTGATCATGAATAGTGCTGATTCCAGAACCTGTCATAGACTCAGCCCACATTTAAAATCCTAGTGTTTTGATTGAGAAGACTGTCAGAAAATTGAGACATAAACCCAAGGGAGATTTCATGATTTAAAAACCAAACAGCAACAACAACAAAATCTCAGAAATCTTGACAAACATTGAATCACAGCAAAAGCCTGCATCAGATTAGATGACAAAGTAGAATGTGTTGAATGTGAATGCGGAGATCACTAAACACCACTGGGCTGGTTTGCCATACGAAAGTCTTGTCCTATATACTTTATTTCTCTTTCAAAATTATTTAGTAAATTGAAAAGTAGAAGTGATAAACACAAGATATTTTTGAACTTTTTTATCAAAGTCCTTGTAATCAATAATGAAAGAGCGAATAATTATTCCATTTGGTGCTCTTTTACCTGATGGAAAATAATTTACCCAAAGCTTAAAGGTAAAACGAAATGGATATTTAAGAGTGTTTCAGAGGTTGTCCCTTGACCCTCTCTTATTCAAACATGTTTACCAATGACCTGGATGAAGAAGTAGGACGTACATATTAAAATATTTTTGAGATTTTATTTATAGTCTAAAGCTGGACAAGAAAACTGACATGAGAGAAGAAAGTATTAAGAAATAATAAAACATATGGTATTGGATTGATGAGCTATAAGTTGAAAAGAAAAGGACACTTGACAGTAGTGTATGTGAACATATTTGGAATTTTTAGACAACCATAAGTTTAAAACAAGTTGACAATATGATGTGGTAGCTCAAAAAAAGGTAATACTATTCTCACCTGTAAGAAGAATGTGGGGCCTAACTATTGGAATTAATAAGCTCACTGTAGTGCTGGGCATCCTAGTCTAAGCAGAACAAGAGTCAAACTAAATCCATTTATGACAGAACAATGAGGTGGGTGAATAGTTCAAAAATATGCATATGGAATACGAGTTGTTTGTATAGCTCCTGGTTTTCTGTTCTTCATAGTATGAAGTTCCCTTCCTTACTCTATGTCTTAATATGGGGCTAGTCTCACACCCACGCTGAAAAATTCTTTCTTGGTTTTTATTTGATTCTTGGATACTTAAAAGATAAGACCTTTTTTTCCCACCATTGCAATTCATTACAGGTATCGTTTGAATGAATGCTAGAGGGCAGCTTTCTCACCTTTGGTAGTAGGCTTGCTTGAGAAAGTAGACAGGAAGTTTAAGCAACACGCTACTTCCCTCCTGACATTTGTTTCATGAAATCAGATTTTTTTTTTTTTGGACTTCGTAATCTAATAATATGGTTTACTTACAAATTATGTGAGCCCGTATGTTTTAAATTTTTTGCAATAACATTTTTGAAGGCTTTGCCAAAATGCACTATCCTTTTTTGAAGTCTTTTGAGAAAGGAAGGTAGGAATAAGGAGGGGCATAAAAAAAAATCTCACTCATTCTGACCTAACTTGAACTAGCACAAAGTTTAGCAAGACATTTTATTACTTCTGTTTCAGTGATTTATTTGATATTGATGATACCATCACAGAAGAGGTGTTTGTCTTTGCCTGACCCAGACAAACCTTGACCTTTTAAGTTCCTTTTGGGGTCCACTGGGAAGTTTCACTGGGAAGGAGCATCTAATTGTTTCCAGCTTTGACAGGGAATATCCTTCACCTGGTAAGGGTTATATGGCCTTTATTCATACGTTATTTTTAAATGAGTTTATATATTCTACCACTTAAAATTTCCAGGGTAATATATATGTGTAATAATTATATATGTGTAATAGTTATATACATATAGGTATATATAATAGATCACATGAAAAGACATTCAAGAAATGGTAAGAGATTGGCAAAGGGAAAACAGGATTATTCCATATACATGTGTGAATAGTTGGGTGTTGACCAGCGAATAGATTTTTATTGTGCTGCTAAAGATAGCAGGAAAAAAGCCAGAGGATTGGAGTTTTCACTACAGAGGATTTCAATACAGCATATAAACTTTCTAGCAAGCAGACCTAAACTTGAATTATTCAGGATGATAATTATATCCGTTTGAATACATGCAGTAAAAGAAATTATCTCATCTACTAGATTACTCTTATGATCTATAAGAACATGGAAGGTTAAAACAGGCAAGTGAAACTTCATGAGAAATTTGGGAGCATTAACTGTTCACTTGGGCAACATATTGTAATATAGAAAATGTAGGCAAAAGAGAACTTGGGTTCTGGTTTTATTTCTGTCATTTCTTCAATGTATTACTTTGAATAGGATGTTGAACTTTTAGGAGGCTTATATTTCTTGTGTTTGAAGTCTATCTGAATTTTAGCTCTAACTTTGTAATTATTCTTCTATGGCCATCAACAATGAACAAAATTCTGATAAGTAGAAAAGAAACTAGATGGCATTCTAAGAGAGGAAAACATCAAAAGTGATGACCCAGAGTTAGAAATTACCATGCAGTCAGTCTGAGGAAGCAAATGACTTGGTTTCTAACTAGAGAGATTTTTTCAGGAAACAAGTTGAACAACTATAATGTGGCTAGAATTTTAAAGACATGCCAAGTTAAACTAATGAATTGACTGCTAAGGTAGCTGGTAATAGAAATTCACTAAGTATTTTTGAGCAAGTGAGTAACAATATGAAAGTCAAGTTTAAACAAAGGGCAGGTTAAGAGATACCAAGGAGGAGACCATGCCAGCAGGCTCACTGAGGTAATAAGAGGTTTTCCCACAGTAGTGGAAATATGAAAGAGACAAGTGAAAAAACAATTTTAAAGGCGACAGAATTTGGTGGCTAAATATATAGAAAGGAATAATTATAATAATTGCTATGGTAGCTGGGCAAAACTATCATTAATAGAGATAGTAAAGTTAGGAGGAGTAGCAACTTTCAGTGAAAAATGCTAAGCATGGATAATGGACATACAGAATATGACATAAATAGCATCCAATAGAAATGTCCAGGAATGACTTGGAGGTGAAATACTGTATGTAGTGCAAGTTGAACAGAGGAAGTCTTGGAGTCTTCAGAATGAAAATAATGAAAATGCTTACACTCTAAGGAAGTAAAGAATAGAATAGAGGGCTGAAAACCACCCAGGCATCTCTGCTGGATTCTTGAAATCAATTTTTCTCAGAATAAGGGAGAAGCAGCAAGAAAAAAATGCAGGAGCTGGGGGAGGGGAGGCGGGCATTTGCTGAGCCATATTTCCTGTTTATTTCCTGAATATATAATAGTCAAATAGCTTAATCAGAAAACATTATTATGAAAGCTGTAAAGCTCTAATACAGCATGAGAAAATCTAGGAGAAAGCATAGTTTCAGAGGCAGAAAGAAAAAAAGTGTTAAAAGAAAAATTGGGTTTTTTTTTTCTGTTACTTTTGGATTTAAGAAAATAATTCAGTGAACACTAGAATGTTCCAGCACTGATATCTTTTAAATGCATCAAATGCATAGCACTGGCGCTGGCTGTAACTGAGAACTTTCTCTCAGATGCAAACATTTCCCCTTTATTCAACATCTGAAAACAAAGGTAGCCCCTTTACCACATCCTGAATCCTGTTCACAAGATCCCTAACAAAATTCCCGTGGACTAAGGATATGCAAAAGAGAAGACAAGCAGATGAAAGTTTCATCTGAGATTGGGCAACATTTATATAAGACACAATACCCAGGGAAAAATAAGAAAATGAAGTGGCTACTTGCTCTCTGTGATGACAAGTGTCAGTGATGATGGAATAATCTAGCTGCCTATGGCATTGTCCCTCATCACCAAATTGCATGTGAAGGATGTCTTTTGAGACAGTGATCCAGTTGGAGAATCTTTTATGAATGTTCTTTTGGTTAAGCTTATATCCTTATCTAAATATGGATTCTTTATTTATCTTCATAAATAAAGTAAAATGTTATAATAAGGGGGAGGTGGTTATAAATTTCAGGTCACAAGAACTGAAAACCATGACAAGACTGAGGCTGTTCTCAGTCTTCCTAGAGGAATAACAAAATATTTTTATTTTTTTTTAAAGTTTACTTCAGTAATATGAAAACCATGATACTCTTTTTAGAGTTAGGATAGAAAGGAGAACAATCCTAAACTGCTCAATTGTGAGAAGGCTACAATGCCATTTTATTCTGTGAAACTTTCACCATGAAGATTTTCCTTTGAAAATGCAGAAAAATTCTGTAAAATTACATATCCTAGGTGATTACCTTTTTCTTCTTGTTACAATTTTAGAAATAGTTCCAATTTACTTTTTTAAGTTTTATTTTATTTTTAAGTGACAAATAATACTTGCATATATTTGTGTGGTACAATGTGATGTTTTGATACATATATACATTGGGAAATGATAAAATTAGGCTAATTAGAATATCCATCTCCTCAATTATTTATCATTTGCTTGTGGTAATAACATTTAAAATTCTCTATTTTAGCTATTTTGAACTATATATTATTATTAACTATAGTCCCAGGGCTGTGCAATAGTACACCATAATTTATTCCTTCTATATAACTGAAACTTTGTACCCATTGACCAACATCTCCCTTTTCCCCCAAATCCCCTGTCCCCGGTCTCTAGTACACATCATTCTATTCTCTACTTGTATGAGTCTAATTTTTTAGATTCTGAATATAAGTGAGATCACATGGTATTTGTTTTTCTCCGCCTAGCTTATTTCACTTGACATAATGTCCTCTAGGTTCATCCATGTTGGCACAAATAACAGAATTTTCTTTTCTTTTTTAGGGCTGAGTAGTATTCCATTGTGTACATATACCACATATTTTAATCCATTTATCTATTAATGGACGCAGCTTTTTTCCATATCTTGGCTATTGTGAATAATGCTGCAATGAATATGAGAGTGCAGACATCTCTTTTACATACCGATTTCAATTCCTTTAGGTATATAGCCAGAAGTGGGATTGCTAGAACATATAGTAATTCTATTTATAATTTTTTGAGGAACCTCCATACTGTTTTCCAAAATGGCCATGCTAACTTACATTTCCACCAACAGTGTACAGGGTTTCCTTTTCTCTACATCCTCATCAACACTTATCTTTTTCAGCTTTTTGGTACAGCCAATCTAACAGTTGCAAGGTGATATCTCATTGTGGTTTTAATTTGCATTTCTCCTTTGATTAGAGACATTGAAATTTATTTTTACATATATATTTGGACTATTTGTATGTTTTCTTTTGAGAAATGTCTTTTCAAGTCCATTGCCTATTTTTTTTTAATAGGGTTATTTGTTTGCTAGTTCTTGAGTAGTTCGAGTTCGTTGTAGATTTTGGATATTAGCCCCTGATGTATGACTTGCAAATATTTTCTCCCAATCTGTGGGATGTGTCTTTATTAATGGTTTCCCTTACTGAGCAAAAACTTTTTAATTTGATGCAATCCAATTATCTATTTTTGCCTTCATTGGCTGTGCTTTTGGGGTTATAACATGGCCAATTCTCAAACATAGCAACCCCTTCTCTTGCTGGCAATTATACAAGGTCCATTTGCTTCTGAATGAGAAAGTGTTGTATCTAAAAGGGAAACAAAGTATGTTTATTATTTCAAAAGAGTGAAAAATTCTTAAAAAGTAGCAAAAATATATTTGAATTTTCCAAGTGTTTGAGAATTATAAACTAACCTCATAATGGAAATCACATGGTTATCCCACAGGGGAAATATATGTAATGATTGGGTGAAAACCAACAGAAGGGGCAATATTAATTCATGATTGTATATAAGTAGTGCCTCTACATTGGAAGGAATAGTTAAACTTTTAGTTGATATTCTATATTTTAAAGTATTACTGTGAGGAGTGTTGACTTAAATATGTTTGTTAAAGACATAAGTAATATATTTTCTAAATCAACTTTATTGAGTGTAATTTGTATATAATAACCTAGATCCATTTTAAGGGTATAATTAAATGAGTTTGATAAATGTATATAACCATGCAACCAACACCAAAATTCAGATATACAGTATTCTGTCATCCAAAAAGCTTTCCTTATTCCACTTTGTATTAAATTCCCCAAACTATCCACAACAAAGATTTTTTTATAATGATAATTTAAATTTACCTTACCTAGAATTTCAAATCAATAGAAATAGTCTCAAATGAAAATAATAACCCTAAACCAAAAGCAGCTCCTTGCAATTCTGATGAAATTTTATGACATCATACTAGAATGTAAGATATATAAAGCCACAAATTTCTATTTTTATTTAGTATTTTGACTAATAGTAAATACCATTTTTCTAATAATTCTATTTTTTGTTGACTTTGTGTTACTTATACCTAAAACAGTGACTGGCACATAGTAGAAAATTAAATATTTATACAATGAATGAATGGATAAGTGAAAATCTGAATGATAGAAAGAAATATAGAATTATATGGTTGCTACAACTAGCCTCAAATCCTGGAATATCATTCCAAGATTATCATTCCATATTATATTTGCTAATTGAGTTAGCTGAGGTAGTATATTAAAAATTCTGTTTACTGGGTTCACACTTTATTTCAAATAAGGATAACATCAACACATAGAATACCTATGCATTTATTCTGGAGAGTTAGCTGAAAAAAATACCAGTATTAGTTTTGTGGAACTCACCAGAAGAATAAAAACTTGGAAATAAAACCTTTACTTTCTTTTGTTTATTATCATACTCTTAAGAAACTTGGATGTTCTTTAGTAACTCTTTTTGTTTGTTTGACTAGGGAATACAATGAAACACACAGGCATTTGTATTGTTATTTGTCAAATACATAATATTTTTAAAATTAGCTTTATTTCTCTAAATTAAAATTAAATGACCATTCCTTCTCTCATCATTTTTCACCATCTTTATAGTCTTCTCTACTTTTCCTTTTCCTTTGTTCTCTTGAATTTCCCCCTTTCTTATCATATCTCTCTTCCCTTATAAAATTTTCAAATATATCCCCTTTGCAATTCCAGGTTTTCTTTTATTTCCCATACTTGCAATGTAGGAATATAAGCTTTTAGCCAAACTTTTGCCATCAGCTTCCCAAAAGAAAAGAAAATACATTCTTTGTGACTGGTTGTGATATACAGCAGCAAAATGACTTTTGCAAGTTTTCTTTATTTTTTTTTATTTATTTATTATTTTTAAAACAACACATTCTTTTATATTACATTTCTGGAGGGCAGAAGTTCAAAATGGGTCTGATTGGGCTAAAATCAAAGTGTCAGCAGGACTGCATTCCTTTCTTTTTTTTTTT
>CM052441.1:125284546-125307421 GCA_028533085.1 Varecia variegata
GTGAGAGGTGAAAGCTGTGGGTCCTGTTTCAGTCTTCTACATGTGGTTAACCAGTTTTCCCAGCACCGTTTATTGAATAAGGAATCTTTTCCCCAGAGTATGTTTTTGTCTGCTTTGTCGAAGATTAGATGGCTATATGAGGATTATTACAACTTTTAATCAGAATTTTACAAACTAGAATCAACCGAAAATTTTGCTTTAGTAAGTCATTATCCTGGACAGTGAAAGTATCTATTTCCTGCTCCCTGCAATAAATATTATGTGTTGTAAAATTCTAAACCAGACAAAAGGTTTGGGAAATTCAGAGAGTTAAACATCATAGAATTAAATTTAAAAATTAACAATAAACTTGGAAAAATTACTTTAAATGTCAATAGTTTCATAGGAGGTGAATAGTTGAGAAGAAAAACCATCTTTTGTAATTCTTTATTTCTTTTGTTCCTTCTATAAATATTAAATAGATATTGATTACTGTGGAGACAAATATCAAACTCTATTAAATGAGTAGTTAAATATTGACTAATATGAAGTGGAGACCAATATTTGCTTAAGGGGACAGTAGTGATTGATATTCACTGGGAATAGCTTTAGTGTATACCCACATAATTTCTGCAGAATAACTGCAAAATTCTCGTTCAGTACCTTTACATTTTATAATGTATAAATCTTATTTTATTAGAAATTATTTTGAAACAGCAAAATCGTTTGGGGCCAGATGCCAATTGAATTTTTTTCTTCTAGCCAAAACAAGCAAACAAATATTTAGATAAATTTTAGATATAAATATTATTATGAGGGTTTTCATTACCTTAAACTTGAATGACCTTAAACGTGAATGACCTTAAAGCTTTTAGGGTATCTCATTTTCATACACAATTGATACAAGTCTACAATCTCTTTTCCAAATCCCTTGGGGATAGATGGTTTTCAGAATTCAGATTTTTTCTATCTTTTATACAATAAATACGTAGGCATATTACAAAAATTAGGCAATATGCCATTGTTTTGGACCGAGCTCCTGCACTAGACCCCAACAGACTAGATCAAACCAAAATGGAGTCACTCGTATTAAATGTCCCATGGTCAAACTGAAATTTTAAGGAAGGAGATAGATTCCAAAACAGACTAGTTGTTCCTGAAAACAGGAAATTTCAGTCTACCTGAATCAGTGTATTAAGGAGGTCCCATTCGCTTTAACCCTTACAAAGAAGGTAACCTGAAGTAACCTAATATAAACTGATCAGCTTTTTTTCCATTGCTCTGTTTCTTTGTTCCCACCTTACAAAACCCACTGTTTGGTCACTGCCTAGTGGAAGCTCTCATTCTATTCTGTAGAATGGAGGCTGCCAGACTCATGCATCATGAGTAAAAAAGCCAATTAGATCTATAACTTTGTTGTAATTTTGTCTTTTGACAAAAGAGGAAAAAACTCACTTTGCTTTGGGGTAGTAAATGTTTAGATCTATTTAAAAAGTTAGTTCAACACTTTTGAGTACTTAGCCATTAAATTCTTCTTTTTTAATAGCATGCAAGAAGGATGGTTTTGTTTTTTTTTTTCTCAGCCAATTAAATGAATTATTTTCTACAGCATTTTATAAGAAGTTGTCTCACTTACTTGGTTATATCCAGCAATGGGTAACTCATCAGTCATTCCTAGAAAAACCTCCCCATCGTGTGGGTAGCAGAGGAGGAGGTTTGTATTATATACACAGAGCAGGAATCCATGGCTGTCTCTCATGTCAACTCTTATATCCCTGTGAGCTCATCAATCCCTTCCTGCTACCCATGCCATCTAGATCCTTTCTACTTCAAGTGTGGTCTCAAGTCCAGCAACATTCACAGCATATGGGAGCTTGTTAGAACTGCAGAATCTCAGTTTCCATACCAGATCAATACAATAAAAATATGCATTTTAAAGAAATTCCAGAGATTTTTAAGAACATTCCTATTGATTGAAAATGATCCACCAGAAACCAAAGTCTCACCTGCTTCTAAATAGCCTCTCTAAATTCTTATCATAGTTCTGAAATTGTCCTCTTAATTTACTCACTTTGCTTAACCTTTGTTTAGGAAAGTTTTAGGAAAACTTTCATTTAAATGATAAAATAGTCTGGGGGCAGAATGATAAAGCCTTAAATCCTCCTTAAAACCATCTGTATAGGTTTCTGAGTGGATTTCCCTGGATAAAGAGCCATGCCTGGAAGTGCATACAGGGGAAGGGAGTCTAAATGGTCCCAGTCTTGGGTTTTGGGGTTGTTACAGAGAATGAGACTACTCTGGCCTTTTTAAAGAAAGTCCAATGACAGTGGGAACCGAAGGCTGGGTCTTGTTCTTTGGTGGATAAAATTGGCTATAAGAAATCCACCTACACATAAAGCTAGTATCTCAGAAAGACCACTGGATCTAAGAGTCATGATAACAAAAGGTTTTATAACCTGCTGAAAGCCCTGTAATTCCCTCTTGTTTTAGTTACTCCTTGGATGTATTCCCCATCTTTTCTTCCCTTCGCCAGAGGGAACTTTGGGTTTGCTTTCAGGGGCAGTCCAGAAAAGAGGATCTAGGGATCTACCCCATGTGGCTTCAGAGCTAGTTTTTGAGGAAATAGAATCACAAGAACCACAGACTGGAAGGTAAACAATTAGAGTTCTTGCTGCCTGTAGCAAGAGAGAAAACAAACTTGAAAAATATAAATCTTAATGACACAACAGGTAATGTGTGGTTCCCAGAGGTGTATGTTTTGGCTCCAAAGACATTTTTAAATATTATTTTTTGAAAGAATGTTTGTTATAGTGTCTGATAAAATATACTGTGTCCTACTTGTTCAATACCAAATGAAATGAGTAAGCAGATAATGATCCAGGATGTTGGGGAGGAGAAAACAGTTTACCTTGGCTACTCTATTCATCAATTGAAAAGAAAATGAATGAAAGAGATTCAGAGTCATGTTATGATGAATTTTATCTCTTACAATCAGGATTAATTACAAAACCCTTTGCCAACTTTGGGATTCAATTCACCTGAATCCTGATAAAGTATAAATAACGCATTCAAATTTGTGCAATTTTAGGACTTTAAAGCTTATTTAAAATAACTATGGTTGCCACTGATAGGTAAGGCAGGTTATATTAAAAAAGAGGAATATGTCTAATGTTTCTCTATGTGTTCTTGAGCATACAAGAACTACAAATTTCCATATTTGTTTCTACACACTTGCAAAAGTGTTCTCCCAAAGCAAGAGAAAAACTGAAATAATTTTAAAGTGTTTCTTCATAGTTGTGAAGAGAGTACAACCCGGAATTGCTATTTAAAATTAATTTTCTTGTTAGAGGTCTGCTAATATAATTATAACTTTAAAGAATCCCATTAAACTGAATAACCTAGTTTGTTAATAAATACAGAAATAATGGCAAGCTTTGCTATCACAGAATTTTCTTAATTACCCTATATAAAGTTGATAAAGTTTTCCAATCTTAGCATATTCAACTTTGTATTAATAAAAATTTATCTTCCATGGGCTCCTGTCAGTGCTAGACACTATGTATAATTTCACTGTAAAATAACAATGGGGAAATTTGAAACAGCTAAGAACTAAAATCTTCAGGAAACTTTGCTTCACCTTTCCTATTTCTCAAGGATTGAGTGTAATTCACTTTAAGTCATTCTTTTTACTGTGTTCTTGCTCTCTTGAGCACTCAGCTAAGTGCTTGGGTATTATAGGATGGATCTTAAAGAAGTTTTCAGTTTAGAATATGTGTGAGGGAAGGACAGTAAGAAGAGGGCAGCCAAACATGATTATTAATATAGTCAGGCATGGATAAATGTATGAATGCATGAACTATTACTAATAATAACAATAATATTCAGCAGAAAACAAGCACTGCTATGTATAATAGCAACCAATTTGTACAAGTTTAGCTGAACAGATACCGTGCTAGGTATTTTATATATTAGGACTTTTATTTTATTTGCACAAAACAAAAATCCTACTTAAACTAGCTTAAGCAAAAAGAAGAATATATTGAATCATAACTAGTAAACAGGATTAAGTCTTGGACAATCAGGGATAAAATTCCACCAGACTTTCTTCATCTCTCACAGCTATTATTTTGCCTATTTCCTTCTTCCTCTGTGACTGAGGACTGATTTTTCTCCAAGGGACTGAGAGATAAAGTTGCTTACATGTCCCCCAGCTTTGTCACAGGTGAAAAAGGATTCTCCACACCCTCACTCCACGGAAGTGGAAAAATTTTTAAGTAGAGACCCCATGGATTTTGTTCTAAACCAATTGTTGTTAGAATGTAAGAAAGCTTACATTATTAGTCCAGAATGGATTGGGTATCTATTTTTAGAACAATTACCATAACCAGGGAAACAGCACAGTTCCCATTTATGTCTCATGATAAAATGCATATATACTCTGATGGTGGGGGATGGGGGACAGGAAATATTACCATAAAAAAACACCTACACAATCATAGCCACTGGAAACTAAAACAGCCATCTCAATTTGTTCCCAATCTTGTTTATAATTCTCACAAGAACCACTGAAACTATGAATAGAATTTTACTTATGGAGAAAGGACTTTCTTCTGTTCACATAGCTAATAAATTGTAGATCTACGACCTGGTCATAATTTGTCTACTGTTCTGAACAGTAGCTCCCTTAGGCCAGAACAAACATTGCCTGCCTTAGCTCACATGTCTGGGATCCCTGTATATCAATTTGTACTGATACCTTGAAATCTGGTATTCACACTGGCTTCCTAAAAAATTCTAAGTCCCGCTTCAGGGCGTGGGATTGGCTGAGGCTGGTAGTGCTAGCCAATGGCTGAGATGAATGCTTATCATTGGCTTTTGCTCATCCACCCTCTCATTTACATCTTACCTCCAATCCATGACACCTGAGGTCAGCAATGGAGCCAGGCAATGATCACCGATGGCTGCTTTTCTTCATGCAAAAAAGAGCCAGATATTATGGCCCTCCTGATGGAAGTATTCTCAAAAAAAAAAAAAAAAAGAAAAAAGAAAAGAAAATTAAACCAAAATCTGATCAAGCCTCAAGCTCTAACTACCAATTTACAGGAAATGTAGAGATGTAGAGAACAAACAAAAACATTAGTTGACACCACAGGGATACAATTAGCATAATCCAGATTGTGGGACATTACAGAACAAACCCAATTTCATCGACAAATTAATTGCAGAGAAACTAAAGTGGTGGAGTACGAACTTATAAATGAAAAGGTACTTGAAACATCTCAACTAATCATCATAAATGGACCTTTCTGAATTGTGTTTAAAATAAAAGTAGTATGGATATATGCGTATGTGTGCGTGTGTGTGTGTGTGTGTGTGTGTACGTGTTTGTGTGACAATTTGGAAATTTGAATACTGGCTGGATATTTTATGAAATTAAGAATTTATTACAGGTATGTTAACCACAATTAGTATTGTGGTTTTGTTAGCTATAACAAGTCTTGTGGTTATGTTAACAAAAGCTCTTACCTTTGAGAAATATCTACAGATAAATTTTTGGGTGAAATAATATAATGTCTATGATTTGCTTAAAATATCCAGGGTCAGAAGTAGATACGAGTAAATATGAAACAAGGGAGACCACAAGTTCAAGATGAGCATAGGTACATGGGGTTTCAATGTACTAGTGCCTGCACTTTCATAAATATTTAAAATTTTCTACAATAAAAAATTAAAAACATAGGCCGGGCGCGGTGGCTCACGCCTGTAATCCTAGCACTCTGGGAGGCCGAGGCGGGTGGATTGCTCAAGGTCAGGAGTTCGAGACCAGCCTGAGCAAGAGCGAGACCCCGTCTCTACTAAAAATAGAAAGAAATTATCTGGCCAACTAAAATATATATAGAAAAAATTAGCCAGGCATGGTGGCGCATGCCTGTAGTGCCAGCTACTCGGGAGGCTGAGGCAGTAGGATCGCTTAAAAGCCCAGGAGTTTGAGGTTGCTGTGAGCTAGGCTGATGCCACGGCACTCACTCTAGCCCGGGCAACAAAGCTAGACGCTGTCTCAAAAAAAAAAAAGAAAGAAAGTTAAAAATATATATGCAGTTTCATTCTAAGAATATCTATGGTTATTCAGTGGCTCTTTCATAGCACTGGTCTTTAAGAGGTACATCTCTTAGAATATAAAGTCAAGCACTTCTTCCTGAGATCTCATGAAGTGATAGTGTGTGGCTTCTGAGTTTCTTTTCATTTGCACAAAAGCATTTGCAAAATTGAAATGAGAACTGTCTTAACCATCCTTTAATTTAATTTTGTGTGTGCTGTCTTCCCAATTCTATTATTGTTGAGCTGTCAGACACATTCTGCTTTTTGGGGTTGGAGAAAAATCTGATCTAGGGATCAAGCAGGAGCCAATATGAGTGTCCGTGACCTCAAATTAGGATGATGCACCTGTTTTTCCATCATGAAAAAAAAAAAAATAGACCAATACCAACATGAAAGTTATGTCCAAATAATTCATGGGCCAGCCATGCTTTTTTCTCTGTTAAGAAGCTTCTTTGGGGATGACTCTTTAAGATAAAGCTGTGAGTTTCTAATAAGAATTAAATGAGTCAGCCTCACATAAAAACACACTCTATCAGATTATTTGGTAAACTCAAGCCTCGAATGTGTCTTCTCTTATTGGAATTAAAGACTAGAGAGTTTGACATTTATTACTGGAATGATTGATTCTTTGTGGAGAACTAAAAACATAATCCTTATACTGCTCTGTTTCTAATTTGGAACCCAATACAGCTTCAGATATGCTTGTCTTTTAATCTAACATTAAAATACATAAGAAGTTACACTGAAAGAGACAGACTACTATGGAAAATTAATTTCTTATCAGGGAGTGGTCCTTAAGTGATTCAATATTTTAACTCATCCTGTCTTTAAGGGAAACTGAAAAGCATCCCGTGGATCATTTTTATTCATTCTTCTCTTGTGGCTATCCAGTTTTCACAGCACTGTTTATTGAATAGGGTGACTGTTCCGCAGTGTATGTTGTTGTCTGCTTTGTCAAAGATCAGTTCATTATAGGTAGATGGTTTTATTTCTGGGTTCTCTATTCTGTTCCATTGATCTATGTCTCCACCTTTATATTAATATCATGCTGTCTTGGTTACTATAGACTACAGTATAATTTGAAGTCAGGTAATGTGATGCCTCCAGATTTGTTCCTTTTGCATAACACTGCTTCAGCTATTTGGGCACTTTTTTGGTTCCATATAAAGTTTAGGATTAATTTGTCTAGATCTGTGAAAAATGATGTTGATATCTTGATGGGAATATTTTGTGTTGAATCTGTAAATCACTTTGGGCAGTATGGACATTTAAGTATTGATTCTTTCAATCCATGAGCATGGGACATTTTTCCATTTGTTTGCTTCTTCTATAATTTCTTTCATCAGTGTTTTGTAGTTCTCATTTTAAAGATCTTTCACCTCCTTGGTTAGGTATATTCCTAGGTATTTTATTTTCTTTGCAGCTATTACAAATAGTATTGAGTTCTTAATTTTATTCTGACTTTGACTGCTATTAGTATATAGAAATGCTACTGACTTAATGCACATTGATTTTGTAGCCTGAGACTTTGCCGAATTCATTTACCAATTCTAGGAGTCTTTTGGTGGAGTCTTTCATATTTTCAAGATACAAGGTCATATTATTGACAAACAGAGACCGTTTGACCTCTTCTTTCCCAATTTGGATTACTGTTATTTCCTCCTTGTGCCTGATTGTCCTGGCTAGGACTTCCAATACTAGGTAGAAGTTGTGACAGTGGGCACACTTGTCTTTTTAAAATTCTTAGGGGGAATGCTTTCAACTTTTCCCCATTCAGTATGATATTGGTTGTGGGTTTGTCATATTTGCTGTTTATTATTTTGAGGTATGTTCCTTCTATGCTTACTTTGTTGACAGTTTTTATTTTCGTCTTTCCATATTTTATTTTATTTTATTATTTTTTTATTTTTTTATTTCAGACTGTTATGGAGGTACAAATGCTTTGGTTACATAAATTGCCTTGGCACCACCTGAGTCACAGCTACAAGCATGCCCATTCCCCAGACAGCATACTGCGTACCCATTGGCTGTGAAGCAGACTGTTGACAGTTTTTATCATTAAAGGGTGCTGGATTTTGTCGAATGCTTTTTCTGTATCTATTGAGTTGATCATATGGTCTTTGTTTTTGTTTCAGTTTATGTGGTCAATCACATTTATTGATTTGTGTATTTTAAACCATACTTGTATCCCTGGAATGAAACCCACTTGATCATGGTGGATTGTATTTTTGATGTGCTGTTGAATTTGTTTTGCTAATATTTAGTTAAGGATTTTTGCACCTATGTTCATTAGGGACATTGGTCTGTAGTTTTGCTTGTTTGTTTGTTTTTGCTTTTGTTTTTGTTTTGTCCTTTGGTATATCAGGGTGGTACTGGCTTCATAGAGAGGATTCCCTCTTTCTCCATTTTGTGCAATAATTTCTGTAGGATAGGTACCACTTCTTCTTTGCAGGTCTGGTCTAGTAGAATTTGGCTGTGAATCCATCTGTTCTGCTACTTTTTTTTGGGGGGGGGCAGGTTTTTTATTACTGCTTCAATCTTGCTGCTCATTACTGATCAAGATTTCTATTTCCCCTTGATTCAGGTTGTGATGGTGTTGGTTTAAGCAATTTGTCCATTTCTTCTAGGTTTTCTGGTTTGTTTGTGTAGAGGTTTTCATAATATTCATGAAAGATATTGTGTACTTACATAGTACCAGTTGTAATGTCTCCTTTTTCATTTCTGATTGAGGTTATTTCAGTCCTTTCTTTTCTATTTCTGGTTAATCTGGATAGTGGTCTATCAATTTTCTTTATCCTTTTAAAGAACCCACTTTTTGTTTCATTTATCCTTTATATTGTTTTGTTTGGTTTCTATTTAATTTAGTCCTGCTATGAACTATGTTATTTCTCTTTTATCTGATATGAGAATAACTACACTATCTTGCTTTTGGTTTCCATTTGCATTATTTTTTTCCATCCCTTAACCTGAAGTCTTTGTGAGTCTTTTTGATTTACATGTTTTTCTTCAAGATAACATACTTGGATTGTGTTTTTACATCCATTGATCCAGTCTATGTCTTTTGAGTGGGGCATTCAGATCGTTCATGTTGATTTGAATGTTGGTATTGATATGTGGGATGCTGTTCTATTCATCATGTTGTATGATATCTTATTGTTTTGTTTTCCATCTTGTGATATTATTTTATAAGAGTTGTGAGCTATAACTTTTGGATTTTTTTTTACACTGATGGGTATTTATCATGGTGTTGCCTATATAATGTACTTTTGAGCATTTGCTGTAGGGTGGACCTAGTAGTGACAAATTCCCTTAGAGTTTGTTTGCCTAGAAAAGTCTTTATTTTTCCATCATTTATGAACTTAGTTTTGCAGGATACAAAATTCTTGGCTGGGCTGGCAGTTGTTCTGTTTAAGAAGATTAAAAATGAGGTCCTAATCACTTTTGGCTTGTAAGGCCTCTGATGACAAGTCTGCTGTTAGCTTGATGAGTTTCCTTTGTAGGTTAGTTGCTGCTTTTGTCTTGAAACTTGTATAATTTTTCTCTCTCATTTTGACTTTGGCCAGGATGATGACTATGTGTCTTGGAGATGTCCTATTTTTTATGAATCTCCCTGGTGTTCGATGACCATCTCATATTTGAATATCTGAATGTTTGGCAATACCAGGGAAGTTCTCCTCAGTAATTCTCTTGAATAAGTTTCCCATGCTTTTTGCTTTTTATTCTTCTCCTTCTGGGATACCTATGGTTTGCATTTAATATATTGGCTCATTTCACATAGTCCTATATTTCTCTGAGTCCCATATTTCTCTCATTTTTCTTCATTCTTTTTTTTTTTTTTCTTTTTTTCCTATCTTTAACTGACCGGGTTATTTCGAAAGCCCTGTGTTCAAGCTCTGAGGTTCTTTCTTCTCCTAGGTCCAGCCTGTTGGTGAAGCTTTCTGCTATATATGGAAAGTCCCTAAATGACTTTTTTTTGGTTCAAATTCTGTTATATCCTTTCTTATGTTTTCTTTATTTTTAGCAAGTTTTTCATTGTTTTATTAGTCATGTCTTGAAACATTTTTTTTTTTTTGGCTTGTGTTATTTTCCAACTTTGTCTTTAATTCTCTTCATCTTGTTTGCCATCCATATTCTAAATTCCATTTCTGACATTTTGACAATTTCCTTTTGCTTTGGGTATATTGCTGTGGATGTATTATGATCCTTTAGGGGTGTGGAACTAGCTTGTCTTTCTTGTGTTGCTGGAACTTTTTGCTGATTTCTTCTCATCTGAAACCATTTCTCTCAGCTCAGAGCTGATAGGTTTGAAGCACACCTGTTCTCCTTTGCTGGGAACTCTCCTTTTTTCTGAGAAGGAGAGGTCCCTAGATAACACTTTTGTTTCCCACTCTGGAGGATTGACCTGGCAGGAGGGGGCAGATGCACTGACAGTGTGTAACACAACTGTTCTTCTGCATTGTCTTGATCCCCTGTAGTTGTCACAGTCCAAGCCGATGCTGGAGGATATTCATTCAGATTGGTGTGTTTGTCCCAGGCCTCTGTTGGAAGCTTGGGCAGGGGGGGTTGCAAGTCCTTCTCCACGGCTGGTAGTGTGACCTTGGCTGGTGCCAGGGTATGTCACGGGACCTTGGTGTATCCCTGAGTGTGTAACAGTACCTTGGTCAGTGCCTCGGTGGGTTGTAGGACTTGGGCTAGTGTTGGGGAATCTTTGCATGGTGTGGTGAGTTGGTTCCTAGGCCACTGCTGGCACGTTGGGCAGGGGACTGGGTGAGTCCCTCTCCACTGAGGTGGGCATTGCAGGAGATTGCTCTACCTAAGTCTCCCTGCAATGGTGAGAGTAGCTGTCTGGTAAGGCTATCTAAGTGGTGGCCACAGGTGTCAGAGCAGTGGGTGTTTTCTTCATCCAGGTCTAGATGCAATGGCAGTACATGGTGGGGTAATCTTGTGGCTAGTGGGTCCATGGTGGAGAGCTGGACTGCAGTCATGGTGTCACATAGTGCCATAGGGGTGTGGCCTGCTGGCTGGTACACAAAACCAGGGTGCATGGCCCACCACATGGAGCTCAGGTCTGCAGGTTAATAATCTCTGCATGGTGTGCACACCCAGGGTGCTTATTCCTCTGGTCCATGAGCAAGACCATGGGGGTGTGGCCTGCCAGTTGGCACCTGGATCTTCAGGGGCATGGACCTCAGCTCAGCACCCAGATCTGTGGGATCATGGGCCTTGGTGCAGCAGTTTTATCTGAACCATTCATTTAGAGCTAAACTGCTTGCTTTTCTTCTATAAAAAGTCCTCATCATACACTAGAGTATATTTAAAAATGCAAAAGAAATACAGTCATCCCTCGGTATTCATGGGGAATTGGTTTCAGGATCTGCCCACAACCCCTGCCGCCACCACAGATACCAAAATCTGCACACTCAAGTCCCTTGTATAAAATGGTGTAATATTTGCACATAACCCACACACATTCTCTTTACTTTAAATTATCTTTAGATTACTTATAGTAATACAATGCCCACACATCACTTCATTCATGTGGATTTAAAATAGCAAATTCACGTACACTCGTCTGATGATGGGTGCACTGAAATCCCTGACTGCAGCATGATATAATTCATCCACGTAACAAAAAAACACGTGCATCCTGTAAATTTTTTGAAATTAAAAAAATAGCAAATTCAAGTTTTGCTTTTTGGAATTTTGTGATTTTTTTTGAGATATTTACTATCTATGGTGGATTGAATTCATGCATGTGGAACTCACAGATATGGAGGGTTGACTGTGAATCTTCACTGACATAACATAAGCAGCAAATAGAATGATCTACATCTATGTATTGAAGAATGCAAACTTGACATTCAAAATGCAAATAAAGCTTATAATATTGGTAGGGATAAAGTTTAAAATAGAAGGGAAAATAGCTTACTATGATTGGAATCTTCAAAGTAAATGTGTGTATGTGAATGGGTAATTGCTTCTGACTAACATGAGTAAATATGGCCTTATATAGGCAATCCTGTAAATTAACAATGGATAATTGTTCAGATTTTGAGAATCCTATAAATTAGTTAAAAGTAATATAAATTCTAGCTTTAGTAGATCAAGAAGGAAAAAAGCTCATGAGAATTTGTTTTGTCATTTTCCTTAGCCTTTAAAAATTATCAGACCTAGGTTCTAAATGAAAGAATTTCACAAATGAAACTCAAATTGGTAGCAAGAGAGTTTTCAGTTTCAATTATTAGCTATGCCACTTACTAGCTGAAAGGGATTATATATCATTGGTCCTGATTCATTACCACTCCCTGTGCCTCTGCCCTTTTTGATATGACTTTGTGGTTCCTCTGGCTAGAGGCAGGGGATATATCTCAGCTCAGCAATGCCTGATCAATCGTGAGCAGAAGTGACAGTGGGCTAGCTTGAGTCCAATTCTTATAAATCATGGTAGGTTTATACTCACTCCTCTTTCACTTCTGCTGTGATCATGATAAGAACATGCACTGAGGAACCCGTAGTCCCAGAAGAATGAGGGATACATGGAACTCACATGAACCTATTCTTGGCTTGCAGCCAAACTCAGCCAACTCCAACCATTTTAGATGAGCTACTGTCTGGCTACAGCTGCATGAATGAAGAAACAAAAACAAAAAAATGATTGTTATAGATCCTTGAGTTTTAAGTTTTTGTTATGCAACATTACAGTGGCAAATGCTGACTAATCCAGACATTGGTTACAGAATTAAGATGTTGTTGTAAGAAAAACCTGAAATGTGTTACAGTGGTTGGGGACAGAGAGGAGAGGTGAGAAAACCAGCATCTGATGCTGGGAAACACATTAGCTATACACCTCAATTTCCCCTATGGCAAATTAGAAAAAGAAAAATAGAACTATTTCATAGAGACAATATAAATATTTAATTGGATAATGTATGTCAACTTCTTAACCAGCGCTTGGCACATGCAAATTATATTCAACAAACATTAGTTTTAGACATTTTTATGATTGCTATGTGCAACATGCATGAACCTCCTAAGTAAGCAAGCACTCCAGGAATGACATTGGACATCCTAAAAGCTGTGAAACAAAATACTGTAAAATAGAGAATAAGCATCACCTTGATCATAAACTTGACATATCTCATCAAATTATTACAATCCAAATCTTCTCCTAACCTATGAATTTCCCTATGACAAAAATATGAAAGATCCTTTTAAGCTAATATCTATTAAATGTTTATCACATGCCAGTAAATGTGCTGAAAGAGTATTAAATATTAAGCCCACAGTAAACCCATCAAGTAGGTATGATGTTTTATTACTATTATTTTTCTGAGTTGACAGACAAGGAAACCAAGGCACAGTAAGCAAGGGAAGTTTCTCATAGATATACTCCAGTAGGTGAAAAAACTAGGATCGGGACCCAGAATTATCTGGTTACACAACTCCTGCTTCTGGCCACTCTGTTCTACTGAAGCTTCCTGGAGCATAAAAGTTTTCAAATCTGGATGCACATAGAAAACAACAGTAGAACTTTGAAAATATGCCCATGACCTGGCCGAACCTTCATAAATTCTGACTTTATTGATCTGGATTGGAGCTAGAAGAAAATTATTTTTTTACATCCCAAGTGATTATAGAACATAGCTATGATTGAAAACTTCCAGCATAGAAGAAAGGAACTATACAGTATAATGGGAAAGAGCTTGACCACTACATTTCAGGCTGTACAGGTTTGAATCCCAGTTCTGCTACCTAGAGACACTGTGTTCCTCATTTTCCTCATCTGTGAAATGGGGATTATGATTGTATCTACCTCATAGGATTGTTATGAGGATTGAATGGTTTAATATTTGTTAAGTGCTTGCAACAGTATCTGCATATAGTAACTGCAACATTGGTGATGGTTAAATAAAAAGAACTGACAATGGAAAGAGAAATAACTTAATTCAAATGGACATAACTTCAGTTGTTGTTTGGTGACATAGAGAAAATCACTTATTTCTCTATGCCACAAACTTCTTAGCTATAAAGTGAGAATAATTGAAAGTCTTTGTCTCTCTCCCCTTTCCCCTTCTTATTTATTTTAGTTAAGTTTAATTTAATTTGCTTTATTTATGGTTTTAGAATAAAAATGTTTAATGATAGCAGTGTATCTGATTTTATTTTTGAAATGTATTAGGAAATTGAATGCTGCCCATTGGAAGCTTAAAAGAATTCCTAGAAGTTTTAACATTTACAGACATTTATAAGTGGTTCACTTCATTCTCATCATTCAAAAGCAGAGCTGGGGTACAAATCAAACATTTTTTTTTTTTTTTTTTTTTTTTGGCGAGGTTGGGTAACTCACAAATTGTTTAGGAAACACAGAAGAGCAGTATGGGGAGCATGTAGAACTTCAGATCCCTTGAATTTTAATCAACTCATTTAAAAAAAGCTAGCACAATAACAGACTGTCACTGAAATACAATAATTCTGTTCTTCAGGGAAGGTTTGTATTGAGCCATATAGGTTTTTTTAATTTTTTTTTCCTTATAAAGGAAAACACAGGAACTAATATTATTCAGGTCTGGGCAACTTCCCAGTAAAAGTTGCTGAGACAGGAAGACCTGTGATGGCTTTCATTTTTGCAGAGGTAGACAATTTCAATTCTGAAAGTATCTGTCGATATGGGGTGGGGGCATTATTTCCAGATTCAATTTGGAAGACTAGAAACTTTCTGACTCCATGTTCAGTGCTTTTTCTAGATAATCTATTTGGATTGGTCCAATAAAGATAAAGATAATCAGTTAAATATTGTGTTTTGCTGTATTTGTTTCAGGTATTATTTCCATAAACCTTCAAAGCATTGTTTTGTAATGACCCAAATTCCTATACTGCATCACACTGTTTTATAAATATTTATTCAGATTTTGTTTTCCCCAAGAGACCACAACCTTCTTAAGCTTTATGTCTGTGTCTTCCTCTGATATAAACTAATGCATATCTGAGTTTCTGTGCTATGTGGTGAGATAGCACATTTTTTTTTCCCTCATAAAGATAAATTATTGATATGCAAAGTTTGAAGGTTGCCGAAAGGAGAGTGGGTAAATGTCATGAGGAAATCTGTTCTACCAGGGAGTCTTTCTGAATGGACTCAAGTTTTTCTAACCAAGATCCATGTGCAAAACAGGGTAACCAAGGCTTCTGAGATAGATAATACTGCATGCATTGGAAGAGTTGAGGACAGCAGGATAGCTCTGCGCTGAGTTAAGTTTTTGATGGAAAAGGATAATTTGAAAGGGCTGCAAGGAGGAAGCAATGAACCTTCCTCTATTGTGACCATCTGGGACCCCTGGAGGAATTGACTGCATGAGTGAATAGAAAGAAATATGATGCCAAAGAACATTCTGGAATAAACCACTCTTGACTGAGTATAACTCTGAAGAAGGTGGCATCCTATCTTTCCCCCTTGAGGAACTACAGTGGTGAGACAATTGTCTCCACTAATGGCAGTGAGAAGAAAAAGACCAGGGCCAAGTTCAGTCACAACATGTGACAGGTGGTTCTTTCTTATTTGCGCAAATCTGGTGAGCGCAGAAGGTGTAAAAAGTGACAATGCTTTGATGTGCAGGTTTTAGTGATGACACTAGGCCTTGGCACCAGAGACAGTAAAGGGTAGCACCCCAACAATTCTGGAGCAGCCAGAACATAGTAACAAAAGGAGAGATACTTCTGAGTTCCATTTTCAAGAAACGGGTACTTTGGATGCAAGAAGGTATTCCAACGTACACTGCAACAGATGCAAAGGAAGAGATTTTTTCTTTTCTTTTTCTTTTTCTTTTTCTCCAGGCTACCCTGGTGTCCCTAGCAACACCAACCTCCTTGTCTTGGCAGGAATAATGTCAGCATTGACAGATTCTGTAGAAAGCCCACCATAAGATGTGAGCTGGTGAGTCTATAGGTACCAAAGAGTATATGTGAGCTCTAGATTATTGGCAATGAGTGAGACAGGATGCCCAAATAATGCTAAAAGATTCAATATGTATATTGAATCCCTACATTCCCATGTTTCTGGAGACACAATGCAAGTTGGATATTTTACACAGAAAAACCTTGGCAGTAACATTATCTACCTTGAAATACTTAACTCTAATGATCCTCTTAGGTCTGTGAATCCGACATTCGTGTAGAATGTTGCAGGACCACTGTGGATCTTCTGACCTGGCCCAGTTAGTTCCTCCCTCCTAATCTTAGTTATTTTACCCCTAGCCACTCCAAAGCCCTAAGTTTGTCTCAGATGCCTTTGTCTTCCAAATAACTCACATTTATCTAAATCCATTCCTCTTTCCTTTTTATTCTCGATTTCTTTTTTACTCCCATGAGACATAGTTATCAAATTAATTAATAAATTTTCCAAGTATAACTAGGAAATTTGAGGTAATTATCCATTTTCATAACAAAGTGCTACATTCGTTAATTCTGTTCTTGGGTAAATCCTTCTCTAGCACTTCCAGAGAAATTAAGGATATTTTTTGCTTTTATTGTCATTTTACTTTATTTTTTAGAGCAGTTTTAGGTTCACAGCAAAATTGAGAGGAAGGTGCAGAGTCCCCATATACCCCTTGCCCCCACATATGCACAGCCTCCCCCATTAAAAACATCCCCCATCAGAGTGGGACATTTGTTACAACTGATGAACCTGCATTGACACATCATATCACGCAAAGTCCATAGTTTACATTAGAGTTCACTCTTGGTGTTGTAGATTCTGTGGGTTTGGAAAATGTATAATGACATGTATGTACCATTGTAGCATCATGCAGAGTATTTTCACTGCCCTAAAAATCCTCAAGTGTCCTTTTTTCTTTAATTCTCTCATTACTTCTTTTATATACTACTATTATAGTACTCATGATGTCATATTGCAATGCATGTTTGCTTCACATTAGAAGATCCTTGAAAGTAGAAACTATGTCCTTAACACAATAACAATTTATAGTGAGTTTTTAATAAATAGCCATTAAATAAAGTCATATTACTTAGACTTTGTGAATACTCTTTCAATCAGCAATTATGGATAGCTTTCCTTTGCGTATCGGTATGAGACCTCAATTATGTTTTGATTGCTGTACAGACAGTTTTAACAACCCGGATATTTCAGAAGGCTAGCCAGTAAGACTTGTTTCTTAGTCACTCTTCAATAGTACACAAAATACCTTAAGGAGCTTACTTATATTATATGAGGTATGATTTGGGGTAGCTCCAGGTTGTAGAGGATCACAAACTTACACAAGCAAGGGCACTCTCCTGAAGAAAAACAAAACAAATTACAAACGCAAACATGCTGCAAGGTCCTGGAGGGGGCCCATGTCTATGAGAGACTCTAAGCCCGGGCATCATTTGCTTCTCAGTAAATCCCTTCTCTCTGCTGTGTGCATGCATTCTGGTATGTGTTCTGTACCTTTACAGAATAAGATTGAAATGTATTCCCCTGCATTTTACCAAGTTTCAATGTAAGAAATAGTCATGTGTAGAATAAAGGAGCATTTTATTTTGCGGGGAAGAAGGAGTTAAACTATTGAACATATTATCTGTTATTTTTGTTCAGAATCCCTTGTATGAAGACCTATTAGGAATTTTATTTTTCCTCAGAGCCCAGACCAAGATATAGCCTGTTTCTAATTTATGAACTTGTCTTTCTTCCACTAATAAAGAATGAGAACTTTATGACCCATCAAGTTTCTTCTTTTCTTCAGCAGGTAGGTAACGGAGACATAAATGATGAATTCAATTGCAATAACTCTTCACAGCCTTGGTTTTCCATTTTTTTTTCCTTCTTTTTCCTCCATTTTGACTACTTGTATTTTTGTCTCCTTCTCTTTGCAAAAGTTTTTCAGTCTTACTGCATGTATTTCTATGTGTAAGATGTCCCTAATCACCGAGTATAAATAAACAAGTGGAGTCTAAATTATTCACCTAGGCACCTACCAGCCCAAGAAAAGAACAAAGATAGAAAAGACAGGACTCTCTAGAGACGGTAAAGAAGGACAGAGCTATTGAACTTCCATGCCTCCATTCCCCATCTCTACTCACTCAGCAAAAAATCAGAAGTACCTTTTTCTCTCCCTCTTGTAGTGGGAAGACCTAGGGTCACTGTGAGAGGCAGGGGGTGAGGTTAGCTTACCTGCTGTGATTCTTGCAAGGTCAAGGCTAGCAGCAAACTCTATCTTAACTGGATTTACAGAGAAGCTGAAACTGAGCACACAGGAAGCTGAGAGTCCAGCTGTATTAGGTGGGGTTGGAAAGGTCGCATAGGCAGAGAAGAAAGTCCCAAGACAAAGCAGAAGTCACAAACAGAGATGCCAGAAGTAAAATGTAAAAAGGAAACAAAGTGAGGCACAGAGGAAGAGATGGTCTGGGATGTACTGTAGTCAATGATTTGAACCTGTCTTGTGACGCATGGACAGCTTGGCTATATTTAAAGGACTAGTGTGCAGACAGACTCAGGTGACAGTGGCCATGTGGTTTTCAGAGTCAACAATGGCATTAATCCTAAGAGCAATTAATTTCCACACTTACACAAACTTGGAAAATCTTTCAGAATTAGTGTCCTTTTGGACTTTTGGAACAATATTATGTCCTTCAACTCCATCTGCTTTTGAAGGAGTCCTTAAGAAATCCAATTTATCTGTCCGCATTCCATCAAGCTTACCTGGGCTTCTTGTGCATTAGTGAAAATCTATGTTCCCAATAACTTCACATCTACCTTGCTGCCATGATTAGTATGTAAGCATCTTGACAACAAAGATTATGCCTGATCTTGAGTGTATTTCCTAATTGTTAGGTAAAAAATTCTGTGTACCCAACATTTCATTTGTTTTATGTAGTGTGTTAAGAAACCACTTTGACATTTATCCTCATTCATTACATGCAAGAACTCTGAAATAGAACATTTACATTAGTATCCTCACTCCCTTTTTTGAAGACGAATAGTCTGAGACATAGAGAGATTAAATGATTTGTCTCTAGTCATATAGCCATAAATAGATCTAGGACAAAGACTCCAGTTTTCTTTTTCTAGGTTGAATGTTCTTTGCTTTATGTCATAGGAGTTTCAATAAAGTTGTTTTGACTGGAATACCTTAAAAGTTATGGCCTTCACCACTGTGAGCAGCTAAAGCCTAGTCTAGAATCCAGCAGTACTACCCAATCACCCACTTATTCAGTCCATCAGTCAAAATTAATTGAGCAACCTCTGTGTGCCAAGTAGAGTGGTAGTTTCTAAAAACTGGATTTACATGCTAATTAGGTGACCTGTCTGAGACAGGAGTGTATCTCATTGCCTTTAGAATAATAGCAGAAAAAGTCAACTTGAAAAGTCCAACCCTTGCGATGCAAGATTCCACATAAAAGCAAAGCATATGGTGTGGTTCAGATGTTAATGCCACTATGTTAACCCAGCACCAAATAAACAATGCTTGAGTGCACAAGGCCAGCTCTGGAATCAGCCTGATGCCAGCAACAGGGAACAGAGAATTGGCTCAGGAGGCACAGGCATCTCCCCAGCATCGCTGTGCCTGCTGTCAGCCTTGGCGACGGTGCCAAGCCCGACTAGTCCCACAGCTGCCTCTGCCGCCTGTGATTTTTTAAATACTCACAGCTTTTGCTTTTGGAGAGAGCTGGGTAACAGGTGGAATTTAGGGAGACCCAAAAGTTCAGTGGAGTAGATCTAAGCACTAGCAGACTTGGTATATCTGATGTTAATCAGCAGACATACATAAAACAATAAAAAGGGTGGGCAAGTTTGTCCTTTCTTCTCCCAGGGAGACTTCATGTTTCAGGGAAAAGAGTTATGGGCTGTGGAATAAGGGAGAGTTGGGCATATACCCTGACTCTGCCACTACTCTGTGGCCTTGGGAAAGATTTCTGAAATCTGTGATCCTTGATATTCTTATTTGAGTAAATGAGTATAATCACACTTTCTCTGCAAGGTTGTGTTAACGTTTAAATTCATATGAATGTGCATGATGTATAATTAAGTGGAAGGAAATGAAAGCAAGCTGCTGATGAGTATGTTCAACATTTTAAAGTAGAGGGGATGTGGGAATATAAGGAGGCTGAGATAGAGATGAATAGGGTGTGCTCTGCCTAAAAGGCACTAGCAAAAGTCTGGAAGACTCTAGACCAAACTGGGAGTGGGTGTGACTGAAGGGACCATAGGCAGGGACTTTTGCTTTGTATTGATACTTTGTACGTATTTTGAATAGTGGAGGGATTGTGGTGGAATGTTACCCTGTGTGTGTGTATGTGTGTTTCATGTAAAGATAAGCAACAGATACTATACAGAAAGTGTATGTAAGGAGCCTGAATCATACTGTATATTCTTTATACATAAGTTTATTTTTCTCTGTGCATTAAGATTTCTTAAAGTGGTGAAGTTGGCATTACTGGTTATTGGTACCTACTAAAAGAGATGCTCCAAAACCATTGAACAGCCTGGGAAGTTGGCAGCGTATAGAACTTAAGACTTTGAAGAAGCAGAACACATTCGTAGGAACGGGACTAAAGTTATCAGGTCTGTTTAAAATATTAAATGATTGGTTCACTTTTCCCCTGGCTGTGTATTGAGGAAGCCTATTCAGTTGGCCTCCCGGGAAGCCTCAGAATAAAATGGAAAGAGGACAAGATTTGGAATTGAAACAGTATGTTTTAGCCCTGGCTTTGCAAGTAAAAAAATTACAAGTAAAGGAACCCAAGCATCCTAATATTCCTAATCTGAAGTTTCTTTTCTTTTTCTTAAACTAAAAATGGCATCAAATGAGATGATGACTTCTAAAACATTCTCATTCATTCATTCCTTTATTAGATGTTGTTTGAGGACCTATTAAGGAGAACCAAGGTAACAGAGTTGGAAGTCCAGAGGGGAAGGAAGTTGCCTTAAAATACAATATAGTCAGAGTCGCAGGGATGCTGGGGCCACAAAGGGAAACAACTACTAGGAAGAGTTGCCTTTGCTTTGCAAACTAAATCACTTTACAAAACCTAGGGGTTTTTATTTTTTTTAATTGAGCAGGACTTGGTGTATATTGCTCTCAAAGAAAGGTTTACCTGTGACTTACCAACTTATTATGTTTTGCATTCTGATAATAAAAAGGAGAAATCTTTATTTTCATCCTGTACTTTTTTTTTAATTTCAGCTTATTATGGATGTACAAAAGTTCTGGTTATATATATTGTCCATGCCCCCCGCATTCCCCCAAGTCTGAGCTTCAAGCGTGTCCATTCCCCAGACAGTGCACATCGCACTCATCATGTAGGTATACACCCATCCCCTCCCCCACCCCCATCCCCCCGAGTCAGAACTTCAAGTGTGTCCATTCCCCAGACAGTGCGCATCGCATCCTGTACTTCTTGAATGCTCTCTATAAACTGTACAACAGATGAGCTGTTTCCTCCATTATCCTATCACTCCACAAACACACTTCTATATTCCTTCCACTCTTTATTCCCTTCTCTGAAATGCTCCTGTTACTTACAACGTGGCCTGCAATCATCTTCCAATTACTGGTGTGAGTTGATATTTTTTGAAACAATGACTCTCTGTGAATGGAATGTCCTCCAGCCAGACCAACTCCAGATAATTGGGATAATTGCCTAACTGCCAGGGTTTTGCTACCCATTAGGATGGTTTTACTGTATGTACTAGGCATAAGATGGAGTTTTTCTGTCAACTCTTCTCTTTCTGTTAGGCAAGATCTAAGCCCAAACAAATTACCGCGGCCGCCATTGTTAGCAGGCTTTCTGCCTAACCCTTGATCAGACTCCCAGATTTCTATAAATGTTCAAGAATATTTCCCATTTCAAACAGCAGTGCTTGTGAAGTAAAAATCAGCATCTTCAAACAGAGCCTCTCAAGGCACAGTTAGTTAATACTCCTTTAACACACCTCAGGGAGTGAACTCTAAGCCCCTGATCTTAGAAACCACAAACCCGCTGGCTTCTAATTGCATGGATATATTATATTATTCCCTTGTAATTTAACAGTTTTTAATTTTAGGGAGAAGTTTCCCATACATTAATCACATTTGACAAAGAAAAGGGGAAGCCAACCTTTCTTACAACACATAGCAGTGAATATCCATATATGACTGGTTGTTTTTATGTATAAACAACTTTTCTCCTCTTTAATTCTGTAAAGCTTATGGTTCAAAATGAATGCCTAGGTTTAACCATCTGGAGTTCAACTGACTTTGTTATGTGGCTTTTCAGTTGTTTCTGCCTTTATACTTGTTCCTTTGAGCATGTAACTAACTAAATTATCATTTTTTATGTGCATGTGGAATTCGAAGTGGATATAGGAAACTAAACTTCCAATAAGTTTCTTATTTACTGGCCTCATTATTTATAAAGTGCTTCATTGTTTGATGATAAAAATCAAGGAATAGGAATCTTTCATTTACACCTTTAACATTTATAATAAATGGTATTTTGTTTAAATTTTCTCACCAACGTCCTAGGCTAAATGTGAGTTGATGATGGGGATGAGACTGATGTAAGCCCAGTCCTGCTCCACTCCTTCCACTTCCTCATTTTAGCAAATGGCAACATCATCTACGTAATTGTTCAAGCCTAAATTCTGGTAGTTTCATTAATTTCTCATTTTTTTTTATTTTTTATTTATTTTATTTATTTTTTTTATTTCAGCTTATTATGGGAGTACAAAAGTTCTGGTTAGATATATTGCCCATGTCCCTCCCAATCCCCCAAGTCTGAGCCTCAAGTGTGTCCATTCCCCAGACAGTGCACATCACACTCTTC
>CM052441.1:125307521-125326110 GCA_028533085.1 Varecia variegata
GAATGACTTATGTTCTTCTGGTCTAATCATCAGGGAAATGCAAATCAAAACCACAATGAGATATCACTTAACTCCTGTGAGAATGGCCTTTATCAAAAAGTCCCAAATCAATACATGTTGGCATGGATGCGGAGAGACAGGAACACTCATACACTGCTGGTGGGACTGTAAACTAGTGCAGCCCCTATGGAAAGCAATATGGAGATTCCTTAAACAGATTCAAGTAGACCTTCCATTTGAATTTCTCATTTTTCATCCTCCCTCCCTCTACATCCAGTCATCAGCAAACCATGTCAACTCTACTTGCTTCACATATACTAAAAGCAGGTACTTTCTCCATCTCCAACATCAACAAGATTATCTCAGTCACCATCGTGTCTTGTGAGAAATGCTACCAGTAGAGCCTCTGAACTGGTCTCCCTGCTCATTTCCTTGTCTCCCTGAAATTCATTCTCCAGTGACATTCAGTGATCTTCTAGAACCTCATTATTCTAAAGATCAACTTTGAACCACCAGCATCAGCATTGCTTGGGAGCTTGTTAGAAATACAGAACCAGCCGGGCATGGTGGCGCATGCCTGTAGTCCCAGCTACTCGGGAGGCTGAGGCAGTAGGATCGCTTAAGCCCAGGAGTTTGAGGTTGCTGTGAGCTAGGCTGACGCCACGGCACTCACTCTAGCCCGGGCAACGGAGTGAGACTCTGTCTCAAAAAAAAAAAAAAAAAAAAAGAAATACAGAACCTCGGGCCTCAACCCAGACCTACTGCATCATAATCTGAACCTTAATAAAATGCCTGGAGGATTTATATGTACAATAAACTTCAGAGGCATTGATTTAGAACATAAATCAGTTTTGCTTCCTTTCAGATTGAACGTCTTCAATGACTTCTCATTTTACCCAGAATAAAGCCAATAAAGCCCAAATTCTTTAATAGAACTCAGGAATTTGCATATATCCTAACCTTGGCCACACCTTCTGAGCTTCTTTTGTTCTGTCTCCCCTCCACACCACTCACTAGACTTCAGCCAAAAAAAAAAGAAAAAGAAAAAAAGATCTTTTTGCTCCTAGAAGATATCTTGAGGTCTTTGCCTGACTGTTGCCTCTGCTCAAAATGCTCTTCCCTCATCGTCTCATGGTTGGCTCTTGCCTGCTATTTTGATCTTTGCTTGTATATCTCCTAGTCAGAGATCATTCCCTTTAACTACCCAGATGTAAGTAATTACAGGATTAAACTCTGCATTTAACACTTTTTTTTTTATTTCAGCTTATTATGGGGGTACAAAAGTTCAGGTTATATATATTGCCCATGCCCCCCCATCCCTCTTCTTATCTGATTGTTTATTACTTCCTCCTTCATTCTAAGAAAACTCCTTGTCAATCTTGTTCTCTGCATTATCCCCAGCCCTTAAAACAGTGCTTGCCACCTGCCCCTATATGTTGAATGGAAGATGAAAGATAGGACGGGATGAAAAATTGGACACAGTCAGGACATTTCCCGGAGGGAGCCTAGGAAAGCATTCTGGAGAAACCACTGAGGTGTTGGATCTGGAGCTCCAGTAAATGTATGTCAACTTTGCTTACGTCTGGAGTCAGAGAAGGTGGAAATGTCAGGTTTTAGTCTGAAATGTCGGCTCTTAGTGTGCTCATGGCTGAAGAATGACCAGATACACCAAGGTAAGGCAAGCATGAAAATGAGATTTGTTGAGGAGAGAAAGATAGGATTATAGAGCAAGAGCAAGATATAGGTTTACAGAGCATCATACATATGCCACAGATGACGACCGGGCCCATTGTTGCAGCAAAGGGAGAACAGAAGGAAGGGGCCACGCAAAAAGGGCCTGGTTATGGTCTGCGTCTTCTTTTATAGTGCCTGGATTGGGACCTCCCTAGTGGCTCAGACTTCACCATGGAACCGCTTTGATTGGACAGTTGGGAGTTGCATGACCTGAGTCTTACTGAGCATGCGGATCTCCCACGAGCCTCTCTGAAAGCCCATTGTGGGGCGAGGGTGAATAGCAGCAGCACCCACTTTCGTCCCTAGGAAGCCCAGGATCCCTCACTATCTACCTAATAGGAAGTCTTTATTATTTAGGGAACACTGCCATGAATATTATAAATCTGCTGGGTTGTGGACACTCTCTACCACCTCCACCCCCACTTCACCCCACACACAAAAGCTCACTTTGATGTTTGTTTGTCCTTTAAAAAAAATTCCTAATTTATCAGAATATGATGTGATCTTTGGTGTGGCAAATGGCTCTTGGATGAAATGCTGATTCAACATGTAATACAACTTCAGGCCTGTTGCTTTTAGTTATTCTCAGTAGAACTTCACCCTGTATTTAAACCAGGTAAATGAAAATGTCTGCAGGGGCCAGGAGGGTGGCATAAATGCTACTTCCATGATTAAGATAAATGTTCAAGTGATGGATATCCTAAACACTTTGATTTGATCATTACATATTATATGCATTTATCAAAATAGCACACGTGCCCCATAAATATATACAACTATTATGTATCAAAAATGTTTTTAAAGGTAAGAGGAAGTAGCGGAGAAGGAGCAGGAGATTTAGCCCTACCTCTAATTTCTCTTTCTTTTCATTCCCCAGATTTTATCCTAAACAAATATATCTGTTTGCATTCACTTGCTCACTGCCTCACTCTTCTGAGGAGCCTGTCACAATCACTTCTGTGAGACCAGAGCCCTTACCTATATCTTTCACTTTGCTTCCTCCAGGACTAACACAGGAATTGGCACAAAAGAGGATCTCAAAAATATATATATACTGAATGCATGAATAAAAGGAGAGAGTGATTAAGAAATTTTCTGGGAGAGGCATGAAGGGCTGGAATGGAAATGAAAGAGAAAGGATATGTTGTCCAATGAGACAAGATAGACATTTCAAAACAGCTATTCCTAGGGTACCACAGTTATAAAGATCTATGCCTGTATCTTTAGTAGAGAAAGAAATCGCTGGACACAATTCACTTTTCATTTTAACATATACTATTTGCCTCTAGCATAAATATATTCTGAGTCAGGCTTCTGACTCTCTCTGACTCCTTAGTCTATTGATATTCCTGTTTCTTATAGCACCAACTTCTACAGGTAAAAAGAGAATAGAGGTAGGTTTCCTGTTGGCAGGAGCTCACTGGAGTTTTTATATAAAAACTAAGGATGGAGCAGAAGCTTGACTATAGAATGCCTGCCTTAAGTGTGCTAGTTGACTGGAGGCGAAGAAAAGAAATCAATGGTTTACCCAGCTGGCAAGTTACTGACAGAGACAGGGTTCCAGCCTTCCAGATCCTTACCTCTGGTGAATAAAACGTTGTGATAACACCCTGGACGTCTCCTAGAATAATGGCATTAGATCACTGGAGATGCTAATAGGAGCACCTTCCAGAAACAAATGGGTAATCAATTAAACAACCTCTTAATTTGTGAATGTGGTGCTTGGTCAAAGAGGAGAGATTAAACCATTTACTAATAATTAGTTTCATGGGAAAGTGCCAGAGATTTCTTAGATTTTAAGCTTAGAAGGGAAAGTGAATATTTACATATCCATTCTAATGTTGATTACAGATATAATCAATGATTGTCTCTTCAATTCTACCAGCTTTCTGAGTAGCACAGTGTGAAGGTAATGGGGTTTCCAATAGGCACTTTCTCTGAGATATTTAAAGGTGTGAATTCAGACCAAATACTAAACTTCTCTGAGCTTCTTTTTCTTATTTGTGTAGAACATGGTGAAAGGTGTTTACCTCATTGTGTGTGTGCATGTGGGGAGTGAGACAGGGCTGTGTGCTAGCAAGAGAGAATGAGAAAATGTGTGTCAAGCCGAAAGTAAATAACAAGTAAGTCACAAATGTTGTTTTTGTTATAATTAATTTAAAAGAAGTTAGTACTATGGCAAGTGAATTAATAGTTGTAAAAATTTATAATATATAAAAACAGCTATATGATTATGAATTTTACTAAAAATATGGTTGTACAAAAATTTTATGTTTGCTATTGTCCTAAGAGGAAAAATGTTGTTTAACCGAAATGATTCATAAGCCACCAAGGTTATATTATACATGGACTAAATGAGATAAAGGTTAGCTATTATTATCCTTATTATCATTTTTAAATATTTGATTCATTGCATCACAGCATGTCTCATGTAGACCTTCCATAATCTAACATGGTCACATTCTATGATTACATTGCTCATCATCAATTCAAAATACATGGCACATTTTCTTCCTTTTCTCTATTGTTTTTAAAATGATGCTGTAATAATCATCAATCCACACTCCTTAAAGTTTATGAAAATTCCTTGAGGATGGCTGGTAACAATATTTTAGTGATTGTTTCTTTTAGGTGTGTTTCATTCTTAAATCGCTAGAACACTGATTGATAGGAAAAAGGGAAAAAAGCATAGAAAGTGATTAGTCTCCAGTGCCAAATGCTGAGACTTAATATTCTAGTTTCAAAATTCCTCACGGAGTATTATTAAATATATTTTTTAAATGTTAATGACATTAATGAAAATGAAATATTAATAGCTTATGAAAATAAGTAGAATTAGTTAAGTTACTGGGATCTGGTTTCCAAACCAAATCAGCCTGGTTGCAAAGTTCACGAAGCTCTCACATTCCTCACCCCCACAATTTTATGTTCGTACTCACAGCCAGGGATTTTAGGGCATCCTTCAAGCTCATTTGTATGCTTAGAACTCAGCCCAGTGACGAAGGAGTGTTCTATCCACATTCACCTCTCGGCCCCATGATGAATAACACAGGTGCCACTCTTTCCTATTCTGTGCTGTGTTGCTCCTTCCACCTGCCTCTTCTGATTTCTCTGCCACCAACACCTACCCACATGGTTTTCTCTGTTCTCGGATCACAGCCCTGGTGGTCCTAACTAGCACCCCTATTCCAGATCCCTATGTAAGAAAATTTAACAGGAAAAAAATACAATGCAAAAATATGTATGTGTGCCCACTCATGTTAAAAGTGCCAATAGCACTTTTATAGAATGGAGTGCATCTTGTGCAATTAGGAGCAGTATGTGTATAAATAAGACAGTTAAGTAAGAGGTGACAGCCTAAGATGCAACTGTGATCCTGAAAATGATAGTACTCTTCTACTGTGTTCAAACCCCATTTAGTTCTAAGTATTCAGAGTAAGACGAAAATATGGAAATCTGTACTTGTTCTGAGGACAGAGACTTTGGTGGTGACTATTCTCAGAGCCATGTTAGGTAAAGAAACAGCACGCTGGAGCTTAGTGAAAGGCAGGTGACTTCCTTGTGACATTGGCCGCTGGCTCCACTATTTCCTAGGTTCTTTTGGTCCGGAATACACCCTCCTCATCCCCCACCTCCACCTCCCCCATGGTTTATAAGCATTTCACAGACAATACTCTAATATTTTAGGTAATAGGTGCTAAATACTCACTTCAGAATATTTACACAGATGAACTCAAAATCAGTTTTTTAAAAACAGCTTGTTTGTATTTTCCCTCCTCTATTTTCTTTGCCTCCTTACAGCCTAGAGACAGCTGTCATCCAAATGAGGGAGGAGTGGAGTAGGGACAGTGGATGTACAGACTCATGGGAACACAGGCTAGCAACTGGCCAGAGTAATGGTACTTCAACTAAAACATTTTAACTCTGTCTGCAACTTCCAAGACGACAAGTGTAGAATTTAGGATGTGTATAATGTCCTCCTTCAGGCTAATGCAATAAAGAATTTTGTTTTCAAGCAATATTGCCAATCTATCTTGGCAATACATACAGTGTTACCTATTATACAACAAAAGGTATTGCTTTCAACATTTTGAGATTGTTCCATGAGAAACTAATTTCCTAAGTTGTTAATGGGATTTACAGAAAATACAAGGGTCCTCGGGACAAGTAAGTTAGAAAAACATCTAAATGCTTTTGTTTATCATGAGAGCCTATATACATAGGCAAATGTGAAATATGAGTCTCCAAGAAAGGGATATGGTGAGCAATTTCCCACACTTCTTGTGCATATTGTGAAATAAATATTCTGTAGAACATACTGTCAAAAATGATTGTTGTTAAAATATAAGCACAGCAGCATCACATCATATGTACTATAATAATCATTTCTTTTGTCTTCTGTATAGTTGATATTCTCCTTCAGGGCAAAAATGATGCTTATTTATCTCCCTCCCACTATTTTTTTTAACATAGAGCTTAAAATACAACTAGTACTTAGACTAATGCACAGACAAATGAGTAGATAGATATAATGTCTATTCAACCAATCATCAATTAAGTACATTTCCTCTGAAGTTGGGCCTCAGCACAAGCCCTGGCTCCTCCACACATAAGCTGTTTGATTATAGTGCTTCTTTCTTCATCTGCAAAACTGAGGTAATATTCTCTAATTCACAGAACTACTATATTTAATATAGTAATATAAGCATTACATACATAGTACTTAGCACAGTGTCTGGCACATAGTTAATATGCAATAACTTCCAATAAATGCTATTAATATCAGATACTTAACTAATTAAACTAGTGTCCAAAAAGGCACTTGTGAAAGATATGATATAAAGGAATAAGTAAACATACTTTTGTTCACCTCGTTCATTTTTTTTTTATAGCTTTAAGTACTTTCATTTAAAAGCCGCCTCTGTGTAAGCTAAGATGTTCAAATGTTAGATGAGCTATAAAGCAAACTATTAAGGGTCTATAATATGGTACTTTGTCAAAATGTTTAATCTTGGCGGTATTTATTTTAAGTACCATTATCAGATTCCCCCATGGAAGAATGTTGTTACTGATTTAGCATTGTGCAGTACTATCCATTGCAATAAAGGGAATACATTTAAACATGAGAAGTTTATTATACAACTTTATGGGAAGAACTTTGAAATATAGAATTTAACTCTGTGTCCCCAAGGTTTCTTTCTTTTTTTTTTTCTAACCCTTAGAATGCGAGGCCCTTTTCTCACATGTAGCCTGGAAGGTAGTCAGAAATTTTAAAGAAGTGATTTGCGACAGAAAAGAGGAAGCTCTGACTTAAGTCATTATATAACTGATAACCAAATTTAGAGTGATGTTTGCAATCCTTCGGTCACTAAGTAAAATGTGTGAATAGTCAGACTCCTGAAAAAAACCTTCATGATTTAGGGCATCTATTGTAATGGTTCTTCTGGTAGCTATTGAAGGCACTAAAAGGCTTTTAACATCAGCAGGACAAATAAAATTTGTGTTTAAAGTGATATTATAAAGAATGCCGTGATGTATGGCTTACCAGGGGCAGTTAGGATTTGATGTAAAATATGACACTAATGCCTTAAAGTGACTACAGAACTCCTTTGCAAAATTTTACCATCTTTCATCCGTGGAAACTAATATAGTAGCCTGTAAACGTGTGTCAAAAATGGCATTTCCTCAACCCTCATTTATAGGAAGTTGAAACTAAGTAAAATGTAGCTTTTAGCTAAACTGGCTATCTGAGGAATCATAAAATTTCTTTTAAATTATCTAAGAGGAAATCAGACAGACCTAGGTTTGAATCCTGGCTCTACCGTTGCTTGGATGTACAACTTCAAGCATGTGACTTCCACTCGCCGCTTCAGTTTTTGTATCTGTCATGAGAGGTTTTATTGTGAAGAGATTAAGCATATGGGCTCTGCCATAGACTTCCAGGGCTTGAATCCCAGCCACTATTCATACTGTGCAGCTATGCACATGCAACCTCTCTGTGCTACTGTTTAGTCACCTGTTGTATTAGTTTGTAGGGCTACCATAACAAAATACCAGAGATGGGTATGTAGTGAATTCTTATACAGATGGTGCCTGACTTATGATGCTTTGGCTTATGATTTTTTGACTTTATGGTGTGGGGATGGCAATACACATTCAGTACACTCCTCAACTGATGATGGAGTTACTTCCCAATAAACCCACTGTAAGTTGAAAACATTGTAATGTCACCCCATTGTAAATCCAGGAACCAATGGCCTCATTTTAACTTAATCATCTCTTTAAAAGCCCTATCTCCAAATACAGTCAGATTCCAGAGTACTGAGGGTTACAGTTTTACGTATAAATTTGGGAGGACACAATTCAGCCCATAAGACCTATAAAATGGGGAAAATAATAGATTTTAATTCATAATGAGGAACAAATAAATTGACATAGCTAATGGTTTAAAACAGTGCCAACCACTTAATAAGCACTCAATATATATTGGCCATCCTTGTTACTCTATTTCACTTCAGAAAGATAAACTGACCTTTATAAGCCTTGTTAAAATAGAGATAGTAATAGTACCCTCCTACTGTATGTTTTCATTAACTAAACATCTTGTGTGCAAAGTGCTTAGCTCAGTGCCTGGCGTATAATTCAGAGCCAAAGCTCTGAATAACAGGTTGATGCTCTTATTAGTATCAGTATTAGTATTTTTGCTAATATTATTGTTTACATTGAAAACTATTATTGCCATCTACTAGATATTTATACTTATTATTTCACATTATTTATAACAACTGATTTTTTTGTTGGATCGGTATTATTCTATATATTTTATATGCAGGGAAGTTGAGGTTCAAAAGGCAATGAATTTAACAAATTTGCATAGCCTGTAGATGGGAAAGCCAAGATTTAACCCTGTCTGATTAAAATCTAATTGTCTTATGTCTGCATGCCATCTCTCTCTGCTTATTGAGCAAATACAGATGCAAGAGTACATTCCGTTATCCCAGAAAATTGAATCAAATTCAACTCCTGGGAATTTTTTTCTTGAATATACCTGTTTATGTCCAAATGAACACTTGGCATGGTTCATAATTGCCCTCTCCTAGTGCTTTTTATAACTTTTACCACCAACTGTCTCACTGTCTTATAATCACAATTATGGGTCAGCTTCTCCCAGTAGGCTGTAAGCTCCTGAAAGGAAGGTGCTGTTTCTCACTCATTTTTAAATTCCAGAAGCTAGTCAACAAATGTTTATTGGTTAATGAGTGGATGAACTAGAGCTGAAACCATGGATATGCATCAAGTCCTCCTGATCATTGTTTTGGATTTAACAGATTGTTACATATGGGGTGATTAGAGATCAAGTAGTGCCCTGCCGCTGCTCAATATTTCTAGTGATCCCAACTCAAACTATGATTGGAATAAGTGTTTGATGTGAAGCAAGAAAGATATCGAGAATAGAAGATTTTCCCATATTCAATAATTCTTCAACATTAACTTGTTTAAATCACTGTACGTCAGATATATTGTATTTCCTTTTAGATGAATTATAGTTTAATGTCCAAGATCTCTGGCCACAAACTTAAATCTTATTAACAGGTTTGTCTTGTTTTCCCCTGAGTCTACTTTACAATAATAGTCATCGAGAAGCAGAAGCAAAATATATTTTCGTGTACCCTGGGAAAAATAATACTATTTCTGAGTTTTACACCTAAAATAATTTCTTCCAATATGAACCAGTAAAATTCATACAAGAAATTTCAGTTAACAGGCCAATCTATTCTCATTGGCATTATGGGGAGATTCCAATGAAGGGTATGAGAAGCGAAATGTTGACTTAAGTAAATACATTCTATGTGTATTTACTAGACAGTTATGGGGAAACAAAACATTAATTGTTCAACACAAATAGGTGGTGCCTGAAGTATTGGAAAATCTGTAAAGTTTTGATCAAACACAGCCAGCAATGTGCTAGCTTCTCTGAAAGTAATGAGTGAGTTTGTCTACAGTATACTGGTGAATTATATGAAAAGAATGGTGAACTTGAATCACTTATTTGAACAACAGATTCTGGACTATACAAATACAGGTGATAAATTGATCCTTGTAGTGGTTTCAACTGTAACATCTCTTGCTCTAAGAAGATATTGTTAACTCAAAAACCTGAACTTTTCACATAAGTAGGATTGAGTTATTATTGTGGATGCCTCTAAATTATTAGTTTTGTCCAAATTCCATAAATATTGAAAGGGGCATCTCATCCTGCTGTGATTGGAATGTATGTGTTCCTCCAAAATGTATATGTTGGAACTCGAATCTTAAGGTGATGGTATTAGAAGATGGGACCTTTGGGAGGTGATTAAGTTATGGACACTCTGCTCTCGTAGTGGGATTAATGCCCTCATAAAAGAGACTTCAGAGAGCTGCCAAGCCTTCCGTCTCTTCCCTTATGTGAGGACACGGCATTCAGCTCCTTCCTCCCCATGAGAACACTGAGATGGAGCCATGTATAAGGAATGAGCCCTCACTAGACATTCTTACTGTACTAGAATCTGTTGGGTCCTTAATCATGGACCTCCCAGCTTCCAGAACTGTAAGAAGTAAATTTCTTTTCTTTATAAATTATCCAGTCTAAGGTATTTTGTTATAACAGCAGAAACAGATGAAGACACATCCCAAAAGTCCCCAAACCAAGGGCATTAACCGCTCCCTAAGGAGTTTTAGAAAACCATCCTCTCCCTTGATTAAGAATAGAATGATGTTACAAGCCAATAATGAGAATGTAATACTGTTCTTGATAAAGACCTATATTGCCACTCCAAACTGGTGTCATAGACATTCTTTAATATGTTTTTGGTGAAAAAAAAGAAAAAGAAGTTATTTTATCTATTTGCTTTTAGAAGAAATGGTTTTAGATAACTTGTAAGTATCAATTCCTTCCTAGCTTGGAACTTTTCTTTAAGTGTGAACAAAACTCATAGGTGTAGTCTAGTCAGTATCTTGGCTATAAAATCTTCATAATATTTTTACAACCTCTTTAAAAATTCTGAAAAAACTGATTCTCTTTTGTCATTAACAGTACTGTTTTTCATAGAAAAAAATGATTGACAAGCATACATATTGATGAGTACTGTGAACAATTTTGCTTAAAGATAAGTTGTTTCTGATCCAAAAGTATTTAAATATTGGGCCACTAAATATTAGGTCATATAGTCAAGCCCTGCATGTAAACAATATATGATCAAAGGAAAGCTAGAAGCTTTTCTTCCAGACTATTCCATTGATGGCTTTCCCTCTCACCCTCTTGTGGCTCACAGCATGCAAGATCCTCCTGTGGGGTTAAAAGAGCCACTAAAATTATACATAAAGCTTATTAAGATAAAGGTAAATATGTTCTTTATCTCATTTATTGCTATTAGTTGGAATTATTCTGTTTTTATTACTTGTTATCTTTATACATGGAAGCAATGTTATATAAAGGGGGGAAGTACAGGGTAGGTAATTTTGATAGAGGAAAAGTAAAGTGGAAAAATGAAGCCCGGAGCATTATGTGTGTATATGCAGGAAGGCAGGGGATGAGAGTGCTCCTAGGGAGAGGGTCACTATCTAGGGTATCTATGTGAAGAAGTGGAAGCTCAGAGTAGGTGGTAGATTGGAAATAAATGTTGTGTTCTTTGCAAATGTGTCTGGGAATGTTTTGAGACCTCATAAGCTAGCATATTAGGTAATTCTGTAGCACAGAACTTAAGGATAGTATGATAATGGGCTCCTAGCTTAATAAGATTGTAATGCTGTTGTTTGAATATATGATATCATCATGTTTAAAATGTAATATTCATTCCATTTATGCAATCACTTTTCCCTGGATGTCTGTGCTTTCCAAGATGATATAATAAGAAAATAAACAGCTCAAATGGCTTTTCCTCCACACTTTTATCAGTTTAGAGAAATAGGGTGACAATAAATGAAAAAAAAATCTAACATTTATAAAGGGCTAAATGGGCTAGACATTATGCTAGGTACTTTACATACATCACCTTTTTACATCTTATACCTCTCCTTCAAAGTAAATGTAATTATTTATATCTTATAGATGAGGAAATGGAAATTTGGAAATGTTAAGTAAGTCATATAGTTCATAAGGGTAAAATTACAGAATCAAATCCCAGATGATCTAATTTCATAGTCTTGTCCTTTACTAGGATTTATTTGGAGAATCATAAGATTTTGGGTTCCAAAGAAGTCATTAACCTTAAATCTTTTCCCTTGGGCAATTTTCTTAAATATTAATACCTGTCAAGTAGACCAAAGTATGTTCTTTTCACTCAAACAACAAAATGGAAACAAAATGGTGCCTCCTGCCACTATCGCCTTTATTAAAAGTTTTAGCATATGGCACTGTCAATGCAGGACCTAGTTAATATGTTTTCCATGGTGGATCCACAAGAACATGAGGAAAACAGCTGGAATCTCTCTCAGACTAGAACACTGAATCACATCATCAATTGCCCCCATAGGGAGTCAACGTTTGGAAGAGGAACTATAATCTATACTAGGTGGAATGGAGGTCAGACCTACTGGGCATCCATCAAAACAGAATATTGGCAATTACTCATTGTGTTTCAGAGACAGAGTATGTCATTGGAAGAATTTCCTGTGCTTTATGTGGAAAGTCAAACAGCTCCCTATTCAAGCAACCATGTTATGTAGATCCTGCCTGGATCCATTGCAAGACTATTCTAAAAACCTACAACTCTGAAAATATGATCTGAGGATGCATTGTATAAATGATTTTATTACAACAGTGCTTCTCAAAGTCTGATGCATATGGGAATCACCTGGGTATCTTATTCAATTGAAATTCTTAGTTTCAAAAAGTCCCCAGGTAATGCCAACAATGCTAGATCCAATTTTGAGTATGAGAGAACAAGATTATTCTGCATACTTACCTGTAGTTTATTGCTGTAAAGGAGTTGTGAAAGTCCTTAAACCAAGCTAACACAATTGGCATCATATTTTTTTTAAAACAAAAGCATTTTCCAAAATTATCTTGAAAATTTCCTTGCCCACTCCTGAGACACTTGGTTTTTGTCCCTATGGCCTAATTCAACTTTCCTTGTATTGACCCAAAGTGTACCGGATATGAAAAGTGAGTCTTGTCTGCAATACCGATCTCTTCCCATCAGACCATGAGCAACCTGAAAAAAGGGACTGTATCATTTTCATCTTAATATCCAGCACAAAGTCTAACAGATAGGAGATTAGAGGTGCTCAGTATACTTTTTTTGAATGACCAAAAGAGAATTAAATGGCAACCTAGTGCTGCATTTTTACTAAATGTCCTCATCTACAAAAGGAGCAGTGCTAATCTGCATAAATGCAAGAGAATTCTTATGCAGTTAAAGCAAGATAACAGCTATTATATTACTCTAAACTTTAAGACACTGTGCATATGCAATTTATATATTTATTACTAATGGCATTACTAGAATTTCTTAAAAATTAGAGGGCTGGAGATGAAAAATAGATACATTGTTTTAGAAGTTCAGAGAATACCTTCCTTGGGGTTAAACATCTCATGAAATACTGCTTGTTATTTGAAATTCAACAATTAAAAATTATTATTATTTTTATTTAAGCCTTTGCCCAATGAAACTTTCCTTTTCCTTTGAGGAAAACCTCCCATTAAGTTTCATATTCTCCACTCTTGTAGACTATGTCACTTTATGTCTTTTATTCTAGGATCCCATTTGGCCAATGCCCCCACTTAATCTCAAAAGGGCCCTCATTCAGATGATAAATTATATAGTCATTCTATTCATTAGATATATTTATAACTTGATGTGAAAGAATTTGTTTCCCCTTTATCCTAGACATGTAAGTTCTGGCTAGAACAAAACATAAAGAGGATATCATAATGGGTCTATTTTAATGGGGCAGAAAGTATGAGGTTTGTGTAATCTGAAAAAAATATGGAGGGAATATAGGGATAACAAAAGAAAACTAATTTTAGTAAGGGATGTTTGGGAGGAATGAATACCCACATGGTTTTCTTCAATTCTTGGCTAAGAGACCACTCTGTTATTAAGTGTCTAGGGAAGAAGGTGACTATTTACTTGAGATTTGTGAGAGGGGGTATTTATTTAGAAAGTTTGGGAAATCAATATGTCTCTGAGGTTTGCCATCAGAGTCATTCAATTACTAACACAGATAATTGCAGCATTAATCTGCTTCTGCAATTTAGAGAAGAGTCCAAACACAGAATGATTGATTTTAAAGAAAAATAAAATCAAAGAGATATGTCATTTATTCTTCCACTAAATAGACCTCTAGTGCAAAAACCCAGGACCCATTTTATTCCAAGGAAGTGTAATGAAACACCTCAATATACACACACGTATTTCTTTGAAGATGCTCCACTTCTTGGGAGGAACAGAAGACACAAAATACTACATCATCACAATTCTTCCACTTTAACATCTAGAGAAGAACAAGATGAAAATCAGAGTTTTGTTAGTATTGGATGAATGGTGGAATCAGATTTTATACACAACCTTCACAGCCTGCCACATTTGTCTTGCAATGGGCTACAGGATATACTGTAAGAATGTATCAACATTGTATGCCCTTTGAGAGAGTTTTTCCCCCTAATATTTTTAATTTAATTGAAATTTAATTTCTCCACACAAATATGTCACTGGTTGTTTAAGTTTCCAAGTTGTGATTGAAACACTAGGCATGTAATAAGGTTATTCCAGAAAATGATGACTCTTGACAGTTGACTTAACTAAGGGTCATTCCCTTCAGAAGAAACCATCCAGAACACACTAGATTTTTCATGAGTTCAGAATGCATTCATTACTCCTTCCCCAAAGATATGATGTTCTAGTTCTTGAAAGCAGGTCCAGTACAGCCTAGTGTGGGTATATTCACATGAGATTTTTGAATTATAGAAGGAGCTTAATGAGTGTTTTGTTTTGCCTATGAAAACATATTTATCTGAAATAATTTTAGGTTTAAAGGAGAGTTGTAAAGATAATATCCAGTATTAATAACATTCATCCAGCTTCCCCTACGTTTTACCTCATGCAAAACCATAGTATGTTTATTGAAACTAAGAAATTAATGTAGGTACAATACTGATATCTAGACAGAATACTTTGTTTGAAGTTTACCAGTTTTTTCCACCAATGCCCTTTCTTCTGTTCTAGAATCCTATCTAGACACCACATTGTATTTAGTTACCATGTCTCCTTAGTCTCCTGCAGTCTGTGACAGTTTCTCTGTCTTTCCTTCCTTTTCATGACCTTGATCTTTTAAGAGTACTGGTTGGTTATTTTGCAAAGTGACCTCCATTTTGAATTTATTTAATGCTGTCTCATGACTACCCTGGGTTTATTGCTTTGGGGGAAGAATATCATGGAGGTGAAGAGCCCTTTCATCATGTCATGAATCTGGTATCAACATGACTTATTACTGATGATGTTAAATTGACCACTTGGTCAAGGTGGTGTCTTCCAGATTTCTCCACTTTAAAGTTACTAAGTTTCCTCTTCTCATACTCTATTTGTTACAAGTGAGTCACCAAATTCAGCTCACAGATTAATAAACAGTGTTTGAACAAAAGATAGAGTTCCCACCTTGAGTCTATGTTGTGGTCATGTCATAGATGCCAAAGCTATGGAACAGAGTGACTAGAGTCTTTTTGAAAGAAAGACTAAAAATATTTGATTTCTTTTAACCTAAATAAAACTCACAAGTATCTGAGTTATATAACAGTAGGGATAACTGCAAGCAAAAGTTTAACAGTGGTTTTCTATGACTATCATAAGACACTGGAGAACAAGAAGCTCAGCTTTGATGTTACATTTTTAAAAATATAATATTAAAAAACCAACATTTTTCCTAGTTTACAACAAATTTATGGACAAATCATAAAATTGAGTTCATCAATGCATGCTGCAGTAACGTGACAAATACGAAGCACACTCCATAGCCAGTGGAAGGGGCAGAAGTGCATGGTGGGTGCATAACCATCAAAGAAGGTCCACTAGGTTGAGGTCAGTGTGGGAAGGGACGTGAGGGTCCAAGGAATGAGAAGAAAACAAACCTGTAGGATTGATTCCTTGGAAGGAGGGATCAAACAACGAAAGAGAAGAAGTTATATAATTAGGGGATGAGAGTTAGAATTTGCAGGGCACTCGTGGTAACTCTTTGAAACCTTCTAGATGCTTCCAACAATACTGAGAAGAAAAAGGCAAAGAGGGAGGGGGTGGGCATGGCAGTAGCTGAAGCTCTGCATTAATAGGTAGGGGCAAGAGACTGTAAATAAATCAATTACCCAGTGAATGTGAGAAAATGTGTTTGCATTATATATAATATCGTGTACTTGTTAAAAATCAAGCTTATCGCTTTGTCACACCTCATATATTTTTTCATTAGTAAATTGTGACCTTCAAACTAAGCATGTACTTGTAGGCTCAAGAAAGTTCAGATTCTTCCCTGCAGTGAGTGTTTTTGCTGAGTGAATTCTAAAGCTCAAAAACTATTTTAAAATAACAGCCAAAAGTCTAGCAAGATAGTAATGGAAAACAATTTAATTAGAGACACACTTGGATGGATTTTCTTTTCATTCAATAAGTCCCACTGCTCTGCAAATTTTAGAGTAAAAATTTACAATGCCCTTCCTAGTAGCTTTGGATATTCATTCAAGATATTAGAATAATATCTCCAGATACCCAACATGAGGAGAGTAGAAAGGGTCTTTACATTGGATAATATATAAATAATAAATCACTTAAAGCAAAGTATATCTATTTTGGTTTATTTACCTAGAAATAGAGAAGCATAGTTTTTCATCATCTGTGCTCATATATCCTATGCCCATTATTGCTTATAACTAAATTCTTTCTACTCATAATCAAATGATTAGACTCAGGCAACATGGCAAACTATGCTCACACGAGCCACCCTATCAACTACAAAATGATGCTTAGTAACATTCACTGGGTGTCGGGCAGGCTGGGGCCGGGATGGGTATATTCACACCTAAGGGGTGCAGTGCACACCGTGTGGGGGATGGACATGCTTGTAGCTCTGACTCAAGCAGGGCAAAGGCAATACATGTAACCTAAACATTTGTACCGCCATAATATTCTGAAATAAAAAAAAAAGAAAGAAAATGTATAGCCAAGTCATCTGAAAGAAAGAGAAATCCCTCTGGTGCTTGAAATAGATAAAATCAGAGTGGTAGGTAAGGTTGATAAAGTGGGGACCTATGAGGTATTTAGACCAAGAAGAGATTCTAAGAATATAACTACAGATGAAAGTTAGGCAGGAAACTAGAGCTTTTCTCCCTGCCTAAACCTGGAGCCCCCAAATACCACCAAATACCACCTATCCTCATGAACTAAAAAAAAAATTAAAAAAATATCCAGTCTCCCAACAAAGCAAACAAATACAAAATCTTTTTTCTGTCTGGACTTTGAGTGGGGGAATGAATATAAAAAGTCTAGGCACTCAATGTATGTGGGTATGGAGTCCTACTTTATATTACCTACATGGTTCAAGAACCCCAAACTAAAAAATAAACATAAATTCTGGAAGTTCATTAAAATTCCTGAGCTGCTTTTTTTTTTTTAATTTTAAAATATTAAAGGGGTACAAGTGTTTTTGTTACATGAATTGAATAATGCAGAAGTCAGGGTTTTTAGTGTGCCTGTCACCTGAATAGTGTAAATTGTACCTGATAGGTATGTTTTTATTCTTCACTCCCCTCCCACCCTTCTCCCTTCTTAATTTTAAATGTCCTTTATACCACTAAATGACCATGTATACCCATCATTTAGTTCCCACTTATTAGTGAAGGCATGTGGGGGGTTGTGGTATATACACACCATGGAGTACTACTCGGCCACAAAAAGGAATGAAATAATGCCTTTTGTAGTAACTTAGATGGAATTGGAGCACATTGTCCTAAGCGACATTCCTGAGATTTTGAACAGAAACTACCCTGTATAATTTCTTCGATATTTTAGGATATACAGAACTCATATAGAATTAAAAAAAAAAAAACAAGTTGAACAGAAGCACATACACAAAGTTAATTACAGACCACATGAGAAAACAAACTATCATGAGAAAGAGTCCACACATAAACAAATAACACAGCAGCTGAGAATAGCTGAATAATCTGATAGTGACTGTCATATAAATATCCTTAAAATGTTGACAGGGATATTTTGAAGGACTAGAAACCAAATCAAAAGAATAAAGAGGTATCTGCAGCCCCATGTCTATGGCAGCATTATTCACACCAGCCTGGCTATGGAATCAACCTGTGTCCATTGACAGAGCGATGGGTAAAGAAAATGAGAGATACTTAACAGAATAATACTATTCAGCCCCAATAAAGAAGGAAATTCTGCCATTTGCAACAACATGGATGAACCTGGAGGACATTGTGTTAAGTGAAATAAACCAGGCACAGAAAGACTGCAGGATTGCACTTACGTGTGAAATCTTAAAAAGTTGAACTCATAGATACAGAGAGGAGAATAGGGGGCTGGGGTTGGGGAAGGGTGGGAGGTAGACATGGAGATATGCTGGTCAAAGAGTACAAAATTTTAGTTGGACCAGATAAATAAATTCTGGAGATCTATGGTACATGGTAACTATAGTTAATGTATGCTTGAAAATTTCTGAGGGTAAATCTTAAATGTTCTGACCACAGGAAAAGTTATAATTATGTGAGGCTATAGATACATTAATCAGCTTGATTTAATCATTTTACAATGTATGCATATATCAAAACATCATGTTGTATACCATGAATATGTAAAATTTTTATTTGTCAATTATA
>CM052441.1:125326610-125346289 GCA_028533085.1 Varecia variegata
GGCGGATTGTTTGAGCTCAGGAGTTCGAGACCAGCCTGAGCAAGAGCGAGACCCCGTCTCTACTAAAAATAGAAAGAAATTATCTGGCCAACTAAAAAAATATATATAGAAAAAATTAGCCGGGCATGGTGGCGCATGCCTGTAGTCCCAGCTACTCGGGAGGCTGAGGCAGAAGGATCGTTTGAGCCCAGGAGTTTGAGGTTGCTGTGAGCTAGGCTGATGCCATGGCACTCTAGCCTGGGCAACAGAGTGAGATTCTGTCTCAAAAAAAAAAAAAAAATCCATAGGCAGATTAAAGTGAGCTGAAAACCTTATTAGTGAATTAGAAGATTGATATGAGAAAATTAGGAGAATATACTGCAAAAGAATATGGCAGGCCAATTAGACAGGACTCTGACTCTGTCATACCCACTTCAGCTTAAGCAAGTATGTAGTTATTAGTCTTATATATTGAGCTTCTCTAAAAGGTTTTCTTGGAAGGTAGATATATAAAGTTGTTTTTTTTTTTTAAGTCTTAGTACTGAAATTTTGTGCAATTTCTCCTTCTTTTCTCCTCTCTTTCATTTCCAGTCCTTCTAGACAGAGTTATGTTGGATTGATAAAAATAGATTATTACCAAGAATAACAATAGAAATAGATTTATATATTTTTTTCTGTTGAATCATTAGAATAACTATACAATAGGAATTTTGTCTGGGTAAATGGATTAGGAAAATACAACTCAGAGAGCGGGGGTCCCTTGTGAAGTTCTCAAAGCTGCTAAATAGTAAAGACAGAGGTGATACACTTCTGGACATTGGAATGGGTTACATGCTAGTTTGTGCATTTGACTGGCCTCTAACCATCCAGCAATATTTTTCACTTTATAAAATTCAGAAAAATGAGAACACCAAGCACATCTTGTGGGCCAAGAATATACTTGTTAAGTCAGGTGTTCCTTTTTAGTAAGTGATGCTAACTTTCCATCTAATCATCCTATCGCCTGCTGACATATCTTTTAGTTATTTAATTTTATCATGGATCTTCTGTACATTTATGAGAAAGAGCCTCTTATATGTTGAAATGGTCTGAAGTTATAATTAACATGTCCTTTTCATGAGCATTATATTCTCAAGGGCTTGGAGAAGACTTTTCTTGAAATCTGATTTCAGAGAAATACATGTGCTGCTGCTGTGATGTCTGGGACCTGCAGCAGACTGGCAATTTTTCCTTTAAAGGAAATTTTCTGTAGGAGTTACATAGTAAAAACTTTTCATTTTACAAGGATATTAATAAGCATCAGATATTGAATGCTAGCCTTGGACCAAACATACTTCTGGGTACTTTAAATACATCATCACATTTAATATTATAGCAATTTTATATGTTACAAATTACCAAGTCCATTTCCCTTCTCTACTTGTTTTGCTTATATTCTTCATTAAAGTGTTTCTGACCTTCCCTTTATCTCCAGTCCTTACTCTTCTCAATTAATAAGTCTAAAAGCAGGATCTATGTACACTGATTGGGGCATTTGCCACATTGTAATATACTCAGTTGGGCCAAATATGTTGCCTGTCTTCCTTCCAAGTCCATATGTTCACTAGAGGTCACCGTCACGTTGGTTGATGATATGGCTGAATATTAAGAGGACACAGAGTAAAGCTGTGTGTGGGAATAGTCACGATGTCTTTTTTTTCACTTCTACTATGTTTTCTCAGGCACTTTATGTTCCCTCCTTTAATTCTGAAAAGATAAATAAAAGTAAACTCAATTTTACTAATAAGGATGCTAGAGAGATCAAATAACTATTCCCAAGTTATTTAAATATGTTGTGTTTGAACCCAAGACTGCCTGGGTTCTAAATCCTTTCTCCTTCTACATTTCATGGTACTTACTACACATTTCTTAATGAGTTAAGTTTTGTTTCACAAAGATGTTGTGACTTTAATTCCAATGTTTCCTTCATTGTATGAGGTTTCCTTGTAGTCTTATGTTGATTATTTATAGAAATTTATAGCACAATATAGGACAAACATATTAAGTTACTTCTGTAGTCTGAGGAAGCCCACTAAAATGCAAGTTATTGCTCCGGAAATCTTATTTGGTAGTTGTGGCATCTACACAGTAATGATCCCAATTTTTTAAATATATTTCCCCAGATTCATTGGCTGTGGCCAATGGCTGTGAGTGGAAGAAATATATGTCACTTTTGTGTCAAAGAATATAAAAGCAGCATGAGAATTCCATATATGATCTCTTCTCCTCCTTTGGCAGTTGGCAATATTCTGCTTGGTGAAGTATCCATCAGCTTAGGTCCCCAAAGGTCTTTGTGGACCAAACACTCTGCGAATTGAGTTGGACATGTAGCATGAAGGAGAAATAAATTTTATTTGTGAAGTCACTAATGTTTGAGAATTAATTTGTTATGGCAACACACATTAGACAATCAAGGATAAGACAGTAGCTATTGTCAAATGATAACTTGATACCTTTTAAAATTGTGTGTCATTATGTACATATATATGTAAACATTAAATGCCTTTTTCCAAAGAGTAAGAAATTTTAGGCATTGTACCTTTCTGCCTGTTTTCTACCTTATTTTGCTTTCTGACAGTCTAAAATAAAAGACTTGGTCAATGCATAGTGTTGTTTGTCACTCAGATCAGAGAAGAAGAATTTTAAGTGTTATTGTTCCAGGTCTCAAGCAAATTTGTCCCAGAGGAAGCTGGTTTAAAAATTATTGTGCTAAAAAAATTGCTATTGATTCAGGAAATCAAGAACCAAGTTATGACTTGGTTCTGATATCTAGTAAATATGACTTGGTATTGATATCTATTAAATAGTAAGTATATGGACTTTGGCATTATTTAGATCTTAAATGCTCTTGTAATTAATTTAATCAAATATGGAATTCAATAGTCATTGCAATAGCTAACAATGTTTTCTTTTCCTGTGAAACACTATGTTTTTATTAGTTCCATTCAATTCAATATACAACATTAATTGAGCACCTGCTATGTATTGGGAATATCACTATGGATAAGATATGACAAATTAATGATCCCCTGTTGCCATCTAAGAGTTTACAATCTGCAAGGACAGTGAGACACATTAGAAAATAATTTGAAAACAGTATGTTACATTCCACAGGTAACATACATGAAAGAAAATATTATTCAGCTTAGGTGAGGAGGGTGATAAGAGAAAGCTTTCTTAGGAACATAGCATTTATGCTATGAAAGGTCAGTAGGAATTAGAAAGTATGTCAGGGGAAAAAGGAATGTTAGATAGAGAACAGTATGAACAATAGCAGAGAGGTTCAACATAATGTTCCATTCTGAATCTAAGTAATTCAATACTGCTAGAATATGACACTCACATCACAAACTGTCAGGAGACAGGATTATAGAGGTCTACTGTCATCCTGTAACCACCAGGAGCCACTAAAAATTCTATGAAGAGAAGTAACAAGATCAAATTTATATATTAGGTATATCATGCTGATGGCAGGATGAAGGATTCATTGGAAGGCACATTTTCTTAATAAAATAGTTTTGGGAGAGGAAAAAACTTCATGAAACACTAAAAAAATTCATATATTTATTTATAATGCATTGAGGTTTGTTTCATGATTTATTGAAATCATGTGTTATTTTCAGAATAGAATCACTGAATGAATATTATAATAACCAACCCAAATTATCTCAATTACTTTAAATTCTAATAACCTGTAAACTCTTTTTCTATATACTGCAAATATTTGATGAGCCTGAACTGATGAGGGGATTAGACAATGTCAACATAGGAAAAGTGAAATAATAAAAGCCTGTGAATCAGATCATTGTAGAAACCAAACTGAATAATTCAGTCTCTTACCATAGTGTTTTCCTAGTCTTTTTTTTTTTTTAATTTGAATTATTAATTCTCTCCTGCTTTTCTAGCTAGACACCACCATATGGATACAAATGTCTACATATAAAAATATTTTCTGAATGAATAACTCATAGAAAGTAACACATTTCATAATGCGATCTTTAATATAACTTAGCAAACAATTAGTAAATGACTACTGTGAGGCCAAGAATGTATAATGTGATATGAAATACTTCAAAGAGGTAATGCAGAGATTAGTTAGCTTGATTTAGTCATTCTGCAATGTATACATCTTTCAAAACTTCATGTTGTATAAAATAATAGATATGCTATATATAAAATAAATGTATGTAAATATATATTTTATTTGTCAATTAAAATTAATTACAAATAACAATGAAAATATATAAAAGAACAAAAAGAATACAAATCTATTGAGGAACTTGTTCTGTTTCTTCTAAAGTATTTTCTTTAATAGGAAATATTGGGTCTATAAAGATAGCACCCAAATACCAGAGGTTGCAAATATATGTTGAGATTCAAATGGAAATTATGATCTAAAAAAAGTACATGAAATGGATGATTTAGCACAATTAAGGGTCCAGATCTCTGTTTTTTCATTGTGACAAAGCCTAGCTAGTTGCCTCCAAGGCATTCCCTGTTCCTCTTTGGTATACACTAGATAAAATTTATCAATCTCTTGTGCAGTTTTGCCTAATTTAATGGAGATGAAGTTGATGTCTGTCATTCCCATTCTTGGCCCAGTAACAAACCAAACCTCCCATGCAATCATTCATGCTCTCATATCCCTTATCTTCCATATTAATTAGATGATACAGTGGAAATCACTGAAGCCATTGATGATATCATAAACCACTGCATAGAAGGAAATTGTGCCACCTGTTGAATATTCTATTGGATTTTATCTAACCATCAGTTGATTTAAATCACTAATATTTGAGGATTTGTTTGTTAAAGCAGTTAGTGTTAGATGCACTAAATAATACAGTTAGCACAACAAGGGTTGTGCATCTCTTAGGAATGAATATAGATATATTCATATGAATATATCCATGTATATATTCACATATATGTTTTATATATGTGTATATATAAGCTCAACAGAGCTACTATATAAATCAAATTTCAGTGAATAATTTACTTTGAGAACTACTATAAAATCAGAACAGTTTTGTATAATTAGCACATTTTCTCCATGAAAATAGATGTATGTGGAAAGATAAATTTTATTCAGGCATTTCTTTGGAGAACATGAAATAAGAAAGAGAATACACTAATTGAACTAAAGGAGCAGGAAGAGAGATACCTGTTTTTTAAAGCTGTTAGGAAGGCATAATTACCGAGAGCTTACCAGAAAGATTAAAAAAAAAAGACTTTATTTTGAAATAAAATGCAATTAATTGCACTCCGTAAGGCACAAAAAAATGAAGACAACCAAAATATTGTACTATCAAAGGAGTAAGGAATATAAGCTTGCAAACCACATAAGCATTCACCAGTGAAAACAAGGTAATGAGGCCAAGAAGGCAGGAAACTCGCTGAATAGAAAAGCTACAGTTAAAGTGTCATCATCATGGATATTGCACCAAGATAGTCAGGGTTGTTCTTTATTTCAATTTTGTTATCTTTATTAATGCATTGTGATTTTAAATATATCATGACATTAATAAAGCTAAACTTAAGTTTATTTATGCAGCTAATTTTCTCTACACCTTTTCTTAGTTCTCTCATATTTATAACAGTGATGATTTTTTTTTCCACTTTTTTTCCACTAGGAGGTGGGAAGGGGCTATCTTCTACCAGGATGTTCCCTTAAGCCATCCTTATTAAAATTGTATGAACAAGAGTTGTAGAGTAGTTTCAGTTGGGACATACAGAAGTAAATAAATTAGAAAAATTAGTTATAAATAAAACAAATAGGACTTGGTGACCGGTTGGATGAAGTTGGTCAGAGAAAGAAGAGATTTGAGATTATGCCCAGATTTTGCACTTGGGTGACTTGACATGTGGTGGCACAATCTATTGAGGTAGGAATTACAGGGAAAAGAACAATTTTGGTGAGAAAGATGATTTCATTTGTGGACTTAATAAAATTCCATTAATTGTGAGAATCCAACTCAAGGTGTCAAGAAAACAATTAGAAATGTATAAAACTTAGAAAAGGCTGGGCTGAAAATATGAATTTGTAAGACACAAATATAAGTAGTGATAAGGCAATGGGAGAAGACTTTATCACCTAAGAATGATATGAGGATGGTTTTTTTTTAAAGTGACTAGGAAAAATACCAGCATTTAAGACAAGGGAAGAACAACCAACAACCATGAATTGACAAATATTAAAAATTGTGAAAATAGCAAATGTCATTAAGTACATAGAACAGCAGTACAGCAGAAACTCTTACATAATACTGGTGGAAGAAAAAATGGTATAAGTAATTTAAGCATTCAGTTTTGAATTATTTTGTAAAGCTGAAAGTATTCATATCTTATGATTTAGCAATTCTAGTTCTAACTATATACCTAAAGAAATGTTTGTATATGTGTACTAAAACTCACATATGAAAACATTCATAATAACATTGTTTGTAAAAGCAAAAGGAAAAAAAACAGAAAAATCTAAGGGTTTATCTGCAAAAAAAATAACAAAATATAAAATCTCAAAAACATATATTGAAAATTAGTTTTAGCATGAATGAATCTCAAAATATATTGAGTTGGGGGGAAAAAGACAAGAGAAGAAACCACAGTATGCTGCCACCAATATAAACTTGAAAGCATGAAAACTTTCAAAATGTTGTTAGGGAAACATACATATATGCAAAAACTATTAATAAAAACAGGGCAACGATAATCCCCCAAATCATAATGATCATTAACCTTTCTAGGAGGGAGAAATATATAAGTGGATAACATTATTTTATGTGGATGAAAAATTTGGCATTAAAAGTAAATTTTTAAAATGAGCTGGGAGGACTAGTTAGAGTTTATAAAGGGAATTGAAAACAAGCTATCAGAGAAATAAGGCAAAAAGTTGGAGAATACTATTAGGTGATACAATTTCCAAAGAATGAGAATATGTTGAAACGAAGGCATGGTTGACAATTAAAAGTTGGTAAGTAGTTGAAAGGGCTAGAACATGTTACCCCAAAATATGGCACCTTGGCATACTGAGTAATTTAAGACGAAGGAAATTGCGAAATGGGAGAAACAGAAAGGTCTTTCTGACCTTCTCCTGCCCTTCTCTGCTGAAGTGGGCCATAAAAGCAACAAAGAATTCCCCTCACCCTTTCCCCCCTGAAATGGGTATTTGACCAAATATAATCTACACATATGTGGGATGACACCAAGCAGACAGAAGTAGCTGGGTGGCTAAAGAGTTTAGCAACTATTTTACAAGTCTTGCAGTGCTTGGGAGATAAAGGAGAACAAAATGAGATGGAGGAAATTAGGTCAGTAATCTCTAGCTTTCAGTGGAGATTCAGGAGTTAAATATCAGGAATAAGGGCTATTTTAGGATTAGGAGCAAGCCATCTGACACAGTTCATCCCTACAATTTTTGATTTCCAATTTAAAAAAAAAGATCCCTCTCTGGAGAAAAAATATTATAATAGACAAGCTCATAGTTAAATGGAGTAGATATTTGAATATGTCTTTCACAAAAGAGGGTATACAAATGGCCAATAAATATAAATAGTCAACTGCCCTTACAAAGAGAGTATTAGAAATGAAAAGCAGACTACAATACCACCATACACCCATCAGAATGACTAAAAGCAAGAAGACAATAGCAGATGGTGAGAATATGGAGCAATGAAAACCCCCTTTCAATTCTAGGAGGAGTATAAATTTATACAACTTATTTAGATAATCATTTTATAGTATCTACAAATGTTGAATAAACTCATACCAAAGATCCAACAGTTTCATTATTTAGTATCCATGTAATATAAAAGTATACATATGTGCACTGAATAACATGCACAAAAATGTTCATGGGAGCATAATCTATAATATCCCCAAACTAGAAATAACCCACATACCTTCCCACAATAGAGTGTATATAAATTGTGCTATATTCATATAACTTAAAACATACAGCAATACAAATGAACAAAGTGCATGAATTGCACCAACATGTTAAGTGAAAGAATCCAGACATAAAGATACTTGTATAAATCTAATTTATATAAAATTTAGAGAACAGGCAAAACTAAAGTGTTTAGGGAACCACGCTTATATCATAAAACCAAAGAAATGCAAGGAAATTATTACCATGTAGATAAGGTCTGGGGCTGCCTTTGGAGGACAAGCAGGGCCGTGAGAGAGGCTTCGGGGTCCTGGCAACATTCTGTATGTTAGGCTTTGTGATAAATCATTGAACTGCCCATGTTTGTGTGTGTGTGCACACATGTGTGTGGTTTCTTTGCATATATGTTATATGTACAAAAATAGCTAAATAAATTAAAAATTAAAATGTAATTAATTAATTACGTTGGAATTGCTTTGCAAATTATAAAATGTATACAGGTATAAGACCTTTTCTTTAATTAATGTTATTAGTTTTAAGAAGCTTATTATCAGCTAATAAATATTTTCATTATAATATCTACTATGTGAACAAATAGAAAGAACAATAAAAAAAGTACATGAACCCAATGTTCTTCTTGAACATTATAACAGGTATAACTGAGGAGTATAAATTCTTACCCAAGCTCTACCATGTTTGCGATTTTGACCATTACAAAGTCAAATTAAGCAACCTATGCTACTTTTTCTCCAACTGTTAAATCAAGCTTATAACACATATCTAACTCACTCTGGAGATTGATGGAATATTATGCAATTTTCAAAACAAAAACTTAAATATGCTGTATTTAAGCATATTTGTAGCCACAAAGATAACAGTTGCATAAGTTAATGATGATTATTAGAATCCTTTACAGAGAAATTGCTTAAATTACTCTGGAAATTAAATGAGATGAACACACCCACTCGAAAAGGCAAAACTGTAGCTATTAAATTACAAGGCATTGGCTACAGTACTTTTCCACAGTCCTTTGAGAAGAATTTCCATTTAAATATTTCTTGGGTGACAACAAAAACTTGGTTCACAGTCTCTGACGCTCCTAGAAACTATTATTTGAACTCTGTTGTCACATATTTTCCCCAAAAAAGATATTAGAAAATGTACAATAAAATTTTTACATAAGATATAACAAAAGTAAAAGGGAAAGAACATATAAAGGAAGGAAAAAAAAACTTTTAAAAGGATTGAGATAATTACTATAACTAAATATTAAATGTTCTGTTTCCATGTTTTATTATACTTTGTAAGAATATTTGTTTCCAAAAGTTTTCCTAGAATTGCTGACCATACAGGCAAAACCCTTTATAATCAGTTATATGAGAAACGTGACTTATTTCTACCACATAACTTAGAATGCAAGAACTAATGGGTCAGGCAGTAGGAACTATTCATAGTCCAGGCTATTGTCCCTGATTATTTTTTGTATCATTGCGCAAATTATCTTCCTGAGTCTCATTTTCCTCTTCGGTCAAATGAGGTTGTATGGAAGGATAATGACTGAAGTTTTTCTTATTGCTAATAATCTACAAGTTGATTAGTATATATCAAGGGTCAGCAAATTTTAAAGTTCCAAGGAGTCAATATTTTATTATAGATTTCCAGATTACATTATCTCTGTGGCTACTACTCAACTCGGCCACTGTTGAGTGAAAGCTGCTATAGATACTACATCAATCAATGAGCATGGCTGTGCTACGGTAACATTTTTTTTTTATTTCAGCTTATTATGGGGGTACAAAAGTTCTGGTTAAATATATTGCCCATGCCCCTCCCATCCCCCCCAGTCTGAGCTTTAAGCATGTCCATTCCCCAGACAGTGCACATCGCACTCATCATGTAGGTATACAGTAACATTTTATTTACAAAAACAGCCTATGCTCTGGATTTATCCCTTGGACAGTAGTTGGGCGATTCTTGGCATATATCGACACATTATTAGTCTTCTATGAAGGTTTTGCTCAAATTTGGGTATGGACATAAACGGATAGAGTGACTAATGAAAATGAGCTCACAAACAAGGCTAACTTTTGGGCTTGTTAAGAACCTGAATTTGTTGTACTTTCTCATTTATGTCAAAATCATCTGCCAATCTGCTTGCTAATGAGGTTTTTGAGATCTTATTTTGATTTGTTTGATTGAGAATCTGTCAGTATATAGGGAACCGGTGACATAGAGAAATTGGCAATACAATCTTTATTTTATGCTGTCGCTTCTGTTACATGCAATACCTATATTTAATATCGAAAGTTAAGTGATCTTATTTTACAGTTGAATAATCATCTGTAAAATAAGATTAATGCATGCATCTCACATGAATAAATGAGGCTTCCCAACTTAGCTTCCCTCAAAAGCAAGTTATCTTTTGACCATTTAAAATTGGTTATGTAAGGAGTGGGGGTACTTCAATTTAATGACAATATGTAATTTTAGTTTTTATTTTCTTGTCTTTTCCATGCCTGTTTCTTTCTGGCTTTTGCATTATAGCCTGAGCGTTCCCTGAGAATTTTCCACACAAGAAAACTGAGCAGAGTTGCTAACATTTTTGTTTACAGTATATAATTTGTCAGGTCTCAAGAGTAAATATAGAGATAATATAAACCCATACTATATAGTAATATCCAAACATTAATCCATAGCATTACTTCCTTTGAAGTCATTCATTATTTAATTATAATTTTAACCTTTATATTGCTTTGGATATTCAAAAATACCACTAACAAATAATGGCTCTAGGAAACAATTAGTAATCTTTATTCAGTTATTTGGATCTAAGTATTAAAAGTCAAATGAATAAACTATTATGTTATCTCAATACTAAAAGTCAGTAAAATATTTCAGATAGTGACCAAGATATAAGCTCTTATTAAGACTCCTACAGTTTATGGCCAGGCGCGGTAGCTCACGCCTGTAATCCTAGCAATCTGGGAGGCCGAGGTGGGCCGATTGTTTGAGCTCAGGAGTTCGAGACCAGCCTGAGCAAGAGCCGAGACCCTGTCTCTACTAAAAATAGAAAGAAATTATCTGGCCAACTAAAATATATATAGAAAAAATTAGCCGGGCATGGTGGCACATGCCTGTAGTCCCAGTGACTCGGGAGGCTGAGGCAGAAGGATTGCTTGAGCCCAAGAGTTTGAGGTTGCTGTGAGCTAGGCTGATGCCACGGCACTCACTCTAGCCCATGCAACAAAGCAAGACTCTGTCTCAAAAAAAAAAAAAAAAAAAAAAAAAAAAGACTCCTACAGTTTATACAATTGCTTTACACTTTACAAACCAAATTCTGATTAAGCGTATGTTATAGATTATATTTTTAAGGATATTTTGATTACAGTTATCAAATGATTTTCACAAATATAACCCATTGGCTTTTCAAAGATCATTCCCAAAATGTAAGATGATAATTTTGTAAAGATTATTTCTCTCAGGTAATGTAGCCCTACTTGCAAAAATTCAGGATGTTTAGTTTTTATGGCATTCTGTAAGCAGGCCCATTAGTCTATGTGCTTCCCTGCAATACTCACTTATTCTATCATACATAATTTATACTGTTGTTAAGTATTTATTGACTGATATTCCTTCTTGCTATTGAAGATTTATAGCACTAACACTCAGGAATTCAGCATCCTCAGAGTAATAGTAAAGAATAAAGTTAATGCACTAGAAAATTTTACAAGAAATATACATCACTTCTGCACAATCAGTGTTTGGGGGATTCTTCTTTTACAAAGTCCCGTCTTATAAAATTCTCTTTGAAGACTGTTTCACACAAAGGCTGGTTCCCAGAAGTTACTTTTTTGATACAAGATAAGGTACTGTTCATGTTAGTCACTTCCCCCAACTTTGCTTAGCTTTGCTTAGCTAGGCTTGTATTTCCTTGTGACCACTTTTATCCAGATTTTGTAATTATTCACTTTTTAGTCATGACCCAAAGGGTCTACAATTAGCTTCGCCAAATGTTTTGGTGGGGTCCTTTCACAAAGAAACTTGGCAACATGTACGATATGAAGTGTGTTTCAAAAGGAGACCTCCTTTTCCTCCAACATGGATGGACCTGGAGGACATTATGCTAAGTGAAATAAGCCAGACACAGAAAGAAAAGTGTTGCAGGATCTCACTTATATGTGGAATCTTTACCAAAAAAGCAGGTCAAATACATAGAATAAAACAAAAGTAACCAAGGTCAGGGTATGTATTTGGGATGGGGTAGAGAAAATGGGAAGATATAGGTCAAAGGATAAAATGTAGCAGATATGTAGGATGCACAAGTCTAAAGATCTAATGTGCAACATAAGGACCATGGTTAATAATAGTGTATTGCATTGTGTATTGCATACACAAATGCAATAGTGTATTGCATTTGCATTTAGCAAAAAAAAAGAATTTTGCTAAATGACTAGATTATAGCTGCTCTTGCCACAGGAGGAAAATGTAGGTAATTATATAATATGATGGATATGATCATTTGTTTTGTTATTGTAACCATATTACTATATATATGTGTGTCTCATAACATCATGTTATATACCTTAAATATCACAATAAAATTTATTTAAAAGATAATATAAACAAACAGAAAATAACAATAACAGTAAAAGGAGATAACCTTTCAAGGCCAGGGATAAAAACAGTGTGGTGGTGATACCAGCTGGATACCATAATCCAGGAAAATACTGATATTCAAATACACCAGACCCTCAAATACCATAGATTTATTCAATGTCATTTCATTATAACATTCATGAGAAAAAAAAATGATTCCTGGTGAGGCCACTGTCTGTGTGGAGTTTGCACATTTTCCCCCTGTCTGCATAGGTTTTCTCTGGGAACTCTGGTTTCCTCCCGCAACCCAGTGATGGGCATGTTAGGTGTATTGGCAATATCTAAATGGTCCTGGTCTGAGTGAGTATGGGTGAGTATGGGTGTGTGCGTGAGTGCACCTCCATGGCATGGTGTCCTGTTCGGGTTGGCTCCCACCCTATGCCCTGAGCTGCTGACAGGCTTTGGCCACCTGCAGCCATGAACTGGAATAATTGGGTAAATAATTGTCTTACCCATTATCATTAATCTGTCTTAAATGTATATATATCTCACATTTATTTCAATGTTTAATATTAGAAGTGTTTTGGGTCTTTATTTTGAAGTTTGGTGTTTTTTTGGGGAGCATAAATATGCCATAGGAGCTTAACTCTTGTTTATAGCAATTAATTTATGGTAAAACTGGTATTGTTATATATCATTTTGCTTAAAGTTACAGTTTCTAAAAACTTATAGGTGATATTAAGTGGTGATTTACCCTATTCTAATATCAAAGTCTAGGTGATATTGATTGAGTCTTATACCATATGCCTGAGATAATTTCAATAGGAGATTATTGGACACTTGAATCATATTCAACAATAAACAGTCTATCAAATAAGAAAAAACTAATTAAAACAGCAATTTGTTTAGAGGCAGTGTGGCAAAGGATTACAATGATGGGCAATGAAGTGAGCCTGATCTAGGTTTGAATATCAAACTCCCCCCATCCCTGCTAACTTGCTGTGACACTGGGAAAGTAAAATAATTCTCTAAACCTTAGTGTCCATAGTTTGAAAATGTATATCCTAATGCAAATCCTGTAGGGCTATTGTGACAACTGAGTGGGATAACACAAAAATGATCTATTGTGGTTTCTGGCATGTAAAAAATAAGTAAATTATGGCAATATTTAAAAAAAGCCCAGTCAGACAAGGAACAAAGCTTTCAGAATATGCAACTGAGTGTTTGACAGTAAAATAAAATTAAAATGCACTTAGGTACCTTACTCTTAGTAACTTACTCTACAGTACCCCAAAGTGTGGTAGTGTAATAATAAGCAACAACAAAGGAGATGCTTAATATTCACGCTGAAATCTAGTTTCATAAAAGAAAAAAATGTACAAAAAAGAACAGCTTTGGAAAATAACAAAGGAAGATTGACCAGCTTTGGGGTGAAGTGATCAGAGACTATTCTCATTTGGGGCAAAGTATGAAAAACCCTATAAGATATAGACAGTGCTGCACACGAGTTCAACATATCCTCAAACAGCCACAAAGAGAAGGATTGTGCTAATATGTGAAATTGAAACCCTGGGCAAGCCACATTGCTAGTGCCCTTTTCTGCATGATAGGGACTAGGAGAGATGTTCAATTTACCTATTCATTTTCACAGGGGCCAAAATCTAGTAGATTTTTGATACAGTGTGAAAAACCAGAGAACAGAGAGCTGGATGGGCTTTACCTACCCCTGTGGGTGAGAGCAATGTCCACCGAAATCAAGGGAAAACCTATCCTGTGGTTTTTAAAGTGGAGTGAGAGGGATGATGCAAATGTTTGGGAATAAAAAATGGAAATTTATATATGTATGTATGTGTATATATATAATTAATTATACTTTATCCTTTAGTATGTACAGTTTATATATGTTATAATACACCTAGTGTAGTAGTGTAATAGCGCATCTATATCATTTACAAATACATGCATATATGGTCTCGAGATGCTTGCTCAAAAAAATTTAATAATATGTGTTTCAAAGGCTTTGAGATCACTGCTATGGCTATTACTGGATTCCATCACCAAGTTGTCTCCAAGGTCACAAACCCACTGAACCTCTTGAAATTTTATGTTATTTTACAAAGACTTAAAGATGTTGTACTGGCATAGCAGTTTGGAGTTCAGGATGAATTCTTGTGTTCACTCCCGTGGTATTTCTCAAACTCCCACCTCAATGTACTTTATCACACGGTCTTAGTGGTACCCATGGTGACTTCACACCACGCGGTATCTCTGGTGCATCACTTTATTTTGATTTTCTCAGGAATTATAACTTATCTCCAGTCTCCTCCCATGTTCAATTAACTCAGTGTTTTCTTTATCACTGACTTAGAAACAGAGTTCTAAGACCTTCCTTTGTTCCAAACTTGTATTATATACGTGCAACCACTCTTTCTCTGTTTCTTTTCTCTCTAACATCCAGCTCCCTCTTATTCTAATTATTATCAATACACTTAAAGTATTAGTGATATGTGTCCATGGCTCACAGGGCACAGGTAATGTCCAATATTTCCCAGTGTTTCCCACAGAGCCATATCACTTTCCAGCACAGAAGACAACAAACCACGATAGGACCATCCCAAAGACTGCTGAGAAAAGAAGCAAGTCAGGGAAGTGCAATAATAAAAATTGTAGTACAGGCCCCAATATAAAGCCCAGTGGTAAAAACAGTTAGTAATGGATTTCTCAGCTTGTGTATACAAGATGTTTCAGAAAAAAGAAAAAAAAAAAAAAAAAAGATGGGGAGGATTTTAGAATCCCTCACTTCTACTTAACAATTGCTCCATGAACAAGTATCGGGAAGAAGGATGTGGATGGAGCGTATGTACAGCAATATCTGAATTCCAAGCATATGGGAATGCAAGCTGTGGTCTGTGGCTGTGCCAATGACTGACAGATCTTTGCTGTGACAGCAGTGTTGCCACCACCCTTCCAAATAAAGAACGGCCCTTGGGAGGTCTCATCAGCCCCTAGCGCTCTGACACTGCAGCCTGCCGGCTTGCGGACCTGCCTGGTCAGCTTGGCCTCTGCTGACTTAGGGGCACTGTGTACAGATTTCTGAGGGGAGGGGCTAAGATGGGGTTCTGCTCTATATTATGTTGGGGAGGGCAGAGGATGATTTTCCACCTTGGCTCTAAAAAGGACAGATACAAGGCATGTCTCTTTTTGTCACAGGGTTCTTCATTTACCACCTCTATTCATGAATAATTTTTGATTAAAAAGTGTAAGAACCATATAAGGATATAGTTAAATTTTAGTTACATAATAAGTGAGTAATTTCCCACAGAATTTCTATCGAATATATATATATATATATATATATATATATATGATTTTTACTGTCACTGGAAGTTGTCCAAGCAGTCGAATGAAAAAGTAACAAAAAAGGCCGGTGCGGTAGCTCACACCTGTAAGCTAGCTCTCTGGGAGGCTGAGGCAGGAGTATCCCTTGAGCTCAGGAGTGTGAGACCAGCTTGAGCAAGAGCGAGGCCCCATTTCTATTAAAAATAGAAAAATTAGTCGGGTGCCATGGTGTGTGCTTGTAGTCCCAGCTACTTGGGAGTCTGAGGCAGGAGGATTGCTTGAGCCAAGGAGTTTGAGGCTGCTGTGAGCTAGGCTGATGCCACGGCACTCTACTCAGGGCAACAGAATGAGACTGTCTCAAGAAAAGTAACAAAAAATTAAAGAGCTGTGTAAACAGCTCATTACAGATCACAAAAGCAGATAGCAACTATCTTAAAGAATTAGAAACAAGCACAAATGTAGAATATATGTAGCACATACTTTGCCAACAGATTCATTCATAAAAGATATCGAAAGTATTTGAATGGAGGAAAACACAGGTTAGAAATGGGGAACATCAAAACTTTGGCCCTGGTCCCAGTGAGAGAGCTCAGAAAAATCAGTTATCCTCTCTGTGCTTCATTGAATTATCTAAAGAAAGAGCTAACAGTGCCTGCCTCCAAGTGCTATTATGGTAAGTCCGTAAAAGAAAATCTTTAATATTTTGCTTGTGTTAATGAGCATGAAAGCTATCTAATAAGTAACATGATGTGAAACAGTACTTTTCCTATTAATTCAGCATTTCTCTGAAGCCCAAAAGCTAAAGAAAAAGAATGATGAATGCTTTCCTCCCATTTATAAATAAATGTGCTAGACATATCCAAGTGGGATTTACTAGAAGAGAATAAAAGCATCCCTGCAACCACTGGTCACATCATTTATCCAGAATGTAAAAGAAAAACAAGGTATTTAAGGGAGTATTCCCTTAAGCAGGAGAATTTATAGGAGTTGAGAGTCTGTTATTTCTCCTCTCCCACCCACGAGAAGGGAGGTATTTCCCACTACCACCGTTAGCCAAATGAAAGGATTCCCAAAGAAACATTCATAGAGATGGGAGTATTTGTAAAAAACAGAGATCATTACCTTATTCCACAAGTGGACCACTGTGAGCCCCTGTGACACTAAAGGAACGAAGCACAGCTTAGTGAGTGAGGTCGTAGGACAAAGTAATATGTGTGTCTCAGATTTGGAGCAATCCTGAGGCAGAGAGATCAGTAAGGTAACTGCTTCAGGGAAGCCTGAGGCCAGGTGGCTACCTGCAGTAGACGCATAGCAGGGTAATGCAAGGAGAGAGGAGAACAGTGAAAGCAAGCAACCAAGGCCTTTTATCAGCGGAGAGGTATGTTTCCCGTAGACCAAGAGACACTGAGGAAGTACACGTATGAGCTCCCTCAGAAAGGACACCTACAGGAGAGTTGCTTGTCAGAGTAAGGGAACCCCCAGCAGTGAGAAGCTAGAGATAGACCCCCAGTGTGTAAGAGCGGAGGATATTGGGTTATGGAAAGGATCAAAGGGATTGGAGAATGTCCCTCTCATCAAGGGTGGATGCAGCAGAAGTGGAGATGGGTCTCTAAACAATCTTCCAGGCCCTATGAAGAGCCAGCAATGAGACTAACAGCGGACATGATGCCAACTAGCATCTGCCAACTAATCCTCTTTCTTCAGTTGCCTCTCCTCATCTCTCCAACTCTAGTGGAACCTAACCAGGAGGTGAAAAGAAGCAGAGTAAGAGTAAAGAAGTCATCTCAGCTCACTTTCTCATTGTAGGCACCCAAGCCAATATCAGACCTGAGTGGAGGGGACGGAAGATCACTATAGTAGATGAAAAATGCAAGTGGTGATTTAGTGTAGTTTAGACTGGGTTTTAAAACCTAAAATTGAGACTATTTTTACATTGAAAGGGAGCTATTGAGTCATGAGATCCTCCCAAAAGGTTAAGAAACAGAAAAAAGAATTTAAAAAGTTCATGTTTGCAGGCAGTGCTATGAAAACAGTAAATTCGTATCCTGATTTAACAAGTTCAGTCCAATCACTATGTGTGTGTGCACGCACATATATATATATATATATATATAAAATCTATTTCTGTATATATCATCTATACATTATCTACCTATCCAATCTAGAGAAAATGAAATATAGATGCAGATAGTGAGCACATATAAGCTAGTAACTTACTATAGTGCACTTTTAATATTTTAATATGCCCCTTCATCCATTGATGCTTTTATGAAACAGCACCCTAATTTCCATAGGGAAGCAACCTTTATCTACTTTCTGTCCATACAGTTTGCATAGGTTGAACCTCTTGCAACTCCAAGGTTGGACGGTCTCCCCAATCTGTCCATTCAGTATATTCCTGTTGTCCTTAGCGATTGTTTAGCAATGGGCATGCAATACAAACAAGAACAAACATAGCCAATAAGATTGAGTTCTAAGAATTTGGAAAAATAAGGTTTTGTTCACTGGACTTGAAGCAAATTGAATGTTAAGATGGAGATGCTGAGAGCTAGATTGTGACGACATAAAGTTTGTGTGCCTTTGGCCCCAGCAAAAACTTAGGAATATAGAGCAAAAATTGGCAAAAGAAGAATTACTTGATTACTGATGGACTGTTTGAGCTCCAGGATTCAGTTGTGTTTGAAATGAAACCAACTCTGCAGTTGCATGTTACACAAGCTAATATATTTCTCTCTCTCTCTCTCTCTCTCTCTTTTTTTTGGAGCCTAGAGCTTTTTATTTTTAAAATATATTTATAAATTGATGTCTAACTTTGTATATTCCTCTTTTGTTTGTTTGTTTAAATCAGTTTGAGGTGCTTTCTTTCCATTTGCAATAAAATAATTCTTGGAATACCCTCCCTATAAGTTAAGGAGTTTCAGGTGAACATGGTTGTTGGTTGTAGAGAAAGAATACTATTAAATAATGGCAAAAGTAGAAATGTAAGTACAGGGGAATGCTTAATCGATAAAAGCTCATTCCAATTAAATGAGCACCATGATCTCAGCCATTTGAAAGGATATCTTTTGTCTATGACAATAAATGGCCCATGTGTAACCATTTTTGAATTTTATGATCTTATAGCCTATTTATTAAAACATGCATCTTGTTTTAGGATTTATAGGCAAGAGATATTTTTGAATTGTGGTGCTTTTCACTTTATAAGTAAAGTGGCTTTTAGAATTATTAAATAATTTACACATTGTGGTGTGAAAATATACTGAACTTAGCACTTTCAATTTAATTTCTTGATGTTTTCAAGGTTGTTTTGATGTTTATAAACCAAGAAAATCAACAATTGACATAAGCTTATCTATAAAACTTTGATTCTGTTTTGTCTGGTGACGTGGCAGTGGCTGGTGGGGAAAGTAAGCAAACCGCACGAGTAGAGAAGGAAGCTTTCAGCAATGCTGTCAAGTTGAGCATAAAATTTGTAAATCCTCTTGCCACTGGAGCTAAATTTGGAAAATGAAATTCTCTAGCTATTCCCTCACACCCACTGATTTGAAAATAGAAAATAACACGCAGGGATTTTAGATGAGTGAGTCTCTGCTGTTTTTTTAGTTTTTATTTTTTGTGGAGTCCATTATAAAAATATTATTAATTAAAAATATATAAAATATGATACATAAATATAGAGCATCTATGATGCAATTTATAGCTAGCATTTAAAAATGCTTACTTCTTTCAGGTGATATTCTAAATGCTTTGTATGTGTTAACTCATTTATTAAAACAATACTTCTAATATTTATATCATCCCCCATTTTACAAAGTTGGGAAAGTTGAGGATAAGAGACATC
>CM052441.1:125346789-125395026 GCA_028533085.1 Varecia variegata
CCCCCACCCCCATCCCCCCAAGTCAGAACTTCAAGCGTGCCCATTCCCCAGACAGTGCACATTGCACTCATCATGTAGGTATACACCCATCCCCCTCCCCCCACCCCCCACCTCTGTCCAATACACAGTTGGTGTTATTCCCAAATGGGACACTCTTTAATTCTTGGTCTGGGAGGAGTTTGCAAGAGTTATTGATTTCATGATCAGCCAATGATCTGTGCACTTATTGTCTGTATGCTTTTTCTCTACTGGTTTTGTATTTCAATAAAAGCATCTTTGATACATTTATTTTGAAAGCAAGAAAAAACTCTGCAATATTCTCTGGTATGCAGAGAGGCTTATTTAGAGGCCAGTGGAGGCTTATTTATTCTTTCTATGGTATTTTCAGGATTTTTTTCAGTGGTATATATCTCATATCTGTCATATATCTGCAATACTAAACTTTTACACAATAAATAAATAAATAAACAAACAAACAAATAAAATTATCAGGATAGACCCTGAAAATCCAGTGTTTTGTAATACTGGTCTGAGTGTTCAGCCTCTTCTTCAATGTTTTGATAATGTGTGGACACATCACTTACTGAAGCCAAAGTAGAAAGCAGAGGATTGAAGTTTCTGTACAGTGCTGCCAGATATTTAGAAAGAAGGAAGGAAGGGAGGGAGGGAGGGAAGGAGGGAGGGAGGAAGAAAGAAAGGAAGAAAGGAAGAAAGGGAAGGAGTAAGGAAGGGAAGGAGGGTAGGAAAGAAGAAAGAAATGTAAGAATAGAAAATCCTTAAAAAACAAATCCCTTGATCATTGAAACCACTCTATTTCCAGGAAAATGCTGTGCTTCACACGTCTCCATTTCCAAAAACTTCTCAATGGTCTAGCTTCCTCCCAGAGGCTCCCACCATGCATCTATGAACTCAATTGTTCAGGAATCTCATTGAGCAAAATCCATTAAGGTGAAAGACTCTTTCCAAGGTTTCTGGAACACAACATCATAAATTTTTTTTTTCTTTTTAAAGTGTATATCTCACTGATGCTTATATAATCAGTTGCAGTACAGGGATAACCTAATTTCCTAGAAGAATTTAGTGTGAGGTAGGAAAGAAATTCCAGTTGTCTCTGCCATTCAAAAGAGTCAAACAACATGATTTCCTTGTCTTGTCCTCACTCCCCATATCCTATCAATTTTTATCCATTTAAAACTTCAACTTTCTCAGTCTATAACTCTGTGTTTTTGGAGGGTACCATTCTTGAATGCTTTGAACATGGCATTTGGAAACAAGACAAAGTTAAGTCCAAATACTGGCTTTGCAAGTTATTTCATTTTGAGACCTCAGGCAAGCCATATCATTCAGCCTCATTTTCCCACCCTGTTAAATAAACATAATATCGACTTCTCTGGGTTAGTGTCAATGCATGAACAATGCACAATATAGGCTTGGAACATGAAAAATCTTAGCAAATACTACTCCCCTCTGCTTCTCTCTCATTTTACCTCTGTTTGCAAGAGACTGTGTGCTTATCAGTGGCTGTGCTGCTATATTCTAAAGAAATTGGTTGATTTGGTCAATATAGATTTTGAAATACACTCAAACCATGCCTTATATTACATTTTGGATCAAATAGAATACCTGGTGTTTGGAATTGGAGCTAGTTGGGCTGCATTGTAACTAAGATGATGGTCTTCATGTTCCCTCAGCTTGCTAAACTTTAAACAGACTTCTTCCTGACTCTAAGCCCTTGATCTCCCTTTTCTTAGGGAATTTGCTTTAGAAAACTTGCAATTATAAATCCTTTCTCTGCCCCTTTGAGATGTAGTTCTTTTCAGAAAGCTTCTTTCCAGTGTTACATTTTAGGAATGTCTTTCTCAAGGACCTAGAAACCATCTCTTAAAAATGTAATCATCAAGAAATATAGTGCCCCTATCTCCCAGTATTTTGGGGAAGGTAGCAGTCTAATTTGCTCTAAGTTATTATAAAATATTTCTTGTCATGAAGATACAGAGAAGTTTATTTTTTCCTTTAAGTAAGACCAACTAGCAAACACAGATTGCCTGTGATTCCCCTTCAGAGCCGGGTATACAGGCTTGCTCTGTGCTCTCTCCCCTATTGCTGGCAATAGCATTGGAACAAAAGCAACCTCTGCCTGCTCATTTTGTCCAGCATTTTTTCTTTAACAATGGATATATGTGTGTATATGTGGGTATGTGTATAAATTGATATTAGTCATGGGTGAATATATTTATATAATGATTTATCCATATTGGCTTACCTAGTAAGCCAAGTAAGATTACCTCTAGTAATCTTACTAGAATTCCTGGGACAGAAAGAGCACGAAAACAATATTGAAGGAAGAACACAAAGTATAAATTAATTAATAAGTCATTGATTCAATGTATGAGTGAATTAACCAATGAATCAAGAAATTATAAATAAATTAAGAGAATTTGGAGATAGTGTAAATCTTCCCCATCGTGAATCAGAATCAATTTCCCTCTCTCTCCCTCTCCTTTCCTCCCTCCCTCTCCCTCTCCTTTCCTCCCTCTCTCTCTCTCTCTCTCTCTCTCCCTCCCCCTCCACCTCTCCCCTTTTATTCACTTTCCATTCACTTATTTTCAAGGTCATATGTAAAAGGTATTTCAAAATAAATAAACATGTATAGGACACTGACAACCCAAATGAGACACATATTTTAATACATGTTAATAACAAGTCATTCAGTATGTGGCTCACTCAGTGTTCAGCACCTTAAGAACAATCTATTCTACTATGTTTGACAGTGATGTAGGGTTTTTTTCACCCTGTCTTTAACTCATTTTTTTTGGAAGTGCTGATCTTCATCCAAAAGGAGAGTTCAGTTCTGCTTACTAAGCACAGCTATTATCAGCCACCTTGGATATGTGTTTGCCCAATTGCTTTCAGCTGTAACACTGTCATGAATACCTTCCACATACTTTTCTCCCTAGGAAGTTACATATTAATAATTAGTGAGTTACACCTATTCCATCTGTCACATCAAATTCATCATTTTCATAACTGGAATCTATCTACCAATAGACTGTGCAAGAATTACCAAGTCTTACTTTTTTTTTTTTTTTTAAACATGACTCTTAGTTAAATCCTTCACTAACCAGGCAGGGCTATATCTATTATCTGTGGGATGTTGTTGCTTTAAAAAAAAAAAAGAGAGAGAGAGAGAGAGAGAGGGAGGTAGAAATCAATGCCTGTTTGTTCAATAATAGGGCAAAAGAGAAGAGAACACGTTTGCAAACAGCAGGTGAGGTTTTCAATTTGGAAAGCAATCAGAGTATCAGTTGTCTGCCTTCAAGAGCAGAGCTCATAGATACATACAATAGAGGGGAGGAGATACAAATGCAGCTCTTCTTTACTTTGAGATTTATGCATCTACAAAGACATTCCTGACAAACCTACTTATATTCTGATTCTGAATGCTTATACAGTGAGGCCCGACTTTGATTCTTAGCCGTTTGCTTAATCTTGTTGTATACCTCTGGATATATCTTAGGATAAAATTTCAAATTTACTTTCAAATAAAGAAATCCAACTTCAAAAACATAGGCATGTGTTGGCTATCCAAAAAAAAAAAAAAGTCCATTTGACATTTACAGAATTTCTAATCTTTGCCAGACATTGTAGCAAGCACTGAGGATGCAAAGATGTTTTGCTCTTGTGGAATGCAAATGATGCATTCTTAGAAATTAAACTTGAACAAAGATTACAACACAGAAAAATGTAATTCTGTATATAATGTCAAGAATTTTATATTTTCCTAGTGTACTAAAAACATAAGTGTATTTGTTAAAGTAATGCATATTAAAACAAAAATAGGCTGAACTATATTTAGCACAGTATTGACTTTTCATTGGACACACATGAATCATATAGGCACCATGGGAACCATGAGTTAACAGTGAAGAGAACAGGGGAGGGCTGCTGTGTTTTCTCAAGTCCTTCATAACTATAAGAAAATATCTGGTTGGGCTTGGAATAAAATGTGTGAATTAGACATTGATTTTCTCCCTGAAGCAATGTGAGAACATTATTTTCAACACTATTTGCCAAAAACAGGCTCTAGTTTTCTCTGCTACAAAGACACAACCTTATGATTTGAACCCAGAAACTCTGAGAAGGATTCCTATTATTTCAGAGTATTGAGCAGCATCCTAGCACAACACATTCTATACATTCATGCCTAATAAATATTTGTCAAGGGCATTTATTATGAAAACCACTCCCCTATTTTTATAGGTACTTACAGTATTATATAGATAGTGAGAACTTTTAAATAGAAATAGGACTTAAATATTCCATCCAGCATGTAATACACAAATCCTTTTTCCCAGACAGGTTATGAGATAAACTAAATGCCAAGAAAACAGAAAAGAAAGATGAGATTTCAAGTCTTTGTTAGCTCTCATATTGTATCTGTGGGGAACCCTGGCAAGACACTGAAGGCACAGTAGAATGGGGCTAATTGAGAAGGGTTTAATAAAGAGATTATTTACAAAGATGTGGGTAGGATTGGGAAAAACCAACAAGAATTGGGGCTAGTTATGGAGTGGAAGGGGAAAAGCGGAAGATATCACCAGTCCTAAACATGAGGAACAAGAGAAGGGAGGAATTACTGCAAGGATGGCCACTTGATAGAAGGTGTGGCTTTCAGAGGAAAGAAACAGCCAACGTCTAGCTCTCCAGCAGAAAGGAACCAAGGGAGTGTAGGTCCCATCCTTACCCTTCCACTTACCTTGAGATCCCACTGCTGTCTTCCATTGGCTGAACCTCACAGGAAAGCAGAGGGAAGGAAGGTCATTGATGCTGTCTATACAGATGAGCCTTCCAAGGGCAGAGCAGGTTGGAGAATTTGGGGTCCAGAGAGGCAAACATAAATTCTCCAGAATGGTCTATACTTTGCCCTTTAGCATGCACTCTTATCTTTTGTCCACATGAAAGCACTCAAAGTTTCATTAGTCATTGTATCATCACACAGCAGTGCCCATTCTTTCATACTTACAACTACAACTTATTTTTTCGTCATTACTACCTTTCAAACACTTTAATTAAAAACAGGAGGGAGACAAACATTAACCTAAAATATAGCTATAACAGTTCTTCACTCTGTGGAGGTCCTTGGTTTAAGGAATCTTGATTGCTGTAATTTTCCACTGACCAAAACTAACAGGCAATTCGGTGCGTAACTAAGTTTCCAAATATCTCTAGTCTTTGAGCTCACTGTGTAGTAGCAACTAAAATCCTTCTAGATACACAATCACCCAACTCCTATGTCTCTGTTGTTTGAAAAGTTTACAATGGCAAGGAAAGAGTCTTAGCTTCTAATTTAACAGAACTAAGCTATAAAGTGGAGGTATTTCTATCTTGAGACTAATCTTTCTAACCCATGCAGGTCAACTTTGTTGAGACAAGTTACAAATATTCGTTAAGCAGTTTATGGGTGTAGTGGTGACAGAGTCGATGCTACCTACATCTGTTGGTTTCTGAACAAAGCATTCAGGTTTAGATGTTATTACATATTGACTGCTCATTGAAGATCTATATCACATCTTGTGGAATAGGACCTCAACCTTGTAGGGTGTTGCCTCCAAGGCAGCACTCCAACTGATCCTTTAACAGATCATTCTACTATTCTATCAAGCTAGCCTTTTCTGGATAATGTGGTACATGGGAAGACCAGTTATTTCTATGAGCATGAATTTCTTGCTCCACTTCCTTTGACATTAAATGAGTGCCCTGGTGGTCAGCAAAATTATATGTCAATGAATAATGCATTCTGTAATCCACAAATGTTAGTAGAATTGCTATGAGCAGGAAAGGCAAATCTGTAACTGAGGGATAAAATTATCCCTCCCCATGATGACAAATCACTGTCCTATCTAAGATGAGAAGGAATAATGCCAATCTAAGGCTTAACTTTCACATTTGCTTTTCATTTTTTATGATAATCTTATCTAATCAATCACTAAGTCCACTAATGTCCATAATATCTTCTTCATAATATATTTCCCTCCTTCATTCCTTCCTGCTTCCTTCCTTCTTTCCTTCTTTCCTTTCTTCTTTCTCTTTCTTTCTTTCCTTTCTCTCACTTCTGTAAATTGCTGGAATTATTTTTAAATGAGCAAATATCATTTTTCTAAAAATGTCACTAAAGTTATCAATCTTTTAAAACGTACTTTAAAAACAACCACAGCAAAAAATGTACAAACACTGCCTTAGTAGAATAAATCAAAAAGTAAGACTTTATAGAGGCCTAGATTAAATTTTTTTCTTTATTTTTCCCAGAAAATCCTGTATTACCACACGTTTTATAGTAGTACAATTAAAAGGATCATGGATTTTTTAATGTATGGTCAAAGTTTCCTCAAAGGCAGCTAAGTTCTTTGTGACTTCCAAAAAAGATACGCCTAACACCTTAGGGTTAATATCAGGCACTTTTTCAAACTAGAAAGATGCCATTAAGTATGCTAAATTATTAAATTACTTCTAATAACCTAATGGCTTAAAAGAGTTATTGGATCTTCACATAGTATCTAATTCACTCAGCAATTGGAACTTAAGATAGGAATTGATTCACCATGTACACAAACAACATTCTTGGTACAGTTAATTCCTCCTTGAGGGAAATTGAAGGCAACATATGTAACCTAAACATTTGTACCTCTGTAATATGCTGAAATAAAAAAAAAGAGAAAGGAAGAAAAAATAAAATCTTCTAAAGTAAAAAAGTCCGTTTTTCCCATACTTTTTAAATTGACAAAAATAATAGAAGACATGTGCTTGAAGCAAGAGTAATTTAGATTAAATATAAAGAGGAAATTATTTACCATGAAGGAAATTCTTATGAGAGAAACTGGCAAAAGCAAAGATCAAACTAAATATTATGACATTCCTAGAGGAAAAACAAAGAGCTATATGCTTGGAATTATTTTCGAAGCTGGATTATTTTAATTAGTTCTTAATAATTTCATTTGGGAAAATACTATGTGACTATAATAACTTTGTAAACCGTTAATTTGTAAATTTTGTGGGATATGTAGGGTCCTTCTGAGAACATGGAGCCAACTACTTCTCTGCATTGGGAGAAAGGTTCTACTTTAGGGAGGAGAAATCTGCTAGCTCCTGCTAAATCGTAACTACTGGTGAACTTAGGATTTCCTACCTCAGTTACTATTACCACATGTAAATACCACAATCATCATGCCTAAATTAAAAGTTTAAGAATCCCAGGAGAAGATATTTCAAATATAATTGTCAGTTAATTTAGAATGGAGTTAGACCCCAAAATGGAACTTATATAGGGAAAAATAAATTGTTTTCTTGAGATACAAGAGGACTGATTATTTCTGAAAGACATGTAGCCCAGTAGAAACTCCTAGGGATGACCGCATCAGTTTTTTTTTTTTTTTTTTTTTATGATACCAAAATTTTAGAACTTGCTCTAGTTATATTTAATCATAAATTTCCCTGTTGTTCATGTTTATGTGTATACCCCCTAAAGAAATTTTTATATTTTATATGATCGGGGGATTTCTTTTAAGGTTAGAAGAGCCAAGAAAGATGTGATTTGGAGGATTTCTAATACTTGAAACTCTATACCAATAAAATATCTTTCACACAATCTAGGCAATTTAAGATTTAGTAACAGAAATATCATAGTAAATTCTAATGGCAATCACTAATCATTGTAGCTCTGTTGCTCAGTTTTCTTCAAGGAGAGTTTGGTGGGAGTTAAAAAACAAAACAAAACAAAACTTACAGATGTGCTAGGCATGAAATAATCAGAGGGAAACATCCAGATCTACTCTTGCTGTAAGAATGTCTAACAGTGTTACTCTAGAAATCTCAAGATACTCATGTTCCTGGATATGGGTGGAAAATCTATTTTAAACTCTCATTCCAAACAAAATACATTTCTTTCTACCAGAAAAAAAAAAAAAACCTGAAACTTAATACAGAGAATTGGCAAAATCAGGGAAATAGCAACTCTATAGAAATATTAGTGTCTGATTTGTGGAAAAGATTGTTGCAAGAGGTGGTGCTTTAAATGAAGCTGATGTTCTTTAGGCTATTGCTATTAACAGAAATTGCCGATTATTTTCTTCAGATCAGTAAAACTCCCGGTCAGCCTGGAGGGGCAGATTAGTAAGGGAACAATAATGAATTTTCTACAATTATGGGAATATTGTAAATTATGACTGAGTAAGTAGTTAAAAGGGGATCTATCTACACTAGTAAAATCCTAGAGAACTCTGCATCTAAGAAAATTTTCATCATATATAAATTCCATAAAAATATATTATGAACAAAAACTGAAAAAAAAGATAGAAAGACATGGTAAAAACCTTGAATACATGTAAATAGAGGTAAATTTCTCAACTATCTGTCCATAGCTTCAGACCCCTGGATACTTTAAGAAATGTATGACAGTTATTTTTTTTAGCCATTTGCCATTATTGAAGGTCAACATCTTTTAATTCATTTCAACAAACATATACTAAGTACCTCTTCTGCTACAGACACTGATGGATACTGGAAAAACAAACATTAAAGAAGATTTCGTGTCATCAGATAATGTGCTTAATAGAGTGTGGAAGACTCCAGATAGAACTTTTCAAAGGCAATTTTAAAAAATACTAAAATAGTAGCTAGGAGAGATGACAATGTCATAATTGTGATGATAATCCTTGTACCTGCGATAGTCTCTGAGATACAGGGTAGGAAGAACATGTAAAAGAAAATGTTATTAAAGAATAAATACAATGACATTGTAAGGTATAATTAGAAAGCAAAAAACCTGGCTGAAACAGAGCCTCCTGGCTCCTATTTGAGTCCTTCAGTACAGCAGCATGTCCAAAAATTGTTGGTTATGATAACACAGCAATGAGGAAAGAGGAAAGGGACAGTGAAACAATGCTCTTGAAACTTTTTGTTCTTGGTCATAACTGGACAAGTAGATCCTTGAAAAGAGGAAGTGAACTTTCTAAGTAAATATCAATGTCAATTTTTAGGTAAATGGGAATTTGAGCATTTTCCTTTAGTAAACTGTGATCTATTATATGCTTTCTAGATAGTAAAACAAAACACGTATGATGACAATAACAATACCTACAGAAAAGTGTAGTGTCTAAGGCCACTTCGAATTCTGGCTCTTCCAACTGTTAGCTGTGATGGCCTCATTTAGTTTCATCTTTGCCTTAGCTTCTCATCTGAACATGGGGATAGGTTTGGTGCAAAAGTCATTGCGGTTTCAGACCTTGAATTTTCATTAAAACCAGGCTCAAACACATCTTTATTAATTAGGAACCGTTACAATCAACACATTTTTGCCAACAAGAAATAAGTTTGTTTATTCCTGTAGCATAAAAAATCTGTGCTTCCAAATTCCATGAACTCTTGGAAAGCATTTTCTGCATCCTGCTGGTTGTGGAAGTGTTTTCCCTGCAAAATGCTGCCAAGATGTTTGAAGAAGTGGTAGTGGGTCGGTGAGAGGTCAGGTGAATAGGGTGGATGAGGCAAAACTTCGTAGCCCAATTTGTTCAACTTTTGAAGCATTGTTTGTGTGACATGCGTTTGGACATTGTCGTGGAGAAGAATTGGGCCCTTTCTGTTGACCAATGCCAACTGCAGGCATTGAAGTTTTCGGTGCATCTCATGAATTTGCTGAGCATACTTCTCAGATGTAATGGTTTCGCTGGGATTCAGAAAGCTGTAGTGGATCAGACTGGCAGCAGACCACCAAACAGTGACAATGACCTTTTTTTGGTGCAAATTTGGCTTTGGGAAGTGCTTTGGAGCTTCTTCTAGGTCCAACTGCTGGGCTGGTCATCACCAGTTGTCTTATAAAATCCACTTTTCATTGCATGTCACAATCCTACCAGAAATTGTTCATTGTTGTTGCATACAAGAAGAGAAGATGACACTTCAAAATGACAATTTTTTTGATTTTTGGTCAGGTCATGAGGCACTGACTTATCGAGCTTTTTCACCTTTCCAATTTGCTTAAAATGCTGAATGACCATAGAATGGTCAATGTTGAGTTCTGCGGCAACTTCTTGTGTAGTTGTAAAAGGATCACCTTCAATGATTGCTCTCAATTGGTCGTTGTCAACTTCTGATGGCCGGCCACTACACTCCTCATCTTCGAGGCTCTCATCTCCTTTGCAAAACTTCTTGAACCACCACCGCACTGTGTGTACATTAGCAGTTCCTGGGCCAAATGTGTTGTTGATGTTGCGAGTTGTCTCCATTGCTTTATGACCCATTTTGAACTTGAATAAGAAAATCACTCGAATTTGCTTTTTGCCTAACATCATTCCCATAGTCTAAAATAAACATAAAATAAAAAGCAAGTAATAAACCATTAGCAAAAAAAAAACATAAAGCGAGAAATTACATTACAATGATGTATAACATAACCATATTTATTTAAGAATGTATTCCAATATCAAATGGCAAATTTCAACAATGCTAAAACCGTAATTACTTTTGCATCAAGCTGGTAACCTCATAGGGTGTTTCTGAGGATAAAGTATGTCCTTTATATAAAACAGTAGAAATTACCTGGGACATAAACTCTCCATAAATGTTTATTATTATTACTAAAATAGACATAAGCCCTTTGTCTACTGCCTGGCACTTGCTGACAATTTAATATGTATTACATATAAAAATACAAATTATTTTAATGTCATTAACCTCAGCACTGTCTATAATGCCTCATGCAACCAATACATGTCCAATGAATGAGTAAACATATATCAAACAAGAAATCAAAATTGTCAAGTAGACTGACTTTTTTCGTAAAGCAAACTAACACCTTTCAAAACAGACTCTGGTGATAGAATTAAATGCTCTGCAAATGACAAACAGAGGAAAGCAAAATGAAAACAAAGACATTCTGTGTAGTAAGAAAGAGAGAAAAATTTCTCATGCAAAATGGTCTGAATCGATCAGGAGAGATAATGGAATAGAGAGTCCTTTTTACAAGCAAAATCAATACTCTGATGGAAGAAAGACCATAGCTCAGTTTATAGTGAGAAAATGGACAGAACAAAAATCTAGAACATATGTGACAGTGTTAGAAAACAAATCGTGACTTGTCAGAGGAAGAAAATATCAGTGATGAACTTGTAACACAATGGTTTCGCTAAAGTTTAGAATGAAATGACATAAGGAAGTAACAGAATGCTGAAAACAGCTTGAAAAGGCACAAGCAGGAATGGCAGAGATATAAAAGAAAGACATAGAGAGTGAGGTTTGTTTGATGCCAGATTACCCAGTTTGTTATTGATCTTGACTGCCTGTCAATCAATATCTTTTCTGTTTGCCAACCAATTCCTGCAAACCTAGTAGTGCGTGCACACACACTCACATGCGCACACACACAAACACACACATCCTTGAAAGAGTATGAAACCCTGTTCCTTGAAGGTAGAAACTGTAACAGTGATCTGGAAACCACTCTTTTCACAGCAGTACCCTGAGAAGAGCAGACACTGCTTCCACTGTCGAAAAGCAGATGTTTTGGAAGCTGTCAAGAGACTTATCCTGGCTAATTTACAGAACTTCTAAGAATGAAATATGAATATTAAAACTTGCCCTGACTCCCATGCTTTGAGATTCTGAGATGATGGACAAGATTATGGATGAGATCACATCTACATCTGTACACCTTTGAACACTTTGGAAGGGTTACTACATGCTTCCCATTAATGAACGTAATAATGACTGTTAACAACATATGTCTTGTGGTTGGATGTTATTTCTTTTGTATTAGCCATTTCTCCCATTCCCTCTCCCTCTCCAATTTCTATCCCTTTTCAGAAGATGGTCTGTTCTGTGACTACTTACCTTGGAAAAGGGATGTGACAACATGAACCATAAAAATGCCTTACCAGTAGGCTTTAACTTTTAACTTCCAAATGTTTAAGTATTTAGATAACAGGGACTACACAAATGTTTGGAATGGAAGGGGGAAAATACCTTTCCACAACTCTTCACTAAATTTCTCCCATTACTGTTCAGGTTAAAGAAAGGATTTTTTCAATCTGGGAAAATGATGGAGAAATGGAGGTGAGATAATGAAGGTTTCCTGGATCTGAAGGACAGAGAAAAGCCTGTAGAAATCTAGTAAACTTGAGAGCAGAGAAGGTTTAGAGCTGATTTCGTGGGCCCTGGGTCCTCTGTAGTTAGGCAGCAAGAGCCCAGCAAGGGAACAGTCCTTGATGTATCTAAAAAGGCAGGGGAATACACAGCTTCATGGAGATTCTTTTAAGCCAGGATTTACATGGAAACACAGAGATATCCTAGTGGTGATGTATGCAGTCATGGATTAATAGATTTCTCAGTGGATACTCAAATTAGTAGATCACTTGAGGACCAGGTGGGTCCTCATCTCCTGAGAATCCTGATCCTACATGACCTTCTTCTCCCAGGACTCTTGCACAAATCAAGGGAAAGAAGCAAGCAAGATAAAGTGACTGAGATAAATTTTTGCCACCATAGTTCAGTGAGACCTGGAAATAGAATTAAAGATAAATTTCTTTTACTTCAGAGCCTGTAAACTGAGATTTGTACCTGCTGATTTTATGTTTTCTTTTTTAATTGTGATAAAATATGCACAACAAAAATTATCATTTTAACCATTTTTAAGTGTAAAGTCTATGAAGCTAAGTACCTTCACATTGTTGTACAATCATCACCACTATCTTAGCTCCAGACTATTTAATCTTCCACAATTAAAATTCTATGTCCGTTGAACACTAGATCTCCCTTTCCCTCTCCCCCTAGGCAGTGGTTGGACACCATTCTATTAATACTTTCTGTCTCTATGAATTTGACTACTTTAGATACCTTATAGTGTGGAATCATACAGTATTTGTCCTCTTGTGACTGGTTTATTTTACTTAACATAATGCCTTCAAGGTACATCCATGTTGTAGCATATGTCAGAAGTTTCTTCCTTTATAAGGTTGAAAAATAATCCACAGTATTATAAACCACATTTTTTGTCCATTCATCTGTTGATAAACACATGGGTTGCTTTAACTGTTTAGCTACTGTATCTTGGTTTGCTCAATCTATGAAAAGAAATAATAATTTTTGTCTTCCAGAAATGTATTTGTGTCTCTGGTCTTCTGTTGCATTTTCTCCTATTTGCTCCCTCATTATGGTTTTAGGACTTTTATAACTTGTCATTGACTATTTAGTATCTTAGAGAGAGGGTTAAATCATCTATGTTTAATTGGAAGTTAATGGTATTGATTTCTAGTTTCAAAGGCTAATTAAGTCTCTACTATTTTCCCTTATAATTGTTTTAATCTTTTATGATGATGATTTTTTTTAATTTGACAGACAAGGTCGAACCTGACTTTAAATAGTGGTTTCTGGTTTGTTAATAAACAACTTTATTCCTAGTTCACCACACAGACACACAGACACATTTTTAGACTGAGAAAATCAAAAAAGAGTTGGAGAAAGAAATAAGGGAAATGAGTGTGTAGTGGTTTACTCTTGGCTGATTTGATTAGCAGCAAATGGTGACATGAAAGGTCAAAAAAGCTGTGGCTTATAGCGAATGTGTGACAAGCAGGGCACTCTGATATAAACACTAGATCCTGTTTTTATTCTGCCGTAACTTGCCAGTAGTGTGTATACCCTGAATTCAGAGTATTTGTGACAGGGATTTCATAAATGTTGTGATGGTTAATTTTGTGTCTGCTCGACTGGGCTAAGGGATACTCAGTTAGCTGGTAAAACATTATTTCTTAGTGTATCTGTGAGGCGTTTTTGGAAGAGACTAGCCTTTGAATAGGTAGACTGAGGAAACAAGATTGCCCTCACCAATGCCAGTGGGCATCATCTAATCCACTGAGGGCCTGAATAGAACAAAAAGGGCAAATTCATTTTCTCTATTTGAGCTGGGACATCATCTTTTCATGTCCTCAGACATCAGCACTCCTGGCTCTTAGGACTTGGGACTCAGAACAGGACCTCCACCACCGGTTCCCCTGATTCTCTGGCCTTGGGACTCATGCGGAATTACACCACTGGCTTTCCTGCGTTCTCCAATTAGTAGATGGCAGGGTGTGGGATTTCTTGTCCTGCATAATCATGTGAGCCAATTCCTATAATAAATCATCTCCTGATAATACATATGTGTGTGCATGTGTATATATATATATATATGTGTGTGTGTATATTGTGTGTAAATACAGGGTGCCCCAAAAGTCGATATACATGGGGAAAATGGGAAATTGTATTTAAATGTACCTTTATCTATAAAATATTCAGTACAAAATTTTTCCTTTCTATGGAGACTTTTGGGATACCCTGCAGATAGATAGATACCCCCCCACACACATGCAAAAGGGTGGCAAGACCCATAAGAGTACATATAAAGTATTATGCTATGGCAGTAGTAAATGATGAGTTTAAAGAAAAAACCAAGCACCCAGGAGATATAATGAGATCACAGGTCTCACTTTTTTTTTTTATTTTTATTTTTTAGCACAGGAAGCACCCTAGGAATAAAATGCTTGGGGCAATTTGACAAGGGAAACATTATCTTTAAAAGTAAGACACAGAGCCGGACGCGGTGGCTCACGCCTGTAATCCTAGCACTCTGGGAGGCCGAGGCGGGTGGATGGCTCAAGGTCAGGAGTTCGAGACCAACCTGAGCAAGAGTGAGACCCCCGTCTCTGCTAAAAATAGAAAGAAATTATCTGGCCAACTAAAATATATATGTAAAAAATATATATATATTAGCCGGGCATGGTAGCACATGCCTGTAGTCCCAGCTACTCGGGAGGCTGAGGCAGGAGGATCACTTGAGCCCAGGAGTTTGAGGTTGCTGTGAGCTAGGCTGACGCCACGGCACTCACTCTAGCCCGAGCAACAAAGCGAGACTCTGTCTCAAAAAAAAAAAAAAAGTAAGACACAGAGATCAAGAGAAACTTATTGTCATATTGGATTATGCTGCACAAATGGGTGGGAAGTCTCCTTCCACTTGAAAGGAAGCAGAAGAGGCAAAGATTAATGAGTCAAAGCTAATTAAAGAAGTAATTGCTTCTAGGGTTGTGCCCCAGGTAGGGAGGTAACTGTTCTGGAGGCTAAAAATAGCATAGCTTGATTAGATAATATTGTACAAATGAAAGGTAGGTAGAACAATAAAATGCCAAACATATTAAAATGCACTCTGTTTATTAGAAAAATAAATTGTATTCTGGAATTCAATAAAAACCTAATTAAGGTTGATTTTGACTGGGCTTCACTGTTGTTGCAACTATTGTTACTTATTAATTGTTCTCTGGGGTCCAAAAATCTCTGCAGTGTGGGGTATCTGAGATCCTAAATTTCCTATAGTGTAGTAATTAGGCACAGGATTTTAAAAATTTTTGGAAATGTCCAAAATGCTAATGAGAATTGTACCTTTATTCAAGATCAGGCTGTACAGACTAATTGAAACATTCAGTTTGTTTGCTTTGGGGTAAAATTATACCTATTCGCTGTGGGAAAACTGGCTACTTCAGATATTTGTGTTATAGGTCTTCTATTAATAAAGAGTAGAAACAAATTCAGTATTCCCTAAACAATGCAGTCTGGCAGTCAAGATTTTTGTTAATGAGACTATCTTTAAAATTCTTTTAAAATTTGTTCAAATTTTATGCAACCCAAATCCTTCCAGCTACTTGCAGTAACTTTGATTTCTTTCATGCTACAAAGCCTTTGCCTTGTACAGTTCACATGAGTAAAATTTCAATAAAAAATGTTTAAATAGTGAATAATTTGGATTAAGCAAATGTTATTAAGACAATTATTGTTATTGTATAAGAGGCCTTTTATTTCTAAGTTATTTGAATTCCTTTGCTTGACTCAAATAAGTCTTCCAACACTTTGCTATATATAGACTTTGCCTTAAAGTTCTGCAAGGAGATTTATGAGCTCAAAAGGCAGATTAGCAAATTCAGTGTTACCAAGCACAGTAATATCTGGTTGCTTCCTAAAATTTATACGGAAGTTCCTATTTCTTTAAATATAACCTGACCGAAGTTCTCTCTAGTAGTTCTTCATGCTTCGTCTATAGCCCAGGCCCACTCACCAAAAACTCTGTCCTTAGCAAAGACCTTAAATTATTAATGCTTTGTATTCTTCCAACATCCTTACCAGAAAAAAGGTTGAAAAACCAATATAGAGTACTATATAAGCACTAAGGAAAACCAAAGCAAAACAAAGCAACCACAATTATATCATGCCACGAAAAATTAATTCTTATAAATATCATTTTATAAAGTCCAAAGCTCTTTCAAGATGCATCATTTCCCTGTTTGTTTCTTTGCAGTTGGTGGAGACACTTTTATTCTGACCTTGATGAGTTGATGAGTTTTTTCTTTCTTTCTTTCTTTTTTATTCTTACCCTAGATCTGGAAATCCAAGATGTAATAAGGTCTGCAAAGGACCTTACCCTTGTCTTTTTTTTTTCTCTTTTGTTAAAAAAGCTATGAGATTTCAACCTCCTCTTCCCATTTCCTGTCACATTTGACATATCTGTCTGCCATGTTACTTCATCTGGCCTGTGACTCTTCTAAGAAGGTTCATTAACTCATGATTAAGTAGATAAACATTGATTCATCCTCTGTTACTTCATTAGGCGCATCCACCAGGCCACTGAGATTTGTTTTCTACTATCTTGGTATTCACCTGTAATGTTTCTGGTCTGTAGCTTCCAAGAGTGCTTTGTAAGTCTTCCACTCACGTCATTTTTCCTATTCTTTCTTTTGCTCAGCTGAGAGATCTGATGGTGTTTTCCTTTTTTTTTTTTTTTTTTTCATTTGTTTGTTTTGTTTTTGTTTTTTTTTTTTTCTTGGCAACAAAACATCACCAACTGCACACTGAGATTTTTAATTTGCAGTAGCTCTATCAAAGGGAATATGTTTTTCCCACATCATTTCTTTTCCAGAGGAGGGTGAGTTTTGTTTTTTTTAACTGTACTCCTTCCATGCAAGTTTCCTCGGTGGACTTGTGTCAAGGAAGCAAAATAATATGGAAAGCATGCATCACCTCAAAACCTACATCTCAGCTTTGGGCTCAAAATATGATCTTTTACAGCAAGTGCTAAATTGGTAAAATCCAACTCTCCAATCATCAAATCAAAGAATTTCAGATGCTCCCCAGTGAAAAAGAAACTGGGTCACCAAGTGGGAAAGTTAAGAAAATTGCTACCTGCTTTTCATTTTTTTGGAAAAATCTCTGCTGTAGAACTCTTTTATTGAAGGGAAAGGCTAATGTCAACTTCTTTATGGTTCAGCTTTCCAACCCTGTAGTTATGAGAACTTCCTTTTTTATTTAATTTTTATGAAATATGACGAATAGGCTAAGGCTATCACAGAAAATAAATGTAAGCTGGAGATCCTAATCTTGGTTAGAAGAATTATCAATAAGGAAATGGGAAGAGGAGGTTGAAATCTCATAGCTTTTTTAACAAAAGAGAAAAAAAAAAAGACAAGGGTAAGGTCCTTTGCAGACCTTATTACATCTTGGATTTCCAGATCTAGGGTAAGAATAAAAAAGAAAGAAAGAAAGAAAAAAGAACTCTGCAAGAAGAACAATGAAGAAGGACACTCAAAGCAGTAGAAAGTGTGTGTTCTAACAAGGTGCAAGGAAGATAAGTAAAAAGAGATGAAAGATGATGCAAAGATGTGGAGACACAGGAAAAAGGAGAAACTACATTTAATCCATCACAAATAGGAAATCTTGGCCCACTCTGTTCATTCTCTGTGAAATAACTCTACATCAGAACCTAGGATATCATCTTTGGAATAAATGAGATTCACACATCCTCAGGTTTTTCTAGAAAGAATTCAGTTGCGATTTATTTTATATACTTTTTAAAAAATGGATTTGGCAGAGTTTTTTGCAAGTTTTAGCAATTGCCTAATAAGTTCCCTAGCCTATTTCAAATTCAATATACAGTGTTTCTGGAAAGTATTAAGTATGATAATTATACTGCTCATATATTCTCCTTTAATGTTTGTAATAACCAAAGGGAAATTAATGCAAGTGAAGAAATATAGATAATAATACTTTTCTTCATAAGACATCTCCTTCTAAGAGAGAGATTCTAACTACTACCTATAAATTATTGTATCCATTTAAAGTGTTATAAAAATAAAAACTAGTAGGTAGCAAATGGGGATTTGCACCACAAAAACTGTACAGCTGAAATAAATATATTTTCACAATGAGGACAATCCCATTTAGAAAAAAATAGTTTCAAGCTATTTTTTTTATTTATTTGATACAGCAATGTTGTCATGACCTTCATTCACACTGGGAGTTTGGTAATATTTTCATTTATATCTTCTCTCTATACATATAAATGATTGTTACCTTGACATTTCAGTTCCTGTGTGAGAAATAACTTTATAAATACTTCAAACACATTTGTAGCAACAGATTGTTCAAATATGAATACAAAACAACATTCCCTGTCAAAAACAGCAATACGTAATTTGAACGCAGAAGACAGGAGTCCCTCTACACATATAGTTCTCTATCAGTATTTGGAAATAGTTTATATATACCATTACTTAAAATTAGAGCATATTAAGCATCCCCCCAAAAAGCCTGCATGGAATGCATGGTCCGTTGTAGTCTTCAGTTGCACTATGATTATACATATTTTCTGTTAGATTCTGTGTACCCTGAATCAATTTGAAATTTCTATAGCTGATTACTGGCAACTGTAAGCCTTTGTTGATTTAGCTATAACCTTTGCTATACTTACACTCACTAATATTAATAAAATCCATTTAAATACATCAGATTTGTCTGATTGCACATTCATTTCATCAACATTCCTTGAACAACTCTTATTTGACAGGCACTGTCTTAGGCCCAGAAGATATAAAAATAAATAACACTTGATACCCTTTGCCTTTAAAAAGTCACATTCAAGTAAGCAGAACGAACATGTGAAAATAAATTTTGACACAATGCAATGAGTATCCTATGAGAGCATGTTGTTAGGACTATACTAACAACACACACTAATAGTATAACACACACTGTGCCATAGTGTGTGTGTGCATGCATGTGTGTCGTGACATCATGTAAATGTGCTCTCTTAATTTGGGTTGCCCCCAAAGCAGACCCTGAGCTGGGATTTGGGTTCAAGTAGCCTATTAAAGAGATGATCACAGGAAGTCTTCTGAAGGATTGACTTGTACAGGAACTATCTTTAGTGGCCTCCAGGATAGGACTAAAGCAGTGGTTCTCAGACTTTAAGGTGCCTCAGAGTTACCTGGAAGGCTTGCTACAGCAAGATGGCTGGGCTCCATACTCAGAGCTTTGACTTCAGTAGGTCTGCACTAGAATTCTCATTTTCGTAAATTCCTATCTGATGCTGATGCTGCTAATAGAGGTCGCATTTTGAGAACCATCAACCTAGGAGATATGAGCAGAGCACAATAGCATAAGCCACATGCACATATAATCAAATATGTTTGAAGTCCTTATCCTTACCAAACATTGCAATTTTCTCATGCAATCAACCATTTGTTTTATGAACAGTTGAACTTATTGAGTTTTAACCAAGCATAAACCTGGACTGCCTTGCCCTATCATTAACTACTTGTTAATCAGGTGACTAAATCCAGGTGGTTAATTAGAAAATATTTGACTGATACAATGCTCTTTTATTATATTATATTTTATTTTACATTTTTTCTGGGATGCCTGTAGCTACAACTAAATGTCTATCTCTGATTTGAAAGAAACAGGGTACAAAGGTTACATTTATTGCACCAAAATTTTCCTCTTGGATAATTCAGGTGAAATAGCTTTCAGCTGCTTATCTAGATCAGCATGTGTGAGGAGTGAAAGTGTGTGCATGTGTATTAATGATATGTGCATGTGTAGCAGGAATAACTATTTTGTGTTTATAAATATTTGATAAAATTCTTCCAAGCATGAAATCGGAATTTTCTCTGCACGGAGCAAAATATTTCTGTGAGGTTCATGGAGTTGGAATAACAACATACATCTCGTAAGAGTTTGGCAAAATAACTACACCTATACCTTACTGCTTTTGAATAAAGACCATTTTGTGGAGAAACCTTTTCACTTTGATTCTTGCCTGTGTCTACACTACAGATAAGAAAGTCATTTATGGAGGGACATTTTTAAAACAAAATAAATGTCTGTACTTATGTGGGGAGCATAGTAATAAACAAATGTTTTCAACTGCAAGACGCTATTTGTTTCCACGGCATACACATGCAATTTTCTATTCTGAGTACACACTTAAATCCACATAAAAGGGGCATTTTATTTTCCAAGGACACTGAGTGGAATAAAGTAAACTGACTGAAAATAATGAACTCTAATGCTATATAACTAAGGGCCTTCATCAGAATCAGGAAAGATAAATACATAGTATCAGCTGCATAACCTATTCATTTTAGAAGGTAAGGATCTGAGATAATATATCTCCCTTTTCACTGAATATTTAATTATCTCAATAAAATTCATACAGGAACAATATATGGAAAAACAACATTTGATCAAAAATGCCCTGACTTTAAACATCAATATATATCATCCCTTAAAGTCCATAGGCTTGAAAGCTAGAATAAAATATTTTTTTCTTATTATTGAGATATTCAATGTAAGTGCTAAGACTTAAAAAATAAAAAAAAATAATTAAATATTTACTTAGGGTCTACAAATGAATATGAAATAAACCCCCCCCACCATTTTTTCTATGTCTTTTTAAATCAATTGCTTGCTTACATGACTGAATCTCCTTTTTTTCCCCTTAAACTCCAGTTATTTCAGTGTTCTTGTTTTCAACCATTTGTCATTTTCCAATTCAATCTCATCCTTCAAACCTGGTGTTTTTATGAGATGCCTTTGTTATTTGCCGCTCCTTCTCTGTTTTTTAAATGTCTGTATAGAGATAACTTCATTGGTCCTTAGTCTGATGTTGAAAACTTACAGTCAAAAGATGAGAGAAGAAAGTATTAATAGCACAACTTGTGATTTGATAGGTTTATTCAACAATTACCAGTCTCCTGCTCAGTCCCAGTTGCTGTAAAGAGTCCTTCAGTATGTGTTATCTTTTTAAAAAAAATTAAGGAGGTGCAAATATTTGTGTTGCATGGATAAATTGAATCATGCTGAAGTCGGGGCTTTTAGTGTTCCCATCACCGTAATAGCATACATTGTACCTGGTAGGTATGTTCTTTATCCCTCACCCCCCTTCTACCCTTCCAACTTCTTGGTTTCCAATGTCCTTTATGCCACTATGCATGACTGTATACTCATTTTTTAGCTCCCACTTATTAGTGAGACTATGTAGTGCTTGTTTTCCATTGCTGGCACACTTTGCTTAGGATAATGTTCTTCAGTTCCATTCAAGTTGCTGCAAAAAGGCATTATTTCATTCTTTTTTACGGCTTAGTAGTACTCCATGGCATGTATGTATGTGTGTGTGCATGCATAGGTGCATGTGTATGTATGTGTATGTATACATATATACACACACACAAACATATATATATCTCACATTTACTTTATCCACTGTTCAACTGATGGACACTTAGGTTGATTCTGTATCTCTGAAATTGTGAATTGTGCTGCAATAAACATTCAGGTGCAGGTGTCTTTTTGATATAATGACTTATTTTTCTTTAGATAGATACCCAGTAGTGGGATTGCTGGATCAAATGGTAGGTCTACTTTTAGTTATTTGAGGAATCTCCATACTGTTTTCCATAGTGGTTGTACTCAGTTACAGTTCCAGCAACAGTGCATAAGCATTCCTTTTTCACCACATCCATGCCAACATCTGTTTTTGTTGTTGTTGTTGTTGTTTTTTAATAAGACCCATTTTGATAGAGGTAAGGTGGTATCTTATTGTGGTTTTAATTTTCATTTCCCTGATGATTAGTGATGTTGAGCATTCTTTGTGTGTTTTTTGGCCATTTGTCTATCTTATTTTGAAAAGATTCCGTTCATTTCTTTTGCCCACATTTTAATGAAGTTGTTTGTTTTATTCTTGTTGATTTGTTTGAGTTCTTTGCAGATTCTTCGTATTAGTCCTTTATCAGATGTATAGCTAGCAAATATTTTCTCTCATTGTGTAGGTTGCCCATTTACTCTGCTGATTATTGTCCTTGCTGTGCAGAAACTTTTTAATTTAATTAAGTTCCATTTATTTACTTTTGTTGTTGCTGTATTTGCCGTTTGGGTCTTATGAATTCTTTGTCTAGGCCAATGTATAGAACAATTTTTCCTACAACTTCTTCTAGAATTTTTATGGTTTCATGTCTTATGTTTAAGTCTTTAATTCATCTTGAATTGATTTTTATATATGTAAAGATATAGGGATCCTGTTTCATTCCTCTCTGTGTGGCTATCCAATTTTACAACACCATTAATTGAATAGAGCATCCTTTTCCCCAATGTATGCTTTTGTCGGCTTTGTTGAAAATCGGTTGGTTGTAGTTTTATGATTTTCTTTCTGAGTTCTATATTCTGTTCCATTGGTCTATATCTTTACCTTTATACCAGTACTATGCTGTTTTCGCTATTACAGACTTGTAGTATAATTTGAAGTCAGGTTCTATTATGCCTCCAAATTTGTTCTTTTTGCATAAGGCTGTTTTGGTTATTTGGGCTTTTCTTTTTTTTTTTTTTTTTTTTGAGACAGAGTCTCACTCTGTTGCCTGGGCTAGAGTGCCATGGCATCAGCCTAGCTCACAGCAACCTCAAACTCCTGGGCTCAAGGAATCTGCTTGCCTCAGCCTCCTGAGTAGCTGGGACTACAGGCATGTGCCACCATGCCCGGCTAATTTTTTCTATATATATACATATATATGTATATTTTTTTTTAGTTGTCCATGTAATTTCTTTCTATTTTTAGTAGAGACAGGGTCTCGCTCTTGTTCAGGCTGGTCTTGAACTCCTGAGATCAAATGATCCACCTACCTTGGCCTCCCAGAATGCTAGGATTACAAGCGTGAGCCACGGTGCCTGGCCGAATTTCTCTTTTTTTATAAAACATTCTTACCTCTTCTACTTCCCAGTATGAGTCATTCCCTACTCTCTACACTTGGTGAACTCTATTTATAGGTTCAATTCTATATTATAGCACTTATCACTCTGAATACAGTACCTGGTACATGTACAAAGCCTATAAACTACTGAAAAAAATGTTAAAAACTATGTCTATTTCTTGTTGGCTAACAAGGTACTGAAGTTTCCATGAACTACCATCTTCTTTGTAATTCAGTTCTGCTCAGTTCAAGCAATATTTATGGAATACCTACTGTGATGCCAGGAATTGAGATAATTGCCAAGAATTCAAATATAGATTCATACTGTATTAAGGGTAGGTGTGACAGATATGTTTGCTGGTTATATCAATACAGCAGAAATAAAGTAAAGTTTTCCTGGTCACAAAGTGTTATATATCCTGACACAAGAGAAGAACGTTTCAAAACTGAAAGAGGAAAGTTCTAGGTATCATGAGACATAGGGAGGAAAAAGAGTAGAGTGTGTGACTGAGCAGGGCAATCTTCTGAACACAGAAAATGTGTGTGTGTGTGTGTGCACCTGCATACATGCACATGTGCATATGTGTGTATACATGCATGCAAAATTCCTGTGCGTGCATCTGTATGTGTGTGTCTATAAACAAAGTTATATACTAAAGTTTCATGGAGATTCTAAAGCTGAAGATAAACATTGCCTAATGATAAACTATTGCCTTGTCAGTGAAATAGCAGTAATCGTAGGCCAGTGAAATGCTTTTAAACAGTGAAGAGCAGTCACAGCAATAAGCCAGAATGTCAGGTTTCAGGAGCAATGGTCCTCTGAGGCCAATTCAATCCAGTAACCAATGGGCAAGGACAAAAGCACTGGGTGGCCAGACCACCTGAGCACCAGACAGTGGGGCTGAATGTCTTTCAAGACGATTTTGTGGTGTGGTTATTCTTTGTTCTATTTTATAATGTTGTTTTCTCATAATAAGAATGATTAAGTCTAGCCTTTTAGATTTAATAAGTAACTTGCACTTTAGGTGGGAGGAAGTTTTGTAATAGCAAAAAAATAGTGTAAGAGTGTCTTAATTTGAATTGAGAAAAGTTCAAATTAACTGGCTGTGAACTGGGATAAAGCAGTTTCATAACATTATTAATGAATTAGCTAGACTTGGAACTTTTAAATACAGCCAAACGTTTGCCCAGTGGTATTCCAAAGTCCTTAGTACAGATGAGTACAGTTTTAGGGGCCTTAAAACAATGCATGTTTATTATATTAATACAACAATAATATTCATGCATGCATGTCCCTTGTGTTTCTTCCTCTTTGGCTTCCAGAGTGGGCTCAGCTTTGTCCCTGTTATTTCTTACCCCTCCTAACTCTAACTTCTGTCCAGAAGATTTCTACCATTGCCATATGCTGTCTTTCCATTTTTTTTTAAATGAGGGAGAAACAAGACATTGGGAAAATAGGGAAAATGAAATAAAATTGTAGTAGAGTAGCAGAAGTGGAGGGAGCATTAGAAGGATAACAAGTGTGCTAGGCTAAGTCTAGATGGGTGTATAATTTTTTTTAATCTTGAAGAAAAACATACTTAGGAATCTGCACAAATATAGGACATAAATACAAAAAGAATGAGAATTTTAAGTGACGACTATATGTCTCCTCTGCTGTGTTTTGAAAAACATATACAAAGAACTTGGTTTTTGGCATTCTTTTCAAATTTATATTTTGTTGTTTTGGGGTTTTCTTTCTTCTTTTATAATTGACACATAATACTGTACATATTCCTGGAGTGCATAATGATGTTTCAATACATATTATATATGATGAGTGATCATCAAATTGGGATAATTAGCATATTCGTCATCTCAAACATTTATTATTTGTGTTGGGAACATTCAGTATCCTCCTTCTAGCCATTTGAAACTGTATCATATAATACTGCTACCTATAGTCATCCTATAGTAATATAGAACATTAGAACTTATTTTTTTTTAACTTTAGCAGTGCTTTGAGCCTCAACTATATGGGTCATGGTTTCAATAAAATCGTATGTTTATTTTCTTTCCCTAGATGTTCCGTATTGAATATATGATCTTACCCACCCACCTTGCCACTGTTAACACAAACTTCACTGTAGAATCTAGGGAATTCCAAAAGAGAACTCTATAAAGAGAATGGGGTAACTGCCAATGGTTCTGTTTACTAGAAAAGTGAATTACTGTCAACACCTAAGAACTGGTAGAATTTATTTTACCAGAAGCTCACATGTATTGGTAGAATCCTTGGCAATTCAAAACAGAAAACTAACTAAAATATGATATTACTGAGAGGATGTTGTTTTCAGGATATTTATGGTTGATTTAACAAACTGTAGATTGCATCTATCATGTAAACCTAGAAGAAGTGGATGGAAAGAAGGATAATGAGAGGTGTGTCTTGTTCTGTCTGCTTCTAGCTATGTGCCTAAAATTTAATTTAAATAGTTAAATATGCAATAAAATTTTCACATATATTTGTGTTTGTGTTCTTTGATGGTATTTATTGATTTCTAAGCAATACTTTAATTCATGCTCAATTTGATCTCTAGAAATATATGAGTTATGCATGTTTGTTTCCTCAACTAAATTTTTTATTTCTTAAAGTCAGGAAAGTTATTTTACCTACCTTTGCATCCTTAATGCATATTATCCATGCCTGGAATTGCAACTATCTGGGAATATAATTGACTTACAGGAGAATGGATAAGATAATAAACACTAGTTCACCATATTTTTCTGAGAAAGTCTATGGCAGCACCTTGAGTAGGTTTGTAAGTGGCTCTCATGCAGACTGCAACCTCTTGTTCATTGAGATTCCAAAGAGCTATGCGTGGCAGTGAAAGAAACAATTGTCCATTTGCTATTGTTAAAAGACTTGGACGTTATCTTGTCCAATAATGTTAGCTTAGATGTTACATGGCTGATACCTGAAATTAGAAGTCTGTGATGCAACAACAGAATTCTCTAAATTGTCTTGGATAACTCACAAGGGATTCCTGGACAATAAGGTATCAGGGACCTGACGGCCCCCACCCATCTGTGTGTAGGAGCCACACCTGAATTGAGCATCTCATAAGACCAATGATTTTCTCTGGACAAAGGAGCTATACTATTCTGCAGGCCAAAGGTCTCTTGAATTTGGAAGGCTGGATTTATTAAACAGTTCTTGCCAATAAGACTAGCATCTAAATACAAACTGCTGATGCCCAAGTAGAGAATTTTCCCTTCACTGACAAAGTTGCTTTCTTGCTTGTTGCAAAGAGCAGTAAAGAAGCAGTTTCTCCCTTCCCTGGACAATTTGCCCAAATCATGACCAGTAGTGTACTCTGGCACTAGCATTTCTCTCTCCAGCCATACAAGGGCCTGTGGGACCTATTTGCCTTCTCTCTTTGTCAATGCTGACTTTATATAGTTCCCCAGTAAATCTGATTCCTTATGCCCCATCTTGTGACATTGTGGAATATGTCCCAATGTTCCATGTCCTGTTGAGAGATAGGGGGTGACTTCAAACAGACCAACCTTGCATAACAAAGTTATTCCTTAGATATAAGCATTGTCATTGTGCTTTTCACTGGACAGGATGGTAGAGGGTGGGAGATAGCTAGAAAGTTACCTTTTGAAATAAAACTCCTCTTGGGAGAAGTTGCTACCTTGCTCTGAGTGAGTCTTTCAAGAAATCATTTCCCTCCATAAAAGACAATTCAGTTCACATGAAGACATTCAGAAAGTAATATCTAATTCTATTATCTAATTGGGTCTTTCCAATAATACTGCATGATAGGTAGCCCCCAACTCACAGGAGTTAAATAAATTGGTTAATGCCAGGGTACTGAGATTTAAACTTGAATGTATAGGGCTCTGACTTTGATTTCTGCACTTCTTGTTAATGGACAGCATTTAGACCGACAGTCATTACACAAATAATGATAAATGGTTCCTGAAAGATCAGGAGTATTTTCCCACAAGAAAAGATTTATATATTTTCTTTATTAAGTGTCCCTTATTATATGTTAAATAAATATATATATGTGTGTGTGTAAAATTATGCAAAAAGTCTCAGGCAATTTAAAGATAGCTTTTTTTGGGGGGGAGCAGATTTTGGCCAGGGTGGCAACATAGCACAGAAGATAGAATGTACTCTTAGAAGCTGGAAAGATGGCTTCGAGTCCTTTCTCAAACTTCACTAGTTAGGAGAACTTGAGCAAGTTTTTAACCATTCTGATGTACTTTTTTTTTTATAATGTTATCATTTTCATGAGCCTTGTATTAATGATGCCTGTCTGGACTAGTGTAAATCAAACTTCAGTGTGCACACACAAAGTCTGGAGATATCTTTAAAATGCAGATTCTGATTTAGGAGGTCTTGGGTGGAGATTGAGATTCTCCATGTCTAACATCCCTCCAAATGATGCTGCTGCTGCTGGATTTTGGACCACATTTTGTAGCAAGGGTAGGGTTTCTTATCCTCATCACTATTGACATTTTGGGTCAGATAATTCTTTGTTATGGGGGGTTGTCCTGAGCATTGTAAGATGGTTAATAGCTTCCCTGGCATAGTTTTTGATATATAACAGGCATCAGATGAATATTTGTTATTTCTTTTCATCCCATCTTCTACTTTGACTTGGTAGTAGTCAAAAAGTTTGTATTTATAGTCACCCTCAGGATGATAGTATTTTCCAGAAAGAAGTCAACAAAATAATACCCACAGGACAAATCTAGCCTACCACCTACTTTTTTAAAATAAAGTTTTATTGGAGCACATCCACAGCCATTAGATTATCAATTTTCTATGGCTCCCTTTGCAGTATAACAGCAGAGTTGAGTAGTTCCAGCAGAGACTCTTTAGCCCACAAAACCTAAAATACTTACTACCTGGCCCTTAATAGAAAAAGTTTGTCAAGCCCTATTCTTGAAACATGAAAATCCTGGACCTTTAACTCTTCCAAGCTACAGAAACAGAGTTTTGCAGTAGCTTTTTTTTAGTATAAGTCAATAGATGTGAAGTCAACAACATTTTCTTTGGTTGATCCCAAAGACAGTGGCTAGAGTTTTTCTGTTTTTCAAATGAACCATTGTCTTCCAGAACCCAGGCATTATGCAACCTCTTCAAAAACAGTCAAAATAAGAACAAAAGCCAGGTGCCAGAGAGTATTGGATAAGTTTCCTTTTTAAAAATCTTTTTCCAAGCCCAGATAATTTACATGCCTAATTACAATTGACAAGAGTCAGTTACAGAAGAAAAATGAATTCCCCATAGCTGGCAACTTTATTTAACCTAGTGTGTTTGTGCTGCTGACTGATAATTTGCATGTATGCAAGGTTCTGTAAGTCTTAGAGGAGCCAGACTGTTTTAAAAGCAAACTCAGAGGAGTTTTAGTGGAAAGCACATAGGTAGGAATTTTTCTGAGTGAAGATGAAAAATGTTTTGTTTATAAAGTAAGGTTTTGTGGAAACTATATGGGTAATCTGAAATTGGTAGACACTTGTAGAGTAAATATGGAATGTGTAGCTTACAGTATAATTTTACCCTGGTGGGACCTCTGTAGACCCGACCAGGTGACCTCTATTATAACTGCTTCATACACTCTTATGCTTACTCTGAAGCAAGACCTGTATTAGGATAGGCTAGGTCAGGCTTTTTCAGTCTCAGCACTGTTGACATTTTGGACCAGATAATTCTTTGTGTTGTGGAGTATGTACTGTGCATTGCAGGATGCTTGGCCACATTCCTGGCCGTTATTCACTAGATATCAGTAGGAACTCCCTTCCCAGTTGTGACAATAAAAACTAACTCTAGACATCACCAAATTTCATCCGAGGAACAAAACCACCCCCAATTGAGAACTACTGCACTATATTATGCCATAAGAAAGAATTTCACAATATCAGTAGTTTAACTCCCCACTGCCAAATTATTTCTTGTTCATACAAATTATACTGGAAAGGTCTCCAGGGAAATTGTCTCTATGTGGTAGCTGAGTATTCTGGGCTACTTTGATTTTATGGCACTTCCAATCAGCCCATGCTTCCTAGTTTATCATAGAAAGTAAAGAGAGAGTATAGAGCTGAGTAAAGCTCCTAAATACGTATGCCCAGAAGTGATGTAGTCCACTTCTGTTCACATTTCATTGATCAAAACAATTCACATGGTCATGCCTACCTTCAAGAGGGGGGGAAGTGAGATGCTTTCCAAGAAGAAGATTAAGAGATACATTAGTGAGCAGGGATATGTACAGGAATTAACTGTTCATCTCTCACATCTTCAAAGAAATCCTGCTGCTACTGAGAACTATAGCATTGTCAAAGATAAAGAGGCAGGATAGTATCTTGGTCGATACCATGGGTTCTGTAACCAGAGTACTTGGAGCTGACCCCCAGACATATAGCTGTGGGCTTAGACAAGTTAAGCAACCTCACTCTGCCTGAGTTTCCTCATCTATGAAACAACATCTAATAGAAATGCCTACCTCATATGGATGTTGCCAGAAATAAATGTCTTAACATTTGTAAGATTAAGAAAAATGCCTGGTCCATAACAAGGACATTGTAGATATGTTTAAAATAAATACAAAGAAATAATATATTTGGAGATAATTATATATGTTTTTATATAAAAAATATTGAGATACTGGAAAAAGAACACTAAGCAGTATGTATTCAGAGGAAGTTCTTGACTCTCAAATATAACACTTCCATGCCTGTACATTAGAAACCTACTGTATACATAAAAATGTCCAGAAAGGCATGTTTTCTAATATAACTTGCAGCTGCTTACCAAGTTCTGGAAAATAAATTAGTAAAAGTTACCCAACGTTTGAAAGCATATTTTAAAAGTTAAACCTAGGCCAAATGAGATAGCAATATACTTGCTGTCTGTTTATTCAAAGCCAAATTAACACTTTTAGCATTAACTATATATGAAAACATATCTTCTCTTAATTATTATTAGAACTTTATTAGAATATTTCCCTTATAAAGGTATTCAATACCATTTTAAATATCTACCTATATAAAGCTTTTCAATGTTATTTAAATATCATGAAATTATTAAGTACCTAGGTGTTCAAGCTTTAGTAGTATTTGTTCAGCATTTTATTTCATGTAAATTCATTAATGTTCTATGACCATGCAAAGAGATGCCAATCCAAGGAGGCTACTGGGCCAGGACCACTGATAGAAAATAACTCAGTTGCATCAGACTTTTCTCTTGTGGTACTTGGGCATTCTTTAGAATATATTTTAGAAAATGTTTCCACTGTAACAGAATAAAAAATAAATGTTCTTCAATATGCCCAGTATTGGTAACTTGATTTCCTAAATTTCCCAGACTCAAATGCTTTGCAACTCTTAAACCATCAACATGGACATTGGCTTCCATGTTGTTCATCATTTTGTCTCTCATCTTTCAACATAATTCTGGTCTAGTCTTTCATATCTTCTTTACTTCTTGTTTCTATTCTCTTTGATTGTTATAGTCACAGAAACCTACGAATTCCATGTTGTCACCAAGTGAACAAATTCCATGTTGCCACCCAACTTCCAAAAATCTTATTAACATTGGCCTGCCTGAGCTGAGAAGAAAGGACTCAGAAAGAGCAAATGATTTCTATCATTAAATCATGTTTTTCTAAGTGTATGTCAAGGAACACCTGTGTTAGAATCATGTGATGAGCTTGTTAAAAATGTATGTTCCTAAGGTTCAGCCTAGACCTTGTGTATCACAATCTCTGGGATGAAGCCAGAAATCTATATTATTAACAAAATCTCCAGCTTATTTCTACATATATCACATCACTGTAGCCAAATTGTTTTAAGAAGCTGTCTTATAATAGGATCTGCTATACACTTATCTAGAATGTATTTGTAGAATAAGCAATGGGAGCAAAATAAATTATTTGATGTATTTAATAGTCATTGTGCATATGAAATGATTATTATGTTCTCTTTGCAAAATTATATACATATGCCTTTTATAATTATTAGTCGAAGTTTAGGTTCATGATTTGACCTGTTTGATTCTTTTATCAGGGTCAGAAATGTGATCAATAGAAAAACATCACATGGACATGCTTAGAGAAAAGAATAGCAATATTGTGTCTGTGATTGTGTGCACGCAGGTTTTAGTATATTTCCCTCTTCCCTGTGGCTTTATCTTCACAAAATTTTCAGAAACATTTCTAAATAATAGATCATAAGCTCTTGTAGAGCAGAGGCAGTGCTTCCTTCTATCTGTAAAATATCCTGGTGTGATGAAATGTCCTGAATTCTTGTTAAACATTAATGGTGATAAGCAAACTCGTCTAAACAGCCCTACTCCAGATCATGGTTATCAGAATTTCCTCTTGAAATGATTATCTATAATCCACTTATATATTAGTACAATTGACAAGGACAAAGAGAGTGCTAATCTCAAGTGCATATTCAATATTGTGATGAAAACTCACTTCTCTTTTAAGGCCCCTGGTTTTAGCATCCTTAAATTATAAGCATAAATACTTTAGCATATGAATAATCAATAGTTTAAAAATTAGCTTATCAAAGTAAATTTGAACAAAGTTGTATTGGTCAGGATTCTCCAAAGAGACAGAGTCAATAGCAGATGGGTAGTTAGGTCGATAGACAGATAGATGAAAAGGGATTTATTAGGGAAATTGGCTCATCTGGTTATGGAGGCTGAGAAGTCCCAGGACAGGCTGTCTGCAAGTTGCAGACCCTGGGATGCTAGTAGTGTGGCTTAGTCCAAGCCTGAAGACCTGAGAACCTGGAGATCCACTAGTGTATGTTCTAGAGTCCAAAAGCCAAGGAGTTTGGAGTTTTGATGACCAAGGGCAGAAAAGGAGGAGTGTATTCTAGCTCCAAGAGAAAGAGACCAATTCACCTTTCTGCTATTTTTGTTTTATCAGGGTCCCCAGCCAAATGGATGGTGCCATCCACATCGAAGGCAAATCTTGCCTCCCTTGGAAGGAATCAGCCCACCCAGACTCACAAGCCAATCTCCTCTGGAAACACCATCACAGGTACATCCAAAATAATACTTTACCAGTTCTCTAGGTATTCCTTAATTCGTTCAAGTTCACACTTAAAATTAACCATCACAAAAGGTATTACAGTTATGACTTTTCCCTATATTATAAATTTTTCCACCATCAACTTTCATTTGTATCAACATAATAATCACAGACCATAGGAAGCAGTGACAACATAATCAGAAGTAGGAAAACGAGACTAACTGAAACAATTTGAAGACATTTGTTCCTAGACATCTTATTAGGGTTGTACCTTCTTAAGAGTTTTGCACCCTGTGGTATCCAGCCTCAATCCCTTAGCTTTCTGAAAATCCCCTGTGGGATCTAGGTAACACTAATATCTTTACATGAAGGATTTTACTTAGATCTTCGTGAGTTTTACACCAATATCAGTATTAATAAAGGAAATACATTAATTATAGATATCCCATATAAAGAGGCAAAGGGTCACACTCTGTTTCACAAAAGAAAATATAAAAATGTTCCAAGACAAAATTAAATACAGCTTAGATCTATATGGGTCCTATCAGTACATGAAAAAAGTAGGGTGTCAGAGTTGTTTTTTTTTTTCCCCCAAGAAGCTTGATGTGAGTATTTCCTGTTGGGAAGATCTGGATTACCCCCAACCTCACCAAAGTCATCACTTAATACTTGGTAACAGCTTGTAAAACATACAAGCATGATTTATAGTAGTGACTGGTCCAACATGCCCAACTCTGTGGCCACCTTGCTCGATCCTCCTAATCCACCAGTTACACAGCCCACATGCAGACAAACACACATTTTCTATCCTTCTCAGTCATACCAAGCTTAATGCTAAGTGCTCTGTGCTTTCTCATGTCTCCACGCTATGTCTCATGCCCTTTCCTATGCTTGAAAAACTCTATTTTCTCTTATCTATTTGGTGAATGTTACTTGCCATTTGCCACTCAACAAGCACCACCTGAAAAATTGTCCTGATGTAAGCAGGATGAATTAGGTGCCCTTCACCAGTAAGTCTTTAAGGACTGTAAGTACCTCTGGTATAGTATTTATCACATTATATTGAAAGGTTTGGTGACCTTGTCTCTCTTCTACTAGAATGTAGGTTTTGCAAAGGTAAGATGAGTGCTATTGTGTTGGTGTCTCCAGAGGTTAGCATAATACCTCCCAAATAATAGAAACTCAAGGAATGCTTGCCAAATGAGTGAACATGAAAGTGTTTGATTCTTAGGAGATGGGGAATGGGGGAGGAGGAGGAATGTTATGATGACAAAGCTGAATTTGCAAAGGCAGTGTCCTTTATGTCTCCCTAGAGCAATTTAGTTACCGTGATAAATGTTTCCTGATGCTTGTGGGGCCTCATATTTATGCTGACTATCAGATCAAGGCTTGTGAATCACACATAAATTCGCAATCTACTTTTCTTTCAAATCTTTCTTTTCTGTTTAAATGGTATGATAGATACTAAAACTTTTATAGTTGCCATGTGCACCTTTTGCTTAGTGATAATTATGAATGTATCAGAATAATGAATATCATATGATTAATTTGCTAACATTTCTGAAGTTGTTTGATGTGGAACACTGGCTGCAATGTTGCTTTTCTTTTGCAGTTAAAAGGAAAATGGTGAAGTATTCTAGGATAAAATATATTTGAATAATATTTAGTTAAACATAATTTAAACATACTACTTTAGTGAAATTTTATGTGGTTATTGCTATGCTACATTGTGACCATAGAAGAAAGTAAGAGAATAAGCAGTGATTCCCAAATCTATTGGACCCCAAACATTTTTTATTTTTATTTGTTTGTTTATCTTCCCCCCAGAAGGAATCTAGCAATAGTAGATTTGTTGACTTATTTTAGAAGATTCTAAGAGTGTGCTCTCTGGCATGGACCAATGAGTACAGTACAAATTAAAGAACCTAGCTCAATCAAACATACTCCTTTCTAACAAAAGATAGCTTGATTAAAGTAATTCTATACATAACGATTAAATTATATTAAACCATGTTTACATATACTTAGAAGAGAAAATGCCATTGAGAAAGAGGAAAATATTTTTACTACAGAAAGCTGAAATTGGTGCTCTATCTCTGATTTTTACTCTCTAATTATTATAGTCTAACTTAAATTATTCACTTTCTAATTCACTTGTTGAGGCTTTGTTTATAATCTCTGCAAAGAAAATCTGTTTTAAACCATCAGCTTCTCATTTCTGAACTCCTCCTTCTTTGCCTTGCTATCTTGGGAGGTGGAGAAGTTGTTTAGAGCGGAAGTCAGAGGAACTAGTTGAATCTCAGTTCTACCTATTTCTAATTTTATGATATAAACAATATAATAACTCTTTCTGAGCTCCAGGGTTTTTTTTAATTTTTAAATGATTCAGGATATTAACTGACTCATTGGGTTTGGATGAGGATAATCCAAGCCTGATATGGTGATACAGCAATGTTTCTAGTCAGGGCCTAGAATATTTTAGACACTTAGTAGTCACTTAATCCATCAGTTAGTCAGTCAATTATCCAACCATTCAACAAGCTGCAAGGAAAACTCTCCCCAGAAGTTTGTTCTCACCACTTTTCCATATCACTTGCACTATGATGGATCCAAAGAGAGCCTGCCATCTCCATGGATATTTTTCTCCGACCATGAGCAAAAGTCATCTTAGTTATGTCTGAACAAGCACTGATTTCTCACTTTCTAATGAAGCCTCTTTCTTTATTAAAAATTTGTGGGAAAACATCATCTTGTAATTTGGCTTTCTACTAAGTTTTACCCTTTCTAGAGACTTTGCATATGTATTTTCAGAATAAAAATGAAGATAAACCTACATTTTAAAGGAATTCCCTCTTTTCTTAATGTCCTGTTCATGTAATTTGAATAGAAGAGAACTGAACAAGGTAATCCTTGCTTACATGGCTGAGCAATGTTCTACACATAAGAATAAAGATGTTGTAAGTGGTCAGATAATAAATGCTCTTTGAACACACTGTGGCATCGTGCAAGACATTTTGTACACAACACCCCATTTGAATCTTTCCAATAGCACTTTACAATAGGTATCATTGTGACATTTACCAATAAGGAAGCTCAAAATATAAGGTTATGAGAGTTCAGATAATTTGCTGATATTACATAGTTGGTGAATGACATAGCTGGCATCAAAATCCATGTCTTTGCAATTCAAAATTCACCCTCATTACACTCCACCATATTGCATCAAGAGGCCAAACCACAGCCAGAATCCAGCTTTAGCTGACTCTCACTATAACTGATAAATTTTACCAGAAGTTACAATTGAAATGTTTATGCAACAGTTCTGCACTCAAGCTGAAAGACAAAGTCATGAAGAGAAAGGGTCAAGAAAATTGAGAGAAATATAAGAAATTGAAGGAAAGAAAACAAGAGAACTTTACTGAGAGGCACAAAAATACAAGTGAATTACAGCCCATAGAACAAACTCCTTTAACTCATTGGCTTTAATGGAAATGCATCATATCAACCTTCTGTGCTATTTCATGCTTTGTACGTGTAGAATTTGATTCTTTGCTCATTCCACAAGCTATACTAAATCACATACAGATTCTAAATTTATGCATCTTCCATATAGTTAATCAAGTTTTTACTACTTTTGGCCTTAGTATAATTATTTTAATGGGTATATAAAATATAGACCTATCAAAGATGATAGCTTTATAGGCTGGCTAATATCTTAAATTGAATATTATGTCATATTAAATTTGGAGAATTTTTTGAACTTGGAAAAAATAACTCAACTTTTTATGTTTGAAGAATATACTGGCAACCTGAGTTTGAAAATACTGTAGCCTATTGCAGGTTATTATCATGAGGGTTGTCTCAGGCACAATGGAAGATAAAGAAATTGGTCCTTTATAAAATAAATCACAACTTTCCTGCTAAAAGAAGATCCTAGAATATAAGCTAGAAGAAATTTAAAATGATATGGAATCCATGTGGCCTTTATTATTATAACACATTCTAAACTCTATTTCCATGGAAACAAGGTGAAAAAATAACAGGGAATTTGATAGAGTTGAAAACAAGGGTGGTAAGGAAAGAACCTTTTACACATGTCCTGCATTAAGTCTGTAGCAACAGCTATGTGGGGCCAAAGGGCCAGTCCTACAAACAGCAAATCCCTGAAACCTCAGATCTAGTGTTTTCTGTACTGTAAGAAAACAATAAACATTATGCCCATCAAGTCTACGTCGCTATCTACCAGAATTCTTGCCAAATGTAAAAGCCTACCTTGATACCTATTATATCTTAAATTTTCCTAAATTCTCATCTCCATGCTACTCTTTATATAATCTGTTTATTAACCAAACTTTCCTTTCCCTCCCAGACTTTTCAGCTGAGATCTTTTTTAATGCCACCCAGTGGTCATTAACTGCCTTGTATCCTCTTCATCTTTAAAGTGCCCTCCATGCCCTTGAAGTGTACCCCGATGACATCATTTTCTTTCCAGGAAGTGAATTTGTATTTTTTTTTTCTCATACTGCATTTATCTCAGGATGTAGAAACAAAGTCAGGATCCTCCAAGTTTGCTATTGCTGCTTCTAGGTAGTCAAGGATTCTCACCTCAGCAAAAAGCCCTTGCTCTTTAGAGAGATTCATCTGGCTATAATCCATTTACTCCCTTCAATGTAGCAGTCATTTACAAACCTGCTTACCAACCCCCACCCCTTTTATTGATGACTTTAGTGTTTAACTCACAAAAGTCACATCTTCTCCAATTTCTGTAATCACTCTAGGTGCCCTTGATGAGTATCCAGCACCTGGCATTCAGCTTCCTAATGCCATCTCCAACTACATTTTCCTCCATTCCACTTGCTTCCAAGGTTAATGTGCAGGCTTTGTCACCTCCAGAAATTTCTCCTCCTCTGAAGTCATGAAGTCAAACATTTAGTCCCTAATCGTACATAACCTTTTGTCCTCTGAGTTGCTCATGCATCTCAACACAATTATTAAATCTTATAAAGGCATCGAGTTCATTATCCTGATATTGTTTCTCTATTCTTTAGCTCTCTCCTCTATGTTCTTCCCTTTTGCCCAGCTTGGTGTCTATGAATCAACATTATAATCATCCCATTGTTAATAGCTTCAATTATCTTGTCACTCTCTTACTACTTTGAACCTGTTTTTCAAAACCTTGCCCTCAAATAAAACCCAGACATCAACTTTGCCACCTGTGCTTATGAATCTAGACATTGTGATAGAAAAAATTACAAAACCAGACACATTGGTATAATTAATAATTTAAGATTTTTCTGCCTCAAACTCTGAAGATCACTTGAAAATGTTTCAAAAATTATAATAAATTTATGCTTCTACATATTCAGTGATTATTTGATACCTCATACTGCTTTTTTTTCCATTTCATTTTGACAAAATGAGAATCGCTCATCTCTCCAGATCCACAAACCTGTCTTCTTTAGAACTCCTTATTTTTTTATGTTCCCCTCATGTTTCTCTAGGAATAATTTCACTCCACCTGTCAGAGTTCAATCCTTCTCTTAAGGAAAGGCTTTGAAGGGGACATTCACACCATAGAACCTCTATTTTGAGAGAGGGCTAATTATAAACATAGAGTAGAACTCTAGGCTGTGTGTGTACTTACCTGAGTTTAAAAATCATGAATCTCTAGGGAAGGCAATTCCCATAAGGATGTTTTATTTTGTTTGTTTGTTTGTTTGTTTGTTTGTTTGTTTTCTGGGCATTCAAGACCACATGAGTATAGGAGAAGAGAAAGCACGTTGATATTGAGTTAAAATTGGTACTGATTTAAAAATTTTTCAAAGTGCCTTTGAGGGAAAGACGTTGGGTTTAAAATTTGGGAATACTGGCAAGAGAGTAAAGTCATGGATTTCTAACCTTTATCTGGCTACAGAAGAAAATGAATACAAAAGGGTCCTAATATATTGAAAGAAAATAGAAGGACCAATGTACTAATATTCTCAATGAATGGAGAAACAAGTATAGTGAAAACAACAGGCAAAGTGTTGGAATGATTGGAGATGGTAGTTTTAAAAAAGTGCATTTCAATCCGGTGTGGTGGCTCATGCCTGTGATCCCAGCACTTTGGTAGGCTGCGGTGGGAGGATTGCTTGACCGCAGGAGTTTGAGGCCAGCCCGGGCAACATAGCGCAATCTTGTCTCTACAAATTTTTTTTTTTTTAAATTAGCCAGGTGTGGTGGCATGCACCTGTAGTCCCAGCTACTCAGGAAGCCGAAGTGGGAGGATCGCTTGAGCCCAGGAATTTGAGTTATAATCAGGCCACTGCACTCTAGCTTGGGTGAAAGAGCTAGACCCCACCTCTAAAAAAAGAAAAAGAAAAAAAAAAAGTGTATTTCAGGAAAAATTGTGTCTAGGTAAGAGGTAGTTTTGGATGATGTGCAATTTCAGCAAAGAAGTTGCAAATACATGGAATTGTGTTTATATGGAATGGGGGCCCTAAAGGGTAAAACAGAAATATTTGGAAAAGAAGGTAACAATAATATTCAGGTGAGACAAAAGAAGCATACATAATCAATACATGAATGGATTAATAAAGTGTGGTATATTTATATCATGGAATACTACTCACTACAAAAAACAATGATGATGTAGCGCCTCTTATATTATCCTGGATAGAGATTGAGCCCATCTTTCGAAGTGAGGTATCACAAGGATGGAAAAACATGCACCACGTGTACTCGCCATAAAATTGGTACTAACTGACCAACACTAAGGTGTTCACATGGTAGTAATACTCACTGGGGCTGGTCGGGGGCGGGTGCAGGGGTAAACCCACAACTAATGGAAGTGGAACACACTGTATCGGGGAGGGACGTGCTGGTAGTCCTGGCTTGGGCAGGGCAAACGCATTACATGTAACCAAAATGTTTGTACCCCCATAATATCCTGAATAAATAAAAAAATAAAAAATAAAAAGAAGAATAGAACTGAACCCTAAATAAAAATAAAAAGAAGAAGCATACCTAAATGTGGGAGCTGTGAAACAAAGGGAGATGGAAGTGCAAAGAGATTGAAGTTTGGAACATCAACACGGGAAGGAACCAGATGGAATAGTGGAAAACAATTAGTCAATATAATCAATCGATTAGAACAATGGAATGGTCAGAAATGAGTATTTCAAGTATTTGTTTCCTGGAATGGATTTAAATATTTTTTGTCCTTTTTAGTACTTTTCTTACATTTGATTCTTTTGTAGGTTTTGTTCTGACTCCATTTTATCTCAGCATAGTTTCTATCCATGTTTGACATCGTTTTCTTGAATTTTTTAGTAAAATTTTGTGTCATGTACTAATTGAGTTGTCTGAAATCAAATTGGTCAAAAACAAACATTTCCAACTATGAGTATATACCTTAAAAGCTCTTATGAACCATAAGGTAAATTTACAACTATTTCCTCATTTTGAAAATCAATCGGTAGGCTTTGTAAATTATTTGCTTTTATACTTTGAATTCATTTTAGATGGCAATGCCTGCTCTTTGGCTATGTTGGTGAATTATTCAATTTTACATTTATATTTAAAATGTTTTGATGTAACTTCATACAGAAATTATAAATAAAGAAAAGTATCTTGTTTATGGATTGGAAGACAATATCATAAAACTTTTTTTTACTTCAAATTAATCTAAATATAAAAGCATTTCAGATAATCCCAATAGAGCTACTTTAATAATACTTGACAAACAAATCCTAAAATATATATAGAATTGTAAAAAACAAAAAAAAATCACTAAGATTTTAATAAGAAATGTAAGGAAGAGAGACTTAAATTATTAGGCATTGATAGTTTGAAAATGCTAAATTAATTTTTAAAACATAATCTTAGTATATAAATATAAAGAGTCCAGTGGGAAATAAAAGAATGTAACAAGTCAACTTAGCAATAGGTTGCACAAATACTGGAATGAATGCTTGATAATTGATAGGGTTTTGACAGATGAAAAAAAGTAAAAAAAAAATCATTAAGGTTTTATAAATGATTGCATTTAAAATTAATGTTTTTGAATGACAAGGAACACTATAAATAAAATGAAGAAAGATATTAGCAAACATACAACTAACGAATGATTTGTTAATAGAATATAAAACAAAAAACAAACATAAATAATGCAGTAGAAAGAAACTGATTGTATATATCAATAGCTAACTTACCTAGAAAGTGTTGAATTTCCAGGGAAGAAAGACAAAAAAATCCCAATTCCCTTTCTTAATTTTCCCTTTCAGCATATTACAGGGGTACAACTGTTTAGGTGATATATACTGCCTTTGCCCCACCCAAGTCAGAGCTTCAAGCGTGTCCATACTAAAATAACATTCTACGGGTCCATATCCATGATATTTTAAAAAATTAATATATAGATAACAAGTGTTAACAACAAGCAGTGGAAATTGAGACGGTTACACATTGCTGATGGGAATATAACTTGCTAATACCACTCTGGAGAACAATTGAGCGATCCCTTCAAAAGGAATACATGCATATCCTATGATCAATCAATACTATTTCTTTTCCTTAAAGACATTTTGAGCATGTGTCCAAAGATATTTATTGCCGCACTCCTTAAAAGCAAGACATTGTTGAAGGTATACTTTTTTCAGTAAGGGAATGGATAAGTATCCTATGATTTATTTATAACAGAATGCTTTCAGCAATTAAAAAAATGTTAACTCTATGTAAAAATATGGGAAAATTTAGAAATATAATTCTAGTGAAAAAGCAAATTAAAAATGATAGTAATAATATGGTATCATTTATATAAAGTTTCAAAATACACAGAAGAGTATGTACTATTTATTCATAAATACATGTAATAAAAACATAAAAGTATATATGAATGATGTATACCAATATCAGGGTAGCAGTTATCTATGAGGTAGAAAGACGGGACATAGATTAGGGGTATGGCACTTTGGCTCTTGGTAAACACAGTTCCTTTAAATAAAAGGAGGATTATAGATTAATAACATAAACTGATAACTATTGCTAGTAGTGGGTAAATATGCATCTATTATATTATTCTTTGTGTTTGAACTGTGTGATTATTTAAAAAAAACAAATAAACCTGGCAAAATAAAAACCCTAAAAATGTAGTAAATTATTTTTTTCCTCACCCAGGCCAATGACTTGATATATCAAAAATAAATAAATAAATAGTGTCCTATCCCAATAATTCACAATAATACAGTTAGCTCTTAAATGTTTCTCCATATACTCAGGGTGGAAGAGGTCAGGGAAGAAAGCAAAATTAAGATCCTACACATGGAATTTTTAGAGGTGTACTTCATTCACCTCAAGCTATAGAGTTAGTATAATGGTTAAATAAATAAATACCTGCAAAGGACTTAAAACAATGCCTGGCATAGTAAACCCACAATAAATGTTGATTATTAGTACTAACACTAGAAAGAGATCATGGAAGTGACCAACTCTCAAAATTAATAAGAACAAGTTAACAATACCCTAAAGCAGGTAAGAATTGAGGTTAGTTATACCATTCAGGAATAAGCAGTCTGTACTTACACCTCCTTTAGTCTATGTACCTCAAAGAATTTTTTTGAACAGAACCATGCCTTCATTTTCATGTAAATAACTGAAAGGAATAAGAACAAAAGCATTGGCACACCAATGATTCAGGGCCGGGGCAGAGTGGTGGATTTACCTCTTATATTTACTGTGATTTTATCACTCCCAGCCCAGGCAAAATGCAAGTATCAAAAGCCTTAAAAAGTGAAAAAAGTATAACTTTGGAGCTGGTCATTTCAGGATTCAAATCAGGGTCCACTTTTCTTTACTAGGCAAATAATATTGAATAAAAATATTTAAATAATCTGGGCTTCAGAAAATTTATGTTATAAAAAATAATGCCATTACTAACTTCTCAAGGTTGTTGTGAGTAGAGAGCATAAATATAAAGCCACAGCCCCAGAACATGGCAATGGTCTTGGTAATGTTAGTTCCCTATCTTGAAATGTCATCTGTCTTCACAATATTTCGTGATCCATTGCTTAGTATTTCTCATTATTACAACTTAGCCACTTCTGTAAAAATCACTTATCAATCAGTCATCTTCAAAATATATTCTTGTAAATTACCACAGTTGCACACTTCCATGATACCCTCTAGCAACTTCACATGTATTATTAGACATTTATTATGACCACCTTTTCTCATTTAAACCATTTAATACATGCACATGCATGTGCACACACACATACACACACACAGAGCAATTAGGTTAACAGGAACTTTTAAGAAAATGTAAATTCACTTACATAACTACTACCCATGCAAATCTCCCAATGCATGAAAGATAACATGCAGTCCACCTGAAAGTATTTTTCCATTACCATGTATGGCAGCAAAACCCACCAATGCTCTGTCTGTTGCTTTCTCTTGACGTTTTCTTCTATTCTCCTCGCTGGAGTTCTTCACCAGGGGACAGTAACCCATCAAGGAGAGGACCCATCCTAGGGGTTGACACCAATTTAGAGTTGAAGTTTCATTGTTTCTCTGTCATGGTAAACAGATCATTAATTGAGGATATGGGTATACCACCTTCTAATGCACTTCCTAGGAAAAAACGAAGTAATGAGACTATTTATGAGAAATGATGATACATCAATAGCTTAGCAAAGTCGTGTCGTATTCTTTCTAGCCCCCATGTCATTGTGCAGATGTCAATTAGAGGCAAGTAGCTTTGCAACTGTGACCTTGAATAGGAATTTCAAACATATGAAGTGTTACTCTTTAGAGCTTTAAACTAAGGCAATTTAAACATGGTTTATTAAAAATAAAATAGAAGAATCATGGGGAATCAGGGAGGAACTAAGAAACAGTGTAGCAGCCTGATCACACATTTGTTTTCTCTTAAGTTTAGGACTTGAATTATTACTTAAACTCTCTTTTATTAAAAAGAAATACATAGTCTTGATAAATGTGTAGGCAGTACAGTGTTCTTAGGTGAACCTGTGTTCTGACTGTAATGATTAATTAGTTAATTGCACTGGCTAATTTAATTCTGGCACAGTTTTAAAACACAATGTTGTGAAGAACATACCAGCATACTTGTAACTAGAAAAACATTAAAATGTTAAATGTGGAAGGAAATCTAGAGTGTATCTAATACAAAGTCCTTGGTCATGTAAAGTGCACCCTTTAGTAAGATGACAGTGTCTAAAATGGACTTGGCACATAGTTGGTGTTCAGTAAGGATGACTTCCCTAGTGTCTCCTTACCGATCCTGTGAAATTGGACTATGGCCACATCGAGTTAGTAGAACTTTCAAAAAGGACCTGAAGAGACCTGGTTTTGGTGAACTTATGCCAATTGATGGATACTACCGCTCCCTATACTGAGAGTTTATCATCCTCATGTTCTATAATTCTTTCCAACATTAATGCAGCCCTGATCATCAAGGAACACCAGGAAATCTTTAATTTTTCAGTTAATTTCTCCTCTTTCACATGGAAATTACAAATATTTTTAAATTTAAAAATAATTAAAACCCTTCCAAAGCATCATATTTTCCTTCTGTCATTATCCTAATCCTTCCTCCCCATTCACACGAAAACTTCTTGAGTTGTTTATTCTCAGTCTCTAGTTTTTTACGGTCTTTCAACCATGTGCCCACAAATAACATCCTCAACGCAGCCAGTAATGGAAGTGCTCTCTTGAGAGAGAACATGCAGTCCAACTCAAAGTATTTTTCCATTATCATGGATGGCAGCAAAGAAAACCAATGCTCTGGCTGTTGTTCTTTCTTCACATTCCCTTCTATTTAAATTTGAAAATCAAAGTGTTGGTCTTCTTCTTGAGGAGTCCCTGGTGGGTTAATAATGTAGGTCTCTTGATGCCAGATCATTTCCTGGAGCCCATTGGTCCCATACTGCTGACCTTACAATGACTGCTAGCACTTGGGGTCAAAGCCCCAGACTCATTCCACCTGACCTGAGATCACAGATCACACATCTTTCATAGACATTCCTGGCCTACTGCAGACAGTAAGGAGAATGCTATTTGAGAGATCTGGTCAAGATTTTCACTTGATAAAAGAGAAAGGAGGCTCTGGAACAGTTTATAAGATGTGGTGGGATGCTGAGTATTCTGACATAGAATCCAGCATTGCTATAACCTGTAGTTGCTGAATCCCTTACCCTGTGTCACTCAAAAACTTTCTGATAATTTGGTGCCTCCTATCAAGGGTCATTGTTTGGTTCTGATTGTGTTAGGGAAAAAAATATCTTAATCACTGACATGTACCCAAACAAGCAAATGGAAAGCAGAATATTTAGTGTGAGTGCATATACATCAATTCAGCCGAACCCTCAATTATTTTCTTTTCTCCTTGTTTGATTTGTACCCAGAAAATCCACGCCCACATACTTAACCCCAAAGCATTGAAAGAACAAATTGGTAAATTCGTCTAATTTATTCTAAATGCAATTTTTTCTCCTGTACTCATATCTTCATTCCACCATTCAGGCCATGTTGTATTCCAGTAATAATTACCTGTTCAGAAACAATGAGTAATAACATATGGGAACAATTGTCAACTCTCTTCCACGGAGTGGGTAATATTTCCATGTGGTTGGGCCACTCACTGACTTGCTAGGTTTCATTGATTCTACCAGATAGTCTCTTTCCAATTGTTGGAATCTCACTCTTTTCTGATAAATGACTTGAAATATTTATATAAGCAACACAGAGTTGTGATGTAAAATAAAATTAAAGTTCAACATTTCACAGAATCTGTTTTGCATATCCCCTACACTTCACCCCCAGTGTGCACATAAATCCAGCTAATTATATGATCAGTTAAATAATTTTCCTATTCCCTCTGCTGCTAGCTTCCCATTTGGGAATCTAGGTTGGCAGGAGAGGTTGTCTTACTTCTGCCTTATGTCAACCCAATATCCCTGAGCATCTGTTCTAAAAAATTTGAGCAACAGAAAACAACACTGAAACATAAGCACAAAAAAAGCTAGTTCACAGCATCCATGAAAGAAATAAACTGCCAAACCTCAAGGAGAGATTAACATGCCATCAGTCAGTTGGGTTTAGGTAATGGTGGGTAAAGTGCTTTGTTTATGTGTGGACTTGCTTCCTTTTTGGCATCCTTAGATGTCTTGGGCTACCATTTCAATTCATTTTTCAATTGTCTGGCTGAACTTGCAATTTACCCTAGGGGCAAGCAGTAAGGGAAGGAGGGTTCATTCTGAGAATAGGAAACTTCTGCAACTGTTTCTGTTGCTCTAATTAATTTCTCTGCTGACTACACCATGGTTGAGTTCTCCTTTGCTACATTTCGTTTCATATTTAATTATTCTGGGGTTCTTCTGAAAAACAACCCCCTCCTTTTTGATGGTCTCTTTTTTAACTGGCATAGGATTTCAAGGTGCTCAGTCAGGGTGTTTAGCCTCATTTTAATCCCATCTTTAAGAAATTCTCTACCATTTTTAATTCATTTATGGGGCCCATCCTGATTATTTAGCACAGTTATGGGTTTGTTTTATTAGTATATGTATTCTATCATTTCAATGCAATATTGTTAAAGAGGAGTAATAAATGTATTGTTTAACTATCACCCATCTTAAATCAGATATTAATAAGACAAGAATTTTTAAACTCTGCCTAGTTGCTAAGGAATTAGATCACACTTCTTATATGTGACCTCATGGTTGGTTAATCTTTTCTCTGATTTTGAAGGTGCCAAAAGCAAGAATATTAATCCCAAACACCTTTCACCTAAACAAGAACAGATTTGTTAGATTGTCAGAAAAGGATTTAATTATGGCAGTAAGTCTATTATTATAAGCCCTAGGGCTCTTTGCTGAAGAAAATTCCTCATAATTACTTATAACTAGAAACCAGGAACCAATTACCTGGCTACAGAGGTCCACGTTCAGGAAAAAGGTAGTATTAGTTTGTGGATGCAAAGCAGCATCAAATTAAGTGAGAGGCAATGCTGAAATAATACTTGAGACATATTTATGTTAAAAAATAAAACTGTTCATCACCCAGGGAAGGTAGTTACACAGGGGTTTATGAAAGAGATTAAAAACGGGGCTTCTAAAGGGGGAGATTTTTAAGATTATAAAGGAGAGAGAAAAGTAAACTGTGCTTATTTCAGAGTGGGTACTCCCATTACTGGCTGTGTTGAGGATGTTCAGAGAACAAATGGCTGACTTAAGTCACAAGGCTACAGAATCAGACACTTCCTCCTAATTTCTAGGCCTGAGTTAATGTGTAACGAAGAGCCTTTCACACTTCTCCATGGCTACTGACCCCGGTAATGACCTGGGTCACTCTTCACTGAAAAAAAAAATAAGGAACTACCCTCAAAGTTTTGTGCCACTTGAATCCTAGAAATGGAAATGTATCAGTCAGAATGGGGGTTCAGAGAAACATGGTGATAACTGAAGTTCTCACTTGCACACACCTTGTGATATGCCTGGAGGGACTCCAGACACCCCTGCTGGTCACTTCTCCAGTTTCTGCCTGGATGGTGACAAGAAAGCCTCAGCAATCCGGAGAAACTCAGCTTCATGAATTTAACATAAGGGTTAATATAGTAATGATGGCAAATCGAAGGCCATTGGATTTTCCCTCCAAATTAAAGCAGCAAATCAAAAGAAATATTTTATCCTTGATGAAATTGCAAAGATATCTTGAAGGATTTGATTATATAGAGGTGGCAATTTCAAATAAATTCCCATTTATTTCCTGAGTTTTTCCAGTGCATACTATTGACAGTTCTTCACTATAGTAGGATTATGGAGAACTTAATCAGGTGGTAACTTCAAATGAAATGAGTGTTCCATATATGAACACCCTAATGGAGCAAAGGAATAAAGCCCCTAGCACTTAATGTGAAATTATTGATCTGGCAAATGAATTTTTCTCCAAATTTTGGAGTTCATTTTCACCTAGGCAGAACAGCAGGATACTGTTAAAATCCTGACTCAGGGATACATCAATTGTCTTTCTTTTCTATCACAACCTAAACAACAGGGACCTTGACTACCTCCTCACCCCCAAGAAAACATTTTCTCCAGTATATTAAACTATCATTTGAAGATCTAGAGAGTAGAAGGTTGCAGACACCTTAGATATCTCGGTAAGGTACATGTATCACATAATTAGAATATATATCATTGGAAAACATACTACCTCATGGGATTTTCTGCAAATCTAGTGTTCTTAAAAATAGTAGGATATGTCCACATAAGTGGCAGCAAGTCTCGTGTTTCTAAACCTGTTAGGGTGTATTCTCTAAATTGAATGATACAGCCCTTAAAAGGAATATTGTACCTTGCACCTCCTTTCACTAAGAAGAAGGTGGAGTACCTACAAGGAACTCTTTAAATTTTGGAGGCAGAATAGTCCAGCAGTTAAATGATTCAATATTAATACATATATCTATATATTGTATGATATTATATAATACAGTAATATGTAATAATATATAATATTGTATAATATAAAAATTATCAATAGATTACATATATTGAATATTAATTATTTTATTAATTCTAACCAGTCAATATTTAATCTTTACATTTAACTGATTAAAATTAATTAATTTCATTAATGATTGGTAATATAATTATTATAGATATTACTGTAACAATAATATTTCATATAATATATATTTATATCATAAATATAATATATAAATATATGAATAATACAAATATAAGATATATTTATATCATAAATATAATATATAAATATATGAATAATACAAATATAAGATATATTTATATCATAAATATAATATATAAATATAATATAAATGATATAAAAATAAGATATATTAAGAAATAACAGTGATACGACACCTCTTTGGTTCTCCTGGATAGAGTTGGAACCCATTCTATTAAGTGAAACATCCCAAGAATGGAAAAATAAGCACCACATGTACTCACCAGAAAATTGGTTTCCCTGATCATCACCTAAGTGCACATTTGGGAATAACACCAATTGTGTATTGGACAGAGGTGGGTGGTGGGGGGAGGGGATGGGTGTATACCTACATGATGAGTGCAATGTGCACTGTCTGGGGAATGGGCACG
>CM052441.1:125395126-125409146 GCA_028533085.1 Varecia variegata
TCATACATAAATGGGTAAAGAAAATGTGGTAAATACATACAACAGGATGCTATGAACCTGAGAAAAGAAGGAAATTCTGTAATTCACAACAACATGGATGGAACTGAAGGACACTCCGATAAGTTAAATAAGCCAGGCTCTGAAAGAGAAATATTGTGTGACCTCACTTATATGGGGAATCTAAAAAAGTCAGTCTCGTAGAAACAGAGAGTATGTAATTTTTTTTTTAATGTAGCCCATGGAATCTAAATACCATAGTGACTTGATACCATTAGCTACTTAGAAAAATACATGAAAAAGTTTCCCTTTAGCAGCCATAAATTTTCCATCTCTCCTTATCCTCCTTGACCTTGTGTTTGCATTCTATTTCTCTTACAGAGTTAAATACTAACACAGTATCTTTTATACTTGAATGATTTTCTTGACTACGCTCTCATACTTCTTTGCTACAAAAATATCTCCAAAAAAATTTATTGGAATGATAAGGCTCTATGCATTAAACAATTCTACTACATAGAATCATCATAACAATTATAATTAATAAACAATTGAAAACAATTATACAAATATATTAGGAAATTTAAAGATTATTAAACATATCACATATAATTTTATTAGAAATTCATCTTTTAATAAAATAAATAGGTTGTTTTCTTTTAAATCAGCTTAGGTATTTGTAGAAGAATAGCACTTACTCTAAAAATGAAAAAGGACTCAACATTAATTTTATTCTTTTTTATTTGAAACTTTTTAAGATTTTTGTGCAGAGAACTTCATATAGGCAAGTATATCAGAATGGATGAAATAATCTTATTGCATGTCAGTCAATTTTTAAAGCCCTACTGAAATATAGAGCTCTCCAAAATAGAAAGACAAGTTCCAGTATATTATCAAAAAATCCTTAATTATTATTAAGGATAGACAAGGAAGGTGGGTAGAAAACAGAGTTTGACATCCAGATGAGTAAATTACCTTTAATATGTCTCACCAATACTTGCTTTGTTTTGAGTTCACCATACTGGAAAATCATTTTACCCCTGGAAAAGATTTATTTTTTAACTTTGGTTTGGAGAAGAAAGACCAGGTTGTTAAATAGAAACAATCATTGCTCTTATCATCAAACTCTGTACAAGAATTCCACTCTGTGTCCCTATGGCCTGTTCTCAGATAGTGAGATCTTTATATGAAAGTTTGATGAAGTCATATCAATTACCTGGTTATAATCATCTAATGGTTCCTATTACACTTAAAATAAATATAAACCTCTTATTAAAGCTTTCAAGTTCCTAAAAGATCTGGCTTCTGCCCAATACTCTAGTCTAACATCAGAGTGTTCTTATTCTAGACACTCAACCTATATAAACTTATGTCTGTCCTTCAAACACTTCAAATTCATTTTAGTTTTAGATCACTTGCTGGGCCACATGCTTTGATGTCTCAATCTAAATGTTTCCTTCCAGTTCCCTACTTTCATTCTGTATTCCCCAACCCAACTTCATATGTTAAAGAGTAATTTCATACATATGTGTGGGCATTTGAGAAATTTGAGAAATTAATGAATAAATGTGTTTACCTCTGCATAGTCTATCTTTCAGTATATATAGTATGGAAGATATTTTGTCTAGTTCATATCTCTATCCTTAGCACTCAGAACATTGCCTTTAACCATTAAAAGAATGAATAAATGGGAATAATAATCATAACTGCTAAAATGTATTGAAGGCAAAGCATGGTTCAAAGTGAATTGTTGTCTTTAATCCACACAATCTTTAAAACAGGTCTAATTCATATCTACATGGATAGATGGGGAAATAGAGGCATAGCATTAGTAAGTGTCAATGTAGAAATTTGAACTCGGGGTTGTTTTATTCTGTAGTCAAGCCTTCAACCACTTTCTAATATAAGAAAAACTAGATGTTAGTAGTTACAGCAGGTGTACACTTCTCTATTGCCCTGTTTGGATTCTAATCATTGGCAAAAGACCAAAGTTCAATAAGAATATAAAAGTAGAGCGTCAGCATCATTAATGATCTAGCTAGATCTCTAATATTCTCCAATGTCCAGGGCATCTCAATCATGTTAACAATGGATTGCAGAATGTAGTTTTTATGTGAGACAAGGGCAAGACCTTCTAATATCTTTCTTTATCTGTATCTTAAAACCCAATCATGGGCAAAGTAGGGTACGCAAGGCAGACATCACGTGTTACCAGCTAGCAATCTGGCAAGCCATAGCCTAACTCTGATCATTGCAGATTGGATGGAAAATGCAAGGCAGAGAAGCTGGTCAAAATTACCAATTCCAGTGTAGTATCCATACCTCTTTCATTAATAAGGTGAGTCCCTCAATCTTTCTGCAAGGGGAGGTGAAGTTTAGAGAAGGAAAAAAATGCTACATCTAACACTGCCTAGGTATGATGAGATGGAAAGAAAGATAGAAGGAAAAAGCCTCCTAATAAAACTGTTCTAAGAATGTACACGTTGGATACGGTGTGGTGAAGTCAGTGCAGCCACAGGAGAAAACATAATGAAGCTTGGAAGGGAAAAGTTTGTTACACTGACAACTTTCAAAGAGGTCGTCACTGTCTGCCATGCAATGTGAGAAGGAAAAGCTCTCCTGCTGGTCAGAAGGCAGAAAAGAGTGAGGGAAAAGTCTAGGCATAGCCATTATTGGAGTTTCCAGGGAAAGACCAGGCAGGAACAGGTAAACATTTTACAATTGGCTAATATGCATAATTCCAGAGGGTTCTGGGCTATGGGGATAGTCTCTAGTTGCCTGGTACCTTGCCCTGGGGCAGTTTAGAGCAGGGAAAATATTGGCTTGGTGTGTTAAAGTTAGATAAGGAAGTAACTGAAGGTAGAGACTCCAGATTGCTTGGTTTGCATATGAAAGTCATGCTTCTGGGAAATTTGTTATTATCTTCAGAAATTAGCTAGCACGGGGAGGGATGGTCTTTCTCCCCAAGTCTATAAGGCCCCCAAATTCCAGAGCATCAAGAATACAGCAAATAAGAAAATATAGTTAACATAATTAGCCTGACGATAAATGAATATCAAATAGACAAATATAGACTCTAAGAAAACAGGATTAAAACAAAACAAATTCTTATCCTGCCTACAACAAAAGCAGCAAACCTTTAGCTTCATTTGGCTATTTATGATACTTATATCTGTGGAAAAATCATGTAATTTATAAGGAAAAAACAAAGCATAAAATATAATCAAATATATTATCAAAGATTATGTCCAAATTGTTAGAAATAATTTTCAGAATTTATGGAAATTATATCTCTCTAGGAATTTAATGACTTTATTGTGCTGCTTAATTTTCACATATTAATTCCTGTGGATGCTTCCAGAAATGCAGTATCTATTACATTAGGTGTTTCACTGGAAGAAGTCATGGTCTTTGCCTTCAAGGACCTTTTCAACTTTTGTAGAAAAGGAAGCTTTCATATAAGAATGTGGATGATACAAGGGAATGTAAGGCAAAAGTTTTATGAGCATTGATATTCACTATAATACCAAGGTGGGGTGTGGAGGACGGGGTGATCGCTCTGAGCTTGGAAAAACAGGAAGTATTTGGCAGGCAGGGCATCACAGACAGAGGACACATGAGCATAGGAGGGGAAAGTGCAGGGCACATCACGGGAGAAACACACCATGTTCATGTGTTCGTGAGTGTTGTGGTATGAGGTTCAGCAGAAGAGCCGTGGGAGGTTTGGCCGAGTGAGAGCGAGCAACACATGTATGCGTTATTGGCTATCGGGCAAAAGGTGCCCTATATTACAAAATGAATGACTTACGTGACAAGTGCATTCACTCAGGCCAAAAACCCTAATCCAAAAATGGGAGCCCAAACTGGGAAGGTAGAAATGGAGAAAATCTATTATTTTTTTGTCCTTAATTTGTTTTTGTAGGTTAATAAGTATGAAATGTCCAATTTCCTTAAGTACTAACTTTGACAGTTGATATCTCTGACATTTCACTTTGACACTTCTTGTTTTATTTTTATTGCGAAGGTACATCCTTAGTCTTTCAAACATACCATTTTTCTTGTGATTATGTTTCAAAAATTTTTAGAGCAATTTTTATGAAACCATGGATAAGTCAAAAATTCGTGTTATTTTCAAATATGAGTTCCGTCGTGGAACCAATGCAGCACAGACAGCTCAAAATATCAAGAAAGTGTTTGGAAAGGATGTGGCTAATGAACACATTACATCGATGGTTTGAGAGGCTCCATTCTGGTGATTTTAATCTTGAAAATGAGCCAGGTGGGCGACCTGAGACCTACGTGGATAATGATGAGCTGAAAGCTGTAGTGGAAGGGAATCCGTCTCAACATACATGTGAATTAGCAGCAAGGTCTGACATTACTATTCCAACAATATTGGATCATTTGAAACAAATCAGCAAGGTAAAGAAGCTGGATAGATGGGTTCCGCATGAATTAAATGAGCATCAGAAGAGAAATCATCTAGAAGCTTGCATTTCTTTGCTGTCATGACATAAAGGTGAACCATTTCTACACCATATTGTTATGTGTGGTGAAAAATGGATTCTTTTTGATAATTGCAAGCATTCAGCACATGGTTGGATAAAGAGGAAGTGCCAAAACACAGTCCAAAACCAAATATTCATCAAAAAAAAGCTAATGGTGTCTGTTTGGTGGTCCAGTGCTGGTATTATCCACTATAGCTTCATGAAACCTGGTCAATCGATGACAACAAATGTCTGCTGCAGCTAACTGGATGGAATAATGAGGATGCTTGTGATTAACCAGCTGAGATTGGTCAATAGAAACAGGCCAATCCTCTTGCAAGACAACACTCAATCACTTGTGCCACAAACAACACTGCTCAAACTACAGCAGCTGGACTTGGAAACTGTCATCCACTGTATTCACCAGACCTTGAACCAACTGAATATCATTTCTTCCAGGCTTTGGACCACTTCCTGCAAGGAAAAATATCCAATTCCCAACAAGCTATGGAAAACACCCTTTGTGATTTCATTGCCACTCTTTCTCCAGGATTCTTCACTGCTGGTGTACACAAATTACTGTTAAGATGGCAAAACTGTGTCAACAGTTTAGGCGCATACTTTGTTTAATTGTACTGCTTCTTGTTTGAGAGATGGTAAACCACACTTTTGATTTGAAATCAGACATCTCATATTTAATGGCCAGTAAAATGAGGGAAAGTTTATCATTAAAATTGAAGTCCTTGCTTCCTTTCAGCAATCCCATTTGTCTCCCCTCTTTACCCCAGGCAACCATATTACTAGTTCACTGTAAGTCATTGTGTATACAACCAACAATTTTCAACAGTATTTCTAGATATGTCTGTTATCCATTGATGCTATAAATTTTTTGAAGTGTATATATGTGTGTGTGTGTGTCAATCCTCATTATTTGCAGTTATGTTCCCATGAACCTCTGGTCATAATCAATGCATAAAAGTGTTGTATATATGTTTCCGTTTAAAGGTACTTATTTAATATAGATCATTAATTCATTAATATTGAAATCAAAGCCAACGCCTGATAATTCATGCCTGAACAAAACTTATTCAACGTTTATTTTCTCCATATGTAACACATTACAGCCTACTTGTGCTTAGGAACACTACACATCACTTTAGCTCTACACTTGGGATCATTTTAAAATGTAACATCACCAAGAAAAAAAGCCTCAAAATGTGAAAGATGCAACACTCCATATGTTGTACAAAGGACACTCGTTTATAGGATGAGAGCTAAAACAATGAGGCAGAGGATTGCCTTGTTCAATCTCACCTGAGAACATGTGGATTAGGTGAGGGGACTCAAATGTTGCTCTGTGTATGTCTGTAGATAACTGTGACTATTGGTTTAAGAGTTACCAATAAATTTTACCTAGTAGGTGAATTAGTGAATACAAAATCTAGGAATAAGGAGGACTCTCTCTCTCTCCCTCTGTCTCTCTCTGTCTCTCTCCCCCTCTCTCTCTCTCTGTCTCTCTCCCCCTCATATATATATACATATATAAACAATTTGTGTATCTCATATATATGTACATAATAGATATGAGGCTATCATAATATTTGTTTTTTTTCAACATTTTGTTTTTCAGATCTATAGGCTATTCATTTTGATGGCTATATAGTATGTCATTTGTCAATCAGTTTAACTGTTCCCATATTGATAGAATAAGCACTTTTATAGCAAATAAAATACCCTCACATGTGTCACCTCTCTGTAGCATCATTTCACTAGATATAAAGAATGGCATTGATATTTTTGTTATGAAAAAAGCTTTAAGTAAGTATTAAGCTTCCTTGCTAGACCTAACTAAAGAGGGAAACCCAAACACAAATCTGTACAAAAGATTTTAAACTCCCCACCTTTAGCTAAATTCAACTGAATCTGTTAATAAATATTTCCTACAGTTTGTATTAGTTAAGGGATTTAAAGTAGCATGGGGCACGTGTAACTTTGATAAATAGTACATACAAACAGTATATAAGATATGATACCACATTGGTGGACTTTCTAGCCCAATATAGGGATATGAACTGACATGTATGTAAAACAATTAGTTCTGTTAAGTAGTATAAGTTCTATGATTTGGAGACTATAATCTGGTAAAAAAAAAATGTAGAAGATCAATTAAATATAACAAGATCAGAAATCAGGGAAATCATTAGAAAATAATGCTCGGAAAATATGTTAAGTGCCTTCTAGACACAATAGGCTTATTTAGACTAAGAGAGCTTCATAGACTAAGGCATGGAGGTAAAAAAAACAGTATGGCCCCAAAACAGAATCTTGAATGATGCAGTAATGGTTGAAGCATAGATGATGAGGCAGAGGGTGGTGAGTGAGGAGGCTGGCGGGGTAATGGAGGACTGGATGACAGAGAGCATTTTATACCATGATAATCCATCTGGATTTTATCCTGTAGATAAAAGGGAGTTTTCGAAGTGTTTTCAAGCATGGAAACGGCTTAAAATTTGGGTCCTATGAAGACTATGTTGGTGACGGGAAGAATAGATTGGAAGGGGTGGTTAGACAAGGAGTCAGAATACCAGTTATAAAGCTATTACGATAGCCCAGGCAAAGGAAAATGAGGCCCTGAAATGAGGCAATATTCTCTCTTGATGGAAATGCATTTAGCCTAATAGCATCCTCAAAGATTGAGGAGTGTCGAATTTGAGTTATCAGTAGATCATTCATTTGTTGCTTTAGTAAGTAGTCTGGGCCAATCTTCTTTGAAAAATATATTTCTCTATTAAGCAGACTGTTATCCATCTCCACAGGTGGAAACTTGACATCTCTATGGGCCATGGCAAACATAATATCTCTAGGTTATCATTCTTTTATTGCATCATTTAAAGATTTATTTGGTCTTCATGCTTGACTGCCTTTGCCCTCTTCCTTTCAGAAAGAGTAGGTGCTATTTTTTAATGCCCAGTTGGCATCATTCAATTTGGCTTAACTCTCCCCACCATCAAATATCAAAAATAAAACTAAACATCACAATGAAAGAAAATATATTTCTTCCCGAAATAACCACCAATCAAACTCAGATGTGAGTACCATTGCTCCTCTTTCCTTTTCTTACTTTGAGATGTCTGAAGCTGTTATCCAGCTTTTACAGAAAAGGTATTCATTTCTCTTTAAAAGGTTTTTAGATGGGCATACAATGGATAGAACCTTCCAGATAATATCAGACTGGGCTCAAATCTCAGAGAATTTGGAACCAGAACTTTCTTGAAATATTTCCAGATCCTTATGAGGATGATTTTGTTTTCTCGCGTTATTGATCTGGTCAGGAATTCAATCCCTGCATTAAAATTCAAAGCATTTATCAACAGGTCTTCATTTCTATACTTAAATACCTATAGGTTCCAATAATCAATTGCAAATTGGTATTACTCATTTTTATCTTCTATGTCTATCATGTGGGTGTTTAGATAACTTCTTTTTAGGACTGAAGCTTTAGTTATGGCCCCTTGCAACCAAGAGGTTCAGTTTATTTATAATCAGATCACATGCTAATCTCATAGTTCAGCACCCAAACTATGTTCAGAGACTAAACCCTATAAAAGCCCAGTGTAAAATGCTTTAATTGAATCACAAAGGGAGAAAGCTGTAATCCTATAAATCAGACTCAGGAATTTGACATGCTGAGAATGCTTTTCTGGAACTTTTTAATTGCATGACACAGCAGGAATCATAAGCCTATAAAAAGGGATGCATTTCCTATAAGCAATCATGTTATATAATTTAAAATGTCACGCTAGTAATACTAGTTTTTGAGCCCAGTGCATCATTCTCATTAGTCAATACAAATCTTTCAGGCTTATAAAAATGTCTGTGTGAGCAAAAGGATAAATGGTTGTTGTATTTGGGTATGCTGGTGATAAAGTCAAGGTCCCAAATTCAACAACAAAGAAGATCATCTTTGGGGAAAAACCTGCGTCTGAATCTCAGCTCTGATATTTTCTACCATGTGTGCTTTGGTCATTATCTACCTTGTCCAGGCAGGAACAACCCCAGAAATTCCATATAAACAGTTCACAAGAGTGACAATTCGATAGAAAGAAGAAATTAAAAGAATTGTCTTAAAGCTGCCTTTTCATGACAAATTTGTTCTTTAAATTTATATTACAGATTTATTTTGGATGCCTTAATGTAAAATGTGTTGTATAGTCAAATCATTGAGCCATCCCTTCATCATAGGCCTTAGCTATAAAATTTTACCACCCAGAGGTGGGGGGTTGTCAGAGTTACATTAGATAACGTGTTCTGTGCCTGACGCAGACTGTGAGCTCAACACAGCCTAGTCTCCTTCCCCTTCTGCTCCCTTCTCTTCTCTCCTAGTCCTCAGTGCAAGTCCCAGGTGAGGCACTCTCATTAGTTCTCTCTTCTGCCCAGAGACATGTTCCTTCATCAACCATCCATGTCGGAACTTGTGATACCAGTTGCCAAGACAACAGTACACTGAATGGATGGGCTCTACAGTCTACAGATATAATTACTCAAGATTGTCAGTGCTAAGAATTAGTCTCTTAAATAAATAACAGCGCATTTTAGAAGGCCATATTAAGTTTTTTCTTGCCACATTAGCATCTTAGTCTGTTTGGGTTACAATAACAAATATCATAGACTGGGTAGCTTATGAACAACAGAAATTTATTTCTCACATTTCTGGAAGCTGAGAAGTCCATGATCAAGGTGCCAACAGACCCAGTCAGTGGCAGGTGAAGGCCAATTGTCTGGTTCAAATGCTATGTCTTCTTGCTATATCTTCACATAGTAGAAGGGGCAAAGCAGCTAGCTACCTGCGTTCTCTTTTATAAGAGCACTAATCCTGTTCATGAGGATTTCACCCCTCAGACTTAATCACCTTCCAAAAGGTTCTACTTCCTAGTAGCATCACCTTGAACATTTAAATTTCAGCATAGAAGTTTTAGGGGACACAAACCATTCTGACCATAGTAATTAGTAATTTAGAAAATTAAACACAAGGCAGAAATCCCCCCAAAAGTCAGATTTATTTGTTCTTTTTAATTTACTTGTATCAAATAAGGTAATAGCTTTATTCAATGATTAGATCATATTAGAATGATTTTTAAAGATGCTCAATAGTTACAACCAAAGGTAGATCCTGAATAGGCTCCTTTTTAAACATTTTGCCCCATGTCTGCTTCATAATGAAACAATAATCTTTAATGCATAGTTCATCTGTGAACTTCAATCCCCAAACAACCTTCTGTCTCATGGGATGGTCAAACTAAGAATACAAATGATTGGCAGTCACTTCAAAGGGATGCATATCACAGTTTTGATGTTATTTAAAAACTGCACATGAATCAAGAATTGTGTTGGCTCAATAACATATACATCATGCATATGTGTGGATACATACACACAAATACATATATATGAAAATTTTATGTACAAAATACACAACGATATGTTTAATGAAATTCACTTGGCCACTAGTGAATAGAGTCGATGTGTTCCTGATTTTCTTCTAAAACACATTTTTCACATTTTCCACTTTTTCTCCCTTGTTCTCCTAGAAATATTTTTTTAAGAGAGAGAGGGTCTTACTATATTGCTCATGCTGGCAATGAACTTAAGCAATCCTCTTGCTTTAGCCTCCAGGGTAGCTGGGACTACTATAGGTACATGCCACCTTGCCCAACTATTCTCCTGCTGATCTTATTGTCCTATGTCATGCCTGGTTCTAACATCACCTCCCCTTGAATATCTACTTTGTTAATATGACTTAATTTTTTTATACCAGGCAGAATTTGTCTCTCTTACCTCTATACTCCCGCAGAAATTTGTAATTACCGTATGGTACTTATCACATCATTTTATAATTGCTTATGGATCCTTCTTCCCCTGGGTTATGTTCTCATTAAAAGGTTATTCATTCACTATGTATTGCATTCATTGAGTACAATCTAGGAGTGAAGCCCTCTGTTAGGCACTGGTTCCTGACTTCAAGGACCTTAGATCCTCATGGAAGAAGAATGTTAATCAAATTATCACACAACTCATTAAGAAAGTACAGCTCTAATTAGTGCCACTACTATGGAAAGACAGATTTTCTATGAATGCATAAAAAAGATAAATTGGACCTAGTTATAGGGATGAGAAAAGGATTCCCTGAATAAGAGACAATTGAGTGGAGGTATAAAGAATGAGTGGGCTAAGAGGAAGGAGGCTCCCTTTTAAATAGGCTAAGGGAGAAGAGGTGAAGACCTATTCTGTCTAATCAAACTGTTTTTCAGTGATAAAAAGTATGCATATGTGCATATATATATGTACATGCACATATATGTGTGTGCACATACATGTACATACACTATCCTAGCGCTGCTCCAACCATGTTGACAATACCAAGTGTAGAGCAGACATATATGTCCTCAGCCCTTTTTGTGTTTGCCTGCATCTGCAGTGAACAGTCCCCAAGCAACCAAGCTGCTTTCCACTTCAAGCACAGATGTTTCCTTACTTTAAGCCCCAAGGGTTTTCTCTAGCTCCCTAGGAGTTTGCTGTACTATGGCAGAGCAGCCCAGAAAACGCTGGATTGAATGCAGCCCCCAGAGGCAACCATCATCAAATGAGTGACAGGAGTTGGCAGATAAATACTCTGCTTCCTCAGCCCTTGGGGGGACAACTCTAAGATGTATTTTACCCAGTTCCTCAGAGGGTCCCCAGTGGGATTGAGCCTTCGTGGTAACCTGCTTACTGCAGCACCCACACCTGTGTCCTCTCCTTTTCTGGCCCTGCCGTCCCCACTTCTTCACCTGTGCTTCCTGGGGCCATCTCCCAGATAAATGACCTGTGCACAAGTCCTTGTCAGGGTGTGACATTGGGGAGAGGGGGGACTCATACTAAAAATGTAAGATGATTGTCAATCAAGGGGCACACCAAATGTCTATCACATACACTGTGAAATATTTATTTTTAATATCCTGAACTTTGATATAACTATAATCACAAGTGGTATTAATCATTGATTGACTTTTGCATGCGGATTTACATCCATTGCAATGATAGTCTGGAAAATTTATCTTTTCTTCACATACGGGTCAGTGTTCTGTCTCTGTCCTCTGGTCCACTCTGAAAAGTCAGGGATCTGGTTGCTTACTTACTATGTGCCTCCTGGGATCTCCCTGGCATGGTCCAGACAGAGCCTGAATAGGAAGGGTGGGGCTTGGTAAGAGTAGGTTGTAGGACATGAAATGCTTTCAGAAGAGAGATTTTTGTGTCATTTCACTGTTGAGGGTTACTGCCAGTGGCTCTGATCCCCTAGACTGTATTCTGGAAGTGACAAAATGGGACTGCTCCAGAATGTTATTTTATAGGGCCTTTCCATGGGAGATGAGGGGTGGGAGGGACAAAAGTCCTGATATAATTCCTTCCTGACATGATGAGGGTATGTCCAACTTGCTTGAAGGGTAATGACACCCTTTTCTGTGAGTCCCTCTGTCACTTGTCTAAACAGTGCACTTTGCATGTTTGCACTTTGGGAAGGTTATGTTTAATAAACTAACATTAGTAAATCTTGACTTTTCATCAAATCAAATTCAACATTTGTTGAGTACCTGCCCTGGGCTAAACACGTAGCCACTTTGCCAAGCTACCTCATTTAATTTTTATACCAAAAATGTGACAGACATCATCCCATATTACTGATGAAGAAGCTGACTTAGAGCCGTTAAACTGCCATAGCCAGCAATAGCAATATAAGGACTAGAACCTGTGCAGTGGTATGCAGCTGTAGTCCCAGGTACTTGAGAGGCTGAGGTGGGAGGATTGCTTGAGGCCAGGAGTTAGAGGCTGTAGTGCGCTAGGATCGCACCTGTGCCTAGCCATTGCTACGGGATTCCAGCCTGGGCAACATAGGGAGACCACATCATAAATAAATAAACAAACAAACAAATAAATAGAGTTTATTGAATGTAAACCTAGGGCTCTTCATAGCACTTTATAATTCAATAGATTTAAAGACATGATCTGGTGAAACATCAATAACCAACATAGTGGTTATATTTTTCCTGTTACTGCCAGTTGGAAAACTGTTTCTCTTCTTAATTATTCCCTTTATCTTCTGATGAAGATAATAACTCTTAAAATGGCAGCTTGCAGGAGGATTTTTGTAGTCACACAAATTATATAATTTATTTTCCCATATCCTTAATGTAGAATGTAACAGCATTGTATTTACTAATGTAAAAGCCCACAGTTTTGGCTATCATAGGTATAATGAAGCCCAATCACAAAACCCAGCTGATGGTTAGTCACAAAAACTGAGGCCATTAAGCCATAAGATGTGAATAGCAATTCCCAGAACATATGCAGACCTTCTCCTAAATAATTGCAAACTTGCTCTCCCTCCTCCTCCTCTGTCCCCCAAACAGAAGGTTGAAAAGAGAGTAATTGTACCTAAATATTTTAATATACTTAGATTTATAATTATGTGCTAAATGATAGCCCCATAAAATATAAACATCTTGTTTATGGACATTAGTGTAATGTGCTTTGTAGAATTTCATGACAATAGGATTCCTAAGACAATAATATATTATCCACAATGGCATTGTGTTCATGTTTGCTCAAATACATAGGATTTTCTAGAACTCAGATTTGATATTTATTTTCTCACATTATTTGGTTTGAAATATGCAAGATCTCTGAGTAGAGTATGTGAAATCCAATCTTAGAGACTCCCATTCCTCAGTTTTGCTAATGTTAGAAATGTGTGTTAAAACCTCCCAGAAATCTATATTTAAAGCCCTCAATTCTTCTTTCATTTACAGAAACAGGCAGCAGATTTCTGCACAAAGACCAAAATTAGAGTAGTTTTGCTTGCTACTGGAAGAACAAGAGAAGTTTACTAACTTGTCTTGTTAACCCTTTCTCCCCATTAAGAAGACAAAGTCTAGAGATAACTAAGAGAACTGTTAATGAGTATAATTTGTAAATTTAATATAAATTAAGGTCAGAAATCACCAATTATCAGGCTCAATTCTATTTGGGAAATTGCATCTTTTTATTTTAGTATATAACATTTGGCAAGTAAAAGAGCTAATCCGTATTATGTATTTTTGTGGAAAGGGATTTGCTACCAAAAAGAATCGGTTCCAGATGGTTAGGCATTTTTGATATGTCCTTGAAGGCTCATACCCATTGCTTTATTAGAAGAACATGCTGGTTATTAGCATCTAAATTTTAAATGGATGGCTAACATTGGCTTATGAGTGAGAAAGCCTAGTAATACAAGAAGATTTGCTTTAAATGTCAAGGAAATTTCTAACACTAATAGTATTTTTACTTAATTTCAAATGTTCTAGACAATTCACAACCTCATATATTCACAAATTTGAATCTTACTGTCAGATTCACAATGTAGTTCAGCTTAGTTGAAATGTCCAGGACCCTCCAGGACTTTTAGTTTTATAAATGACATGCTAATAGAGAAAATGTTCAGTTCTGCAGTCAGAAAGATCTAG
>CM052441.1:125409646-125430148 GCA_028533085.1 Varecia variegata
TTATAGCTGAGTAATACTCCATGGTATAAATTTATTTCACCATATTATGAGGGTAGAAATGTTTAGGTTGTATATATTGCCTTTGCCCCACCGGAGTAATTTCTTTTTCTGGCTTAGCCTTTCTCATATGGGAATTCACACCATATTAATACATAAACTTTATATTCTGTATCTTATAACTTTATTTATAAATGCTGATAAAATATAGATAAGCAATGCTCATGTACGTAAAACTATTTGGACCAAGAGCCAATATTAATTAATTTTGGAAACTCAGATCTTAGTGCTATTTTTCATATTCTCTCAAGTTATACAGTTATACATTCTTAAAAGGAGTCTCATGAATAATTTAAAATAAACATAGTCGTACCTTAGATGTCTTCTTTCTTAAACTTAACATGAGATGTTACATCATCAGGACGGATCTAGATTTTAAATATACTATATTATTAAATTCTTTTTTGTCAGCTGGTAAAGATAATCTTTACACATCTACTTATTTTGCAGTTCCAGATAAATAAGTTAAAGAGTAGCTGACAGGGAGAAAAAGAAGGCATATTTTCAATATATAAATTATTAACAAATATAATGTAAAGGAAACATGCTGCTGAGTTTTCCCAGTTCTTAAAATTTTAATTAAAGGGAATGAACTGAAAGGTCATCAATAATTTTATAATATCATTAATAGCATTTCCTTTCAGAGAAGAGAAGTTGTGCCTACACACCAAGTTGGGGAAAATCAAAGCAAAAGAAATGTGTTGAAGTCTGTCCATCGAGGAACTAATTAGAACAGAAACCTGATTGAATCAGACACTCTAAATTACTCTGAGTCCATATTAAATCAATTAAATAAGCATATAATTAATAATTGCTAATTCAGTCTTTTTGACCTATCATACATATTCATGGATTATTTTAAAACTAAACCCCACTATGTTATGTACCAGTGCACATGCTATAAAATTGAGTTGGTATAAGCTTTTAAATCAGTAAGACTTAATCAGAAACACCCGAAATGGTGAGGCTATCACAATATTTTTATTTCTAGTGAACGGCTGACTTCTCAATTAGAATGATTTATTATTCAAAAGGTACAATACCTGGAGAAATAGCTGAGGCCTATGTCAAAAATCAAAAGTGAAGGAAAAGCAACACTTTAGGAAATTATTGGGTGGAATCTTGGATTGACATTTATACATCATTAATCTCAACTTCCTGCTGATTCCCATATATCACCAGCCATTTTCTGCCATATCAACTTCCATGTCATTATCCTCTTCCTGGATTAGCCAAAGAAGTGGACAACTGGTGGTTCTTTGAAAAGAGCAAACCCTTTTATACCCCTCTGCTTTTATGTACGCTTTCCCTTTGACTAAAGCACCTCATGCTTTCCCACTTCTGTATTCATTGGCCTCCTAGAAAACTTCTCATTTTGTGATGGTCAGCTCAGGCATCATTGCCTCTAGGAGCTTTTTGTCTCTCCATTGAGAGCCCTAATGCAGGTAGAGGACATCATCTTTTTTTATTTGTCTTTCCCCCTTTCCTTGTTTGTTAGCTCCTTGAATAGAGACATTTTCTTGTGCCTTTAGCCCTATTTATCTTTTTGGGGGGGGGGTCCCCATTACCTTATAAAATGCCTGAATCATTATCAGAAATCAACATAAATTTGAACTTGAATTTTGAATTAATTAGTTCACTAAATACAAAGTGTGCCTCCATGTTTCAGTTAGGATTATTTTTCCCTACAAGTAATAGTCTCAGTAAGGATTATTTTTCCTCTTTCAAATAACTTAAATGATGAGGATAATATATAAACTAACATAATAGGGAAGAGTAATATTCAATTCCATATAATAACACTTCTATCTTTAATAGTCAGTCTATTGTCTTTGTAAACGCATTGATTTTTAAAATAAAATTTCTATGAAGTACAACTCATAGTAGTTGAAATTCTAAGAAATGACAAATAATCTTACAACTTATATTTGATTCTATTCTTGATAGCCAAATTGGCCATGATTTTACAGCTTCTCTCAGAAAGATGTGCACTCTATTGGAACATAAACTTAGGGTTAAATTTAAGCAAAGGGGAAACATGTCAAATAAGTATTAATCATCCATATGGAAACTATTTTTACATAATTTGATGGATAGCATATTGTATTGCTCCCACTTAAGCAGGAATGATACTTATTAAATGAGGCTGAATTTACAGAGGTGTCCACAGAAAGTGTGTCAGACCTCAGAAGTGTTCTTTTGTATGAATATACCACAATTTGTATTATCATTCACTTATTGATGGAAACCTGGGTTGTCTCCAGTTTTTGGTTATTATGAATAAAATTCCTATGAACCCTCAAAAAAAAGATGTGGACTCAATTACCCTAATCATTGAATCTAAGTTGGCCTTGTGACATATTTTGACCACTAGAATGCACCAGAAGTGCTATTGCATCAGCGTACAGCCTGGATCTCAAGGAATTTTGCAGTTTCTACTCTTGCTCATCTTGAAATTCACCGAATATAAAAACAACCAAATCATAGTTAACAGCTGGAAGTTGAGAGGCTGCACAGAGAAAGATCCCAGTCATTCCAGCTGTCCTACATAATGCCATCATAAATCAGCCACCTCACTCACCAAGCAGGTGCATGAGCAAGCCCAACCAGATCAGCCAAGCTCAGCCAGAGCAAAAGAAATACCAAATCAGCCCACCCCTAATGGTTGACATGTACAATCGCATGCTACATAACTGGTTATCATTTTAAGCCACTAAGCTCTGGAATGTGTTACACAGGAAAAGTAGCTGAATATAATTTCTATACAGCTCATTTTCCAACTTTTAATTTTTATTGTCCTTATACAAGGTAAATGTGTTTTTATGGTACATTATGTTTTTTATTAGTTTATGTACATAAAATCCGAACATAGAAGATGAACACTTGAGTAGTATATTTTTACTGATCCTCATTAAAAAGACAAAAGAAATAGAACTTCCTTTAAAGCTAGTCACTGTGTAATTTGTAATTGTGGATCAAATGCTACTTCACTGTAAAAATTACTCAGAGTTCTAAGCGTATACTGTTCAGCAAACATTTTTATTTTCTTTTTGTTTTTGCATGCTATTCTTTCAGGTTGCTTTTTCCTAACTTTGCTTGAAGCAGATGTATCTTTACAAAGCTTGTATTTTCTCCCTTAAAGATAGTTAGAGAGCTTTACTTCAGTAAAGAAAGACACCCAATGCCATCTGACCCTTTTTCAGATGTCTCTCTTTTCTCTCCTCTGGCATCTGTTTGCAAAGTTTTAACCTGTAACACCTGATTCAGAGTATTTGCTCGGATAGTTTCATCACATGATTACCGCTTCTGAACTTTCCTGAAATCGAAGACATCTTTCAAAAAGAAAAAAGAAGTTTTATTTTTATCTGAGCCGCTTCGCTCCAACCCTCTACACACACAGTAAAACCGTGGGTATGAGTATGCCCTAATTAGCTGTTTCAATGTCAGGCTTAGTCTCAAAACTTTCATTCTCCATCACCTGCCTATCCCATTTGTCAATACTATGCTAAACGTTAGCTCTCAATGACATAACTGCTTTTACTGTTTCCATACTGTTTATTTCAAATTTTCTTCAACATGCTATCAAATTACTGCCTGAATATCCAAGATTATGGCTTATTGTTTCTATGACTAAAATGCCCTTTATTTATTCCCTCTTTTATTTTACAATCTTAATGCCTTAACCATTCATTCCTGAAACACACATTGAGCTTCTAATTGGCTTGAGTATGTTGGGCTATATGGAAATAAACACCTGTCAGATCTTGTCTAAAATGAAGTCTGGCAGTTCCAGAGTTAGTTCAGTGACACAATGATGCCATTAAGGATCTAGGATCTTTGAATCATTCCCTTCCATTATTATCAACACTTAAGTTTTTATTCTCAGATGTATCACCTCATAGTCACAAAATTGCTCTAGTTTCTGGCACCACGTTCTTGCACATTAATGTCAAAAGCATGAGGGAGAAAAAGGCTTTCTATTTGTGAATTCTCTCATTTTATTAAAGAAAATATCTTTCTCAGAAGACTCAAACAGATTTTAGATTATATGTCATTTTCCTGCTACAACAGCAGAGTTCAGTAGTCATGACAAAGATTGTAGGGCCTACAAAGTCAACAATATTTTTCTTTATGTTTAGTTTTAGAATTATCATATGACAATACTGACTTTTTTCTTTTAATGTACAGTTTAATAAATTTTACCAAAAGTATGGATATGTGTAACCACCAGCACAATCAAGATACAGAACGGTTTCATCACAATAAAGAACTCACATGTTGTCCTATTATAGTCACTTTCTATTTGCAAAAGAAAACAACTGGAAAAACTCAAATGTCCTTCAGATGATGAATGGATAAACAAATTTCATATATCCATACAGTAGGATACTCCTTAGCAACAAAAAAGAACAACTACTGGAATACCTGGGATTAATTTCAAAGATATTAGGCTGAGTGAAAGGAGTCAGTTTCAGAGGGTTACATAGTATATGATTCTCTTCCTATGACATTCTCGAAAAGAAGAAGAAGTCAAAAATATTTACTATCTAGTAGTACTTTATAGAAAAAGTTTGCCAAACCTTGTCCTTGACCAAGATATGAAAATTGCAATGAAAAAGCTCTGGGATTACTATGATGGATATAAACTAATCATGATTCACCTCTTGGGCTTAGGTACATTGGTTGCTGAACAAAGTTGAGATTCTATGAATTAAGGAAAAAGGCTGTTGTATAGGTAACCAAAAGTCTTTGCCATAGCGATCACTAAGTGGTAGATCCCTGTGCTTAGCTAATGACATAAAAATAAAATACCTCATCCTTGCTTTCAAGTTAGCTTATGGTCTAATGGAAGAAGTAAATAAAGATAATTTCCAAAATGTATAAATATTCTCTATGATAGAGGTATGTACCCTAAGCTGTTGGAGTTCTTTGTCATTTAAACCCCTTTTATATCATTTTTTCCTCTTTTTCTCAGTGAGAGTCACATTTAAATTTCCTTGTCTCAATGCTGAGCCACAACCCCTATATAAGTGCCTCCCCCATTCCTCACAAGAGATGCTTGGACTCCTCCAGCTTCTAACACTACAACTTTCCTCCACATTTCCAGCACATGACCTGGCCTTAATTGCAGAGGAAATAAGTCAACGGAAAAGAAAAAACCCTCTTCACCCCCAAACCACCCGTACATAAAAATGTCTATATCTGAACTGATCTTTCCTCTGTTTTAGAAACTTCTTTATGATTCTCTTTTATCTTAAAGCCAAGCATCTTGGAAGAGCAATGTATTACCACTACCTGAATTGTCTTAGTTCTCACTGACTCATCCGTTCACAATAATCTGCCTTAACCCCTGAAACTCAAAAGAAATTGCTCTCATAAAGATCAGCAGTGGCTTCAGAATCGTCAAATCCACTATAAAGCTTTCAGTTCTTCTCTTAAATTCTTTTCTTCATTTCCACTATTATAGTGGTGCCCTCCTTAAATTTCATCTACTCTGCCTAAGCCTTCAGTCATAATCTCCTCTTTTTTTCTCCCATGTCTTAATTGTTAGTGTTCCCAGCATGCTTATATTTGATCATTTTCTCTGTTCATTTTGTATATTTGTTCTGCTTGATCCCAGCTACCTGTGCAACTTCAACTTCTTTAATCCAGTGATTTGCAGATGTGCTACTCAAGCCTGTGAGCTGTATCTCAATTGATTCTGAACTTGGGCAGGGAAACATGGAGTGGGTGATTAATTCCCCCAATAGTGCTGACTACAATACTGATTACATAAGAAAATGTAGCTAAAGTGCTTAGCACAGGGCATAGCATAGTCTAAGTGCTTAGTTAATGTTAATTAATATTATTTAATATAATTGATCTTTTTCACTACTCAATTTTTAACAGCAGAAGGCATCGTTATAGGATAATGGAGACGAATGGAAATATTATGTTCATGTTAGCAATACTAATACCCCTCAAGAATGCATTGATTTTATTTTGTGGTAACAATCTGTATTTGGAACTAGCCAGATCCCAGGTGCTTGATATCATAGGGACAACATATCAAGACAGAGGACTTGGTGTTTATTGTCATGTGGATAATTTGTCATTGTGGAAGTGGCACAATCTGTGAGAACCCACCTTTGGGATAGAATGAAATTGGGTTTATTTCTTCCTGAAATCAATATTTCAACGTTTCTCCATCAAGACCTGCTTTTTAGAGTTTCCTTTGCATTTTATTACCCCTTCATCTTGTCCTTCAGTTTTTATTTATTTTTTTCTGTTGCCCCAAACTTGGACATATTTCTATCACTCAAGCCTATGAACATCAAGTGCCTCTGGCAGTTATCACTTTGAAGCAGCTTTTCCCATAATCACCATCAGGAGCAGGAAACTCATAAAAGGTGTCAAGATGATGGATGACTCTCCCCAGCGACCTTTGATGCCTCCAACATACTGGGCTGTGTAGAGACGGGAAACGAGGAATCACATGTAAAGTAATCTGGAGCAAAAGTGATGCAGAATCATTCTAACCCAAAACTGAAAAGCTCTTTTGCTATAATAAATGAATAAACTGAAAATTTTTTAAAAAAGCAAATGAAGATAACACAGGTCATTTCTAAGCAAACATCACTTGGATGCTCTCTTATAGAAAAAGGGGCAGTATCCTCTAAGGTCAGGGTAACATGAGAGTACTAAAGGGAGGACAAAAACGCCCAAGAATGCATGTATTATCTGCCCATTTTCTTTTTAATAGCCAGTGATTCTGAAGTACAGAAAATTTAAGGAAATTTTCCCAAATCTGCCAGCAAATTGGTGTCAGAAACAAGATTTAAAACAAAAGTATCTCCTTCCAGGCTGAGGATTGAATTAGTTAATATTTTTAAAGACCAAAAACAATTATCTGGCACGTAGTCTGAGTTCACTAAATTATAGTTATTATCCTTGTTGTACTTCTACCTGCAACATCTGACTGAAAATACCTTAAATATTATAATGTCTAATCACTATGCTTAGCAAACATTTAAGCAGTGACTACTCTGTGCCAAAAAATTAGAGTTTAAAACAAAGTTCCTGCCCTCATGCAGCTTACAATCTGTACAAGATTCATGTATAGGCCTATGCAATCTATACCTGAACACTATGTGAGAATTACAAATTAGTATCCATCTTTGGCTTGGATCTTCATTAGTATGCAAATAAAATCATATTAACATTGATTCTATATTCTTCCTACACACACACACACAACTCTAAATCCTTGCCAAATCCTCTAACTCTATCAAATATCTCTGGGAGTTCCCAAAGGATATTCACTAACATCTTTTTTTTTCCTGCCATTGATCTTTCTAGGTATTTTTTTTTAATTTCAAAGTATTACAAGGGTACAAATATTTTTGGTTACATGGATCACTTTTTTAATGCTTGAGTCAGGGTTAAAAGTATGCCTGTCACCCAGATAATGTTCATTGTACCCATTAGATAGATTATCACCCATCCCCTCCTACCCCCTACCCCCTGCTTGATTTCCATTGAATTTTACTTCCCTCTATGAACATGTGTGCACATTGGTTAGTTCCAATTTAATAGTGACTAAGTGTGGTGCTTGTTTTTCCATTCTTTAGATACTTAGGATAATGGTTTCCAGTTCCATTCAAATTATTGCAAAAGGCCTTAATTCATCCTTCTTCATGGCAAAGTAGTATTCCATGGTATACATATACCACATTTTGCTGCTGCCATTTTCTCAGCTGGTTTCCATGACATCTTCACTATATTCACCAGATGTTCGACTAAACCACTGATGCTGCTGTTGTCGAAGGCCATCCATCTCATGGGGCACAGGCTCCCGGGGGCTTCCAAAGCTGCATTCTGTGACTGAAATGACTTTGTGTTACTCTGGTCCTAACTGAGCCAGAGGCAAGTCTCTGTTCTCCTCAGAGATGGTGCACATTCACTTTTCTACATGGAGAACAGCCACAGCCCTTGTGATCGGGCTGGAAACCAGAGCCATGTCCTCTCTCTCATCTTGTTATTTATCCGTCACTTAAGAGCTCTCAACACTTTGTGCCCAGTTCCCACATATGGCCTAAACCTGACCTAGAGTAGGCTTCATAGTAAATATTCAGTGACTAAATGTTTTGTGTTTAGGGAATAAGTAGAAATTGAGAAATAGAGACATATTTAGAACAGTTACAGCTGTGGATATAAATTCTCCCTTCAAATTCTTACAAAAGTTCAATTGCTGACTGACAGTGGAGAAAAAGGTTGATTACCTACAGCTCTCTTGGAGACTTTCACAGTAAAAAGATTGGTTTGTACCATAAAAATGGAAATGTGGAGCTTCTTTATGTGTTTATAACCCCTAAAGCTATAGGGATATGTGAGAGGTCGTGACCTGCCATTGTAATTATGGTTGTCATCATCCTGGGAGAAGGAGACCAGCCACTGTAAATACTTCATGGGCTGTAATGGTTTGGAAATGACTTTTAGAGGACCTATTCAAAGGGAAGGAAGTGGAATACTAATTCTTAAAAATGAATATTTTTAAAAACGGTGAAGAAGTGCCCCCATAGTATGATGGCCGTGTAATCCAAAAACTTATACCATGATTATCTGGTGGTTCCTAATGTTTTCAACTCTTAAACAGCACACCATTCCAATGAGCTCACCTTAGGTTTGAACCATTAGGGGCTAAAAGAATGCTAAATTCTAAACTATAATTCAAGTTCCTTTCCTGCCCTCCAAATATCGTAGTACGAAGTATAAAACTGAAAACTCTCATATTCCTCTGTCAGTACTCCCCTTCCGGCAGTTAACATTTTCTATTTTGTATTATATTATATTTGCTTCATCCTCTCTGTTGACCTGTAGGCAACAACAGAATAGTAGAGAAGGAAAAACAAAGGGAGGAGTGGGCTTTAGGAGTTAGCTCCCAGCTCCACGTCTACCAAATGAACAAACTTGTATAAATTAGTTATTCAGTTTGATCATTTATAAAATAAGAAAAATGATACTTCATCATAGTGTTGCAGGACTTAAATGAGTAATATATGTGAAAACACAAAACATTCTGCCTGGTTTAAATAAGAATTTTTAAAATGTTTGTTCCTTTTCTCTCACCTTTGCCCTCTAGAAGACAATATCTGCATATGATTTATCCTGGTAGCTATTGCTAATTCCCAGTCTTGTGACTTGGACATGTCGGGCACCCAATATTATTGATGAATTGAAAAAAAATTAGAGAATGAATAAACTACTTTCTGAGATCTAAGAAAAGAGTGAGGGGCAAGTTAAGGGCAGTGCTATCTTCAGAATTATGTGCACCTCAGAATTCATGGAATTTGGGCCATTATACCACCTATAAAACCTTCACATGAAACCAATATTTATGAATATCACAGAACGTAGTACACAACCCTATTAAACAAATTAATTTAAGTGTTTTCCCTAGATTTCCTGAGTATTTTGTAATGATTGACTTCCATTGCGTTAATGAAAAGAAAAAATCAGCAAAAGATGACAGCATTTTACTTCAAAACTCTCTGAAATAATTGTGATAATGTATGTCATATCAAAATGAATTTACCATATGAATAATTTATTTTGCCTAAACTATCCACCTCATATAAACTCAAAGCAGCACAGTTTATAGAAATACAATGTCTAAATGCACATGGGATAATGGTCAATTACATAGGAAAAACAATCATTTAAGTCTACTTGCAATATACACAGTTCAAATGTTACATTATCCGGAGACTTCCTATGAGATATGAATTATTCAGTAGAGGTTATGTGCATATTTTAACATTTCCTTGTAAGCATCTTTACTGGCATTTTAAATGAATTTTAGATATTCACAGTTTTACTACAAGACATCCCATAAAACTTAAACTATTAAAATGTGAATATGTGTGCTTCTAGCTTCTTTCTATATTGGAAAGATCACTGCATGTTAATGCTACTTATTTCTATCAATAGCAACAGTGAAGAAACAATGAACATCCATATACTTCCTTTTGAAAATGATTCCTTTTTGTTTTTACACTCACAAAACACATACTGTAGAAAATAAGAGTCACTCCAATATTCAAGTTAATCCTCGAAATCTATCTCTTAATTAGTTTATCAGAAAGGACCACTTCTATGTAGGCATATTTGATGATATAACCCAATCAAGGCAACTCTGATATTTCAATACAATTGTATTCAGGGAAACAAAAATTCAAAGGCCAATTATGAATTATATGCTAAATGGTGAGGATATGAAGATGAATAAGATATGAACTCTGCTCTCAGGCGTCTCACAGAACTGGAAACATATAAAACATACATTAAAACCAACAATTATACAGAAAAGAATAAAATGACTGAAGAATTTTGGTGTAATTTAGAACAATGTGTTATTTAAATCTTAAAACTTTTGCAAAGAGTAATTTTTTCTCTATAATGCAGTATCTTTCATGAACAATCAGTCCAAGTAATTTATCAGGCATCTGTGAGAGTCAAGAGGGGAAAGATGGGGAATTTAAGTTTGCTCTTTCATGGCATATTGTTTGAGGAAAATGTAGGATGGAGTTTTCTGCTTTTGTCCTCTAACAATAGTTATGGTTACCTGGGTAAGCAGTCTGTACTGTTAATAGTGTCCAAGCACAAATGTTGAGTGTTAAAATAGGATTAAATGTTTAAAATGACACTCCTCTCCTGACCTTGTTTCCATTCCTTTCTGGGAGCTCTTGAAATGCGTGGTCCCTGTAGCCAGCCACGTGCCTTACAGAAGCCCTCCTTGGTCTGTGAAATTGAGGACAGAGCAACGTGTTGCGAGACACCCTGTCTATTCTTTTTCTCCCCTTCCCCAAGTCCACTCCTAAGTATTTACATGACCTAACATTTAGCTAGCCCTGTGGGAGAAACGTGTCTCTGAGATCACACAGGTAAGAGGAGACAAAAGAAACCCTGCTTCTTCTCTAAGAAACACTGGAATCAGGGATTGGCCACAGTGAATGAGAATTATTCAAACAGTACAAACTTGCTCAAAACACACGTTTTTGAGAATTCCAGGAAAACGTCCCCTCGCTTTCATTGAGGAAGGAACATGACAAAATAGAAAAGAACATTGAAAGTCAGACTCCCATTTTGCTAGACCTTCATTTTTGTGGTGTTTCAAGGAGCAAATAAAACCCTCCGGAGCAGAAAACAGAACCAAAGAGAAGGCAAGGAAAGTCCCAATCAGCACCCAACCACTACAGTGAACCCCTGTTTATGCATACCAGCGTCCTAACGGAAGTAGCTGCTTGCAGGCTGGCGGAGAAGCTGGTGTGAACGGGTTGAAGTTTCTTTCTGAACGTAGCTTTTTATGGTCTTCTGTAGAAATCATCTTCAGCAAAGACTGAATCAATAAAGAGTATCTTGTTAAATCTAAATACCATGTTTGGAGTTGTTATGGTTCTATTAGTGAAAAATAATTACACAGAATCTAATGAATATGAGAATGAGGCTGTCAGTAATCTGTTCTAAGCATGAAAAATAGGCAGCTTTTAGCAATAATTACTATATTCCAGAAAGTGGTCTGCATCAGTAAACAGGTATATATTCCTCAACAGCTATACATACTCATATATAGCCATGTATACAGATCACTGACATTTGTTGGGCACTATATACCAGCAACTGTTCTCTGAGTTTTCATGGATTAAGTCATTTTAACCTTAGAACAGCCCTTTGAGATAAATTGTTATCTTCATCTAGTAAATAGTGGAATCAAGAGTTGTATCCAGATGGCCTTGCTTTAGAATATAAACAGACCCACAGACACATAATCTAGCTAGCTAGCTAGCTATCATCTCTCTATCTATCTATCAATCAACACACCCACACCCGTCCCCCCACCCCACCCCCGCCACACACACACTGCTGCAGATTCAGTTCTCCAGAAGCATATAGTGATGGAGTTTGGGATTCCTGTGTTCCTATGTGTTTATTAGGAATCAGTATCTGTGAAGGAAAAGGATGACTAGTAGGACTGAGCAGAGAAAAAAAGGAAAATTGTGACTCAGGTCCAAGAAAGCTTCAGGCAGCTTGGCAAGAAGCTAGGGATCACAATAATGCCCTGCATGTGGCCAAACTGACTAGGACTTTATATTCCCACCTCAGTCTCTGGATCTATGCTGCTTCTGGAAGCTCATAACTTTGGGTAATGTGAATATCTGCAGTTGGTTAAGGTAGAACCTGAAGGAGCTGAGAGCTGGAGATTGTTTGCTGACTACACTCCCCATAACTGAGCAACCAATTCTTCCTTAAAGAGGGATCTAAGAGACACATCTATAAGTCTACACTGCCTCCCCACCACCACACACACATACACATATGTAGTGTCTATCTAGACACATTGTACAATAATTTAATTTATAAATGCATAAAACTTTTGGTAGTGTAGCATGTATTTTTTTTTCTTGGACTTCCTAGCATTTTGGCCTTTAGAAAACCACTTTTCTCTAAATTGGTTGGTTTAAAATTATAAGTTGGAAATGATAGTTCCCATCAAATCTGTTGGTTATTAGGGACAAAATAATTTAAGTTGATGTGTCTAGATTTTTAATTAAAAGTTTCTGGTGTATGTTGTATAGTATTTAACACAAAGCATGGCTTATTTTAATTCATTCACCCGCAAGGAATATTGCATTTGAATTTGGTTGATTTTACTGGACTATGGACTTCTACAAAATGGATACCAGCTCAAGACCTAACAAATCTTGGAACTAGAAGCACCAAGCCACTTCTTTCTTTCTCTCTCATCATCATTTAGTGTTGTAACTTGTCAGTATTTTGAGAACTCTCTACTCTCTATGATAACATCTATCTAACCTCCAGGATAACATTTCTACTGCCGTTCACTGCCACCAGGTCTTAGAAATCTTCTATCTAATAGTTCCCCATGAATTCCAGATATTAGGGAGAACAGATTAGTAATGTCATCTTCTCTCCCTGGAGTCTTCATAGAGTTGGTCCAACTCTTCTTCATTGATTTTCTCTGGTCCACAGTGATTTACTCTTTTGACCTGGCACAAAATGAATGTAAGTTCAAAAAAGAAAATGGTTGTATTCTTTTTTGTCAAGGCATAACACTAAACTATTTAACTCTTGCTGGTGAGTACCTCTTACCCTTCCCCACATTGTCATCTAGAAATCGGTTAATTGAATTGTAAAATGTTGTCCTTTCTTTGGTATGAGGGATGTAATGTCTCTGCAATATTTATTAATGTGACAAAAAACTATCAGGCAAAACATCCATTTGCACATAATTAAAAGTGACCATTTAATGTGGAATATTTATATAATTTCAGACACATTTATCACAGATAATTTCAATGGATAATTATGCAAGTTATGAACTAACTGAGGAAAAGCTGAGCTATCTGCTACTATCCATTAACACTGACTTCAAATGCCTAATTTTTTGTAATTACTTAAGGTGACAGAAGAATAACTGTTCCCTTTAATTTTGTTATGGTAACCTATACGGTTTCTCCATTATTATTTCATTCATTTCCTGAATACCATACTAACAAAATACTTACAGAATTTTCATAGTTATTTTCAGTATATCTTTAGAGAGTTGGTAAGATTTAATATGTTATCAATTTAGGATTATGTGGCACAAGGTCAAGTTTTAGATGGTACATGTTAGTGGTGATTAAATCTTTGAAGTATAACCTTCACTGCTCTCATCATTATGCATGTAAAAAAAATTTGGGAGGAAAAGATTTGTGATTGCCCCTTCATAAATATCCTTGTGTCTAAGGAATGGAACTAATAAAAGAGAACATTGACTCCACAGATCACCTGATTTGCTACCAAGATTGGCTAACAGCTGGAGTGGTATCTCTATTAGTTAGAATACTTTCATCTCTAGATAATATAAATGTGCTTAAACAATAAAGGATTATTTCACATATCTCAAGAGCAGCGGTGAGTGGCCTTCAGGCATATTTTGACCAAGACTCCATTTCTCTGCAATTCTCATGGTTTTGCTCTTTGCTTCTCTCACAGTCACAAGAACACTGCCAACAATAACTCAGCAATGCCTTCTTCATTACATTTCATGAAGCATTTGATAAAGCACTTCTCTTTCCATTTGATTACACCAAATTATATGATGTATCTATTCCTGCTCCAATAACTTTCACCAGGAAATGGGTTTGTGCTAATTAGCTTAAACCTGGTTTCCTAAAACAAACACTACCAAGGGGAAAGGAATTAAAAGAATTAAATTAATTGGATTAGACTAAGCTGAGCCGTTCCTGGGGATAGGGTCAAGTCTTAAGACCACACTGCTGCTTAGGAGCACCCCTAACAAGGGAGGGATGGAATAGATATTGGGAGCCAAACCACAATGTTCAGCTGAGCGGGTAATATCTTGTCTATGTCTATCTTAGTATCTGAAATCCCTGCCTGGATATTTATTCATTACCATGAGGCTAATGGGATCTCCAAGGGGAAATTGACTAATCTTGTATTTAGTCTGCTTAAGTGTCTTTATTTATTCAATTTTTAAAGTAAGACAGTGCAAATTCTAACTACAGATCAGCTGATTGTTAAAGCTTGTTTTAACAAAATAACTGTTCCTGAAAAACTTTTTGCAGAGAATAGTCTTGTACTCACTAATTCATAATAGTTTCTGAAATTATTATTGAAAGAGACAACATTTCAGGAGGATTACCCAATAATATGCAGTCTATTAAATCTTCTGGAAATTCTAAAGATTGACCAAATTATAACAATTGTGGGAATAACAACTGTGCCTCACCCCAATTTGATGCTCAAAAAGTGTTGGAGAAGGACAGATGTTCCAGAATTCCAGACCAGCAGCAAAAGGAATGATGGACTAAGGCAGAGTCCTTGCATTCATTTTCATGGTAACATTATGTTTTCATTAGCTGTAGTCTGTGTTTCTTGCCTCTCCATTGTACAAGATAATCATATTGACATGGGACCACACAGTACACATCTCACTTGATGGCATCTAGCACCCCACTGACAAGTACAGTGAAGTCATCATCATTCATGCATGTGCATTCCAGTCCACTCTGCTTGGCTGCCAGGCTACAGAGATGTCATGCAAATCGTTCTCTTTATATTAACATGGCTTGATACTTTCCAGACAGACCTCGTATAGTACAATCAAATTTATGTTAATGCATCTTGGTAGCACTAGATCTCCTACTCCTATTAGAATTTCAGTCCCTGCAAAAGTTGCCTTTTCTTCTCAACTATTTATCATTCTCCATCTTTTCATTCAGAAAGCTGTACTGGTGGTTGCTCAGAGTTGACATTAGCTAAGTCAGGCCTCGATTATGAGCTGCACCCAGGTCAGCTGCATGTACTGTCCTAATGGTACCTGCCTCAGTGATGTTCCAGTCAATGTCCTATTACCAAAGTAGCTAACGTCATGGCACAATCCATCAACAGGTGTCACATGGAGCCCCTGAAACACAGAGGTTCTGACTGACTCATTCTTTCTTTATGACTATTCAGGGATCTTATGATCCCTCTGCAGTCTGGTGTCTGTTGTGTCCCTGAACCCCTACTATAATTCCACCAAATAATGATGGCTTATGACTGAACCTCAATTTTGATCCAATTTCTGTTTTCTTTTTTCCCAAGAGACTTCTCAGGCAATGTTTTAATCAATTACTATAAGCATTGCTTGAAACAAAGGATGTCAGCTAATTCTACAACATGTACTTAATAAAGAGCCGGTTTTGCACAGTTGTTTTAAAAATATCCCTTGATGCAAACTGAGAATGTACATAACATTAAAATACAATTCAGAGCAATTGATGGAAAGAGATTACTCTCTAAGATCACAAGGTTCTATCAGGTATACTATTTTTAGAACATTGAGAGGAAGGAATGAATTTCATAGCCATTGGACAATCTTGAACTAATTGTAACTGAACTTTGAGGGTTGGGCAGTTGGGAATTTGAAATTATATATTCTCAAGGATCTGGAGTAGAGATGGACTATAGGGCCAATTACAGAAGCATCTGTGCTTTGAGAAATAAAATGAAACAAAACTAGCAACGTCATCTCAATAGACATGAGTAAAGAAAGATATAAATGGCACATGCATGACTCTTTTTAGAAATGAGAATATCAGAAGTGGCAAAAAGTTTCACGGGATATTAGGGATCAGTACAGTATAGTGATCAAGAAATCATACTAAGGATTGAGTCAGGCCTGAGTTGGAATTCAGTCCCAGATGGCTGTTGGCTAAATTAACATGTTTAAAGATTATCTTGGCAATAGGTTAATTATTTTATGTCTCACATTTCCTTTGTGAAAAGTAGCAGTAATAATAGTAATTTCAGCCTAGGTTGGTTAAGATTTATTTAAAATATGCACATAAAGCACTTAGCATAATGCTCTGGATAAAATAAATACTAAATAAATATTAGCAAATATCAGTAACATTTTCGAACACAGATATCCAGAGTTTTGTGATAAAATTATCTTGGAAAATACTGAGATAAATTAATTCAAGCATGCATCAAAAATATTTTTTCAGAACTTTTAAAATGTTAATGTACATTGTGATTCTGTGAGAAGCTGGTACTGAGCAGCATTTCTCAAAATGATTTGAAGATATAACCCTTATTTCTTAGAGCATCCCAAAAGAATTGGGTGCCATAGAAACTTCTTTAACAAATGCTATGTCATGCTCTAGGAGTTTGCTGTGAATGATTATCAAGGTGGCCATTTTGATTTAACAATTTTAATATAGTCATTTTATGCAAAATCTATGTTAATAGTAAGGCTTGACATAGTTGCATCATAATGACTTTTTTTAATTACAAGGTAATATGCGTAACACATATTCCCATTACAATATCCACCTCTACTTCATTTATTCCCATATAATTTTGAAATTTTGATTAGTCTATACTAATTTTATAAACCAGAAAAATATGTTAAGCCTGTTTCCCATTGGGTTATATGATCTCAGCTCTTTATCCTAAAGCCATCATTTAAGAGTTTATTTATGGTATAATAATTTTCTGAAAAAACTAAGGTAAATATTTAACTGAGGATTAATTATACAGTTGGCAGCTGAATATAATGGATTTTTTTTTTTATGGACTCACAATTTCCCCTCCCCTTTCTACTTTAGTACCTAATACAGATTCAATCAAACAAAATTACCACAATTAGGAAGCTTACAAAAACAGATTAATTTGTCCTCTAGATTTTCAAATGGAAAGCAAAACAAATTCCATTAGTATTCCGAAATTATTATTGGAAAGTAAATAAGTATGGCCATCATAATTTTCATAGAGTAATTAGCGAGTTTGAGAGCCAAATCACTCAGGATATCAGAGAATTATCAGAAAATGGGCAAACATTCTGCTTTAAATGATTGAAAAGATTTTCTAAATTAAGCTAGTGTAGTACGTGTGACTTTTGCTTATCCATAATTGGTCATGGATGGTGCCAAACTACTACATCCTCCCGCATTCCATCTCTGAGCAAACCTTCTCCTTGACCCCTACCAATATCTGGAGACTCATTCTAATTCTTATCCCTAACCCACAGTATTCCTTCTCCCTAACCATCTGTAGCCCCACTTTATCTTCAAGGACCACTTTCACTTTCAGGGCGGGAGGGAGGCCCAGCAATAGGATGAGCCTCAAAGATTGATAAAATATCACCTTAACATAGCTCCTGGTTTCTGTAATTCTATATTCTCTTGTTGTTTTCTTATATTTCTCTGATAACTGCTTTTCAGATTTCTTTGTCACCTCACCCTTGATTGAAGTTTTAACCTTAGGGTTTTTTTTTTTTTTTTTAAGGTTAATCCTAGATCCTAGCTATAAGGACTCCAGTATTCAAAGGCACAAGAGAAGCAGAGAGATATTCAGACTGCCACTGCCACTCCCCACATCCTTTCTGGCCACATTGGGATGTATGGGCCATATATAGGCTTATATATAATACATAAGGAATCTATTAATAAGTTACATATGTATGCATTACTTACCCAAAAAGGAGGGACAAATTTTCCCATTTTACACTCTGATAGTTGTAGAGCTTATATGACAATTTACATGGAGCCATACTTATAGATTCATAGATTTCAGGTTTTCAAAAAGCCATCCTAGGATGACCAGGTACATCTCCTAAAAGCATTACATAGGTCAGGACTCCCTTGTTAGTAAATACTAGTAGTTTGCTTGCCAGGAGGTCTACATTAGCATCTTTACAAGGACATTTGATACCTTTTCTTTCTCTCCTAGGATGTTCCCCAGTAAAGGGAAAGAATGTATTGCAGGCCAGCTGCTAACCTCTTTCTTGTTATATGTTTACTCATGACATGATGATAAGCAAGTTGCTCAAGACTGTCATGCCTTGGTCTCGTCTTCTGCAGACTAGGAGAAATAATAATAATTTCCTTATAGGGCTGTTGTAAGGATTTAATAATTAGTCCATGTTAGGTTTTAGAAGGATGTCCAGAACTTGGTGAGTGTCCTATAAATAGTAGATATTATTCTAGCTCCAATATAAATCCCTCCTCTTAGTGTCAGTTGCACATGTCCAGTGGCCTGCTTGAAAATTTCAGTTGCAGGAATTCCAAACTCACGTACAAAACTGAGTTCATAACCTCTTCCATCAGCCCTCAATCCAACCACAGATTCTGCTTCTGCAAAAATATTATTAATAGTTCTATTAGTGATTAACAAAGCCATTTATAGAATAGGTCATGAAGGAAACCTAGCAATCCTCTAAGACTCCTTTTTCATATAACCCAATACCCAATTTGTGTAGATGGTCACTGCTCAAATATGTTTTCTTCTCTCTGATTGCTTGGCCAACACTCAATCCAGGCTTCCTTGGTCTCTTACCTTGATTACTTAAAATGTCTCCCAATTAGTTTTCCCAAATTCATTAATATGTTCTACTCTTTCCAGCAAAGCACAAATTCAATCATGTTGCTTTTCTACTTAAAGGGGTCAGTGGTTGCCTACTGCTTTTATTAATAGAATACAGACTGAAATCCTCAATGTAGACCCACATTTCTCCATCATCTGGGTCCTACTGCTCTCAGGAGACCCATCTGTCTTTCCTGCTCCTTCCCTGCCTCAGTGTTTTCTTTCAATCTATTGAATATTTCTTTATTCCTCCTGCTTCAGAATCCTCACACATTCTGTTCTGTGTTTGGAATAATCTCTCCAATCCTTGCCACAGTTAGTTCCACCTCATTCTTCTGAGCTCAAGTATGAACATCACTTCTTTTTTTTTAATTTATTTTTATTTTTTTTATTCTTATTTCAGCATATTGTGGGGGTACAAAAGTTTAGGTTACGTATATTGCCCTTGCCCCCCCACCCCCGAGTCAGAGCTTGAAATGTGTCCATCCCCTAAACAGTGCGCATCGCATTCATTATGTATGTATACACCCATCCCCTCCCCCACCTACATCTGCCCGACACCCAATCAATGTTATTCCTAAATGTGCTCTTAGGTGATGATCAGTGAAACCAATTTGATGGTGAGTACATGAACATCACTTCTTTAAGAAACTTTTTTTTTTTACTACTAAGGGAAACCAGATATTCCTGTTAGGAACTTGTACTTTCCCTTCATAGCCTGCATCATAGTGAAAATTACCTCATTATGCAGTTCTTAGTAAAGATGTGTTTTCCCAGCAAAAGGTAAACTTCATAGAAGAAAAGACCTTACTTGTCTTATTATCAAGGTATTCCAAGAGAGCCTTTATTTTCAGCTCCTGTTAAGATATGAGATAGCATTATTTTCTTTTTTCATTTTCCAACAACAAAAATGAAATGACTTCCTTTTAGTCCTAATGAAAATAATTTGTATGTGAAAAATCACCTCAAGGTGGCTACATAGAAATGTCATGACTACAGAAATATCTTAACATTACAGACAGGAAACATACAATTGATTTGCAATGTAATTGCCTGGTGAATTCTCCAGGAAGTTTTGGTTGTATGTAACTGAATTGGTTGATAGGCTATGTAAAATTTTTGGAAATAAGTTCTATAAAGAGTGGAGTCCAGCTGCCCCAAGAGATGATTTTGGGTTTGACCACTGTTTCTAAGTCATGTTAGATAGAATGATAAGTTATCTACCATGGCTATTTTTAATTTAAGACACTGCAACTATCATGAGTTTGGAGAATAACATTTATTTTTCTGTCACCATAACAGTAGGCCTTGAATCTTGATCTGCAAAACATGATTTTCTGTCACTAGCATAACCAATTTTTTAAAGAGGGGACAAGATAAGCAACAAATATTTTATAAACCGGTTTCTTATATTCCCTCAGAATTCAATCTTCCAATCAATAATGACTGGCCCTTACAGTTTTAGTGAAGTTTATACTCTGTGAAAGTGTTATTACCCAGGAGCTCACTTTGAGGTTTTATTATTTATCC
>CM052441.1:125430648-125488626 GCA_028533085.1 Varecia variegata
TTTTTACTGAAAATCATAGCCAAATATCTTCAGAAATCAGTAATGCTTGCCACAGATTGGTACTGTAATCTAACAATATGTTTGTGTGTCTTTACCTAAAATAAATAAACTAAAACAACTAGACTCCAAAATTCCACATAATATTAATCTCGCATCTAGGGCACTCTTCTAGAATGAAGAAATAAATCTATCAGGCTATTTAGGGAGAAAACAAAGAGACAAACTGGTATGTAGAACAGGTACTATGAAAGAGCAGACTTCTCTGTGGGTTGTCTGAGTAAAAGAGAGTCTGTTGTGAATCTTTACAGCTAAAACAGAATGTCTATTAGTAAGACAATTTGCTAAACCTGTGTCTTTAGGGAGACACAGAAGAACCTCCCTCCTAAACCATAAGGATATCAACACTACTGTGGAATCACAAATGAGGGTAGAGGTCGTTGACTTCCTATGTTATGAAAAGATGAACGCTCTTAGTGGAATAAGGATAATTTTCCATGATTATGAGAACTTAACTTAGAAGACACAAGTGAGTTCTTTGTAAAAGAATCCACCCAAATATATTGTAAGGCATATTTTGATATTCTTATAAAAATCTGTAGAGCCAGAGTTCTCTCCCAGAAAGACCAAGTACTATGGACTTCTTCAGTCTGAAGTTTCTGCTCCTCCTCTGGACCTGAGTCTCTTATCTCCCACCATATTGCCCAACTTGAAACCAGGATCATGTAAGTTTAGGCATGGAGGAGGTCAGGGTCATTATCAAATTCAAATCTCTTATTTTTTCCAATGATGAAACTTCATCGACTTTTTTTTTTACAATGTAATGAGCCAATTTCTTTTTTCTTTTCTTTTTTTTCTATTTCAGAACATTATGAGGTACAAACCTTTAGGTTATGTACATTGCCTTTGCCCCACCCAAGTCAGATCAAGCGTGTCCATCCCCCAGACAGTGTGCACCACACCCTTTGGGTGTGAATATGCCCATCCCATCCCCTCCCCTCCCAACTTCCTGACACTTGATGAATGTTACTACCATATGCCCACATAAGTGACTTCTTTAAAAAAATAGAGTTGAGGCCGGGCGCGGTGGCTCACGCCTGTAATCCTAGCACTCTGGAAGGCCGAGGCTGGTGGATCGCTCAAGGTCAGGAGTTCGAGACCAGCCTGAGCAAGAGCGAGACCCCGTTTCTACTAAAAAATAGAAACAAATTATCTGGCCAACTAAAAATATATATATAGAAAAAATTAGCCGGGCATGGTGGCGCATGCCTGTAGTCCCAGCTACTCGGGAGGCTGAAGCAGAAGGATCGCTTGAGCCCAGGAGTGTGAGGTTGCTGTGAGCTAGGCTGACGCCACGGCACTCATTCTAGCCCAGGCAACAGAGTGAGACTCTGTCTCAAAAAAAAAAAAGTAGAGTTGATATTAGACCAGATGGCAAGACCATGTACCCTTTAATTGTAGGGACTTTGTCTTATTCGGCTCTGAATTCTTGTGATTCAGCACACAACCATACACACTGTAAATATCAGTTATTTTTGAATGAACACAATTAATAAATGACTCCTGCTTAACCAAGACAGCTTTTATTTTTCCACCAGTCATTCTTAAAATGTGGACCGTGGACCAGCAGCATCAGAATCACCTTGGAATTTTTAGAATTCCAAGTCAAATATTAGTCCTCCCTACAGTGGCAATGAATCAGCAATTCTGGGTTTCAAGCAGTTATCCAGTTATTTTGTTGCATGCTAGCATTTGAGAACCAATGTTAAGAGAGTGGTATTTAATCCTATTTACTCATTAGACCAACCTAAGTAATATTTAAAATGTACTAATACCTGGGACTCACCTCAGGATAATAAATTCAAAATATCTGTGGATGGGTCTTTGTATTGATATTTTTAAAAGCTCCAAGATAACATATTTTTTTTATTTCAGCATATTATGGGGGTACAAATGTTTAGGTTATGTATATTGCCCTTGCTGCCCACCCCCCAGATAACATATTTATGTGTAGCCAAAGTGGCAAACCACCATTCTCATCCCAAATTCTGTGTGTGTGTGTGTGTGCGCACGTGTGTGTGTGTATATGTGTGTTTAAAAAATAGATAGCTAGGCCTCAAAGTCTATGAAGCAAATTTAAATTAACTGCTTACAAAGTAGCTATAGTCACTACAATCTCATCAAAATTGCCCTCCTGATTTCACCTCCCTCAATTTCAATCACTTTCTTCAAACCTCATTATTCCTGAAATTTTTTCTCCTTCTCTTACAATATTCCTCCAATAACCCCTAAATTATAACTCAACTACTACAACCAGATTCATAAAAAACTTATAAAACATATTCATTCCTAAAAGGCTTGAGGAAAATTTTCTTTTCTTCTCTTTACTATAGTATCTAACCTTACCAACAGAGTTTTCTGATATGAAATTGACTATGACTCATTAAATGTTGTTTTTAAATTTCTCCTCCAAATAACATATCTCAACAGGTTTAGCATATCTTTGCAAATTATCTCATTATGAGATACTGCATGTTAAAATGTTTCATTAGCTGTGAAGGTCTCTGTTAATGTAAGGTATCATTATTATTAATTACAAAGTAAACTCCTAGAAGACAGAGAATGTGTTTATTTGCCTTTGTATCCCAATACCCCAAGAAGCCCTGGGCAGTCCAGAGCGCAATTAGTTTAGTTCTAAAAACATTTCACTGATTAATTAATTTTTATGTTACAGTAATATCAATACAACTAAGAAATCTGAAAACTTGACTCTAATAACTAAGTTACAATAAAATAGGCATAGGGCCATGTATAAAGTATAATGGATGTAAAAGAAAAGCAATAGATCATTTTCAAAAGTTCATGGCAGGATATCAATGGACAATGTGGAAGATTAAAGAATCTCTTATTAAAACATGAAAGAAAATTACTTTGAAAGTATAGCATTTGTAATTACATGCTATGCAAATGAATAAAGATGATAATAATGACGACGATGGAAACGGTGATGGTGATGATGAGGAGGAGGAGGAGGAGAAAGAGGAGGGGTAGGGGGACAAGGATTTTGACTGATGCACTATCTGTAATCTAGGTTAAACAGATTCTGTCTGAAAGCTCCTTTACCAACTCCCACCCTTCCCCACCAAAGGAAAAAAAATATTAATATATGAGTCATCCAACAATTGAGACATTGAATTCAGAAAGATTTGAAATAAATTCTACTTCTGTTCTTGATTTTCCATGTGCCTTTGGGTAACTTAAATGATTTCTGTAAGATTGCTGTTTTTATGTAGGTTGCTGAGGAATTTAAATAGGGTTACACACATAAATTGCCTTGTAGAATGCCTAGCATAGAATATATACTCAAATAGTTTCAGTCCTCTCCCTTCTTTTTCCTTGAAGATACTCATACATACATTTCAGGAAAATTATAAGTGTTGTTTTATTTAGATGTATTCCAGTTGATTTATGAAACCAAAACTTAGAACATAGGATCAACATTTTTAATAGCATGTCTAATCCTATTCCTTCATAAGCTTTTGTCCTAGGAACTGATTCTGTTTTCTGTGTTCTTTTACTGATTGTTATGTCACCTTTGTCCAAGGAGCAGAGGGATATTTGAGGACTGAAATAATGCTGAACTCTACCTTGTGCATTTAGTATCTCAGTAGTCAGAGCATCACCATTATCACCTGTTATTTACTGGTAAAGAACTGTGAAAAGCTTTGATCCCTCTTATCCTGTCCCAGAATATTGTATTTGAATACACACAATCATTTAATATAAAGCACTTCCTCTATTATATTGTACCAACAACCCATTGACCTTCTCAAGAGCATTACTGCTCTGAAAGAGATAATTTCCCCTTACTTTGATGGGTAGTACAAGTTGGCTTAAATAATTTGTCACGAAGGTCTTTTGGCAGAAACAAAAGCAACACTAGGAAAGGCTATGTCCTATTATCGAGGTGGAACGACTTGGACTGCAGATGAAAAAGTGATTTATATAAATGAAAGAACGTATCTAGACCACATAGAAAAATTCTTCTGGAGTGATCATCACGAGCCAGATTATGTCTGCTTGCTATTTCAGCATGAATCAAAAATGAAGCTGTTCTTGCCTTACTCTCAGCAATCTGTGGAGTAAACACTATTAATATAAAGAGCTAAATAGTGCACTTTGCAATAAACAAAATTATTTTCAACACATTATAAATACCTAATTTTAATCAGTATTATTAGTTGGATTTAGGAATATGTGACACTGGAAATAGACTGAGAATATGCAGATTTAGTTTAAGATTGGTTCCACCTCTAACTCGTTGTTTGTGTATTTCTGGGTCCCAACTGACTCATCTACAAAGTGAAAAGATAGGACTATATGATCTCAAACAGCACTTTCAAACTTTAACATTCTGGAATGCAGTAGACTCATCAAAAGTTTGTTCATTTCCTTGATTCTTGTTTGCTTTGGAAATTCTTAAATCATTGATCATTGTTTTGATATTTGAAGATGTGTCAAAGCCTACTCTCTAAGGTGTTCGGAGCCTGCATATATAGTTTGAGAGTTTGAAAATATTGCCATGATAACAAGGCTGTTTAATTTAAAATAAGCATGTGCCTGGATATTACTCATGACACTGAAAAGGAAATGAAAGTAATGGTCCAATGGCTTGAATTCATTAGGTTCTGCCTGAAGAAGGATTTACATATGCATCTCATGTGAAAGGATAAGAAGAGAAATCACCCTCCCCCTTCCCCATCCCTCCTAAATGCCTAACCAAATGCCATTGTTTAATGTTTAATGAATTCTTACAGGTACATGGCAGAAGCCAAAATATAATTAGCAAGGTCAACACAGAAGGAAACTCAGGAGGCTCAGTAGAGTATGGAGTATTACTTAGGAGGAATGAAAAGATTTAACTCTATTAAACATTAGGGATACTGTAGAGTATTTCCCTTGAGATAGTAGAGGCTTTAGGGTTCCTTCTTGGCAGATTTCTTTGCTACTTATAGATTCTTAAGGGAAGGAGAAAAAAGTGCATTTTTCTGGCACAAAAACTAAAAGGAGGGAATGATGGCTGTATGTTACAAAAAGTCCATAAATATTGCAAGGGGATTTTTACCAAGATAAGAAAACAAAACCTCATCCTTCCACAGTCTTGCAGGCAATTGAACTGGGGAGAAGAGAAGTAGAGGAGGAAGGAAAATTGCTCACAGAATTCCAGCACCCTTAACAAATCCACGGCCGTGCTCCTTCCTGGGCTAGGAGCATAGAGATTCTATGAGGAATATCCTAGGGCTGAAAAAATGGCTCATATTCCAGACCACATCCAGAGAGCAGAGAGCGAGCAGAAGAGAGAGTGAGACAAAAGGAGAGAAATGTGTAAAGAGTGAGGGAAACTGACTAATGTACAGTAATGCAGAAACTAATTATGTATGCTTGGACTAATGGGGCTAAACAAAGATAACTTTGAAAAGATGTAGAATATTACGAAAATTTAGCTAAACTACTTGAAATGCAATTAACAGTCATTTCACCCTCCATGACCAGGTTTCTTTCATTATCTGAAACTTATTTTTCTTGGAATAAGGTTAATATTTGCAGAAGCATTAGGACATTAAAACACAGTGTTTGGGACTGCTGTGCATTATTAATACCTCTCATCCCTCTCCCAACTTCTTACTTGCCTTCACACCAAGCTAATGTAAAGAATGACCCAGAAAGTTCAACACGCACTCATCATTTGTGTATTTGCAGCCAAGAAACTAATGTGGGTGTTCACAATAATTGAATGTTTAATGCTTTATAATTAGTAATGTTCTCTCACCACCTTCTAAATATGCCTAGGGTTTTTTTTTTCTTAAAAGAAGTATATAGGTGTTAGAAATAATCTGTATCTTGATTGTGATCGTAGTTATACATCTCTATTTGTCAAAAATCATTGAACTACACACTTAAAAATGGATTTTATAAGTATGCACGTTACACCGCAACAAATAGGACTTTTTAAAAGTCCAGAGCTTTAAAAGAGTATATAGTATAATGAAAGAATTAATGTATAAATAGATGTTAAGGAACTTATTTTAAAAATCAGTTTTAAATAGATGATACATGCTCAGGAAACAAAATTTAAACAGTACAAAAGGGTATAGGGCAAAATCTCTGCCCTAGCTTTTTTCTCTACCTAGCCTGTTTGTTTCTTGAAGACAACTGTCCTAGTATCATGAGTTCTTTTAGAGAAAGTGTTCTTGTTGAGAAAGTATTCTTTTTATATACAACAGCATATATGTTCCATGCATGTATACTTGCATGTGTGTTGCATATACACAGTCATAGCATACTCTATACCTTGATTTTTACACTTAATGTATTTTGGAGATGATTCCATATCATTACAAATAGAGCAGAATTATTCTTTTTAATGGCTAAGTATCCTGTTTTAACAATGTACTATAAAGATGTCTGCATCCAGTCCCTTTTAGATTATTAAGTATTTTGTTTCAATTTTTGCTATTACTAACATTGCCCAAATAAATATACTTAGAGAAGTCTGTGCATACATATATAGAAAATAAAGCCCTAGGAGTGAAATACTGATGTCAGTAACTATGTACACATTTAATTTTAATAAATATCGCAATATATCCCTTATAAGACTTGTGCTAGTTTAAACTCCTGCTTGCAATTTTGATCACCTCTTTATTCATATTCTTGCCAAAAATAGAATGTCATTAAGTCTCTTTTTGTTGTTGTTTTCCAATCCAATAGGTAAAAATGCCACAGCATTAGAGTCATAATTTGTATTTCTCTCATCATGAGTAAGAATGAGGATCATATTTTTATATTTTGAGTTTCTAGGTGGCAATTATATCAAATTTTACCTTATATTAATTCATTAACCTGTACATTCATGCTTTAATCAATTCTTTGTAATTGGTGATTTCAAAAAATTACATTTCCTAGCCTCACATTCTTCCTGGGTTCTGCATAAAATTTAGTTTTGGCCAGTCAGGTGTACTTGCACATGATTGCTTGAAGACAAAAATTAGGAAGAAGTCATATTTCTTCTATCTTTGCTGCTTCTGCTTTTTTTTCCTGCCAAATATGGTTATGGAGGCATTGGAATTTTCTGTGGCAGCCCTAGAAAAGGTATTAATAACAAGCCATATGCTTTAGAGCCAGGTAACAGATCATTTTTGGCTGATAGCTCTTGTAGATGCAGTGTGGCTCTGAAGTAAATAGTTGTGGTGTCACTGATCCTTGGATGGAGCATTTTTCATTTTCTCCTACCAAACACTGACTTGTTTGGTATCCTTATAGATCCTGAGCTGAGATCATTCCTAATTTATTTATTTTCTAATCTATGAATGAAGTGAGTTATCCCTCGACAAGCTATTTACAGTGGTCTTGTGTTGAGGGAAGGAACAAGCTATCAGGCTCTGGGGGATTTTCCCTAATTCTGATTGAAGCTCCTTGAGGCACAGGGATGTATATGTGTGTATATTTATTTTAGCCTCTACTTCTTCTCAGCCAACAAAATCACTTTTTCTCCACCTGGCCTCACTGACAGACTGCTTCCTACAAATATGGCATTTCTACGTGTTTCCTCATTCAGCACTTCCTCCTCTGCTATTCTGTGTTAGCCAGCGGCACCCAGAGAAAGGTCTCATAGCCAGTTTATACAACCTATATCCACTGTTCCAAAGAAAGGATTACTAATTTTAAGCTTATGGGACAAGTCACTTATATCAGAGAACTGTGCGAGGCTGATTTATTTGGGGACTTCAACTGAAGCCATCTCTTCTAGTGTCTTATAGCTTCATTGACAATATTGTCCACTGTTTCTGAGAGGACAAGGGAGTAGCACTACTATTCCCTCTTATTAACCCTCATTTCATTTGCTTTCAATAGTGTAAAGTATTTGGCTCCTAAGCACATCGTGGAGCAGAAGTAAATTTGTTTTATGAGCATAGGTTGAGTTAGAAAAGGGATTCTATATTCATTTTTAAGTTTGGAATTGGTGGAATATGGCTATCATAGAATAAGAAGGGAATTGAGACTGCCAATAACATGTCTCTAGCACTTTCAGGTTAATTTTGTCAAATTAAATCTGTTTTTTTTTTTTTTTTAACTTTCCCAAAAACATTCCTGGGAACCAGTACACACAAAAATTCACGGTGATAAAAGTCACTGGCTTCTTGTCCTTTGTTTGAATCCTTTCTCCACCTCCTTTGTAAAAATCTATCATTGGTTTCCAAACACTAATCTAATAGAAATAGAAATCACTTATTAAAATATATATGTGCTTGAGTTCCACCACAGACCCAATGCATGAGCATTTCCAGGGGTGGAGCCCTAGCAAAATATTTTCATAAACTACTTAGGTTATTCTGGCACCCAGCCAATTTTGAGAACCACTGCCCTAGATTATGAAATCTGAAGCCACTAAAAATTTTCAAAGTCCAATCTAAATGTCTTTCAAATTAATTTCATTTTCTATAAAAATCCCAACTGATTTTCACCATCAGTAAGTCTTAGAAGCTAACCTTGAAGAATAATGGCAATAGTTTCTCCCAAATACACACTGCTAAAAAGTAGCAAAAAGGGACACACATGGACTTTTTACAACCACTTCACGCTTTTTCTGCTACAGAAAAATTGTCTTAGGCTGTCTCTTCTATACTTGGGCCTTCATTTCTTTTCCCAACATCTCCAATCTCCTTACTCCTTCTGTGATGCATCTTTTCATAACTGGTCATTCCCCACCTCCCCTTCTCCCCAACAACCAAATATGAGCAACCTCCTTGTGATCTTGGAGCAATCTGAGGAAAATGTGAGGACAAACACCAGGCTGGTTTATAGCATCTAGAGAAAATATTATTAAATCAGCTTCAGGATGACTGTAGGTATAATGAAAGCAGTAAACATGGTGTTTGAAAGTTAGTTTGGAGGTGTAAACATATGCAAAACTTTACATAAAGGTTAAGAACCTCTTTTCCATTCCATAGTTGAATCCAGATTTATGTCTACCCACCTTCTAATTACTGGGAAAGCTACACACCATAATAAAATGTAAGATCATTTTAAGAGGGATGGGAAAAATGAGATTACAGATGGAAACACTTGTTCCAAGATGGAAAGTCCCGTCCTTAATGTCTACATTTATTTTATATTCTTACAAGCTTTTCGTATTTTTATGACAAAAAACACAGGCTCGTTTACAATGGGGGAAAATTCTTAACTGGACACAGGCTTTTTTTTTTTTTTTTTTTTTTTTGAGACAGAGTCTCACTCTGTTGCCCAGGCTAAAGTGCCCTGGCATCAGCCTAGCTCACAGCAACTTCACACTCCTGGGCTCAAGCGATCCTCCTGCCTCAGCCTCCCAAGTAGCTGGGACTACAGGCATGCACCACCATGCCCGGCTAATTTTTTCTATATATTTTTAGTTGTCTGGCTAATTTATTTCTATTTTTAGTAGAGACGGGGGTCTCGCTGTTGCTCAGGCTGGTCTTGAACTCCTGACCTCGAGCAATCCTCTCGCCTCACCCTCCCAGAGTGCTAGGATTACAGGCATGAGCCACCGCACCCGGCCAACACAGGCATTCTTAAAAATATAAGTCACCATGCATTGTCCTCTCTACATTGTCTAACAACCACCAAAAGAATATAAATTGGGGACTGACATTTACCATATAAATAGTGACCAACCTCTTAAGGACTGTTTACAGCTGGCTTCCATTCTCAGTGGTTGGAGATATATTGATAGGTAATTATTTTGACTATGACCTCTGAATTAGTCATAAGAATCCAAAGTTAACCTAACCGTATAAAAGAGGTAAGCCAGATAATAGTATATTACTTCAATAATTCATCAAAAATGAAACCAAAATTAGACAGTAAGGTCAAAATAAATTTTATATATATTAATGCATTATAAAGTCTTTTCCAGGGTTGTTTATTGCAATTATATCTGTGCATCATTCTATATAAGAGTATAAAGGAGGAGTATGGAGCTTAATTTTAGATAGAACAGCATGCGTATCCTGAGTCTATGATCTTGAAAAAAAATTTTAAATTTTTCTTCAAAAGTAATGTCAGAATTATTTTAATACTTGTAATTATAAATTTTGTATAAGGGTTGAATAAAATAAACCAGCATCTGTCTCATAGATGCTAGAGCAAGTATTAGTGCTATCACCCTCTTTTAAGTACACTTAAGTACATTTGGGAGGATAAAGGGCTGTAGAGGCCCACACTCATCTCTGCTTACAACAGAATGCTCTTGGATTTCTTGTAAATGTTGACCACAATACGAAGAAACAGAGCATTGATGGCAGTCAAATAAATTACCCCTCTCCCAACCCCCACAAAATAGGCTATGCACTCAGTTTGAATTATTTTTCCATTGGTAAATTGAACTCAGAGTCAAAAATTAAGTCGAACCCGTCAGAAATTATTGTTTATTTTTTCCCTTTTATGTGCCATTTGAAGGAATGGAAACAGGCCTTTTATACATTATCAAAGCGGTACCACATACTTGCTCACATTACTGATTTGAGAGACAAGAATTCCTGAAAGAAAATCAATTTTTAAACATGGAGCAATACGAAGTCTTGCCATAATACAATAAATCTTCAACTGGACATTTTACAGATCATCTTCTATATCATTAATTCATAACATACTGTATAGAGCAATCTGACACCTTCATTTAGCACTAACTGCCCCACAGCAAGAGTTCATTTAAAATGTAGTTCAGAAGCAATAGCAATTAGTTTACAGAAGTGTTTGAATTTAATACTTAAAATGCTTATCTCCTAGACACATGATAGGAGGCTCTAAGCCATATGCACTCAATTATAGACTTTAGGATTAAGTCAGCTCCTATCATACTATGCCTACTGCCTCCCCATAAATGATTCTGCTGTTACCACTTCATTCCACAGTTGCTATCTTCATCCTCAACACACTCAGTTGCACTACCACTCTCATCACTTTCTACATTATCACCTCCCTCTCCAATGCCCATCTTCATCACTTCTCTTTTTTTCTTCCTCCATGATGATCACTTTGTCTCTGATAGTTTTTAAAGACATAAAGAACAACAATAACATCCATCTCTTACTTCCTCAGAAATACCTCTCGCAATTTTTCTGAATTTTCCAAGACCAACATCGAGTTCATACTCCATCCTCCCTGGCAACTTAGTGTGTCTGTATCTAAGAAGAGATTTCACAGTGGAATTAATTTGCAGGGTACATTATTTATGATTTAAAGGGGATCTAGGGTTTTGGCCATTTTACCTTTTAGTTTATTGCATGAGGTGGGCAATGGAAACAAAATGTATTTTCAATAATCAGATTTTCCCCTGGTTAGAAATTCAGGTGTTTACTTCCTATACTTTTATCGCCAGCCGACGTAATAGGGGAAAAGTTCAACCTACTATCAATGCTTACTGAGAGATTACCCACGGCTGAAGTTTCAATCATATACATAAAATCTTCTCCCTGTCTGTGAGATGAGCACTGTCATAGAGTTTCAGAATTCTTCCTTCTCTAGTATTACATGGTCCTCTTTTATAACCAAAAGGAACTCTACATGTTTTCAATGACTTTGAATCGGAATGTAGTTTTCACTCACTGGAAGACTTTCCTCTTTTAAAACCTAGAAGACTTGCTCTATCAAGAATGGTTAATTTCTGGAATTTGATATTGGGATTTTAGGATGACAACTGACAAAAGTCTAATAATTCTGTTGAAGTTTAGAATGTCTTCATTTCTTCTTGCTTATAGGTTCTATCTAATGAAGACAAAATACCCAAAGTCTAAAAGGGGTTGAAGTAAGCTTTCTAAACTCAGGTACACCTAGATTGGAGAATGTAGCTTGGACCAGAAGCCTTGTGGATGGCTTCCACTTTGCTGAGTTCAAGACAAAGAGACTCAGAGCAAATTAGTCTAATCCGCTTATCTAATTAATCCCAAGTAGAAAAGCGCAGGGGAAACCCCCACCACATCCCCGTTCTATCATTTCCAAGAGAAGACGTTTAGGGGGAACTGATGCATGGTAGTTGGAAAACCAGTGTTTTTCTTACTTATCCTTGAGGGAAAATAACATCACTCATTATTACACATATGGTCTAATTGTATCAGTTCTCCCTTCAGAGAAAATAAGTAAGTGATGAGTTAGCGCTCACTGTTTATATATATATATATATATGACAGATATATACACACATACGTGTGTATGTGTATCTCCTTTGAGAGAAGAACAGTACTTAATGCAAACCCCTGTAGGGAGGGAAACAGATGTCTCTTTTTGTGTGTAGTCTGTCCTCCCTGAGTGTGGGGAACAAATAAAGGTACTTGCATAGAAATCAAGGACATGCATCCTTTTTTGCCTCTTCAAGTTTTCCTGTGAGAAGACAGTGAAAACTGAAAGGCTATTTAATATCTGACAGTGAAATATCCTCCAAGGAAAGATTAGTTTTTAATCATCATTTTTCATCTTATTGGAATCAGATTCCCTGGTACATAATACTATCTTGGAGGTAAAATCTCTCTCTCTCTCTCTTCACTCCAATGCACCAAATGCTACAGATGTAAATATTCTAAATGAAGCTGAAAGATAATATTGTTTGTTTCATAGCTAGAATCCTAGAACCTAGAGCTTACTTATGCTGTGTGGTCACGAGGCAGTCAGAAATTACACAAATGAGTGGAGAATTGATAACTGTCTAACAGATAATGCTGAAAGAGTCAACAAACAAAAAAGCAAAGATTTTCATTAAGTGTAAGGTCTGATATTTGGTCCATGCCAAAACTAGGAAATAAAAAATTCATAAGCTGAGCAGATGTTGAAACACAAGAAAAATTAGTGAATAAAACACACATACTTACCGCCCCTCCCTCTCAACAGTCCAGAAAATGACAATAAAAAAAAGTAAGGTATAAAATCCATAATAATGATAGAAATGGACAAGAGGCCACAACAAATGAGAAGTCTCAAGATAACACGACTTATCTACATGTTAAGTGCCTACATCATTTGTGTCCTTCTGCCAAATATCCAGTCAGTTTTTATATATTTTACCCTGAACCATATATTATCAGCCAAGGATTAATGTACGAGTATTTGAAGGAAATACTCGAATGTAAAACAAACGACCTTGAAAGAAAGAGAGACAATACAGAGAACAGAATAAAACATTTTAATAACACTCTATGATATCCTCAGAGAGGTAAAATATTGCATACATTAAAAAGAAAAGGATATAAAAAGAACCGCTCAGAACTCTGGGAAAGTGAAAAAATTGATAGCAGACAAAATATAATGATTGATGAGAAGAAAAGGCAGGTGCAAAACATGTTGATTAGTGATGAATGCTGAGTATCACTTCCTCCCCCTGAGTTTAATGTTGAACCCATACATCCAGCTCACAGGCTTCTGTAGAGGGTCCTGACCCAGTTACTGGAACGCTTTTTAGAGAGTCAGACCACATACCAAAGTGAAACCATTTATACCAAGACTTCCATTAGCTGTTGTGCCCACCCATCCATAAGTGCATTCTTAGCTCCCCCACTATATTTTATTTTCATTGACTCTGAGTTGCAACATGGTGTAGTCCGAAGCACATGGACTTAATGTTGGAAAGGGGAGGTTTTGGTGTATGTATGCAAGTGTGTGTGTGTGTGTGTGTGTGTGTGTGTGTGTGTCTGTGTGTCTCCACCACTTACTGAATGGGAAACCTTGGTCAATAACTCAAAATCCTTGAACTTTAGTTCATTTTTCTGAACAATAGGATTGATGATGCCTTTTTTATACAATTAATATGAGAATTAAATGAGATTAAAGTACGTTACCTTATCTAGTATAGTAACATAAAGCAAGATGCTAAACAATATAAAGGTTGTCTTTTCTTACTTCTCGATGAGTGTGTGAAATTCTGTCATATTCCATTGAAAGGTAGACCCAGTGTCAATTATATGACAACAGACAATGTTATTTGACCTGTTGAAGGCAAACATTTCTATCATTCAACCAGTTTCTTATCATTAGAAAGAATAAACAACAGATTTGACCACCTTCTTTTTTTTACCCAATTGAATTGTTCACATTGTTGACACTATCTACCTACAGTCTAAATTAATTAATTAGTAGCTAACTGAATTCAGTTCCTTTTTCCTTTATGATTTTAACAGTCAAAATAGCTAATGATAATATAAATATCTCTATGATGATTCAGAGAAGGTAAGCTATTATTTTCAAGGCCAAGTCTGTCGTTATCTTAATGTACGTGTTAGCTTCGTGTGCAGCGTGACTTTCTCTTGCATATACTGAGGACAGAATGAATTATATCCTTTTATTTGAGAACAATATTGAATTAGTAAGCATTATCTTTATGAATTCTATATTTAACAAATAGTGCTTTCTTTAGCTATCTAAGGAACAAAAGTATAGTCAGAGAACAAAACTCTATTGCTGCTTTTATCTTGAAAGAATTGAGTCCTATTATTCATAGTGCTTTGCCCTATACACTCTATGCCATAGAACAAATTGCTAGAATTTTGAAAAAAGCCACAACGCAATTTTCTTTTCACTTTCTAATGCTTGTTTGAGAAGCTCATTAAAGAAGACTACAAGGTCATCAGTCCAAGCCCACATGTCACATGGGAGGCGGGGCTGGTTACTCTAGAAACCACCATTCCTTTCACACTCAATAATCACCTAGCACACAAAACAGAAAGAGGAATTCCCTCTTTGCAGCAGCTAAATATATATTCAGGTATAACATGCATCAAGTAGAGGCTGAGGTTTTTAGCCCAAACACAGAGCCCAGAAAGAATGTAGAGGAAAGTGTTGACTACCTTCTCCTCCCAATTGCCAAGTGCTGTTCTGTCAGTGACCTGAGGTGGGAGGAAATTTTGGAACTCAGTTTAAATAAAAGAACCACCCCTAATTGTAAAGAGATACAGCTGGCAAGCTGAAACATCCAATTTTAATTAGATTCTTTGCAGTACATGTCCTTGATGTGATCTATGTTCAATAAATCTCAACAATTCTGTGCTTTTGTTGTTGTTTTCCCATCTACTGGTGCGTGGGTTAAGCTTATGTAACATATTTGATTGATAGATGCACAGGCTGGGGATGGGGGAGGGAAACCAACCAAAGAGGTTCTTTACTATTTCTATCAGTGTGTTTAGAAAATTGATATATTCAGTTAGAGGCTGTTTTTTCTGTCTATTAAGCTCTTGTAAAACTAGACTTCACTGTACCTACTTTTCAGCAAAAAGCTCTAAACCCTATTTTCTTCTCTCTTATAAGTAAGAAATAGGGTCTCTGTTGAGGAGTATAACATTAAAAGTATCTAGAGTCCTGAAACTAGAATAGAACAAAATATTATCTTATGGCGATCATATTCTCTTTAAACAATATATTGTTATTCATTCATTCATTAGTTTAGTTGATATGTATTTGTTGGTCACCTGCTATACATGCAGCACTGGGCTAAGGTTTTGGATTGTGAATCCTAATGATTGCGTCCTGCCTTCATGAAGCTTATGCTTCAATGAGAGACATAGAAAATTAAACAAGCAATTCACATTTTATGCATGCTATGATATGAGAGTTTAGGATGTCATGGAAGCATCTAGTCCAGGGAGAAAGGATCAACAATGCAATGAGGTCAAGAGAGACATGGAATTTTTAAAAATGAGATGAATTTAGCCACAAGTATTTATGAATTACCTTGACAAGAAAACTTCCATGGAATAATGAGTTTTAAAGCATGATTAGAATAATTTTAAAAATGCTTTAAAAGTGAGGAAATGGAAACAAAAATAAGAACACATGTCTTCAGAGGTTTAGGTCTAGATGGAGGAAAGGGAAACGGAGTGCTAGCTAAAGTGGGCTACAGAGAATGCTTTGAATTTGTGATCTGTTATAAAATATTTTTGAGGAAGGACAACAGGAACATGATTAAAAGTTCTCAAGTATGATAAAGTCAGTATTACACAGTTAGTGAATGTTTATGGTAAAAAATATAAATTTACAAAAATAATTACATGTAAAATTCACCTATAAACCCACCACTTAGATGTAAACACTAGTATCATTTTGGTGTCTAATTGTGTGTGTGTGTGTGTGTGTGTGTGTGTGTAGATTCATAGAAACCTACATATGTGTGTTGAATTTTTATTGATATGGGTTCATTCCATACTTACTGTTTTGTAACATATTTTCAATAAACTGTATATATTGAAAATCTTTTCAGGTCAAAAGATGTACACAATTATTCTTAAAAATGACATCCTCTTGCATCATATACTTGTCATTTAATCTATTTTATCATTCTTACTAAACAATTAGGCTATTTGCACTTGTTCATAAATGCAAACAATTATGGATCATATGCTCACAATTATTTCATTTGGATAATTGTACACTTGTCCATTTATTGCTTCAGGATTAATTCCTAAAAGTATCTTAGGTTTTGCACTACAATTTTGCAACTGACTTTGAGTATTTACTCTAAGCTTGCCACAAAGGATATGTACTTGGAAATCCAATAAAAAGTAGCTAACTCCAGGTCTTGACTGATTTGGGGAGATTCATGGGGTCCCAATGGATACTGACTGGAAAATTATATTTGGGCACTGCAAAAGCTATGAAACCTCTCCAATAAAGTTGTCATGACAGAGGAGAAATAGGCAAATAGCTAATTAAATGAGGTTCACTAGAGCGAGGACTATATGAAGGGAGAGATTAGAAGACCAAGCTGGCATTGGCACTTGTGAAGTGAGGAACCCACAGAGTGTCTCCTGCATGAGATGGGATGATTTGACTGGTTGCCATTTACAAATTATTTCTGAACTGGAAGACTGACAGACTGGCAACTGTTTATCAGGTTATATTTTAGGACTGTTGGCTTAGAAAAAGCTAAATATCTGAGGACACTGGTTAAGTTGACACCAAATGGGGGAAAAGCAACAATACAACAAAAACAAAACACATGGTTCTGAACTACCAGCATCACTTTCTAGCATTTCATGTTAGACTATGATTGTGAATCTGCCTTCTCTTCCACAGATGGTCATGACTGCCAAAGGATGTTGTCTAGCAGTCGTTATAAAATGCTTAAACTATGCTTAAAGTGAGGAGGTCGTTTAATCAGAACAAACAACAACAGTAAAGACGTAGGGTAACATTATCTTATATTTGATGGTATCTATTACTTTTAATTGCTATAACCAATTAAAATATGTTAGAAATAAATATGCAGCCATGTCTTCCAAATGCATTTCTGAAGTACATTAAATCCAGAATGGATGCAGAGGTAACAAAGTGCCAACATATTATACAGCCAGCTTTTTAGAAGTGAGCATTTAGAAATGATATTAACACATAAAATGTTTAAATGAGCTGTAAAATATCACGGAGCATAATTACTTATACATAAAGTATCACACAATGTGATACTACCTTTTCTTTGTTTATACTTATAACAAAATCTTTTATCTATGGAAACTGCATCCATGTTATGTAGATTTTTTTTTTTTTGAGACACTTTGTTGCCCAGGCTAGAGTGAGTGCCGTGCCATCAGGCTAGCTGACAGCAACCTCAAACTCCTGGGCTCAAGCAATCCTTCTGCCTCAGCCTCCCGAGTAGCTGGGACTACAGGCATGCGCCACCATGCCCGGCTAATTTTTTCTATATATTTTTAGTGTCCAGATAATTTCTTTCTATTTTTTTTTAGTAGAGATGGGGTCTCGCTCTTGCTCAAGCTGGTCTCGAACTCCTGAGCTCAAACGATCCTCCCGCCTTGGCCTCCCAGAGTGCTAGGATTATAGGCGTGAGCCACTCTGCCTGGCCTAGATTTTTAAAAATTTATGGGGCAGGAGGGTGGTCAACGAGTTTTGAGGTTGTATCTGTCAATATGGCTTGATTCTATATTTATGAAAGAAAACAAGCAGCCTACTATTTTGTGTTTGGTGAAACTGATATTCTTTAAATAAATTAAGTTTTGGAGTAACATAAACTCTACATCTCACTTTGAAATTCACAATGTGCACTTGCTTATTAATACATCTGCTAAGTCCTGCAATAACACTGGGTTACCAAACGCCTCTAAGCAATGCTAGGCATTGCATTAGCTACTTTAAATGTCTGATAATCACAACTTAGAAAGTTTACATTATCTTTGCTTTGCAGTGGAGGAAACAGATTGGTGAAGTAATTTCCTAATATTATCTGTGTGTTGATATCTACATATTCACAAGTTAGAGAGATTGGGAGTTGTAAGTGTCTAATATCTGCATCCATGTTCTTTCTACAATGTGCTTTCATGAAAAATAATTTGTAATTTGATATATATTCATATTCCATGAGTTATTTGATTTAGGACTCCAAAATCAAATTGTGTAATAAAACCTGCCTTTAACTTTTTTCTAAGAAGCATCCCCAGACTAGGATATGCACCTTGTCTATGTGTACCCAGGGCGCATGGTATCTTTGACTTTGTTGGTCTTTGTCATTCTCTTTTGCAATGAATTTGTCTGGACACTTATGAATCTCCTCATACTGAGGTGAGGTCAGGAGCCCCTGAGGTCCGGGGTGGTGTCTGACTCATCATGCATTCTCTCACTACCCATCCATGGGCACAGAGTGTGCCTTCAACTGGCTGAAGGCATAAACGGATTAAGTTAACCTTGAGGGCTGATTTAGCAAGTCTCCTCTGTTTTTACCCACATTAACACTGAAATAGAACTCAACACTGTCCACAGTTAACGTTAAAAATCTACTTACTCCCAAAGTGTGTCTAGTGTTCTTGAGATTGCTGACGATTCCACTGGAAGGTGGATAAGAAGACTCTCGTTAAAAACCAACAATCTCAACCCCCACTGCTCTGTCTTGTTCTCTCCAAATTGCCTCTCTAATAATGCTTCTGAAATTGCTCCTCTTTCTCTGACCCTTTTGCCATCTCACTGGCTCTAGCAGCCCATTCTCATCAGCCCTATAAAATATATTCTTAGGTATGAAACACACATACCTATATATACATATATGCACATACATACGTACTCATAAATATAGAAATATAAAGTACAACTGAAGAAGTGTTTTTTTACTAGTGTAAATCTCTTTTAACTCACTAGCTCCTAATTATATAAGAAAAGAAAACTTCACTTTAAATTTCCACTGAAGCTGTTTTTTAAACTTTGTACCAAATCTTGGAAATGACTTTTTTTCCAACCTATAAATTTTAACATATTAAGAGTTATCTTATAATTTAAAACATTTTGTTGAAAATGGTTTTCCTTTAAACCACAAACAAAAAAAATGTTTTCTTAAAACTATTTATCTCAATTTAAATAAAAATGAATTTGTTGTTACTAATAACAGTAAAAAAATTGACTTAATATTTACCTTGTTCTATATTCTACGGGAATAAACAGCATACATTTCATACCAAGGAGTAGGGACATACCATTTGGACAATTTAACCCACAGCATTTATATAGCTATAAAGGGACTGCAGTATATTTTTATATCCCATAGTAGTACTTAAAGGGAATAAAATATGTAAACAGTAAGAAAGATAGGTTTATTTTAAAAGTATTCTCTGATCCTGTATCATTGCATAATGGTGTGTAAAATGTGCTATGATTTTGAAGTCAGAGGACATAGACTATACTATGAAAAATTATATCAATCATTAATATCCACCTGTCATTTCTTTTAAAACCTTTATACTTCAGCCATCATTACAGTTTCCTTAGACAGACTTTTAAAAAATTTCTAAGATAAACTATGCAGCATATCAGAGTATCTTTTGTTAACTTTTATCATTGGAGTAAAAGGCCCTGTGGCTTTTGAAATAATACACTCAAGTCATTTTAGGCTCAATAATTTTATTATCATTACCACTATTTTTTCCAGTGGTTTATCTTCAACTACCAACGCACAAATGGAATCCAAAGAGTGGAACATTTTTCCATTATGTTGCCTTCTACTGTTTAAGCAATCTTCTCCCTTTAAAGTCATGAGAAATGTGACAAGATAGCTACTTTGGAGTATCTATTTACAGATTTATCTATTTTATCTAATGACCACAAATGTGCCTTCATTTTATACGCTTTAGGCCTGAAATTTTACAGTAATAACTAGAGTCAATTTTCTATAACAATGTGTGTTTTGTTATATAGCAAAGGATCAATTTAATTCAATAAACATGTTTGTGATTTTTTTTGACAAGTACTTTCTTAAACACACAGAGGTAAATGGGACACAGTCCCTGCCTTCAAGAATCTTACAGTTTAAAGACAGAGATGAGTATATGGAATGTGATGGGAGAGCTATGCACATATCCCTAATAGACCACACAAAAAAATATCAATCTCAGAATAAGGGAGACAGAAAAGCTCACCTTGGAGTTTCATATTTATGTTAAGCCTTAATGGGTGAACAGGGATTGGCCAACTGAATCAATGGAGGATGTTCTAAGTAAAGAACAATAAACATAAATACAAGAATTTGTGTATGCTAATGACATGTGTGTGGCACATTTAGACACATGCAGGTAGTTCAGAAAGACAGGAAATTACAGCACCTGCTAGGGAAGCAGTAAAGAATGAGTGCAGAAAGATAGCAGGTTCATTTATGGAATATATATATCTCACCTCATGAGTAGATCCTGAGAATAAAAATAGCATATGGCCAAAATTTTGCTTAACATCCCATAAATTGCTCATAAAATATGGTGCATCTAGCTTTTATACATTCAACCCTGTACAGTAATGCATTGGTAAAAATGTAGATAAATGTTCAAACAATGAAAATGGACATTGGACATACTCTGATGATTTATCATTCTTTCTTCCTGACAACACTATGTACATTTAATTTTTATGTTTCAAAATTATGTAGGTAAAAATCACATGAGTTAAATGCATATACAGTGCAAATCTAATTTGACTTAAAACTTATCCCAAAGGATAGAAAGTTATTAAATAAGCTAATATTAAGCAACTTTTAAAAAGTCAGTATTGTAGAACTTAAACAGAATAAGACTGGAGGTGGCATCCTGGTTAGAAAGCTAATAAAACCCAACAGTTAAGATCAAACAAAAGACAAAAGTAAACCTAGGTAAGATTTGTAGGTTTGTAGAGGAGGGCATAGATACCAGTTATATTGCAAAGGTGGAATAAGCATGTTTTGGATTTGGGTGTTGAATCAAAGATGGGAATCTATGCTGACACTCCAGCTTCCCACACAGCTAATGGCCACAAAATTTAAGGACTATTAGTAGATGTGTAAACTATGCTTGCCATGTACATCTTAACCTGGGTCTCTTAAAACACAGATGCTGAGAAAGCAATTACAGAATAATATTTTATTAGAGGGGCAAACACAGCCGCAAGAATAGGGACAAAATGTCAAGAGGTAAAGAATGAAAAACAAACATAAGGGCATGAGTTTCCTTCCTGGCTATAAGTTCCCAAGCATATGTAACCACAGCGCCGTCTTTTACTCACTAAGATTTCTAGAACATACCATATTATATCACCAGGAGTCAAAGTCCTTGATTAGTGAAGGAGGGAAGATGAGTAATTTATCTGCTTGATTATTTTCTTCTCCTTATTTTCATTGTTCAATGGCTGAGAAAACAGCAAAATATATGGAATATGGCATATAACAAAGTATCACACATACCCCATAAAGATATACAAATATTATGTATATATTACGAAAAAAGAAAGAATTCTTTTGTCTGCAGAAGACAACATTGTTTTCCAAATTTACCATATTTCTCAACTTCATCCAGAACCAAGAAGTCCACACTGCCTGCAGAGTTAAAGAAACATCCATTATTTTGGATGGATTCTCAATGCAGAATGGGTTAAATGATCCCTAGAGAGGCATATCAGAATCTCTCTGAAGAAATGGAGGGTCTGGCCAGGCACAGTGGCTCATGCCTGTAATCCTAGCACTCTGGGAGGCTGATCGCTTGAGCTCAGGAGTTCAAGACCAGCCTGAGCAAGAGCGAGACCCCTCTCCACTAAAAATAGAAAAATAGCTAGGCATGGTGGCATGCACCTATAGTCCCAGCTACTGCGGAGGCTGAGGCAAGAGGATCGCTTGAGCCCAGGAGTTTGAAGTTGCTGTGAGCTAGGCTGATGCCACAGCACTCTAGCCTGGGCAACAGAGTGAAACTCTGTCTAAAATAAAAAACAAAAACAAAACAAAGAAATGAAAGGTCAGAGGAGGACAGGAGGGAAGGTACCCGGTTTGAAAAGGCACAGTCAGTATTATAATTTTATGTTGAGAAATAGAAACAATCACCTATTTTTGTAATACAAACTACCAAAAATAAAGTTCAACAAAATCTTGACTGAATATATCACAAAGCTATGGTAACCAAAACAGCATGAAAACAGACATATAGACCAATGAAACAGAATAGAGAACCCAGAAATAAGTCCATGTATTTACAGCCAACTGATTTTCAACAAATATGCCAAGTACCTTCATTGGCAAAAAAGTTTATTCAATAAATGGTGTTGAAAAAACTGGATATCCATATGTAAAACAATGAAACTATATCCCTTTCTCACCATATACAAAAATCAACTCCAAATGGATGAAAGTCTTAAATGTAAGACCTAAAGCTATGAAACCACTGGGAGAAAACATAGGGGAAAAACTTCAGGACATAGGTCTGGATGAAGAGTTTATGGATAAGTCCTCTAAAGCACAGACAACAAAGGCAAAATAGATAAACAGGACTATATTAAACTAAAAACCTACTATCAGCAAAGCTTGTCTCTACAGAGTGAAGAGACAACCTGTTGAAAGGGGGAAAATATTTAATATTTATCCAAGAAGGGATTGATATCCAGAATATATTAATACAGGGAACTCAATTTAATAGCCAAAAATAAATAATCTGATTTTAAAAAATGAGCAAAAGATTTGAATAGACAAATACTCCTTATGCATATAGACACAAAAATTCTCAGCAGTATCCTAGCAAACCAAATCCAGCCACTTTTAAATAAGATTATATACCATGAGCAAGTGGGATTTAACCCTGAAGTTCAAACTTAGCTTAATATCTGAAAATCAATTAATATAATACAACATATTAATAGCATACAATTTCAAATCATGCGATCATTTCATATACATATAATTTAACAAAATTTGGCACTCTTTCACAATAAAAAGCACTCAGTGAATTCAAATCAGGAGTTAACTTCCTCAACTTGATAAAGAGCATCTACAAAACATCCACAGCTAACGTCATATCGCATTACAAAGACTGAATGCCTTTCTGCTAAGATTCGAAACTAGACAAAGATGAATGTTCTTGCCACATTTATTCTATGACACTGTACTGATTCCAGATAAGGCAATTAGGCAAGAATAATAAATAGACACTATGTATATCAGAAAGAAAAAAGCAACTTATAGAAAATCATAAGGAATCCACTACAAAAAAAATAAGACTTCAGGAAGGTTGCAGATACCAAACCAATAAACAAAATTCAATTGCATTTTAATATACTGGCAATGACAACCTGAAATGAAATTCAGAAAACAATTATATTTTCAACAGCAGCAATAAAATAAAGAACTTAGTAATAAATTGAATAAATACAGTGCAAGATTTGAAAAAGAAAACTATGAAACTTTAAAAGAAACTAAAAAAGAGCTAAATAAATGAAATGACATCCCATGTCATTGATTGGAAGACTTAATATTGTTAAGATGGCAATACTCTCCAAATTCATCTAAAAACTCAACACAATACTTACAAAAATCCCAGATCCTTTTTTTTTTTTAACAGAAACTAAAAAGCTGATTCTAAAGTTTATATAGGAAATAAGAGCCCCCAAATAGCCAAAGAATCTTAAAAAATAAGAATTCAGTTGGAGGACTCACACATCCTGATTTCAAAACTTACAACAAAAGCTGCAGTAATCAAGACAGTATGGTAGTGGCATAAAGATAGACATACAAATCAATAAAATAAAATAAAAATGGGAGTCCATTAATAAACTCTTACATTTATGGTGAATTGCTTTAAACAATGGTGCCAAGAAAAAAAAAAAGGGGGAGAGAGAAAGAATTGCTAAAATTGTAAACCTCTTAGGAAAAAAAAACACATAAACGTAAATCTTCGTTACCTTGTATTTGGCAATAGTTACTTAGCTATGTCACCAAAAGCATAGGCAATGAAGAATAAATACATAAATTGGACTTAACCAAAATCAATACTTTTTCACAAACAGTATTATCAAGAAAGTGAAAAGCCCACTCACAGAATAAGAGAAAATATTTACAAATCAAACCAGTAAGAGAATATATAAACCACTTTTACAAATCAGTCATAAGCTTTATGGGCAAAAAGTCAGACAAGACATCTCTCTGAAACAATTGAAAATGGGCAATTTTAAAATCAGCAAAGACTATGAATAGACATCTCTCCAAAATGATTTACAAATGTCCAATGAGCACATGAAAAGATGTTCAAAATCATTAGTCACCAGAGATATATAAATCAAAATTACACTAAGATACCAATTCACAACCACTAGGATAGCTACAGTTAAAAAAAAAAAAAAAAAAAAAAACAGACAAAAACAAGTGCTTGTGAACATATGGAGAAACTGGAAACCACATACATTGCTGGATTGCTTGTGGTGAAGTAAAATGGTGTAGCCACTTTGAAAAAGTTGGGCAGTTCCTTGTAATGTTTTTAACCTTTTTCTTAAAGATAGAATTGTCATATTACCTATCAATTTCACTGTTAGTTACATAACCAAGAGAAATGAGAACATCTGCTCATGCAGAAATGACTACATGAATATTTATGGCAGCATTATTTCTAATAGCCCCAAAATGAAAACAACCCAAATGTCCATCAACTTATGAATGAATAAATAAAATGTAATATATCCATATGATGGGATATCGTTTGACAATAAAAAGGAATGAAGTACTGATACATACTACAACATGGATGAATCTTGGAAATAGTATGTAAAATTAAAGAAAACAATTGTATATACTGAATTAAAAAAACAAAGATAGCAAACACCATAAACCAAATATGATGTGATTTAATTTATATGAAATGTCCAGAATTAGAAAATCTGTGTAGACAGATTAGTGATTCCCTAGGGCTGGAGGTAGGAATAAAATGGAATGTGACTTCTTGTTTATGGAGTTTCTTTTGGGAGTGATGAAAATATTCTAAAATTAGATTGTGGCAATTCTAACATAACTCTGTGAATATACTAAAAACCACTGAATTACACATTTTAAATGGGTGATTTTTAGGATATTTTTTATATATTCAGTAAAGCTGTTTAAAAAATCAAGATCACTAAGTTATAGAGACATGTTTGGATAATATAATGTTGTCTAAAATTTGAATCAAAATATATGAAAGGGTATGTAATTAATTAAACAAGATTAGCCACGGCGTCATCACTGTTGTGCTGATTGAGAGTATCTGGGAGTTAATTATACTATTCTTTCTAGTTATGTCTGTATTCAAGATTTTCAAAGAAACCAGTTTTAAAAATAATTTTCCAGACGTGGATTAGAAATCAGGCCCATGAGCTTAGAAAAATTGATTGCACTGAGAAAATAATGTTTGTATCCTGTGAAATACCCCATTGATTGTGTCAAATTAACAATTGGCAGAGATTAAACACATCTGATATATTAAATGAAAGTCCCAGGGAAGTAAAATAAGGAAATGTATTCTCTTGATAGCAGCATGATTGTTAGGTATTCTCTTAGGTAATCAGTCACTTTAATATTAAAATGGAGGATTGAGATACTAAATTCTAATTCTTTGTATTCTTTCATATGTAGGGAATGAATGAGTCGTTCTGACAAGTTACAAAATTTTTTTAAACAGTCTATCTATCTTTCTCCTTCATAAAGCATGCCTAAAATCTCCTCTGGAAGAAAACTTAGTCCTTAGTAAGGAACTCAAGCCCTACCTCTTTATTATAATAGAGAGCAAAGCAAAGAATCCTCTTCTTCTTGTGACTAAGGATTTGTCAGCAAAGTTCACCCTCAGGAAGTTAAAGCCAGACCAGGTCAAGCGTTAGTTTTAGAACAAGAATGGCAAATGCTTGGCATCCACTTTGCCATTCTCTATTCCTGTATCAAGACAGACATTGTTAATTCATCTCAGAATTCTTTCTTACTGAGCCTTAGAATCTTCCTCAATGATCTGACCGCAAGAAAACACTACCAGTCAGAGTTTATACATGAGTGAAAACTTATTAGTGTTCCAGGTTTTATGTTGATGCCAGTATTAAGTATACAGTTAAGGTAAGGTCAGGATTTAGCTTTAGCATTGAAAGTAAATGTTACTCCTAGGGTGAGAGGCTACAACTAGATAGAACATTAGCAAGAAGATGTTGGCTAAGATTTGTGCTAGAATTGGTTTTAGTGTTAAACGGCATCATTACATTTTCAGGCTAGAGTTATGTCTTAGAACTTTTTGCTTAATATTAGAAAGGATGAAGTTAGAATTGGGTGTATTTTACTGTGATAGTCAGAGTCAGAGGATTTCTTGAAAATACAGCAAAACTTCCCAAAACTCATATATTTCTTCTTTTATTATTCATCTTAAGCATGTATTTTGAAGGAAGAGTAATGGTAGAGCTAAAAGAACTCTTAGATGATACTAATAACTAAGCTCTTAAATCAGTAATTTCATTTTGTAGATTATTCTTTGCAAATCATAAATTTTATAAGTTAATTGTAATATTTGATTAATAACACGAGCTAGGCTACTTAAGAGAGACATTCAACATGTTTCAAACATCTTTTAATCACCATTAAAAAAGTCAAAGTGACCAAAATCTACTAATAAGATGACAAACATAAATGATCAACATATACACTGAAATAATAATGAATCAGACTGAATAACCACATCTGCATTAGAAAAGATGAGTCATCTTCAACTACAATATAAAATTTACATTCTATGAGCAGATTTGAGGAAATGACAGGAACACATCACATACGCATTGCTGCTCAATTCCACCAACCTTATCCAATTTATCTTTCTTATTTCAAAATAGAAAGCAGGAAAAACTTTATAGGTATTAGAAACCATGCTAAACAGGATGAAATTTTAAATCCCTTTAAGAAATTTCTCATTTTAAACTGTAAAGAAAAAAAAAAAACTAACTGATTGACACAATGCCATCAAGTAACTACAGCTTTCTTGCTTGCTTGCTAACTAGCTCTCTACCTATTTTCCTTCATTTTGCAAAAGGACTTGAAATAACTTAAAATAAATGTAATTAATTAAGAACATCAAAAACAAATATTTTTAAAGAGAATGAAAATATAAGGATAAAATATGTAAGTAAAAATCAGTGAACAAATAGTAATACAGAATACATAACATTAGATTTTCTACATTTATTTAAGATACACTACAATTGACCTCAGACATTCCTAGTTACAAATATAAAGAGAAAAACAAGGTAATAGATATCCCAGTTACCCAGATTTGATCATTAAACATTGTATACTTGTGTCAAAATAGCATATGTACTTCATAAATATGTACAACTATTATGTATTCTTAAAAATAAAAATTAAAAATAAATAAAAGCTAAAAAATTAAAAATAAATAGAAAAATCAAGATGCTATGAGATACAAATTCCTTATATTATATATTGGAAAAATATAATTAGGCATAATATATTGTTAAAATATTGCCAGTTACTAAATGACTCAATGAATCAATGCACAATCATGTAAAATCTTTCTCCTCTTGAATCACTCTTTGCTCATACATGCTTGCATATGGTAAGATGGAAAGATAAAAGGACATTGTTTTTTATCTATATTTCCCTTAAAAAAAGGAAACCGCAGTTACAAGAGCAAAGTTACAGTGTATTCATGCAGATTTCTTCAAGAAAGGTAAGAAGCTAAGGCATAATAAATCTATTTCCAGTCTTGCAAAGCTTTCAAGAGACTATAAAATAGCATCATTTCATCAAGGGCAAAGTTTCATGTCAAATAGTGTGTAAAATCTAATAATACTCAGCAGGTAATAGAGGCAATGCATGGGAAAAATAAAGGCTACATAAAAACATTACCAGAGACATTATAGCTGTGACTGAAATTCTTGAAGTTCCTTTGTTTAGATTTTGTAACCACGTAGAGCTAGAAAGGAAAGGAATCGCAATCTGGGTTGCTGTTTGTGGCAAGTGCAATTTTCTCCACCTTTTTTCCCTTCTTATTTTCCTTCTATACTTTCATACTTACAGTTTTTCTAGGCACTTAACAGCCCCAGTGGAAATAATGGGTTGGAAAGAACATTTTCTGGCAGGCATAGAATCTGAGCTCTAGTTTTGGCTTTGTCTTTGCCTTCGTATCTTTCATCTCATTCTCCCCACGTTTAAATGACAAGTGAGTGACCTATAAGTTCATACCCGGATCTGCCTTCTAGTAGTTATATGACTTAAGAGAAATTACTTAAACTTTTCTATCCTTTAACTCTTTATCTGTCAAGGAATCCAATCCCAAATACCTTACAGAACCTTTGGGAGGATGGAATAAGCTAACATATCTAGAAAGCTTGCTAGACTATGTGGAACGTACTATGAGCCTCCTAAGTGTTATCTCCTTTACCTTTACGTTTGCATTCCTCTTTTCCTTTAAAGTCACCTTGAGCTCTAAAATGTCTGTTTATATTAATAAACAATAAATGCAAACAAATGCCTCACCAGCATGGAATACAAAATGAGATCCCACTCTTTTCAGTGTACAAGTTAAATTACACTAGGTCCCATCAGACTATTAATGGAAATCTTTGTTTTTCCATCCTTTGGAAGACCCCAATCCCAAGATAAGTCCATGAATCTTGGACTTATCGCTAACTTGTCCTAGTTTCTAAAAGAAGCAAAGAAAAAAAAAAGTAAATAAAACTTAATGCACCCAATTCACCAAATTCTGTGTTATTTGCAGTGTATATGTAATTGCCACATGGCAACATACAGCACTTATTGCATGGGATTGCCCAAAGTGTACGCTGCCTTCTCTGGTCCAGCCAAAGACACCCTGAAATATGTGTTAGAATGTATGTATATTATAGTGAAGGAAGGTGGAGAACATGAAAGGAAATCCCTCCTCCCCTGTGCTTTGCTCGCTAATGGCTACTACATAGTGTACTATTCTGTGCCTAAACTTGGGTGTTACCATCATATTTATCTTTAGTGAACCTACTTTTTATGTGTGCATTCATATACACCCAGAGCCATGTTGCCAAGATAAGGCCAAGGGGACTAGAGTGTTAGAGAAAACTCAAGTAGTATTGACATGATGTCTGGAACATTAAGACAAATCACTCTGCTTTTTTTGTTGTTGCTGTTCCTCATTGTTTGCTTGGTGGGTCTGAGTCTAGGTGATACGCCCCTGAGGTTGGAGCCCTGTACCCACTACCACTGCTGGCAGCAATATAGGGTGGGGTGGGGCTAAGGTATAAACTGAAAACTTTTTATTGCTCTTCTCCACAATCTATAAAGTACTAGAAGTCCTCCAAAAGATCCTTGAGGCCAGGCCCTCTCAGGCCTGGTCATGTTCTACCTTAGCACGGCCAGCAGTAGAAAATCCCCTTGTCTCACCCTCATGGCTCTCAAAAGACAATCACAAAAGAGGTTCTGTCTAACTTTGGTGTCTAGTCAAAAGAGATGGGCTATTAATTTTACCATTTTGTTATACACATAGGAAGAAATCTCCATATATTCAAGTGCTTACCTCTATCATGATGTGCATAATAACATAGATCAAAAGGGGGCCTGTTTCATACCCAATGATAGAATCTAAACAACCCCTCCTTTATTTTATTATATTATTATTATTTATTTTTCTTTTTTTACATTTTCATCCCCCTGAACTCCTCCAGCAGCTTCTCTGCCTCTGTCAGATTCTATTTCAATGTTCCCATTTCAAAAATCCCTTTGGAGAAGTGGAACTCTTTTGGCTGTAATGAGAGTACTGAAATTGTTTCTCCAAGAAGGATTAAGGCATTCAGGCTTATGTGGTAGAGGTAACTGCTCCCCATCCTGCCTTAGCAAGGAACAGAGCTGTCGGGAACAGCAAATACTGCAGTGTTATATAAGGACTCATTACTATCCTTGGCTCCTCTGCCTGCTAGTTCCCGAAGCAGTAATGAACTACAATATGCACCTATGAGAGAACCTTGATGCCATTTAAGGATATGCCATAAGACAAGCTGCAGAAAGGAAACAAAGCATAGCTTAGAAGCGGAGAGATGGAAGTAAAGGTAAAACAAGAGGTACTGTAGGATACAGGTGTGGGTCCATAGCAGTTGTCTCAGTGCTAAACATCACCCCTCAGGACAAGGTAAATAATCAGCTTATTGATATTCCTAAATCATCTAATTTTGCTACAGAATTCCCTCCACTACCCCATCGCCCCAAGACCCTGTTCAGCAGATGTTTTCTTCCTTTGAAAATAGATGGGATAGAGAATTAAGAGAGACAAGCCTTCTTTCTGAAACCTAGAAACAATGGAGTAGAGACATCTACTTCAGCTGTGGGTACTCAGGTGATGAATACAAAGTGCAAGGCTCTATGATACGGTGTTATAGACTCATTGACAACAGGGAGAGTTGGCTTATGCCATGGAGTATTACAAAGTCAAAATATAAAACATGCAAAGCAGATAAACAAACACAGGACATGCTTTTTGATGAAATAAAGAACTTAAATCCTGAGTGTGATTAAAAAATTAAACCACTATGGGGGATTTAAAGGGTCTAGAAGCTGGTCAAAGCAGTACTTTATTCTCATTGTTATTATTTAAAACACTAGTAAAATTTTGGAGTCAGATGAAGTATAAGTGGAAAAAAAATATTTGTTGAGCACTTTTGAATAAACCATACAATTGGTCCACCTAACAATCATTTGAAATATTTATGAGTCTCCCAGTTAGAGAAATGAGAAACTTGAGGCTTCAGGATTAAGTAATTTTCCCAAGATAACTCAAGCAAGAACGAAGGCAGGATTGAAATCCCGTGATGACTCCAGAGTTCAAGTGATCATCACACCATTCTGCTGCTACCTCAGCGGGTCAGGAACTAATTCCCCTTGTACTATCCTGGATGGAGCTGTATTTGCTCTTTCCTTTGACTTTTTAGGAATATTTTACATTTTATAAGGCATTCTGTTTGCTCTTCCATGTTCTCATACTGCCTTGCCATGCATCTGTTTTAACACCTATAATGTGAGGCATTTGTTTCATTTTCGTCTTTCTGCCTCATGAAGCTCTTAGTTCCTTGAAAGTAGGTGCTACAGCTTATTTATCTTTGACTTATTGGTGTTTAGAACAATAATGGAATACAGTGAATATTAGAAATAAATAAGTACAAAATGTCTGAATGTTTTAAAATTTATAGAAAAATAAGAAAAAGACAAAGATTTACAAAGCAGAGAAGGAAGAAAGGAAAAGGAGGAAGAACGAAGGGATGGAAGGAAGGAAGGAAAGAAACAATACAAAGTAGGAAAGAAAGAAAAATGAATAGAACAATTTCAATATAAAATTGATTGTTCTAGCAGTTACTTCAGGTGAAAAACTATATGTCATGTCATTAAATAGTTCCATGCAGAATAAATAATTCTTAATTTGAATTTCAAATCTTTTTTGAGGTTATGGATAGAAAAATTGAAATATTTCTATAACTATCACTAAACCCTCTTTGGAACTTCCCCTATTCATTATTTTAAAATGTTTTAATTGCATATATAGAAATCATATCCTTCAATTTTCATTTACCTTCCTCTTGTAAATGAGCAGTCCCTCATTGAGAGCAAGAGCACCTGGTCGTCTTTGCCTTGCCTCTATCCCAACACAATTATTATTTCAAGCTACTTACCTTTGAGGTGAATAAAGACTACATCAATAGATTAAAAGGAAAAGAAAGACCTTGGATTGTTTCAATGGGATCAGATTGTGTGGCACACAAACAGTGGGGAATTTAGTTAGCAGGAGACAACAATCTGTTGAATAACTTTTTTTTCTTCCTATGAAAAGTTATGAAAGAGGAAATATAACTCTTTTCAGAAATATTTACTGAGTGTCTACTACATATATCTACACTCACATGTAGATACAGACAAAAGGCCCTTCGTCTCCCTACCCTCAAGGGACCTACAACTTAAGATAGTTGCAGAACTATAGAGTGAACAAATTACAATATCAGGGACAAATACAAAACTAAAACTGCATGAGGTTTAAAATTACTAAAGGAGGGTGTGCTACATGAAGTATCATGGAAAGTTTGCCAGAAAGGGGGTGTCTGAAATGTGATTTGATGGTACCAATGCAAATAACAAGAAAGTAGGAAGACAAAGGGCATTTTAGGTAGGTAAAGGTACAAAAACATAACTTAGTAAGAGTATAACAAGTAATCTACTATCAGTTTGGTATTACTGGAATGTAAATGCAAAGGAAGAAACTATTAGGCAGGGAGGCTGAAGAAGATCAAGAACTTGAGCTTGAACTTCATCCTCTAAGCAATGCATAAACCAGCTGTGAAGAGGTACAAAATTGGATGTATGGTTTTGTTTTAGAAATAAAAAATTGTTCTAACTACCATAAAAATTATTTATTTTCAAATTTTCCAGGTAACTTATCCTATATCAATGTTTCTCAAACATGATCACACATTAAAATCAACTGGGTAGCTTTTTAAAAATACCAGTGTAAAATATAATACTAAATCAAATCAGAGCTTCTGGGCATGGAGCCCAGCCATCAATATTTTGTATTTTTCATATGTAGCCAGGTTTGAGCATCACTATGCTAAAGCATTAATAGCAGTACTCTGTGTCAGGGGGAAAATGTAATGCATTGGGGCCTAGATGGTGGTTTGTTAGTGTCAGAACTGGTCCACTGATGTCCTTACTGAGAGTAAAGACAATGGAAGGTATAGAGACTGACATGACAATGCTTTCTCATGTAGGCCAGCCAGCTACTACTGGATTATCAAGACTGAATTTAGTATGTTAATAATGGTTAATATTAGGAAAAGTGAGGAGAATAGAAACCGAACCCCCAAAATAAGAATATTACAGGGAAGATATTAATAGAAAGCTTTAGTGAAAATACAGATAACTTCAATACAATAGACAATGAGTTTCCTGACCTGGCAATGGAGATGTAACACCTGTGCTGAGCTTGATACTCGGTCTGAATTTCTAACTCCCCCTCCCTCCTCCCTTCTCCTCTCATCTACCTATGAACATTCTTCAGTTGACTTTGAAAGCCGTTGTTCTATAAGGGGCTGCTGCTGAATCATTCCTGCTAATAGAACTTTTCCCCAAGAAGTGTGGCATTCCCCATAAATCCTGCATCTGTTTTCTCCCACAAAAATATTAACCTTGAATATACTTCATTAAGCTTCTATATTCTATACAAACTTCGCCACCATGGGATGGGATGCAACAATCCTAAATAAATCAAATTTGTAGTAAATATGGACTGCATTAAGACTATTCCAGACTTATTGGTTTCTGAAGTCACCTAGGTCACTCCAACAAAGACTCTAGTTTTTAAATATAGACATTATATTCTAAAACAAAACCTAGTAAAACACACATTATTAGAAAGCTGAGAATTGTGAACATATCCATCCCTCACTGATTATTAAACATTGTAAAATGCTGCAATTTTTTTTTTGTGCAACACTTCAAAGAATGTCTGCTTCAAAGAATGTTTATTTACTAAAACAATAGCCTGAAATGATGTCAACATAAATAAATTTAAAAGAAGTATCATAATATTGAAACAGTAGCTAAATAAAAAGTCAATGTAGGGACAAAGGTCTATAGGTTACAAAAAGAATGCAGCAGCAGTTAAGTCCTAAAATGAGAACCCAAAATATTATCTAAAGAAGTTAAAGTAGTTTAATGGCAAAGAATATAATGTTTGACCAACAATTTAATTTCTTTTTAATTTTCAATAGAAAATAGGGTGTATACCTACATGATGAGTGCGATGTGCACTGTCTGAGGAATGGACACTCTTGAAGCTCAGACTCGGGGGGATGGGAGTGGCATGGGCAATATATTTAACCAGAACTGTTGTACCCCCATAATAAGCTATAATAAATAAAAAAATATTAAAAAAAGAAAAAAAAAAGAAAATAGGGTTAATAATGTCTATTTAAAAATATAGTGTAGATTAAAGAATGAGAAAATATCTAGTACAACACCAGGCACATTGTAGGACTTAATATATAATATATTGCTTTCTCTTCCCTTATTTCATTCCCAGTATACATGGATATTTTTTTAAAAACTTTTCTTTTCAACATGACAAGAAGTAAGTATATTTTACACCACAACAGAAACTCCTCATATATACTTTATATGTGTATATATCACATGAAAACTCTTTTATATATACTTATATGTATGGTATATGTGTATCCCTAAATGTGAATATAATTATGGAGTTATCCATTTCCATGTAACAAATTACCTCCAAACTAATTAGCTTAAAATAATAATAAGTATTTACTGTCTCTCACACTTTCTGTGGATCAGGCATTCGTGGCAGCTTAGTTGGATGGTTTTGGCTTCAGGTCTCTCATAAGGCTTCAATAAAGATGTAGGTGAAGGCTGCGGTCATTTGAAGGCTCAAGTACAATTGGAAATCTACTTCCAAAGTGGCCCATTCACATGACTGACAAGTTGGTGCTAGTTTTTGGTGGGAACTTGCATTTGACCTTACATGGGTTTCTGCACAAAGCTGCTTGAGCATCCTCATGATATGGCTGATGGCTTCACACAGAGGAAACAATGCAAAGTCAAAGCAGACCCTGCAAAGTCTTTCACAACCTGGCCTCAGAAGTCATACACAATCACTTCTGCAATATTCTATTGATAATACAAACTAGGCATGACTTAATATGGGAAGAAACTATATAGGGATGAGGATACCAGGAGGTAAGGATAATTAGGGTCTATTACAGAGACTGGCTACCACCATCTAGCGCGCTCTCTCTCTCTCTCTCTCTCTATATATATATATATATAATCTATCATCTATCTATCTATGGATATCTATACCTACACACACACATACAAGCTACACACACATGCACACACACCCCTGAAACCAGATTTTCTCAAAGTAATGCATACTCTTATATGTGCAGCACACTCTAATAGTCTTTACTTTATTTCTACTTTGCTTTTACATGGTTCTTTGGAAACAGTAAATTGATCTCACTACCCACTAATTGGCTGCCACCCTTATCTGAAACATAATTATGTACATGCTATTGAACACAAAGTTATTAAGCATCAATAGTCTTGATACCATATTTAGAGGATGTTTATTGGTTTTACACAGGTAACATTATAAAATCACACAAAAACAAGTGCCTTTTTAGTTTAGATTTCAAAGAAAAAGTAATTGTTCACACAACACAAGTAGTTGGAAAAAATCCTTCGACCATCTTATTGCTCCTGAGGCTATTTGCCAAAGCAAAGAAGGTGCTGGAATAACAAAATGGGCAGAAAGAGTGGACCAAGAACACGGCTAACTTCAGTTTCTCAAGAAAGTGGGAACCGGCATTGTCCATAGCATACTGGAAATAAATGCAGGTATCCTAACCAGAGGACTACAGAATTTATTGTTTAAAGTGGAAAAAGAGCAAAAGGGAGGACCATGACTAGTTTACGCCGAGGCAGCATTCATCATCCCAGAACCATACTAGGTCAATCTGGAAGTATAGTTACTCTTTCCCACAACTGTTATATTTGGGGAGAAGTTTTGAGAAACAGAAGATGACACTAAGTATTATTTGCAAATAGTAGTCAGTGGCTTTTTCTAAGAAGGTACTATCTCACAGTGTCCATGCATAAGAATTAAATGAAGTAGTGAATATAAAGCACTTAGAAAGTACCCTGTATAAAGTGAGAACAATACATAAACTGTGCTTGGATATTTCCTTTATGTAAAAAAGGGTTTGGTTACTCTTTACACATGATAATGAGTGCCTAGAACCAAGCGTAATAGACTTTTGTTTCAGACCTAGTGGAGAACAACTATCATCAATTTTTCATACGGAAGATTTACAAATCACCATCAGATCCCAGTGATGTTTTACAGAGTCAACAGTTTTGAACTGTCATGACAAACTAAAGATTTACTTATTCCCAAGAAATCATTTGTCTGTCTCCTCAAACAAATGTGAATACATACATGCATTCCTTGGCCAAGAAGAATTCATCTGATAGTTACAGTGCAAGACTGAGGGTTTCTAAGTTGAGTAAATTCTACTCACTAATATGCTACACCTTGCTTGCTTTAAAATGACTAACTTTATATGTTTTCCACATGGTGAATCATGTCAGCCAATCCTGATCCTTAAAATTTCCAGAAGTCCAAATGAAGAGGTAGGGGCTGTTTTGAACAATAATCATAATTAAAGAAATAAAATTAATATGTGCTGACATATATAGAGCAAGAGAACAACTCCCCAGAGGGGAATAAATTCAGAAGTGAATATAAGTATTAGTGAATATAGTTAAAGTGAATATAGTTATTTCTTGAGAATCATCTTTGTGATAGACACTATCTTAGGCTATTCACCTACCCTAAGTTATTTACTTTTAGATCTAATAATTTCAGTTTCAGTCCACATAGAAAGACAGTCTGGTTTCAAAGAGCTGAAATAATTTACTTAACTTCAGTAGTAAGTGACAATAGTGTGATTGAAACTCTGGGCTCCTGACTATGACACCTGGGCTCTATACACTACTCTAGTGCCTCAGTGAAATTCATCTTTGTTTATTTCCATAAAACACAGTCCCCAAGCCATTAAGCAACATTGATCAAGTTTGAATTTAGTACCTTAATTCGAGTGTTCACACTGGAACAGTGGTAGAATGAGGGCAAATGGTACCCAGCAGCAGTGTAGCGTGTTGGGGGCATTCTCCCTGCAATGTCAGGCTGCAATTCCTCTGGAATAAATAAATTTGTAGGAGAAATTCTCACAATCAACAGTTACCAAGCCTAAAGGTAGCAGTTTAATGCAACATTGAGATAAAAACCATTGCTTTGTAGTATCTGCTTATGAAAGTGCCCAAAGAACACATGTTCCTCTCCTTACCCTCCTCCTGCATGTGTCTGTGATGGAGAGAAAATGAATAAATATAGAACCCAAAGACAGAAAAAGGCTGGGTTAGTATTCTTTCTGTTCCCCAGTCACCTCTGATATATACTATTTATATACATATATATAGTATATTTATATATATATATATACACACACATATATATACAAACACACACACACACACACACATGCACACATGCAGGATAATGTATTTGCCAATAGGAAATTTTCCATTTTACTGTCTTTTCCCCCCCTCGGCACATTCTAAATACTATACTTGTAGATGTTTCCCAGTTGAGATTGTGCTCAGTGCTCAGACTCTCCTTCTCACCACTAATATTTATAATCTATTGGCATATTGTGTTGGAGAAATGTAATAACCTCGGTAAATGCAAGTTGCTTTACTATAAAGTGGAATGCATTAATATCATGGGAGTAATAATTCTGGGGGAGAGAAAAAAAAACTTGTAGCTTATAATTTGGAGTCATTTGGCACCTCTGGGTCTATTCTGGAAAAGATTGTTTAAATGAGACGATAAGAGGAAACCAATTTACAACCTGAAATAAGCACAGCTCATGTTTCCATACTGCTAAAAGGCAAGGTTAGACGAACACTTGTATGGTTATCATAAAATTTTTATCAAGAAGCTGCAGTACTTTTAATAATTCATTGTTTTACCTTCTTGCAAGAACTCCTCTATATGCTTTTAAAAATGTTGTTTTCATTATTCTGAAAGAATTGGCCTTGGAAAGGAATCTTTCTCTAACTATATGGAGTCAAGTCTGTTACTGAGGAGTCACGATTAGTATAAACTAATTTTACCCCTCCTCTTTAGGCATCATTCAATTGATTGCATTAACGAAAGCATCCTCTTTTCTTCCTGTATCAACTCAATGGCATATTGGGGGAAATACAAAATTGCATATTGAAATCACTCTGAAAGGCTTAAAGAAATTATAATGCATGAGCTGATGTTTCTTATGAAGATGTACTATTAACAGACATGTATCTTGTTTCACTAAAAAGAGAAATTCCTTCCAACACCTTAATGAATGAAATTCTGTAGATTGTTAAATATACAATCTGTCAAGAACCTAACAATCCACTTTACAAAGCATTTAGTATAAAGCATGGTAAAAGTTGCATGATAATATGTTGATCAAGCTAACTCAATCACCTTAACTTTAGCATGTGGCTGAATGATCCAATGTCAACGTGGTTATCCGAACATTCTTGGACGTAGAGAAGCTACTGGTCCTTTGTTAGATATAATTTAGTTGCACAACACATTCACCTAGCTGTCATCCTGACTTCAGTGTATCTTGTCAAATTATTCTTTAAGGCTTTATCTAGTGACTGAGTTACTTTGTGTCATAAAATGAAAATATGGCTCACAGTGGGGAGGAATAAAAACTAAACAATTTATTAAATTAAAAAAAATACAAAGCTAGAATCTTGAGTCTCTAATAAAATGTGCTGGCCTGAGCTTAACATTCCCAAATTAACCAAATGTATGATTCTAAAATGCATTGAAGGATTCCAGCATCTATGCCATGGTTTGATAATTTCTAAATTGTGGATTTTAAAACTTAACCCAGGGAATAACAAAAAAACAAAACAAAATTTAAAAACCACAACAAAAATGGGTTCTATAGTTTCCTAGCTTGGTAAGTCCCATAATTAGCAAATAAATGTTTATAAAACAAACATTTTTTATTTAAATGCCATATTGATCATAAACTTGGTGTCATCATTTATAATAGGAATAAAATGTTTTTAATTTTCATTGCCTACCCATGGGAACCAAGTATTTTCAGCTTTCATACAAAATCTTCACCTTCAATAGAGAGATGGTTTGCAAAATATAGGTGTAATTTCTGACCTTTCAACCTTAACTTCACAGGATGTTCCACATAATTTGCTTATATATTGAGCTAAACCCACACAGATTGTTCAACAAACCAAAGAACTTACTCATAGCACCTAAAGGAGAGGTAGGAAATCACTTGACAGATGTCCAAAGAGAGCTTGTTGGTTTAAAATAAGTGGAATTCTGGCCTCAAGAGAAAAGCAAAAGCCCATTTTTGTTCCCTCCCTTCATGTCCTTCCATCAGCCACTCCCACATCCCAGCTGGTCTGGGAGGCAACTGAGAAGAAAGTGTGGATGACAAGGACCTTCCTACGGCAATGCTGAAGAGTTCAGTTCTCTTTGAACTTACATCTTTTCAGACCCTTGTCCTTACCACGAACCTTTCCCTGGCCATTGAATCAAGAGTATCATAAATCAAGGGATAAGCTGTAAATACTGTGTGTATGCATGTGTGTGTGCACGTGTGTGTGTGTGTGTGTGTGTGTGCAGAGAGAGAGAAATGGAAAAAGATTAAAAAGACATTTAGTTTGTCAGTTAAAAGTTGGGCATCTGTAGATCACTGGGATTAAAATCTAGCTTTTTCACTGGGATTTATCTGTAATATGAGGTTAATATTAGAACTTAATTTATTAGGTTGTTGTAAATGCAAGATGAAATAAAAGCATTTAAGCCCATAATAATTTTTAGCATGTAGTGAGTGCCCAATAAGTGCTATCTTTCAGGGAGCCTTCAATCTGCTAACAGAAGGAGGTTTTATGTAGCAGTCCATTCATTCATTCATTTGCCCCATCATTCATTATCCAGCATCTGCTGTAGGCCAGGCAGTGTGCTGTATACACTCTGGGGACATAGGTGTGAACAAGACAAATACGGTCTTAATGCTCTTGGGTCTTATAATGTAGTAACAAATTCCAGCTGTTAAGTATCTGGTACACAGTAAGTACTTGATATATAATTAAGCACCCAGAAGAAAGGGGCTATGAGAAATTACCAAAGGAGGGTTTGATCTGATCTGCAAGTATAGGGTAGAATTCTCTTGGAAAGTAAATTTTAAACAAAGACCTGAGGCTAAGTCAGGGATTTACATGGAGAGAAGAAGATGGTTCAAGGTGGGGGGAATCTGTGTGAAATTTCCATAATGAGAAGAAGCATGGCATATTGACAGAGTATATCAAGGTAAAGCTGGAGTCCAGGCAAGGCATCACCAGTTGTATCAGAGATTTGGGGTTTGATCCTAAGAGTTGTAGGTAGCTACAAAGGTTTTCTTTATGCAAATGACCATATTTTCATATTCGACCTACTTCCCTGGTTACAGCGTGTAAGATAGATTGGGCAGGCCAAGAGGTTAAGCCAGGAGACCCACTGGGAATGTAGGGCAGTCATCCTGGTGAAGGGAGATGGTGGCTTAGACAACCATGTAGGGATAGCCCAAATGGGGAAAAGTAGATTGATTCAAGAGAGGTGGCAGGACCCACCCAACTAATAATGCATGTTAAATACAGATAGGGAAGGCACTGGATGATCAATTTGTTTAGAACAAGATCCAAGTCAGCCACTGGGGAACAATCAGAAGCCTCTGGAATCCCCTTGCCTAAGGAACATATGAAAACTGGGCAGAGATTCCAAAAAAATGTCAAGTGGCTGAGATTCAGGATGTAGGACAAGATACATGGTAGCCATGAAGGGCAAACAAAACAAAACAAAACAAAACAAAAAACAATGATACAAAAATTGGCTTCACACAGGGCCTTTTAAAGAAAAACTGAGACCTGCTGGGCAGGAGGGTGATTCAAGTTAGTCCCAAGCATGTCCAGACACGCACGCCTACAGCAAAATGGTGAGGAAATGCAGAGTAGGGGCAGGAAGACACCCAGATGTGCAGCCAAGCTACTTGGGCTCAGATCCAGACTTTGTCACTTACGTCAGGCTAGTTACTTAACCTCTCTGTGCCTCAGTCTCCTTCTCTGTAAAATCAGGATGGTAATAATATGTGCCCCACAGGGCTGCTGAAAGGATCAAATGAATGAATGATTTAGAGTGTTGTCTTGCACGTGCCAACAGATAAGGAAATGTTAGCTCTTAATATTTTGCCCCCATCAGCTGATGGGTCTAAAATTGCTCTGCCTCAATCAGAATGAGCTTGGGAGCTGATTGGGGCTGAACCTGAAGATGGACAGCATCAAAACCTACAGGTGAGGGCCGGGCACGGTGGCTCACGCCTGTAATCCTAGCACTCTGGGAGGCCGAGGCAGGCGGATTGTTTGAGCTCAGGAGTTCGAGACCAGCCTGAGCAAGAGCGAGACCCCGTCTCTACTAAAAATAGAAAGAAATTATATGGACAGCTAAAAATATATAGAAAAAATTAGCCAGGCATGGTGGCACATGCCTGTAGTCCCAGCTACTCGGGAGGCTGAGGCAGAGGATTGCTTGAGCCCAGGAGTTTGAGGTTGCTGTGAGCTAGGCTGACTCCACGGCACTCTAGCCCAGGTGACAGAGTGAGACTCTGTCTCAAAAAAAAAAAAAAAACCTATAGGGGAATAGGGAGAGCCAAGGAAGACAGAGGAAAGGAAGGACTAGGAACAAAGAACCCAGGTTCAAGAGAGAGACCAACTGTGAAGACACTCAGAGCGCTTTGCTTTTTGTGTTTGAACACTGTCTCTTTTCCAGGGTCAGGCGTGAGGGGATAAGGGATCAGTCTGTGAGATAAGCTAGTGACTTGGAAAGTATGGCAATGAGGAGATAGACTCATGCAGGGAAATGGTGGCGTGGTTGCCTGCATTCTTTTGCATGAAAAAAAGAGTCTCTTATAAAAATTTATTTTATTCATCCGTGTTCCAACTTCCAAAGTACTTCCAATTACCTTGTATTTTTGCAGACCATAAAGCTCAAGATCTCAAGCTCAATTTCAAAAATACAATTTTAATCCATTGTAAGAATTTTTGCAAAGGTATGGCATGTCAGGGGGGCAGATTAGCAAAGGAAGAATGATTTCAGAATAAGTCAGACACTTTTTACTTAAAAGGAGGAAAAAAAACCACACACACACACACACACACACACTTTGATTTGATATTCCTGTTTTAGAAACTGCAAGCCAAATTTCCTCTCCATTTCCCAGAAGAGCATTTTCCTGCTTTGAAACATTCAGAAATTTAGCATTTGGTGTGTGGCTAGCTTTGCAGCACTAAATAATGATTATTATTGTTTGGAAATGTTAATTAAAATGACAACATTTTCTACAAATCTCAGCAAGAGACTTTTATTTCTGCCTTGTAGCAGCAGTTTGTCTTTTGCCTAGAATTCAGAGATAATATCTGGGTGGCATTAAGCTGGACCCATCCACACTCTCATCACAATAGATGGCTTTGGGTGCTGGTAATGGGCCTCTGAGCCATCCACCTCTGGGTCACTAGTTCAGATGTGGCTCAGGCTAAGAGTGAATGAGACTCATTATTCTCCCAGTGCTATGAAGAACATTCTCTGGGATAAGACTGCAATTCCTGGCCAATGTCTATTAATAGGACAAAGGAGTTCTAATTACAGTGCTATATTGTATTAATTAGCTCTACTTTAAAACAGTAATGTTAATAATAGCTCTCTGGAAGTGAGGCAAAGGAAATGATATATCTGTTTCTTTAGTAATGGAACCAAATCTGCTGATGTTTACTTTCCAGGTTAGCATACTACACGAAATTCGAGAGAAAAGCAGCATTGACCTTATTGTTAGTAAGCTGCTTGATCTCCTTCTCTGCCACTGACCATGCACAAGGTAGAAATGGACACAGACTGAGATAAGCCAAGTAGCTTCAGTTAGGAATCATTCTTCTCTACCTGATCTGGCAAACTGTGTTGGATTGGGATCATTTTGGAAGGAAATCCATTGTGTCCTCTTTCATTGCTGAAATTCTCCAATATTTTTCTCACTCTGTTTATCTATAAAATGAGAATAATAATAATAATAATGGTACCAGCTTCTAGGTATATTATGAGTATTGAATAAAATAATGTCTGTAAAAATCTTAGCATATTGCCTGGCTCAATAAATGGATGATGATGATAATAATGATAATGAAGAAAATGAAGACAACAATTGAGTGCATTTGATCTGTTAGGTCAGTTTGTGCACATGTAGTAGAAAAATAGGTCAGACAAGCTGCATGGTTGAAGCAGACATAGAACATTAGGGAATTAACAATCAATTATATATACTTTAAAGGAAAGCATGTAAAAGCCCACCTCACAACTAGACCTATATAGTCATCCTGCACCTAGTGAACGATCTCTCCTCTAAGAAAACCCATTTTGGTGTCCATTGTATACGCACACACAGGGTTCCAGGTGTGGCATGTTCCTTGGAGTTCTGAGGTCAGTGCCTTATAATTGAAGGAGCGCTGAATTCTCTGGCAAAGAGCCAGACATGAATTTCAACTCTGTCACTTGTTTTAAATGTGGTTTGGCTTGAAATATAATCAAGTGAGGTATCACAAAGGAATGACGATAAGAAAATTAATAATAATGAAGGTAGATTTGGGCTTTTAGCACTTGGGAGTAGAGATATAAGAACTGAAATTTCTTCTGGTTGACTTCTCTGGCATCTAAAGTGGCACTCTCTGAGAAGCTGAACCTGAATCAAGGATTTGGACAGAAAAGATTCATAAAGAAAATGTGCCTTCGTGAAAACAATATGAGAGTAGTGGAAGCAGAACAAGTAAAGGGAAAGAAGTTAAACCAGGGTTCAACGGCAGGGAAGTCTCAAATTTAGCTTGTTCCTCCAGGGAGTTCCTGATAAGCCTGTTCCAACAGAACTTTTTATAATGATGAATATGTTCTAAATCTACTATGCTAACCACTATGCTAACCACTAGCCACAAGTGGCTTAAAAGCACTTGAAATGTGGCTAATGCAACTAAGAAGGCAATTTTTAATTTTATTTCATTTTTAATTGACTTAAATTTCATGGCCACAAGTTAGGGGGCGGATCAACTCCAGAACATCTATTCCATCTCATAGTTTATTATCCCACCTCAAGCAAACAAATGGGACTTTTGTGTTCTCATACTAGTCAGTCCTTGGCTGTTGCCCCACCCAACATAAAACAACCCATCTCTTCCACGTGTCCTGTCCCTTTGGCAGGTGGTTTAGGTGTCTAAGGGAAATCTGCAGATTAAACCCATTGGCCACAGTACGTGAAGAAACTGGAGGATGGGCAAACTAGATTGAGAAATTAGATTCAGAGTTGTCTGGGGAGGGGAAACCAGCAGAATATACCTAGTCACCATTAAAATTCTTTCTCTCAGCCAATCTTCCACCTCAGGGATTAAAGTGCTGAAGTCATAGTTCTCCTAAGTGACTTAACTTTGGGCCAGTGCTTCTTTGGCAGGTCTCTGGGCTCTACCAATGTAGACTCAGTTCTACTCATATCGCCTGGAGCTGTTCACACTAAGGCAGAGAATAACAGTAGATCTCCTCCACCAGGATTGCAAGTTATAAGGCCTTTTAACTTACTCATGCTATTTCAATTTCTTCCTAAACTCCAGTGTTCAATTACTTGTATTTGATTTTCTCCATAGTCTCTCCCTCAATACACACACACTCACACACTCAAACACACACTCAAACACACACACACACCCCCATCTGTCTCCACTTATGAACACTAACCATGGCTGGGTGAGATGGTTCAAGCCTGTAATCCTAGTACTTTGGGAGGCCGAGGTGGGAGGAATGCTTGAGGTCAGGAGTTCGAGACAAGCCTGAGCAACAGTGAGATCCCATTTCTACAAAAAAATAGGAAAATTAGTTGGGCATGGTGGCACATACCTGTGGTCCCAGATACTCGAGAGGCCAAGGCAGGAGAATCACTTGAGCCCAGGAGTTTGAAATTGCAGTGCAGAGAGCTACAATCACACCACTCCACTCTAGCCCAGATGACAGACCAAGACCCTGTCTCAAAAAAAAAAAAAAAATGAACACTATGAACACTACACTGATTACTTTTGGAATTAAGCCCATTGATGAGTGACAACATTAAATGTTGTCCAGATATACTTTAGTCCAGGTATACTCTGTCCAGATATATTCTAGTCCCTTGACAATTGACTAGCATCTCAGGAAACTGCCAAAGAACACCATTACTCTCCTACTTAAGCAGGTCTTACTTTGAGAAGTTATAGGGCCTTTTGTAATCCTGAGCTACTAATTTCAATTCCAGAAATTTGGGACATGACTATCACTTCCAAAGTATAAATTGATATGCCAGAAGTAAGTATGTAGTTTTGAAACCAAAATGAGGACCACACTATATAATATTGTTTCTTGGAGCAAAGGGCTAACTATGCTGATCATTAGACTGGAAACACATATACTTAACTGGGAGTGGTTGTTTTTCAAGAGTTTTAGGAAAGAAAAAAAATAATAATTGTTTTGTATTTTTAGCAAAATTCATAACAATACCATTTATAATTGATGCAAGCAAGAATTGTGCTGTTAAAAAAAACCTAAACATTTAGAAGTTATGCTAATTGGAATGTGGCTCATTGGTTTTCCAAAGTAATCATCATTTTGTTGTTAATGTAGCTATTTATAACTTATGACCAATGTGCCTCCCACCAGGCCTGCAGATGACAGGTAAACATGTTGACTTAAAAAAATATGCGCTAAATGCCTGTGCCTAAATTATCGCACTGACTGAGAGTCTCCACATCTTATCTGAAATATTAGCATTAGGGAAGAAGAAAGGAAAGGAAAAATTAAGTCCAAGTTCTGAAAAACCCAGAGTTTCTAAGGGCTTCATGTTGTACTCATCTCACAGTCTCACTAATAACTTGTACAATGATAATCTTCAATTGACTGGTCTTTTATTTCCTTTTCTGGAAAAGTAAGAATGAGCATGTGACTCTTCCTCCGATAACTTTCCATGTTGTTTTGTTATTTAGTGGAAATTACACTGGGCTGGGAGTGAGGAGATCTAAATTATAGTCCTGACTCCATCCCATACCAGGTGTATACCTTAGGTAAGAATCCAAATATTTTATCTCCCAATCCGTTGTTCTTTCTGCTTTATCACTTTGCATATGACAAAAGAGGTGAGGGTAGAGGGGGTCTGGGAAATAAGCATACACAGCACTCCCTTCTGCAATGAACTTGTGATTAGGGAGATCTGGTGTCTAAGCTCAGCTCTTTTGTATACTAACTATATAAATTAGTTCCTCTTTGTTCCAAGACAAAAATCCAAATGCAAGAAAGGGCATTTACTGGTTCATGTGAAGCCTAGAGATAGTTCTGATTTTAGACATAGCTGGATTTGGTGGCTCAAATAATGTCACTGAGACCTGCCATCTTGCCCTTCCTTGGATCTACCTTCCATTGCTTGGGGATTTATTTCTAGGCCCCCTCCATGGAGGTGGCTGGTGCTCACTTCCCCATAAATATGTGTATAGTAGAAAAGGCAGATTCCCATTCTGTTAGCTTCCACACAGATCCTAAGCAACCCCCACCATTAGGCAAGTGTTCTCATCCGAAGAATGACTATAGTAACATTCTTCTCTAGAACATTGTGAGAATAAACAAAATCATATTTATTAAGAACCTGATATTCTACCTAGAACATTGAGAAAAACACAATAGTCATCGGTTTTACATACCTATAAACCAATCCTAAGTCTTTGGGAGAGTTTCTCAAAATACCCATGACTTTATTAGATACCTAGTGCTTCCCTACCAAAAAAAAAAAAAAAAGTAATAGTAATTTTATATATATATGTATATATATGAAATACAATAATACAATAAATATTATCTACATACCCAAAGAAGTCTACCCTGACCCATATTAGTTTTCTATTGTTGCCTTATAAATTATCACAAATGTAGTACTTTAAAATAACAGATATTTGTTATCTCACAGTTCTCCTGGTTCAAGAGTCTAGGCATGACTTAGCTGGGTCCTCTCTGTAGGGACTCACCAGGCTGCGATCAGAGCCATCAAGTCCCTGTTTTCATCTGGATACTCAATTAGGAAAGAATCTGCTTCCAAGCTCATTGAGGTAGTGAGCAAAACTATTTCCCTGTGGATATATGGCCAAAGGCCTTAGCTTCTTACTGGCTGTGGGCTGGAGGCCACCCTCAGGTCCTAGAGGTTCCTTTCCATACTCAGCTCACAGGTTCACAGCATGGCTCTTTGCTTCTATAAGAGCAATAGGAGAATCTCTCATTATCTCTCTCTCTCTTTCTCTCTCTCTCTCTCATTCTCTGTCCATAAGATGTATATACCCACACCTGACATGGGGATGATATCCCATCATTTTGTCATATTTGATTATTCAGAAGCAAGTCACAAGTTCTGGCCACACTCAACATGAGAGGGATTATTCAAGAATGTGACTCAAAAAGGGCCCTCTTAGAATGCATCCACAATACCACCCCATTACAACACTAGATCACAATTTTTTTAAATAATATAAAATTATCAACCCATTGGATCCTCACAAAAATATTATAAATTAGCTAACTTGGGATTTATTATCTATATTCAAAAAAAGGAAGAAAGAAAACTGAGGTTAACCAAAGTGTTTAAATCACTTGTTCAGTTGCACAGGCAATTATTAGCAAAGCTGAGAATTTATGATTTCTTTTTTTTATTTTTAGTCTTGTCTTCTTTCTGCCTTACCATATTATACTTCTTTAGTGATTCCCAAGTGTCAGCTTCTTGAGTGTCTCCTTCACAAATTTTGCCTAATGCAAGCTGACCTAATATTATACAGATAATTGTTTAAAAAATAATAATTCATTCTTTATTTAAATACATTTATTTCTATAACAATATTTATACTAGTGCTGCAAATGGAAGACTGGTATCAGTTGCCATAAATAGAAGGAAAGCAAAAAATAAATATAAATCTAAGTTTAATATTATCTATTTGTGTCCTACCTAGATTATTGTTGCATGTCACTAGTGTATGTCACACCAGGTAACTACCAATACAGATATGTTGAATGATATCTCAAAAGCTATCCTCATTCCTATTCCTAATTATAGCTGAAAAAAAAGAACCTGGGGTATATGGTGTGTGTTCCTGCTTTACAGGAAGATATGTTCTTTGTGGGTGGCAAAGAGCCCAACACAAGGTCTGAGCACTCTTCCTGGCCACCTCTAAAAGCAACAGCAGTCTCTGGTTTGGCACTGTTGTGAATCTGGGTGAGGGGGCATGGAAAGAGGCAAACACAATTAGCAATTATAATTAGCTCCAAGACATTTAAGCATGTCCCCTTTCCTAGCTATCTCTAAAGCTATACAAAGCTTTGTGTATATTCTGCCTGTAAAGCAATGCTTACATTTTGTTGTTTCCTCCTCCCTCCCTGATACCCTCACCTTCCATTTTATGATCCGTGAAAGGTGCTAGCATTCAAAAATTTTGGAAAATGTCAGGGAGAAGTCTTACTCTTGTTCTGTCTCTTCCTACCTCCCCTCTCCCACAAAATATTTGTCCCAACCCTCCACCTCTCTGGGGATGGCTCTATTTCTGTTAAAATTCTCTTTAAAAAGCTCCCATAACAATCTTTCACATCTTTTTTTTTTTTTTAGTGCTTCTATTTAATGCAGATTCCCACATCTGTATTTATTACTGAAATTTTATTCCATCAGGCTCACCACAGACTCCTAGGAATATGCTTCCCTAAATCAGCATACAGATTTTAAGTTCATATTTTGTCACAACAAATGGGACAGATGTGCTAATTCTATTCTCTTATCTTCACTGACGGGAAGTAGGTTCATAAAAAATAAATATATATGCACAAATAGGGACAGAACAAATATGCTGCTTATGTATAATAATCACGTTTGAATAATTAACCAACCCCAGCTAGTTTCTGCATAATTTTCCTAACCACTGAAGAAGCAAGAAAATAATATTTGCCTGGATTTAAAGAGAAACTAGGAATCTCACAATATCAGTACTTTGTATAAGATTAGGATGGGTCATTTTAATCAAGAATAGTAGCAACAACTGGCATTTGCATTGGAAAGCTCTTTTGCATCCATGCCATGCTTGTATTTGATCCTTGGAAAAACCCTGATACGTATTTGTTCAACTCATGACCCTTGAAATAAATCAAATTGTCCATGGAAACCAGCTAAGATAACATCCTCTGGATGATCGTTTGCCACTATTATGCATCTTTCTGTTTGTCTATCAGATCTGTTGCTCTTTGCTTGCATTATGTTGGATTACACATGTCTCCTTCTGGAGCACCTATTTATATTGATGACCCATGTGAATTTTCTTTTCTGGCTTTCTGCCCCACCCTAATTACAATTCTCCATAGTCCTTTAATTTTGATGCATCCAGACTCTGGCAAGAATCACATTCTGTATTAGCCTTGACTCTACAGATCTGACAGAGTAACCAACTACCATGAATACTCTCTGGAAGGATCAGAGGTTGAACCAAGATAAGGTCATGCTTATAATCATGATTTTGGATGTGGTACAGTTACTCTGAAAGATCAGATCAACAGGAGTCAATGGTTAAAGTGGGGTAGAGGAAAAGACTACCAAAATGAGGATATCTAAGGCTAGATCCTAAGGGGTTGACAAATCATACATTTGGATCGTGAAGTCACTAAGGATGGAAAGGAATTAGTGACAGATAAAGACAGTGAGTTATATGCCAACTCATGAATGAATAAATGTTGGTAGATAATAGCAAAAATGGAGGCTACCAAATGTTGTTATAATGGCATATGCTTCTAAGAAACTGTGAGTTTTGATGGGAGTAAGAGAAAAAGTAGCCTGGAAACAGCAGTGAGAAGAACTTACAGGCCATGAGGTGTGTAGAGTATGAAACAAAAATTAGCTTTCATTCATGGGAACCGCAGGAGACTTCCATATATCTGTTACAGTCATTCTGAGAGGTGGTTGAGAACACAGAAAAAAATTGTTGAATTTAGGGCAAAATTTTTAGGAATGCTTTAAGAGAACCGTAAATTTGAGTAAGATTATAGCGATATAGGGTTAAGATGTGGTAAGCAGGGGTCTTGGGCTTCTGGGGATGATTGAAGCCAAATTGCATGAGGCATGATGGAAGTAGTCCTGGTACCACTGAAAGCCTGGCCATGGGGTATGGTCCATGGACAGCAGCATTCGCACCACCCAAGAGCTTGATGGAAATGTAGAACCCCCAGTCTCACCCCAAAATTATGGAATTAGTAAAACAACATCTCTGAGAATATAGTTTTATGAGAGAAAATGAAAATGGAAAATTCACAAAAAAATGTGAAAAGAGATCATTAGAAAAGAGAATCTAAGCTCTCTGATGACAGGCAGTATTTCTGGAGGTCACAAGTTTGGGCAGTGGATTCAAATATGCATGTTTACAATCCTAGCTCCCCTATCCTAGCTAAGTGACCTTGGACAGGTTTCTCAAGTTTACCTATAAGTAAAATGAGATGATATAAATACTTACCTAATAGGTTTATTGCAAGTATCAATATCATGGTACCAGTAAAAATGTCTAATAAAGATTATTAGTTAATATGTTTGACTTCTGCATTTTCCTCATCATTCTACCAAAGATACCTAGGTCACAAAGGCCAGAAGGAGTCAGTCCAATTCACCTTGATATCCAGAGAAAAGCTGGATTCATATTCTAAGAATAATAGCCCAGAATTTCTTACTCTACTCCTTTACTAGTTGATCACAGAGTGAGAATTATGGGAGCCAGGAGCCACATTTGAACTTAATAAAGGTGAAGACATGAATTATGTCTATTTCAAGATGGCAGATGAAGCATTTTCATTTGCTTCCTTCTTATCTCAAAATCTCACAGAAAATACCAGAAGAAATGGAGAAAAGTAATAGTTCTTGATAGTGTAGGAGATCATCAGACCAAAAACTTTGAGAAAAATCAGGAAGCAGGGAGTGTATATCTCAGCATTAAAAAAAAAAAGCAAAAGATAAAATAAATACAGGAGAAAGACACAAGAAAAATGAACACTGAAGAAATTACAAGCTTAGAGAAAAGTACAGGTTACCAAGAAGGTAATCAATTGAATTCACCTTACTTCAATATATACATTTGATTGCTTTATGGAAATGTATAACTTTAAAGACCAGCTAAGAGCACGTCTGTACAATTAACTGCCTTTGAAAAGTTTGTAATGTTGAAAACACTCTCTACCCTCAGGAGCATGTCTTTGTATCAACCAGAATGTATCTTCCAGGGTGGCTCTAACCCAAGTAGAATTGAGGAAGGCAAGATGGGAAGAAAACATTACATAGGTTTTCAGTTTTAAAGAGGAAAAAAAGCACGATGACTTCTGTCTTAGTCAGTTTTGCATTGCTATAAAGGAATGCCTGAGGCTTAGTAATTTATTAAGAAAAGAGGTTTATTTGGCTCCTGGATCTACAGCCAGTGCAAGAAGCGTGGTGCCAGCATCTGCTTCTGGTGAGGGCTTCAGGAAGCTTTTACTCACGACAGAGGTGAAGGGGGAGCAGTTGTGTCACATGGCAAGAGAGGATGGAAGAGAGAGAAAGGGGAGGTGCTACCTTCTTTAAACAACTAGCTTTCACAAGTGCTAAGAATTCACTCTTTACCATGGGGAGGGCACAAAGCCACTCATGAAGGATCTGCCCCCATGACCCCAACGCCTCCCAGTCAGCCCCACCTCCAACATTAGGGATGAAATTTCAACATGAGATTTAGAGGGGACAAACATCCCAACTATATCAACTTCAAAACTTCATAAATGATAATAAGAAACGAAGATTCTAATAAGGTAGCTCTGTCCAGATTTAAATACACTAAAGTACTCAAATGCAAAGTAAAGATTTTTACTGCCCTCAGCTGCAAAGCAAACATTTTTCAGTTTGGCATCTAAGAGATCTTCCAGACTCCTCTTCGACTTCATATCCTCAAGGGATTTCTTGTCTGCATGCCTTGATAAATTACCCAGAACCCAAAGTCAACCTTTTAATTGAGGGACAAAGCCTGATAAAAACACCTTTGGCAAAAATCCTTCTCAGCTAATCCCACTTGGCCTTTGTTCATAAATATAAGTAACCATGCATTTCCAGGCATTTGAATAAAACTCAAACATGAAAGAGATGATCTAAACATTAAGCACAGAGGAAACATATAATAAAAAAAAAGAATACAATTATATGACAATGTAATTACATATTATACACAGAAAGTGTTAAGTGTTTATTTTATTCACCACCCAAAAAGAAATTGCAATGAAAAATGAACCAGAGAGGACAAAAGAGAGTTATCAAGAATTAAATTCTCAAAAAAAAAAAAAAAAGAGTAAAATTCTCAACAGTTTACTGTATAAAGTTAAAACAATCCCAGTTACAATCCCAAATGAATCTCTTTTGGAGCTTGATATGCACATGCTAAAGGTCATGTAGATAATAATTGCATAAAATTACCAAGAAAATAATTATTATAGTAAATATAAGACCAGCACATGGTAATTTAAAAAAAGGAAAAACATACTGTAATAGGAGTTAAAAATAATTTGAGAAAGAAAAATAATAAAGAACTTTTCTCTATTAGCTATGATAACAAAAATGAGGTCCCAGGAAAACTCATTACATATATGAGGAATTAGTATATGATAATAGTGGAATGTCAAATCAGTGAAGAATGTTTGAAACATATAATGATATCAAAGGCATTGTGCATTTGATAAAATAAAGCCTTTTATATCCATAAATCACATCATGCACAAAAGTAAATTCAGATATGGATTAAAGATCTAAATAACAAAAATAAAACAAAAAGGAAAATATTATAGAAAATGTTTATTATTTTAAATGAAAATCTTTTTAAGCAAGTCAAGAAATGCAGAAGCCATAAATTTTAGATCCTCAGATTTGACTAAATAAAAATTTATTGTTTTATTGGAAAAGAAACAAATTAAAAGGTTAAAGACACATGACAGACTAGGAAATTTTTTTTTGAAAAATGTATAATAGAAAAATTGTATATGTCCAGATGAATAAAAAAGACTCCTGATATAAACAATAACATATTAGGCAATGGACATGAAAATGTAATTCACAAAAACAACGCAAATGATGGTACAAATACAGATATATGCTCAATCTCATTCGTAAACAGAGAATTGAAAATTTAAATCCCAGTGACTCAGATTCATTCATCTATCACCTTGTCACAGAATGCCAGCTCCAAGCAGTTGAGAACGTCAAAGCCTGAGGTCACACAGCTCTCTGTGGAGCAGTAATGTCCATCAGGTGGGTGAGCACAGGAGCTATATAAAGGCAATGTGTAGTTCATTGGTTCTCATACTTGAGTGTCCAAGAAGGTCACCTAGAAGCTTGTTAAAAAGCCAGAGTTTGGAACCCCACTCCCCCTCCGCCCCGCAGCTTTTGATTTAGTACATCTGGTACAAGGCCTGAGAGTCTGCAGTTCTAACAGGTTCCCAAGTGATGCTTATGTTGTTTACCCTGGGGTCACCCTTTGAGAACCAATGTCATCAAAGGAGCAAATGTTAGAGTGGTAACTACTGTTTTTCTCTCTAACAAGAAAGAGGCAGATTGCTTCTCCTTCAGTGTGTTTGAGGAAATTCATACTACGTGTTTCAGCATGCAATGTAGAATATTTAGAAGGCTATGCAGAAACCCTTCATTAAGGTGATCCCTTTGGAGTAGGAATGGAGAGTGGGGAGATAGAAAAGAGGACACAGATCTTATAACCTCTTTGAAGTTCCTCATGTAATACTATAGCCACAAAGGCATCAGTACACAATGTAAGGCCAGCTCTTTAATATCCTTATCAAACCAGTACGTTCTTCCAAAGTTCTCTTTGTTACATGTATAGAGTCGAGGTCCCAGACAGACATAGAATTTATCTCAGATGTTGTAAACAAAGACATTTTAATAAAGGGACTAGTTACAGACACATGGGTAGAGTTAAAGGCATGGAAAGAAATAATGAACACACCCAGACCTAAGACAGTGGGAAGCTCTGCAGGTGAAGGGACAAGGGTTGGAGATTTTGGTTGTGGAACTCCACCCAACAGTTAGAGATGGGAACTGGAATCTTGGCGAGTTCCAGCTTCTACCAGAGCTATAGCAGAAAAACCTAACCACTCTCCTCTCCTAAACTTTGATTTCCTACCAAGTAACTTCTATTGGTCAAACTTGACTGAAAACTAGTCAACAAGGGAGTATGGGTGATACAGTCCACTAGAGTCAGCCTCCTTCCATGCAAAAAGTTCAGGAATTGCGGGGAGTACAGATCTGGGTGGAAAATTGAAAATGGCCAGGACAGCCACCCTTTTTGTCTCACAGAACTCATCTCAATGGCTCCCCTCTCCCTCCCTCCCTCCCTCCCTCCCTCTCTCTCTCTCTCTCTCTCTCTGATGTACACTGCTATTCAGGCAGTTAGCTCATTGAGTTTTAGATAAAGATGTGTATCTCTATTTCTGCCCTCAGATTCTGAAATATTCGAAGGCATTCTTTTGTATAATACATTCTGCAGAACCTATCAGTGGCAGAAGCTGAGTGGATGTTACTTGCAAGAATAAACGAACAAACAAACAAATGAAAGCCACACACATTCTCCATATTTTATGTCTTAGTTTCTTAATTGCTTCATTGATCATGATTTTCATAAAATAAAGATGAATATGGGTGCCTTGATCCATGTTATTTTTGCTTGGGTTCCTTCCCACAATTCATTTATCTAACAATAGGACTCATTGTTGAGCTTGAAAAATTATCCTTTGCAAATAGAGGAGATTAATAAGCGAAAACCCAAAGATAACTTCTGTTTAACACAATAGCTATCTGTAGTATATGCCCTGTGGCAAAGAGGAAGTTGTAACTCTCTCTAAACTATTAATGTAGATCAGTGCTGTCCAATAGAACATTCTGCAATGATGGAAATGTTCCCTACCTGCCCTGTCCAATGTGCTAGCCTTAACTGCATATTCAGTGTATGAAATGTGGCCGGTGAAACCTAAGAAACGGATTTTTTAACTCTAATTAATTTTAATGGCCACAATAGTGGCCACCATATTGGACTGATCAGTGATAGATAAACCTGGATAACAGTGAATGTCAGATTCTTAGGTGCTCAGGAATTGAGAAAATGATGTTGCTAATATATTATTTGGGTTTAAGTCTCTATTTTTTGCTGGTGTTTAAAAGCAGAGCAGCACATCTTGTTAAGAGTAAAATGTGCATTAGCTTCACTTCCATGCTATTAATAAATGTGTGGGATTGTCCTTAATCTATGAGTCAGAAGGAATTTGCTGAATGGAGATTGTGAAGGCATAGGGCCTGCTACACTCTTCATTCACCCTTCTCCTGCTTGAGAGCATGTTACTACTATTTCTTAAAGAGACTCTGACTCATCGTCTAGATTTCTTCCTTCTAAATGAGATGGAAGTAGGTTTAAATCTCAGCTTCATTATTTAACATTGTGTTCATTTGTCAGGTTAATCCACCTTCATGAGCCTCAGTTTTCTGCTGTGTAAGGTCATGATGCTAATTCTTACCTATCAACAATGTTGGACAAATTGAACACAACCTCCAAAAAAATGTGATTTCTTTTTGTTGGAACCTATTCTTGAGAAGATCTGAGAAAGTTACACTATGATCATTGCCTTTCTCAGAGACCATTTTCCTGTGACCTAGTTAACCTTTGGAAAGCAGTTTATTTAACATTGATACCATGATCCTTCAGGGACGATATCTGGATTAGAAATAGTATATGCAAAGTACCTTGGACTTAGTAGATACTCAAAAGATGTGTCGTTGTCTTAAAATAATGACATTCTCAAGAACAAATGCGGTTGATAAGGGTCAGCACTGATTCCAAACTACCAAGGTTTTCCTGACCCTTACAGCAAAATAGACCAATTTCACTTCTGGAAAGTGGCTAAAATGAGGAAAGGAGGTATTTCTTGCTGCTTGTTCTCTTTGCTCCTCCTTCTTTTCCCGCTCCCTCTCTCTCTCACAAAATAAACAAGGAACCCCATTCTTTGACCTTCCACTCTCCTCTCATCTGCAGTTTAGATCAATAGTCTTTTATATGTAGTGCTTTATTATTGAGCTCAAAAGTGTCTCTGACCCATCCCTTGACCCATGTGTGGACAAAGACTGTGTGTGAAAGAAAGTGACAGCAGAGGGAAGAGAGACTATAAAGAGGCCTGAGAGCAGGGAGTTGTTGAAGAAAAGTTAGAGCAAATCTAGGCGACACTGTTAAGAAGCCACAAGAACAGAATGTTGGATTTTTTCCTATAAAGGGAAGTGTCAATTTAGCATTCAGAAATGATGCTTTGCAGAAGTGATAGAAACATGCCGAAATCCTCACCATAGCTATGGAGGAAAATACTTCTATAATGCTAGAGAGCGGCCTCCACGTGTTATAAACCAGTACTGTCTAAATATCACGCCACAACATCTGAGGCTGCCTAATGTGTGCCAATGTGAATACCAGGCAAAGGAGTTACGGAGTATATTTAAACAGAATCTTTACCCTCCAAGACCTCCCAGTCAAGTGGGGGAGATCTATATATATAGATGACAATTTACCATTACTCTACAAGAAGAAAAAGATAACCTCACATCTCTGAGAAAACAGTTCCCAAACCCAGGGTTTAAGCTGATGGTAAAAAACATTGATGACTACATAAAAATGTACTAAAATGGAAATAAAAACCAGCCATAAGCCCACCTCTCAAAGGTACTGAATCAGTTTGTTAGGGCTGCCATGACAAAGTACCAAGCACCACAGACTGAGTGGCTTAAACAACGGGAATTTATTTTCTCACAATTCAGGGAACTAGAAGTCTGAGATAAGGATGTCAGCAAGGTTTGTTTCTTCTGAGGCCTCTCCCCTGGCCTTGTAGATGTCTTCTTCTCTCTGTGTCTTCACATGGTCTTTCCTCTATGTGTGTCCTAATTTCCTCTTCTTATGAGAACATCAATCATATTGGATTTGGGCCCATTCGTATGATCTCATTTAAAATGAATTGCCTCTTTAAAGACCCTATCTCCAAATACAGTCACCTGCTGAAGTACTGGAGGTTAGTACTTCAACATAAAAATCTGAAGAGGCACAATTTAGTGTATAATAGGTACATACTTAATCTTTTGGTATGTATCTTTCTTTAATATGCACATAAATGTTTAAAATGCATTAATATATGCACATAAATAAACAAAACTTGAAGTACCTATATATAATACCCAACTATTTTCTTGTCATATTGAATGTCAATTATTTCCACATATCTTCAAATATTCTATGAAAGCATAGTTTTGATGGCTGTAAAATAGTCTTTCATGTACCTACAGCATTCCTCTATTGAAAATTTAAAGTATATGTGTTTTTCACATTATAAATAATGCTATAATTAAAATACTGGTGTCAAAATCTTTGATTGCAACTTATTACGAAAAATTCTTAAAACTAGGATATTAGGCCAAAGGTATGTGCACCTTAAATTTTTTTTTATTCCTGTTGGAAAATTATTTTCTAGAAAGGACATACTATTTCACATACTTACTAGTGGTATATATCAGTGCTTGTTTCAGTGTTTCATTGAGAAATACAGCATGAAAACACAGCCATAAGAAAAATAACATATGTATAGTTTTTGTTTTTGTTTTTTTTTTTAACTCTTCCTATTTGGTAGGGGAATTTTCTTTTTTTTTCTTTTTTTAATTTTTTTTTTATTTATTATAGCTTATTATGGGGGTACAACCGTTCTGGTTAAGTATATTGCCCATGCCCCTCCCAACCCCCCGAGACTGAGCCTCAAGGGTGTCCATTCCCCCAACAGTGCACATCGCACTCATCATGTAGGTAAACACCCGTCCCCTCCCCTACCCCCAACACCCCGAGTCAGATCTTCAAGTATGTCC
>CM052441.1:125489126-125511229 GCA_028533085.1 Varecia variegata
GAGTTCGAGACCAGCCTGAGCAATGAGCGAGACCCCGTCTCTACTAAAAAATAGAAAGAAATTAGCTGGACAACTAAAATATATATAGAAAAAATTAGCCGGGCATGGTGGCGCATGCCTGTAGTCCCAGCTACTTGGGAGGCTGAGGCAGTAGGATCGCTTAAGCCCAGGAGTTTGAGGTTGCTGTGAGCTAGGCTGATGCCACGGCACTCACTCTAGCCCGGGCAACAGAGTGAGACTCTGTCTCAAAAAAAAAAAATAAATAAATAAAGTCAGGGTTTATCAGATTGATTGTTTTTTTAAAAAAGACCTCAATGAATGGAACTGTACTTTAAATATATATGTATAAATATATATATATAATGTTATATATATAAATACATGTGTGTGTATATATATTTAAGAACAAACACTTTATACACATACATATCTGTGTCTGTGTGTGTGTGAAAAGTAAAGGATAGAAAAATATCTACCAGGTAAACACTAATTAAAAGAAAGCTTGAGTGTCTAATAGTAGAAAAACTAGACTTCAGAACGAGAAACATAACCAGGGATAAAGAGGAACATTTCATAAAAATAAAGGGATCAATTCATCAAGATGATATAAAGACTCCAAACATGTATGCATTCAATGGCAGAGGTACAAAAAACACATAATACATTTTTAAAATCTAAAAGGAAAACTAGAAAAAGCTACAATTTTAGTTGGATATTTCAACACTCCTCTCTCAAAAATTAAGGGACCTTATAGAAAAAATAATAACAGCTTTAGAGAAATTCCAGGGCAAATCAATAAGGATGTAAAATTACTGAACAACACTCACAACCAATTTGACCTATTTGACGTTTTAGAACACTCCACTCAAGGATAGCAGAATAAACCTTCTTTTAAAGCACACACAGAACATTCAGAAAGATGAATCATATTTGGGGTCACAAAGAGTTTAAATAAATTTAAAAAGATTGAAATCATATCAAACATATTCTTTCTAACCAAATTAAACTCAAAATCACCATTAAAATAAGCACCATTTCTCTCTCAGATTCATATCCTCAGCATCTAATACACAGTGCATGTTTGAATTAATGAATAAGTGGATCAAGAATGTGCTAGTTCTCAGAGGTAGGAAATTCCACTTTCACTGAATCTTAACACTGTTATCTTTACCACTGATCTACTAGCTATGTCAAAAATCCACCGGGTTTCTCTCTAGTTTCCTAATTAGTTGCATGTCTGGATGAATTTTTAACAATATTTACACTTTTCAATCAGAACTCATTGTCTGTCTAATACATGCTTTGCTTTCCATTGTTTTCCAAATCTAATAAAATATGTCTCTCTACCCTGAGGAAGAGGGATATTCACGTGCAGCAACTTTGTTATTTTGTTGCACAGCTTTCTTCACCTTCATCAAGATCCTTTTGGAGCAAACAAAGGTTAAATTCATTTTCTCCTCGCTTTCACTATGTCCCTCTAGGTATAGATTCAAGTCTATTAAAATAGATCTTCTGTTTCGTCTCTCTTGTGCTGTGATTCAAAATGTGCCAGTGTTAATTTCAAAAGCACAAGGAAAACACATGAGAGTCCGTGCCTCTCCTTTTTTTTTTTTTTTTCCTGCAGGAGTCCTATAAGTGAGCTTGCTTTGCACAGTACAAGACAACCATCTTACTTAACAGTTGAAAACTTCATTATGGAAAGATTCAAGTTACCCCAAATTGCAATAGGGCAGGAAATAATTTAGAGGGAAAATCCTTTTGGTTATTTTAATGGAAGGGAGTGCCAAGTGTCTGTCAAAAAGAAGCCGGATGCTCACTAACAGACAACAAATACAATATGCAAATAGGCAGAGATGAAAGGATTAGTTACTAAGACCTGAAATATCAGATTTAAGTAGTTTTATTGATTTTTCTCTTGAAGACAAAACATCTATTCCCTTTTATTGCCCTAGAAAATGAAGTGGTCTTTTGTATTGGTCCTTATCTTCCATATGTGACATTTTTTTCAATGCTTTAACATTAATTCAGTAATCATGCATCCCTTATTCTGTGCTAGATGTCCTGCCAGCACAACTGGGTGGCAGCAAACCGTGGCAGAAACCACGTTTTCTGCCAAGATCTTGGTGTAGGTCTTGGCTTTGACCTCTATCAAGAGCATCATTACTTCAATATGAATAAGAAAAATATAGTAATAACACACCCATTTCTGCAATAGTGGAAAAAAGTAGACAAAGCACAAAATAGTAAATAAGAAATAGTTTTTTTAAAAGCAATTTTGCAATAAAATAACTATGAGGTCATAGGAATGCCTTGTATTAGAGTAATAATAGCAGTAGGAAAAGTAACAGTTATCATGAAAATAGGAGTAATGGTGGCAAGGTCACAAGCACATACACAACTTAACCAATTACAAGGTAACAGACCCTGTGACAAAAGTGTTATGTAAATCGGCACAATCGATTTTCATAATCACACTATCAGGTGGATACTACTATTATCCCCATTTTACAGATGAGGACACTAGGTGTAAGAGAGCTTTAAGGAGTTTCCCCAGGCTCCACAGCTAGCACCTAGTCAAACTGGGACTGGGAACCTGAGTCTGATGTTCCAAAAGCCTATCTAAATGGGATTTAGAGACAGGCAGAATTGCATTACACTCAGTCTTTATAATTTCCTACTGAGTGAACTTTGAACTAACTTCAGGGCATAGCAATGTTTTTCTATAAAGAGTCAGATAATAAATATTTCAGGCTTTGTAGACCATATGGCCTCTGTTACAAACAGTAAATCCTGCCATTGTAGAGTGAAAGCAGCCATAGACAATAAGTACAATTGTATTTCTCAAAACAGGCTGACCCTTGACTTACATCAACACTCTGAACTTCGGATATTTTTATCTGTAAAGTGAAATGGAGTCTACATTTTGGGGGGTTGTTGTAATCATTTTAAATAAAAACATGCAAAGAATATAGTATGACAAAAAAATCAGTTGTTTATACGTGTTAGCTGTTATTATTTTTAATTGCTGTTTTTATTGTTTAGTTATTTCCTTCCTTTTAAGCCATGAAATGAAAGCGATCCGTATATTTCTGCCCTTTGATAAATATTTACCTAAAAAAAGACAATGTAAATATTCTTTTTGAGTATAAAGCTGAATGGGTATATGTGTGTTTGTGTCTGTACATGTGTGTAAAATATGCTGCTACGGAGGGAGAAATTAATTTATTCTAATTGTTAGAAAACGTGCCATGCATAGAATCTGCTAGCTGCTGAAAATGCACAGATAAGCGCAGACTTTAATCTTTCTTTCACCTTCTGCTGCATATAGTATGCATTAGTGGTCTTCATTTTAGGTTTTTGCCTATAGCTTTTGAAATAGTGATTCAATATTATTAAGACCCAGAAGAATGGATGTTCAAAAATCTTGGATTTCTTCTGGGTTACACTAATTCATGGAAATCAGAGTCATCTATTTTTTAATATAAGAAAATGCACACAGCCCGTGTGTGTGTGTTTGTGTGTGTACACGTGTCTGAGGGTATTTGGTGCAGAATGAACACCTAGTACCATGTATTTCACCTCATTGCCCATTGATACCAGCATATCCCACAGTCCGGGTAATCAGATGTTCAAGCACAGGATTACAAACTCTGAGGAAGTGAAAGAAATATGCAGGGGCATTTGAGAAAATATTAATGGGAGCAGCATTCAGGTTGAGATTGCAGTCGCTGAAGAGATTTTGGATATGGTAGGTGGTGGCAACATAGCTTTGAATCTCTTTGAATCTCAAAATAAAAACCAAAGAGCCATTGGGAGGGACATGGGCAATATATCTAACCAGAACTTTTGTACCCCCATAATAAGCTGAAATAAAAAAATAAAAATAAATAAATAAATAAAAAAACCCAAACCTGTAGATACCATGGTGGAATTTATTAAGTGGAAGACCTTTGTAAAAATCTATCCAAAGTTTGACTTTAAACCTATTCTATAGTCTTACATATGAAGCTTTTTTATGCTGCATTTGTGGAGACATGGTCTGACTGGTTGCACAGGCCAATGCTTATAGATCACTGGCTATGCATTTTTTTCTTTCTTCTTTTTGTGGGAAGAATGCTTAACATGACAGCTATCCTTTTAACAAATCTTTAAATGCACAATACAGTATTGTTATTTATAGTCACTATTCTGTATAGCAGTTCTCTACAATTTGCTCATCTTGTAGAACTGAAACGTTATACCTATTGAACAAAAATTCCCCATTCCCCCAACCCCCAAAGCCTTGGCAACCATAATTCTATTTTCTGCTTCTCTGAGTTTGACTATTTTAGATACCTCACGTAAGTAGAATCATGCAGTATTTATCCTTTTGTGTCTGGCTTATTCCACTCAGCATAATGTCCTATCGGTTCATACATGTTGTAGCAAATGGTAAGATTTCTTTCGTCAGGCTGAATATTTCATTGTATGTAAATACCACATTTTCCTTATTCATTCATCTGTTGGTAGACATTTAAGTGTGTAAAATGGACTATGGAAAACAGTAAGGAGGTTCCTCAAAATATTAAAAATACGTATTCTAATATGTATGCAAAGTATGATGCTCTAACATAATAAAGAAGGTCAATGCTTTGTTTATTTTATTGAGACATTGTGGGCCTGATTTCTTTTCTGACAGGTTTCTGCTAAAAGTTTTGAAGCTCCAAATTATATAGATTGCTTAACAAAATAAAAACATAATATAACTTAAAAAAAAAACCAAAGAGGACAACTAAATTAACAAAAATTAAAAACCTACAGACAACCTACACCAAAAAATTAGGTGTCAAGGCATCCCCTGAACTCTAAAGTACAAGTGGTGGAGCCAAATTACCAACAGCCATTTGATGTGTATGGCAACCACCTCTGTGCAGGAGAAGGCACAGGGCCCCAACAGGACATCTAACAGAACTGAGAAGAGTGGAGTCTCAAAAACAGCCAAGAGATATTCCTTAGAAAGCACAGAGGACTAATTTAATAACAGCAGCTAAAACTGGAAGGGTTTTGTCCAATTTAAAACCGGATTAATACAAACTTTCTGCAGTAAACTCTGAAGAAACTGAAATAGTCTGCACCCTCTGAACAATTAAAACTACTCATTAGGACTCCCTTCCAGGTAAGAGTTTACATTAGGAGAAACTGCTGGGAGTGGAATCAAATTTGAGCAGAAATGTAACAAAAAGAGGCCCAGATTAAAGTCGGGAAAGGAACAACCAAAATATCTTAAAAAGCAAGACACCATGTATTTTTGAACACTTTAGAAGAGAAATCTTTATGAAGTTATAGTAGCTACTCTAAACCACACCTCCAAAAAATTTAAGAAAAGTGATTATATATAAAATAAGCAATAGAAACATACCAAAGTTAAATCTTATAAAAATTGTCATAAGAGAAAAATAATAATGAACAGAATAACATGTTTATAGTAACAAAAGTACACCAGAAAGACTTGCTCAAAGCATATATCAAACAGTAACCTTATATATTGAAAAGAATTAACAGACATTAAGAAATAGATGTAAGGCATAAATAACAACAATTCAGAATTAGAAAAACTCATAGAGCAGATGACAGAACTCATGAAGTATGTGTATGTGTGTATCTATGAATATAGATAATATACATGTATATATCATTTTTTAAATTATTTCAGACCTTAAGATGGAATGGCCAGCCTCTAAGATGGACCCCACTGACCCTTGTCTCCTAATGTTTGTATCTTTCTATAGCGCTATTCTATACACCGATACAGAACTAATCACAAGTACTGTGGAAGAGATGGACTGTTGCAGCCTAGACTTAATAAGGCTGGGCCATAAAAAGTACTGTATCTTTCATTTGCCCTTCATTATCTCTTGTTTTGGGAAAAGCTGTCTTCCACGTGTTGAGCTCATTCATTCAGCCTGGTGGAAAGGCCAACACGGAGAGGAACTGAGACCTTCTACCAGTAACCAGCATCCACTTTGCAGCCATATGTGTTGCTACCTTGAAAGTGAATCTTTCAGCCCTCAGTCAAGTCTTCAGATGACTGCAACCTCATAAGAGCCTCTAAGTCACAACTGCTCAGCCAAGCCATGCCTGAAATTCTTCACTCAGAATAATGGTGAGAGATGATGTTTATTGTTGGTGTAAGTCATTCCGTTTTGTGCCAACTTGTTATGCAGCAGCAGAAAATTAGTACAAAGGCTAAATTGTAAAGAACATAAGAGGGATAAACAAAATGATTGTGCCATAGAAGATACAGAAGTTGCGAAGGAGGGAAAATTGAAAAATCAACAAGAAATAAAGTTTCCAGAAAGTAACAAATATAAGAGGTAGGCAGAAAAGAGCCAACTTACAGATGATAGGAATCTCTGAAACAAATTAAAATAAGATAACAAAGCAAATAGTAAATTATAATTAAAGAAAAATCTATTACATTAAAAAAGACTTGAGACTACATATTGAACTGGACACTATATAACCTAGAATTGTCAACATCAAAATATATAATAATATAGCAAAATCATTGAACTTTAAAGAAAAGGAAAGAAATATAAAACCTCTAAGATATTTAAGCAAAAAGGTAACTTAAAAGGGAAGCAAAATTATATAGAAATGTTATATGCCTGAAGAAAATGGAGTAACATATTTTATATATCAAGAGAGATTAAGGATAGAAAACACGAGCCAAATATTTTATATCCAGCTAAATTGACTATTAAGTGTAAAAGCATAAACTGTTAACAACATGCAATTACTCAGGAAAGTTTATTCCCATGAGTCTTCCCTGAAGAACTGATTAGAAAACATGTTTCACTCCACCAAAATGAAGAGCCTCACCAATCTATGAGTTGTAAGCATTAAACCTAGTTACTGCAAACTAAAATGAAACAGAGGTTAAAAGGAAGAGAGTATAGGAAGCCATGGCTATATTCTCAGTTAATGTAGATGTAGTACAATTATTTATTTAAATGGGAGTTAGAGAATGGAGGGAACATATGCAAATATATTTAACTATTCTCAGTATTTAGAATAGTAATGGTAGTATTGTTACTCTGGACTGTGTGTTTGTAATTTGGGTAAGTAAATGACAATTGCTTGATAGTTTAATGTCATCATTCCTGTGTCCTTGCGAAGCAGGATTTTCATTGCAGAAGAAAAAAGATAGAACATAGATGTGACATATAAAGGATTAAATTGAACAAGTACAACAACAACCTGCTGAACTATACTATTAAGTATGTTATCAACAAAATCCAGACTTTAGGAAATGCTACAGGTCAAAAGCATCTGCCTCCTCTACACATAAACTTTAAGGACAAGAAAGGGGTGAAGAGGGAAACTATAAATTAAAAGAGACATAATAGCCATACATATTTTAAAATGGGAAAAAATGAACTGTAATGTCTGGAAATGCACACTTGAATGAAAAAAATTTTGAGCTACCTGAGTTCTTTCCAATATCAATATATATTGAAGACCTCCAAAAATTCCCACTTTCTGGATTTTTCTCATTGCATATGTATATTATACTACACCATGTTTTTCTGTCCTTTGTGCATGTATATATATAGATGTGTGTGTATATATAGATGTCTGTGTGTGTATAGATGTGTGTGTGCATGTGTGCACATGTGTGTATAAAATGGGAATTAGTTTCTGTTGATTTTGATTGACATAGCAGGGAAACCTTGGGCAAGTCATTTAATCTTCATCAGTCTTGCTTTCTTCCTCTGGATAGTTGGCTAATAAGACTTTGCTCATAGGATTTTTGCCAGGATAAAATTAGGTAATTAAGTAAATTATGTAGTACGATGCATGACAGTCAGTTCTCAATAACTGTTGTTAGCATTTCTGCTTTTGATTGCTGACTTGTGAAAGAAGAAATAAAAGATGATGTGCAGTTCTTTCAGCCTAGGTGATTGGGAAATTGATGAAGCTGTTGATTGCAACAGAGCACCCATGAAAAGAGTCAGTTTGTGGAAAAATTGAATTCAATCTCGCTCCCATAAAATCCACATTTTGACAACTATTTAATTGTTAATTATCCTAAAAAAAATTATAACCTCAAATGGAGTGCAGGTGGTAGTTCTTCTTCTGAGGTATCTACGTGCTAGTGTTAAGATTTTTGAACATCTCCAATACAAATACTCAAGTTCAGTCCTGTCTCTCTTGTCACTGCAACAAGGGGAATTAATTAAAATGCTTTCTGTGGGCTTGTTAACCCACCAATTAAGCACAAAACTGATTTGGATATTTGATATTCCATAATTAGTCAAACGTTACAGGAGAGGAGTGGACTGGATAACACAGAAACTCAGCTAATGAGTATCCTTTGCCAATTGGACCAGTGACAGTGGCAATAGAAAGGAAGGAGCACTATTTATTAGCCAATCAGGACTTTCTGCCTCTATCACTTACTGCCAGCTCACGATGCATGACTCTGTCAATATGCTATCTGCCCATTTTTTAGGTCTGACCATCTCCCTATCTTCTTTTGAACACCTTTGGTATTGTCATTGTTATCTCCAGACGTTGACTTCTGGAAGGGAGGGATTGTGCATGTGTTAACTATCCATTACTAATAAACTGAACCCACTCCTGGCCACTTAATATTTTGAAAATCATGTGTTACTACCCAGGCTCTTCCATGACATGCATTATCAATATAACAAATCACTGCTGAAAATCATGTAATACCTTGCATTCTAACATAGATCATGAGTACAGAATGGCATTTAAGAACCGGAGATTTGCCTACCTGCTTTTTATCATTAATCACATATCTTGGCCTATTCTCATGTTTGGATCACTCTGAATTTCACCACATTTTCTTTTTGTTCATATCTGTGCATTTTAAAATACAGGGTCATTTCTCCCATCATCTTACTATCTCCTAAATATTAGCTTTATATATTATTTATCTCTATAGTTTCTCAGCCTTCCCTCTCCCTTTCTCTCATCTAGTCAGCATATATAATGTTCAAAAGATGTTTACCTAAATGTATTTTTCCCTGTGCTAACACATTTTTTCATTTTAACCTATCATCATCTCCACGTTAGCAACAAGAAAAAGTGGAACTCCATGATCAATGACTTGATTATTGGTCTTCCAGAGAGTAAGGAACAAAACCTGGTCTAGACTATAAGGTTCCAACTCAGATTTCAGTGCTATTCACATAACACTGGTCCCCATGAATTGCCCAAAGTACATAGCTAGATTGTAATGTGCCTTTCATTGTTGAAAAAAGGTCTAGATAAATACAGTTTTATGATTCTATTCTCTCCTGGGGATACAAGCTTTCCTTCCTCTGTTTGAGATAAATGGATATCCTGGGGGACTGGAATCCAGCAGAGAACAGAGTTGTTGAATCTAAGAGAGGAGCACAGTGATGTTCATTTTACTGTACTTCAAATTTTTTGAGGCTTTAAAATTTAAAAGAAGAACCAATTATACATTAATATGATTTATCGTTTCAGACTAATTTTAATCTAATGTCCTATGGGGCATATAATTAAGAAAAAAATAACAAATAGATTTCACAAGGATGGTATATTTAACAAATGTTTGGGGAAATTAGTGGGTTTCAGGGACAAAAATTAAATTAGAGCATTATGTTCCACCTTACAGAAAAACTAATCCTAGAAAATTTTAATGTAAATTTACCCATAAGTTACAGATTTTTTTGTAAAGATAAATGATATAGCAATTTTTCTAAGCATAAATTTATGAAAGAAATAAAGAAATTGGCACATTTCACTTCATAAAAATTAAAAATCATGTATGTCAAGAAAGTATTTCATGTCAGTATCACATACCTTTGAAGTGTTTTCATCTTTGCATATTGGGAATAGAAATCTTGACTCCCAAATTAAAATATAGTCTATTGAAGAACACAAGTTTAACAAAGGTTCTACCACTTTGTATGCTGTTCATCAGTATTTTACCAAATTGGGTCTTCACACCAACTGCCTAAAGAATCACTTATGGGCCTGTGTTAAATGTGGATATCTGGGACCCATGCCGGACCTACCAGATTATATCTGAACATAGGTCCCGGAGGTTGTATTTTTGTCAAATGAATATCAAGCTATCTAGGACAGTAATGAGGACAGATTGGATATTTAATAAATTATAATTGGGTTAATTAAACTAAAGCTGTAAATCAAGTAAGGCACTCTCTCAACAATTTTAATGGTTCTCCCTGGAATAAAGAAAAGCCTGTACACTTTCTGGCTTGACATTCAAGATCCTGCATCAACGGTTCTTGACTCACTCAAATCTTGTGTCTCTGCCTGTGTCCTGCACACAACTTTCCTGTGCTCACTCCCAACTAAGCATTTTACCCATAAGTCATTCCAACTATTCCTAAGTATGTTGGAAACATATTTTTCCTTTTGTGTAATTTCTCTTATTTTTACTTCCCTTTGCAATGTCTTTCTTCAGCACCATCACTCACCCTTCACCCCAGGGCCTGTCTAAACCTCACCCAAAGTTTAGAACCCTAAATCTCAATTCATTCTCAGACCCTAATCTATGCTCCATTATCACTTTGTACCTTTACTAAAGCATCACAATCTGACTTATAAGAGTCATTTGCATGTCATGTGTCTGTATGAATATGCATCAGCAGTTGACCCTGAACAACATGGGTTTGAACTGTATGGGTCCACTCACACACAGATTCTCTTCCACCTCTGCCACCTTGACACAGCAAAATCAACCCATCCTCTTTTCCTCCTCCTTAGCCTACTCAGTGTTAAGATCATGAGGATCAAGATGTTTTGCTCAATGAATAATCAATATATTTTCTCTTCATTGATCTGTTAAATAATATTTTATTTTCTCTAGCTTTATTGTAAGAATATAGTATATAACACATATGATGTACAAATATATATGTTAATGAACTATTTATGTTATCAGTAAGGCTTCTGATCAACAGTAGGCTATTGGTAGTTAAGTTTTGGGGGAGTCCAAAGTTGTACTCAGATTTTCAACTGTGGGGGATGTTAGCACTTACCCCACACTGTTCACAAGTCAACTGTACATGAGTCTCTATAAAACTAGTTCGTGCATTTTAACCCGCAAGTTATCTAACACGCTATTTTATTTATGGCAGATTCTTAATACTTGCTTATTGAGTTGACTATATTAACAACGTTTAATTATTTTTTGCCTTTTATGTTTCATTCTACCAAGCTTTCTTTTTCACTACAAAAATTTAGAGGGTTTCCTAAGGAACACCTATTCTTTTCCTTTTTATGGTAACTAATTTGTGTCATAGATAACAGTTATTGTGACATAGCCACTACTTCTACCATAAAATATGAATACCTTGGCTTTCACTCAGCATGAAATGGGGTGTCACTGAAGGCTTTGGAATAGAAGGAGGACTTGATTTGACTTATGTTTTAAAAGGGTACTTACCTTACGGCTATTCTGTTTAAAATAGAGTGAAAGCGAGTAAGGGCTGAAGTGGAGAGACCGTTTAGGTAGCTATTGGAATAGCCCAGGTTTTAAGATGATGGTGACTTGGACCTGGGATGTTGTAGTAGAGAATGTAAGAAGTGCTTCAGCCCTGAATATATTCTGAAGGTAGAACCAACAGGATTTTCTAAAGGATTGGATGTGGCATATGTAATAAAGACAGTGGTCAACTTAAAGACTTTTGAACTGGACAGTGGAGAGATGGACTTGTCACCAGCTAAGATGGGAAAGACTGCAGGTGGGGCAGTTTTGTTTATGAGAGAGGATATTTCCCAGAGGCTATCTTTGACAGATTAAGTGCTATATCTAAGAAGGAAGTTGAATATATGGGCCTAGATTTAAGAGAGAAGTCTTGACTGGAGAAAAAAATTGGAAGTCATGGGGATAAAGAGGGGAAAACCAGCAAATAAGACTAAGAAAAAACAATTACGAGTGATACAGGAGGAGATCCAGGAGAGTATGGCATCTGTGAGCCTGTATGGAAAAAGAAAAGGTCCACCATGGTAACTTCTGCTCATAGGACATGTAAGATGGGGAATAGAACTGAGCACTGGATTTAGAAAACAGTACCTTGGGAAAGCAACTGCAAACTGGTACTTGAAATAAACGCCTGATTAGAGTAAGTTTAAAAGAAAATAGAAGCTGAAGAAGTAAAGATAGTAAGTATGAACAATGCTTTAAATAATTTTTCTATATAGAGGAACAAAGAAATGAGGTGGAACCTGGCAAGGGAAGTGAAATCAAGAGAAGTTTCTTTTGTCTGTTTGTTTTATATGGAGGTTTTTTTTATTTTTTAAGGTGAGAGAACTAGTAGCATGTTTATTTTCCAAGAGAAATGTCTCTGTCTAGCAGAGAGAGACAATATAAGATAAATGGAGAATTCCTAGTGCTAAGTTCTTGAGAAGGTGTGGCAAGCTGGGTTCTGGTGCACAGGTGGCAAGACTCAGGTGGGAGCGAATGTTGCTCATCTTGAATAACAGGCAAGAAGACAGAGTTACATGACCGCTGGAGAAAAGGTGACTAGAGTCACAGTGTCGGGGAGTCATTTTGATGCCTGGAAATAGCAGGGGACTTAGTCAAAGCGGCTGACGCAATTTCAAGAAAATTGTCAGAACTGTTCTACCTCAGACTGAATTTGGGAGTTTAAACTTCAGAATTCTCTAGAGTTTCCAATCTAGAAAATTCTAAAGCCCCTGACTCTGACAGCTTCTATAATGTTTCTGCTACCTTACATCTGAATGATCAGGCTCCATACTCTACCTCCACTTAGAGTTTTAAAGGACATCTGTTGGTATCTACTCTGTATTTTTCAAGAATCCAAAAACCAAATCTGGAAACCCTGTAAGATTAGATACTAGGCTCTCAAGTCTTTTCCTCGATGCTAATTTGCGCAGGTGGAAGTGGGGGTTGAACCTTCAGCCCTGAAGCACCCATTGCGATATAAGTAACAAGATGCACAATGAATTGGAGCAAACCGTCAAGAGGACACAGCCTTCCTATGAGCTAGGGGAGGGCAGCAGAACTCAGTTGCACTATTGAAGGTAATGAATCATCTCAGAGTTCATCTCTCTCTCTGATAAAGTATTGGACAAAGATTCCATTACAAATTGGATTTCATATAACAAATGGATAAATGATAGCATGGATTCAGAAAGATTAAAGAATGAGCAATTTCTGTTGAGGCATGAGTTGGGATTCAGCCAGAAGGCAGGTTTTGACAGGCAAGAAAGATGTCTCAGAGCTTCTGGGGGTGTCATTTGAAGTCCTTTAAGTTTACCAAGCTCAGCAGCATTAATTAAACTTAATTAAAATTAGCACATTAAAATTTAAATGCTTGCAGTTTGAAGGGCAATTTTGTTTTTTTATATAAAATTAAATCTCCCTATACAGAATGATCTTCTACTATAACTTACTCTGAAGAACTCATTTTCTGCAGTTACTGCCATGCTAAATGCTGCTGTGAAATAATGCCCACTGAGAATACCTGCATTCATGCACACGGTCTTTAAGTCATATTGAGAAATGCTTGACCAATTCAATTTTTCAAACAAAAAGCAAGAAGAAATAATAAATTTAGGTCTAACGACCAGAGACGAAATCTAGCTCTGAGATTTAGTCAGGATACAATTTTGGACAAGCCATTAAGTTTTTCTGACCCTTAGTTTCTTTATGTGCTCCATAGGGATAATAATTCCTGACTTTGCAATGTTATTTTCCAAGACTTAATGAGATAAAGTATGTAAATCACCTAATATTTTCTGGGAGGTTGTAGATATTTAATAGATACTAGTTGAACCTGACTCTAAGAATGGCAGCGTGAAAATATTTCAATGGAAAATCTAGGAGGCGTACTACATGCAAGGCATTGACAAGAAAGGAGGAGGGAATTTCTCTGATTTTATGCATTTAAATGTTTGAGCTTATGGATAGTTGTTTCCATTCCAGAGCTGAACTTTTTTATTTTTTAAGTTTGGGTTAAATCCAACCTTGCTAGTCTTCTGCCAAAACTCCCTTTATTCAAAGCCTCCAGTTATTAAAAAGTCACTCACTATCGTTAAGAATTGTACACACTTATGCAGGCATGGGATTTGGAGGGGGAGTTGTTTAGCAATATGAATAAAGAAGGCATGTGGGAGAGAAGGAACAGCTGGTATTCTATGTTTCCATGCCTGAATTTCTCAGCAGGAAGATACTTTGCCTGGGTGGCTGCAATGCCTACTAAGAAACAGGATTGGCTACTGCAGTAGATAACAGTTTCTTTTTCATGCCACAAAATACAAAGTTATGCCATCTCTTGTCAACTAACAACTCTGACTATATTAGCTGGAATAAAACTGATAGTCAAAGAGATAGGGCCACATATTGACAGTGTTGTCACTCCCAAATGAGTACAGATTCACCCAACTATTAATATTAAATCCAAACCAAGTCACCCACTCTCTTGCTACTCTCATCCCCAGGAATATTGGCGTTGGTCTCAGAGACGCAACATTCTGCAGTGTACTTTGATTGATAGGTCAGAAAATATGCTGGAAAAGTGACCCTAGGACTCTCTCTTCGCTGGTCAAATTTATTGTAGGAATTGAGAACTTCAGGGAAACATGGCAAAGTGTGCATTCATTTCAGTTCATGCATAATGATCCTGCAGGTAGTTTAAGAGAAGGGCCAGGGGTCAGCTGCCTTTTGCCCAGAGCAAGGAATAGAAAGTTTTAAGGGAGGGAGATTTTTCACTTGGATTTTATATTAGTTTCCTAAGGCATATGTCCAAATACCACAAACTGGTTGACTTAAAGCAACACAAATTTATTTTCTCACAGTTGTGAAAGCCAGAAGTTCACAATTAAGACACTGGTAGGACCTTGCTGTGTGCTGTAAGGATGGACCTCCCTTGCTCCCTCCATGATCTGATCACTTGGGTTGTTCCTTGGCTTGTGGCAGCGTAACTTCAATTTCTGCCTCTGCCTCCATGTGTGGTCTTTCTTTGTCTCTCTTCTCCTCTGTCTTTTCCTCCTCTGTATTTTATAAGGTCACATTTCATTGGATTTAGCATCCATCCACTCATTCCAAGATGATCTTATCTCCATATTTTCAAAGTAATTACATCTACAAAGACCTCATTTCCAAAGAGGATCACATTCACAGTACCAGGGGTAAGGATTTAGACATAACTTTATTGAGCCACACTATTCAACTCACTATTGATATTAAAGTTTTCTTTGGCTGAGATACAAATGGAAGTGAATTCTATCACTGATAAGAATGACTAGAAGAATTTATGTGTAGATAGCTTAGAACTAAGATAGTTCAAAACTAACCACTCACAACTCCACCCACATAGAGTGGTTCAACTGAAAACCTCTTCACTACCTTGGAATACAGCAAAAAGCTTGTAGCAGCTTATTAAGCAGTCTTTGCCATCCATTTGTCCCTTTTATCCTTTCCTCTGCCATCTAATAAAAAATGAGACATATTTCAAATTGATATACCCTCACTGGCTTCCTTGTTTTCAAAATTGCATCAGTTGTATATTCTCATTATTGTATTAGTGATAGTGCTATGCTTGCAGCCCAACTCAAGTGAAATCATTTTTTTCCCAAATAACCACATAAATAGCAGTCTAGTTTGAAACAAACTGTTGTGTATAATATATCATATAATGCCTAGCTGATAGAATTTATCACCGAAGTTGAAATCAGAAGCAACCTACAAAAAGCATAGCTCTCTGGATGAAATAAAGAGACAGAAAGATGTTTTGAAAAGACCATAGATCTGGTGTCAGGCATATCTGGGTCCAAATTCAATTTTTTCTACTTATTAGCTATATCATCCTAGATACAGTTCTCTACATTACTGGTCTACCTGATTTTTTCATTTGTTAAATGGAACTGTTAATACCTACTTCATAGTATTTTTGTGAAGGTTAGAAAAAAGTGTTTGGCATATAGCAGGTGTGTATAGCTATAATTATCCTAAAGATTTTGTGTGTGTGTGTGTGTGTGTGTGTGTATGCGTAGGGGGGCAGGGGGTAAAGCTCTATATAGCAACTGCCATGGGAATTAGCATTCTTACCTGAAAATCTTAATTTTAGGCTCGTCTCAAAGTCAACAGAAATACTTTGTAAAAACTACATTCCTTCTTGTTATTATTACAGTTTTGCCAATTTGTAGATACATATGCCAGACAGAATAGCCACCTGTCATTTGCACTTGCTAGCTTTGAATTATTAGGCCACGATCAAAGATGTTCTAAATGTGAGAAGGTATTTTTACAATATGCTCAAGGTTTATATGAACTCTCAGATTTTAAGTTATTTTGATTTCCAAAGGCAAGTGATCTGACCTCTCCAATGTCTCATACACATTGCTCGTGAAACTAGTGAAACCATTTCTCCACTAATGACATCTTTTTGTTTTAGAGTGGATCAGAATAAACCTCATAATTATAATTTGTTTCATCCACATACATAATGCTTGGCCTAATTAGTTTGAAAGTCTTTGATTATGTTCATTATTGATGCTTTAAGACAAGTAAATGAAAAGATCTTTTGAATGATCACATATTTAGTGTCAATGAGAGAATTAGGATAAAAATTTGAGAATATGGTTTGCTTTGAAAATCAGAAATTTCTAATTAGCCTATCTCTATAGTTATAGATTTTCCATAATGTCCTAACCAGTCACAGGCGTTAGGCCAAGGTTTTGCACGGGGATGATCCAGGATTGGAGCTAGAATCTATCACACAGAAGGCAGACCCTTGATTGAACATAAAAAGTCAAAACCAGTGCATGAGGATGAAGGGCAATTTGCATGCTTGGCAATCAACAAGTGCCCTAGCTCAAGATGTGACTTGCCATGGTGGGTCTACCACACTGGAAAGAACATGATATTATGCATTGAACATATCCACATGATAGGTCAAGTATTAAAGTAGGAAAAAAGCAAAATCTACTACTGCCTAGGGGAGGGTATCCAGTTCAAGAGAAAGAATGCTCTATTTTGAGACCCCAGAAATGGGCAACAAGAGGCAGCTTAGCCAATGGGTGGCATCAGATATGATAACAGGGGATACTGAGGTCATGGCAGGCAGAAACACAGGGACACTTCACTGCATCAGAAAGAATAGGGGAGGACGGAGCTGGGTGGTGAGCCTCTAGTACAGGTAAGAATATAGTTTTCAGGAAATAATTAAGAATTCAACTTAACTGCTCAAAATAATTATGCCACTTATTGAGCTCCTACTATATACCTTAGTTGGATGGCTCAGCATCCAGGATAATCCTTTTAAATCCAGAAAAAGGCTGAGAGATGCTTCCATATGTTTAAACATATGTAAGATGTGGAGTGGGCCTACATCTATCTTGATTACTTTTTGGAAGAAGAAGGGGGATGTGTCTAATGTATTTTAAGCCTTTAATAAAAACTTGTTGAATGATGACATCCTCTACAATGTGCTCAGAAATTTTCCTTAGCTATTGTAGTACAATGTTAAAAGGAAAATAGATCTGAGGATGAAGGTGGGAAAAATAGCATCTAATCCCATGGGGTTAGAAATTGAGCTTCTTTTATTGCAGACTCACATTCTGTCTTCTAGATTTTGGTCATTTCTTACATATAGTAGCAAGTAAATCACTGTCAGGTGACCACAGAAATGTCTTTTGTACTCTCTATTGCCACTTGAAATATTTTGTTCCTGCCTCCTTTCGTTGTATAATAGCTAGTTTTAGATAAGATAGCAGCATCCAACCAGAGAGACTGTCCATGTCTTAGGAGCCCATAAGCATGTAGTGATTGGTCACCATAAAAGCCTGGGAAACAAGATCCTTCCTTGCCCGTGCAAAAGCTACTTTTGCTACAAGAAAAAATTATTAAACTCTTTGTGCCTCCGCTTCTTCATCTAAACAACGAGAAGGCTGAGCTAGATAATCTTTCTGTTGTTTGTAGTGCTGACACCCTGACAATCAATGGGCATCTCTCCAATGTGTGGCCTTCTCTGCTACGCTCTTCGTTTTTATTTCTTCAACTCTAGTCTGAATGTGTTCTACTCTCTTACTGTGCACAGGAGTCTGTCTTTGTGCATCAATCTGAAGCTGATTTTGGCAGCGAGCATCTGTTTTCCAGGTAAGGGGCTGTGATGAATCTCTGCCTCTCCGACACATGCGGGTCCGGGTACTCTGTGCGCCAGGCAGGGGAGAGAAGGGGAAAATCACCTGGAAAGAAAGAAATGCTTGAAAAATCATTAAATAACTCCCAGAAACAACCAAAAATAGAAAAGGAAAATTCGCAGACTCAAATACTCGTCAATAGAGCAAAATGTGGAAATGGAGAAAAAGGTCCCGGTCTTTTATGTTTTTCTTCTCCCCCAGAACCAGCTTGTCCGCGGGAGAGAAGAAAGGGGCAGTTTGCATAGGGCTCAGGCTCAGCTATAGAGAGGAAATGAGATTCTGTAGGCAGAAAGACAAAGTGATTTTCAAGAGTCAATATCAACTTTTAGATGACTAATACAGCTTTGTTTAACTTAGAATAAAAAGTACTCAAGAAACTCAAGAGTTAAGGTTCAAGTAAACATAGTTACAGGATGTCAGAAAAAATCTAGCCAGCCTGGAATAATCATTTGACTTCTACAAAATGGGGGAAAAAAAAATCCAATAGCAGAAAAGCTTTGTAAGTACAGAAAGCTTTAACACTGGCTTAACCATAGTCAGTGTGAGTGACAGTTTTCAATCACTAAACAAAGTATCTATTGAGTAACTCCTTATACCAGCCACTGCTAGGTGGTGAGAATAAAAAGCGAGCATAAATAGATAGCATCTCTGCCCTTGTGAAGCTTAGAGTCTAATGAGGAAGACAGATATTGACAAAAGTTTAATTTTATATTAAGCTTTGTATCATTGCTAAGAATGGGAATTAAGGATACTATGCAATCATATCGTAGAGAGATTTAGCCCAGTGAGCAATGTTGAGGATTTGTTTCCTAAGAAAATAATGATGAGTTGAGACTTGAGGAGTACATGGTAGCTACCTAGGTGAAGAAGAGAAGCAACAATTATTCCATTCAGAAAAACATGTGTTAAAGCCCCGTGGTCGAGGGACAAGGGTGTACAAAAATTGAAGACTAACATAGCTGAAATACAATGCAGCCGAAGTGAAAACAGGTGGTGGAGGAGGACGAAGAGAGAAATATTTCAAAATTAGACTACAGGAGTAGGCGAGGGCAGGGCATGACAGATTCAAGGGCCGTGTCGAGGAACTGTGTCTTCGTCCTCCGATTGGTAAGAAGTGTTTTTAGCTGAAGGTGGAAGGGGTAGGTGTGTTTTTCTGGGTGTGACATGAACAGGTTTGTTTTTAAAGTAAAATATTTTATTCTTAACACAAAATAATTTTTTTAAAAAAGAAAAATGTCCTGTATGGAGAACACATGGGATACATGAGCATTATCGTAGCCACAGTAATTAGAACAATGGAAGTGGTAGAAATGAAAAGGAATCCTAGAAGGATGAGAAAGAAGACTTCTGGAAGTGGGAGTAGCATAAATATATGGGAAAAGTACCACTCACTGAGATAGAAAACAGGGGACATGTGGGGAAAATAATTGGTTCAGTGTGGAACATGTGAATTTTGATGGACTCCTGAAACATCCGAGAGTTCAGCCAAGTAGGCCAACGAGAGCTCAGAGGGGTTGTCTACCCTGAACATAGTGGTAAAAACAACTCTTAGGGTGAAGAATGTCATCTACAAAGGGATCGTCGAGCAAGAGGGGAAGAGGGCATGGGAGCAAAGCTGAAGGAATTCCATTATTTAATGTCTGCCCAGGTGAAGACAAGTCTGCAAAGGAAAATGATAAGAAGTCAGAGAATAAAAGCCAGAACAGTGGAGTGTCATGGAAGTCAAGGAAAAGAGTGTTTTAATAACACTGTCAGCATTCTTGAAAGCCCAAGTAACATAAGGTATGAAAATTAATGCAGTTAAAGGGTATTAGTAGTACGGAGGTCATGAGTGGTGGTGTGAGATACATTTTGGAGGGAATGACGTGGGTAGGTGTCAGGCTAGGCTGAGTTGAGGAGTAAATCAGAGGTGAAGAAGGGCACTATCAAATATAATTATAATAATATATTTAATATTAATATCAAGGGGAAGGAGAGAGATGGGCTGGTAACTGAAGAGGAATATGAATTTTGGAGAGGAATTTGTATTATTATTTGTTTGTTTGAGTTTTTAATTGTACAACTTCAAAGGTATTTAGAAGCTGATATATGAAGGATCCAGATTATAAGGAGTGATTAAATTTATAAGAGAGAACAATTTAAGGTATTTAGTGGTATTTAAAAAATTTACATCACAGTTGATTATGACATGAGCTATAACCAGTAAATATCAAAAACAAACAAGCATTAAAGAAAAAGGAAAAGAGGTTGTTATACAAGGGTGATAGCCCCACTGGCCAGGCCATCTAAGGCCAGTGAAGTAGTATAGGAAAATATAGGGAAGTGTGTAGGGTATAATCTCTGCACCCTAACTGCTTGGTTTAAATCCCAGCTCTGCCACTTACTAGTTATGTGATTCCAGCCAAACTGCATAACTTCTCCATGCCAGAATTATCTTGCCAATAAAATGGGAGTTATAATAGCATATACTGAATTTGGTTGTTTTAAGGCTTAAACATTTCATATACATACACACACACACATATATATACATACACATATATATAGTTTTTGAAAAATATCCAGTTATATAATAGTAAGCTCTGTGAGTGTTCAAAATTATGATATGAATAACATTATCTTGGAATTTTCAGTAGGACAAATTTATGTGAAAATACAAGAAGTCAGATAGTTAATTGATATTTATTTGGTCTATGTTCTTTTCAGCTAGGTATTTCTTGCCCATGTTTGGGCAATGGAGTTGTTGGGTCGCAGTTGTCTTTTCTCGGTTCTTGGTGTGCTCTTGGTGGAAGAATGACCAGATACACCAAAGTAAGGCAAGCACAAGGTGAAGTTTATTGCGTAAAGTAAGATACATTCACCACAGACAATGAACGGACGCCCTGTTATAACAGGAAGGCCCCAATTATGGTCTGGTCTGTTTTATATATTGTCTGGTCTGTTTTATATTGCCTAGGCTGGGCCCTCATTATAGTACAAATGTCACCATCGAACCACTTTGATGGACAGTTAGGAGTTATATAACCTGAGTCTTACTGCACATGTGGATCTCCCGTAAGTGGCTCTGAAGCCCATTGTTGGTGGGGAGGCGGGAACTGCAATGTAGATTTAAGCTAATGACATGATAATTAGTCTTAGGTTGTTCTAGGTCACCTTCCAGACCCTATTTGGCCTGTGCTGCGTGGCTCTCAGGCTAGTGAATCCTCTGCATTCTTCTGCAGTTGGCGAGCTAAGTTCTGATTGGCAGATTGGTAGGTCAGTCCCTCCTCCCCTAGGTGTGGCAATTGCTCTGGCACAGGCCTTTGTCCCCAAGAGGGCCAGAGGTCCCTCGCTGTCTACCTAACAGAGTAAGTTATCTATATTATCCCTATTTCATACTTTAATATCTCACTGAAGAATTTTAAGGAGATCTTCTGGAATCCCACCAAGAACACTGCATTTCATTTATTCTGTATGTCAGTACAGTTTTCTAGTCTATGCCAGGCATTATAATGGTAAAATAAAAATAGGACATAGTCCCTACCATGAGTAACCAAATGATGGTGACATAGACATTAAAAAGTGGCCAAATAAAAAATAAATATGCTGTGGGTTTAACAAGAGCTGAGGACACCAAATGAAGGAAGAGTGGCCAGTAGTTTCTCTGTTGGACAAGTCAGGGCTCCAGCACAGTACTGATCCTGGGGTCGGCGGGGTGGGTAACTGGGCTGCATGCTGTGAAACATGGACCCAACAGACACCGGAAAGTAGCATCCAATGATGAAACCGGGATCAAGTCAAACAAATGAAAATCAGGTCTCTCAATCCTGACTGTGCATTAGAATCATTTGGAGAGCTTTTAAAAAATATTTATGTCTAGGCCTTCCACTAGAATAATTAAATCAGAGTTTCAGAGATGCCAGGTCAGACATTAGTATGTTTCAGTGCAG
>CM052441.1:125511329-125573830 GCA_028533085.1 Varecia variegata
CCCACCCCCCCGCCTCTGTCAGATACACAATTGGTGTTATTCCCAATTGTGCACTTAGGTGATGATCAGGGAAACCAATTTTCTGGTGAGTACATGTGGTGCTTATTTTTCCATAGAATCTGCATTTTGACAAGTTTCTCTGTGATTCCTTTGCACATTAAAATTTGAAAAGCTCTGCCACAGATTTTTCAATAATTGCAACCCCCTCCTAGCTGGTCTTCCTCCCCTTATTCCTCAGAGTTTATACTGCTGATCTTACACTGTTGAGGACTCAGCATAGGCAGTATCTTAGCTTGCCTCAACTGCCATAAAAAGCATTGTCTAAACTGCTGTAGAAAGGACAAAACCATATACTGATGAGGATAGAGATTGCAAACTGTTGGAAAGGCCCCAGAAAGCAGATGATGCTGAACTGGAAATAAAAGATGGAGAAACTGCCCTGTAATTGCCAACCCTACCTAAGAAGATCACCACATTTGGGTTGCCTAAGACCAGGACTTGCATCAGTTTCAATATCAGGGCAGCAATCCTGGCAGTGTGCACATTGGCAAATAAAGTTCCATCCACCTCTTTGGCCTCCTGGGCCCTCTTAAACAAGATGGTAAATTGTAACCCACACTCAGACAATCAGATGTTCATGTGATATTCTTCAAACTCATTAGTGGATCGGTATTAAACTCCAGTGGTGTACTTGGAGGTAAAGAATATGTGTTGCAGAATCAGAGCTTTAGTTACTTGAAGCCCTGATGCTGAAATGAAAGACCTCTTCAAGAACTGGATTCCTGTCAGCCAAACAGGGGAAGAGCTGGAAAATAAATATCTTTGGGATTGGTGTTTAACGCTGATCAAATTTCTCTAACTTTAAGACAATAGAAAATCCATAGTTAATTAAGTAATAAATCTGAAGCCAACAACAGCAGACATTTCTATTTGTTCTAAACAATAGAATTCAAATATCCACTTTTTTCTAAGCCAAAAATAGGAGTCGAGAGTTCAGAAAAGTCTAGCAAGTACCAGCTAATAATACTGGAGTTATGCAGAAAATGTGCTCAGAGACACAATATTTAAAGATGAGATGTTTCCTTGTTATTTAGCTCTTCTTCATCTACAAAACTTTTAAATATATTTTCTCACTTAATTCCTACAATGACCTTATAGAGTAATATAGATTAGTTATTATCGTTTTTGCTGCAGAAGAACCTGGCCTTCAGAACACACCTGGAGTTACTCGAAATCGCATAAAAGATTTGGTTACATCCATACCATTGCCAAATCTACACGGAATTCCCAAACCTATTTCATTCCATGAAGCAACCTCTCTTACTTAGGCTTTGATTAATCACATTCTTGAAAATTTGGAACGTTCTCTTTTTCTCTCTCTCCCCGCCCCCCTCCAGCCCTCTACCCCTGTCTTCCTTTATTTATTCATATATTTAATTGCCCAAAGAGTTTGAGGAAAAGCACCTGAGATTCTGAACAACTGGCCCCTGTAGTTTGCCACTGGCAAGAATCTCCAGTTTCATTTTCTCAATTCCCTTAGGAAGAAGAGGCCGGGCGCGGTGGCTCACGCCTGTAATCCTAGCACTTGGGAGGCCGAGGCGGGCGGATCGTTTGAGCTCAGGAGTTCTAGACCAGCCTGAGCAAGAGTGAGACCCCCGTCTCTACTAAAAATAGAAAGAAATTATCTAGCCAACTAAAAATATATAGAAAAAAATTAGCCGGGCATGGTGGCGCATGCCTGTAGTCCCAGCTACTCGGGAGGCTGAGGCAGTAGGATCGCTTAAGCCCAGGAGTTTGCGGTTGCTATGAGCTAGGAGGACGCCACGGCCCTCACTCTAGCCCAGGCAACAGAGTGAGACTCTGTCTCAAAAAAAAAAAAAAAAAAAAAAAAGAAAAAGAAAGTCTTCAAACCATAATCCCAATTCCATTCAAAGGAAAGCGTATTTTATCTGTTGCTTATTGACAGAGCCCCGGTGCCTTTTAAAATCAAATTGATTCCAGAACAAATCAGAGTAGATTTTGTTTACAGAGATGCAAAGAGAGGGGGTCTGTGTTGATCCTGTGTTAGACTTCAAGCAATTCGTCAATCATAGTCAGGATGCCTGGTACTATTTTAGTCGCCAGCAATAAATACAGAAGAGTTCTGTTTTTCTTGTTGTTGGGATTGTTTATTTGTTTGTTTGTTCTGATTTAAATTGAGCACCGATTAGCATAGAAAAATCAGCTCATAAAAGGAATGACAGCATTTAAACAACAATTACGGAGACGCAATTAAAACTTAATGTTGGGAGATTTTTGTACCCTACAGGAGAACATCTGTCCAACAGCCAGGTGGGCACACATGAATGTCTTAAGAGAAAGGCTACCTGCTGACCTGATTGTCATAAGAGGAACCTCTGCTGCGTGAAGGTCACACTAGAGGGTTGTTTGGTCCTGAAAGGAAAGGTTGAGACAAGGGCCAAATAATGCAGACATATTTTCATTTTAAATCCATAAAAAGAATTAAAAGCTATATGTGATTATAAAAATGGATGAATTAACATAATTATTCCATTTCTACCCAATTAGAGAGCATCTGCTCTGTATTTGTATTTGGATTCTTTTCCCACCCATGGCCAAATCTTCACAACGTAAGGGGAAGTATTTAGTCCTTACCCTTGACCTGAAGTTATCTTATTTTTCTTTTCCCCAACTTTTGTCCTAAATTATGTGAACTCATATTCTGTATCTCTACAAACTTCCCCACATTCTTTTTGGAATGAATAGAAAGTCTATCAAGCATCTTTTTTTTTTTTTTAATGTTTTCTGTCACTGACTGGCTGTCTCCTTTCTCTCTGTTCCTGAAATCCATGGCTTTGCTATCAATGAATAAACAATGTGAGCACCTAAAAGACTTCAATTCAATTTTATTGACAAGATTACTTTAGAGAAGACACTATCCACCCAAAAACTGTCTCTTGCTTTGAACATTCTGGGATAAAATTTTCATCTTGTTTCTCCACATATGCCCACCAACTAGCACAGTGTTTGGTTCACTATAAATCAATAGATTTTTTTAATTGAATTAAGGAATTACAGGCAAAATGATAAAATGGTAGAAAGTCTACTGCATGGTTCGTGCACACAGAACCTATCCTCAGGACAATTTCTGTAAAATGGTGACCTTTAAGTTGAATTTCTGGGCACCCTGCAACTCTAGAAACCCAAACTGTAGTATTTTTAATAAAAATTCTGGGCAAAAATAAGGAATAAGAAGTATATCATCATCCTTGATTACCTAGAGCTAGTCCTCACTGAGCTTGACAGAAATCCTGGCTCCTTCACAGTACTGTAATTAGATGCATAAATTGGCAGATAGGTTTGAAATCAAGTTCCACCACTTGCTAGTACTGTTACCTTGGACAAGACATTGAACCCTTTAGGGCTGGGTGCAGTAGCTCAGGCCTCTAATCTTAGCATTCTGGCAGGACAAGGTGGGTGAATTGCTTTGGCTCAGGAGTTCAAGACCAGCCTGAGCAAGAGTGAGACCCCATCTCCACAAAAAATAGAAAAATTTCCTGGGCATGGTGGCACACACCTGTAGTCCTTGCTACACGGGAGGCTGAGGCAGGAGGATCTCTTGAGCCCGGGAGTTTGAGGTTGCAGTGAACTATGATGACGTCACTGCAATCTAGCCAGGGCAATGGAGCAAGATTCTGTCTCAAAAAAAAAGACATTGAACACTTTCCTCATTTACAAATCGGAAGAGATAGTACCCACACTGCAGAGCTGTGGTGTAAGTGTTACATGAGGAATAGCTCAGTAGAATGCTTGCACATAGCATGCATGCAGTAAATATTAGCTGGTCTTGGTTTTCTCTTCAGTGAGGTTGCTCACAAGCCTAAGTCATTCATTATATCAAAATGAATTCAACTGGTAAGACATTCCCCACCCACACTCTCTGTCAGCATCATTTCATCTCTCTACTGAACCATTCTCATTATCACACAAATAGTCTGTGATAACCCTCCTCTTAAATCCCTCCTCTAGCACCCTATTACCACCCCCCACCAAGCTACTTCCTATTCCCCAGCTCCCCTGTATAGTAAACTCCTGGACAGGATGTGAGCTGTCACGTGGTTCACTTCTGTGCTTCCCTTTTTCTAGAAACCTACTTCCCATCTGGCCTCCATCCCCGTGACTCTGCAAAGTCCTCATGTCACTAACATGACCTTCAGCTCCCCAAATCCACTGGGCAATGTTCAGTCCTCATCTTATTTGACATCTTGATAACATTTGCCACAGTTGGTTATTTCCTCTTAAAACTCTTTAGTCACGTGGCTTTGGGAAAATTACTTTCTCCTGGTGTTTCTCCTTCTTCATTGGCTACTTCCCAGTTTTTATTGCCAGGAACTCCTCCTTTTCCCTACATGTAAACTTTATCAGACCCTGGTCATTTCCATCTTGTCTCTACATATACTTTTTCCCTAATCAATTTTATCTGATCTCATGGCTTTAAATGACTTTTGTTTGCTGGTGCCTTCTACATTTTAATTTCTATCACTGTCCTCTCCCCTCAATTCCCACTAATGTATTCAAGTGCTTCAGGATCTCTACTAAGTTTCCAATACACATCACACCCTTATCATGTCTTAATTTTCCCCTGAAGCTTCATTCAAGATTTTTCAGTAAATAGGATCACTATTCACTCAGGGAAAAGAACAAAAAAATGTAAAACTAAAATGTAAGCTCTTTCTTGTGCCTTCATTCTTTCTCGGGTATCATTTTACTGATTCCACACCACCCAGTTGGTCATCTTGCTGATCCTTCACAGCGTAGTTCATCTCAGGGTGTTTGATAATCCTTTATTTTTGTAGTCCCTCTGCCTCCTTGAGATGACCTTTTCCTGTATCTTCACAAGTTCTGCTCCTTCACATCACTCAAAATGTCACTCCTTCAGAAAGGTCTTTTCTGAATACTGTATTGAATAGAGACACCTCCATCTTTTATTGTCCCCTAACCTTCTGACAATTTGCTACATAGCTTTATTTTATCATTTTTACTGATTATGTGATTTGTTAATTCATTTGCTTATTGATTGTCTCTCTCACTGTACCAGGAATGACACAGCAAAGGTTGTTGTGTGGACACTAGAAGTGGAACACTACACCCAAAGGGCTCAAGTCAGTGCCCAGAAATAAGAACTTAGGGCATCTCTCCTGCCTAGGAGACTGGGATCCCTGCTTTTCCCACTGTTTCCTTTAAATAGACCATTCAAGCATTTACCCGTGAACTTAAAGCAACCCACACCCTATCCCCTTATATATACTGCTAGTTGCCAGCCTGCCCACCACCCCCAACCCCAGCCCTTTCTCTGTCTCTCTCTACCTGACTCTTCATTTTTGTTTTGCATGACCCAGGGATGGAGGACTACTCTTCCAACTCATCACAGCCTCCCTGCCCAGAATCTGTAAGTAACACATCATTGAAATTATTTCTTATTGTGGTGCTACACTGAATTTGCACCTTTGATCTGAAGAAACAGGGGCTACCTTAGGCCAGGTTTTGCCTGAAATACTGGGGAGAACACAAGGTCGGTCTCTCAGTGCCAGACTAATGTCAAGTGGACATAAACTGGACATGGGTCACACAAGAGCCACAGGAACATCTGCCAATATAAATAAGTTTCTGATATCAGGGACCCCTAGCCACAGGTGGGACAGCTGGACATTAGGCCATATGCCAGGTAAAAGAAGTATTCCATGAAAGCCACACTGTGAACACTTAAGTCCAGCTTCCTGTCACTTCCCTTTAGAGCAGGGTTGCTAGTTTCTCTGGTACAGGAACCCCAATTTATCTGGGTGCTCTCAAAACTCTCACTCACCAGAATTTAAGCTCAATTAGACTAAGTCCTTTGTCTCTTTCTCCACTGTATCCCCAGTTTCCTGATTATAACAAACTCTCCAAAAGTATCTGTTGAATGAGTGAGCAGTAGAAATGAAATTTGATTAAGGAAGAATCTGATTCATACTCAGGCCCTTGAAGGCCATTTACAGAAAACATGTATTCTATTTATTTAAAAACTTGCTATTCTTATTTGTATCCTCAAAGTTCTCAGACACTGAAACACATCTGAAAGCAGAAGCACAAATACAGTAGTTCTGGCCCTGTCATTGACTATCTAAGTCCCTAAGAGAAAGTCACTGGCAATTGAGCTAGCAATTCAATTCTCCATGTTGTAAAATGGTTATGATAACATCTTCCATCACTAATCTAGAGAATTGTCAAATGAGAAAAGAAACCATCACTTATTACACACCTGCTATATATCAGGCATTATACTCGCTGTGCGTCTCTCGCACATCTCTCTTCTGAATTATTGCAATCACTTTCTAACTCATTTCATTGACTTCACTCATGCAATTCATTAAAGCGGGCCCCAGAATAATTCTAAAAATATAAATCTTAACTTATCTCTCCTAATAACCAGGACACCCTTTTGTAGATCTCCAATGAGTGGATAATAAAGCCCAAATTCCCTGGAGTTGAAAAGACAAATCTTTAAGTTCTGGCCCCTGCCTTTTTCTCCTGGCTAATTTCTTCCAACTCAACTTCTCCCATCTGAAGCTCCCAAAATACGACCTGTTAGTTGGTCCTTAAATAAAACAAGCCATTTCTCTCCATTTGATTATATTTTCTGTGTCCTCTGCTTGAATTTCCTCCCCACCCTTTCCCTACCTGTCAGACTCCCATTAATCCTGTACAATTCCACAGGCATGAATCACCTGCATGAAGTCTTTACTCTAACATCCCCAAACCTCCAGAAGAGTTAGTCACTTTGTATTAATTCTATACCTTTTATATGTAATTTTCACCCTAAATACATGGTACTAAGTAATTTTGGTTGCCATATATACTGCACATTCCTTGAAGGCTATAACCAGTTCTTAGTCATCTTTGTGTCTACAGATGGCAAACACAGAAAATACATCAAAGCAAATGCTCTATAAATGTTTGCTGGAAGAATTAACTACCTTCCATAATCTTATAATTTCCACTCTATTAAGTAGGGGTTATTACTCCCATGTTCACCAAAGAACATTATACAAATGTACATTATTAATATTGCCTAAATGTATAAATATGTAAGATTAATTTTAACTTTATATATGTCTGGTTGTGAGCCTTTAAACTTTTCTTTTAACTATTCAATGATTTACCATTGGGTCAATATAGTACTCAGTGGGTTTTCTAAACTATACATCTCTGCTTTATGGAATTATAAAAATGTTAGATGTGCCTCCAAATATTTTAAGAGTGATGTTAAAATATTCTCATTTTGCCTCCCCATTTCTTCCATAGTCCTTTCTAAAGAAGGTACAGAGGTTTTCAAAACCACAGGGTTCCAGGTCCTTGTCCTTATACTAATTGAGATGAAGAGTGTGGATAATTGGTTGAGAGAAACTAGAGGCTGAATTTATTCACACAAGAACGGTGAGGTATAAAGAGTGGACAGAGTTCAGACATGAGGAGCAGTAAGGGAGTTGGAGAATGGGGAATGGAATAAATGGCTCTTGAGAAGACAAGTGGAAGCTGAGATGCATGAAGAGGATTTGGGGGAAATTCTGTAGAGTTTTATGTCATAAAATCTTTTATGCTGCTTCTCCAAGGGACACGAAATTGTATTTGGTTTCAAAGCTCTAGAAGTCAATGTAGTAATGTTTAAAGTGATAGATCCCAGAGAAATAGACCTGAAAAAGTAGGAACAAAGTCCCATAATTACTCTATGTATACTGGTATCAGTGAGTCACTTGATTTCTCCACTGTCGTGGTATACATATTTTATCAAGAAAGGTCCAGTATGGATACATTAAGCTCATAGGACTATATATACTGAAAATGGCTATGAAATGCTCTAGCCCAAATATATTATGGCTTGTCATTCTTAGCTAGTATTAATAGCTCTTCTTTATTCATTCAATCAGTGTTTATTACTCATTTAAATCTACAAGAACCCATGTTGGATAGAGAACAGTCCTCTCACCCCAAAACCCAAAACCTCACACCTGCATGCATACATACACACACACATTCCCACTCACACGCACAACTACACATGGGTTTAAAAAGTAGGAGTGTAGACAGGGTGTGGTGACTCACACCTGTAGTCCTGGAACTCTAGGAGGCTGAGGTGGGAGGATTGCTTGAGCTCACAGTTCTAGACTAGCCTGAGCAAGAGTGAGACCCCATCTCTACTGAAAATGGAAAAATTGTCTGGGCATGATGGTGCACACCTGTAGTCCCAGCTACTCAGGAGGCTGAGGCTGAGGATTGCTTGAACCTAAGAGTTGGAGGTTGCAGTGGGCTACGATGATGCCACTGCACCACTACACTCTACCTGGGGCAACAGAGTGAGACTCCATCTCTTAAAAAAAAAAGAAAGAAAAGAAAAGTAGGACTGCAATAAACAAATCCTGGAATGGGAATTAAATTCTAAAGACGTGAGCATTGAGAATTCATACAAAGGAACTGAGAACTGAATGTTGGCATGGATGCAGAGAGATAGGAACATTCATACACTGCTGGTGGGACTGCAAACTAGTACAACCTCTATGGAAAGTAGTATGCAGATACCTCAAAGAATTAAAAGTAGAACTACCTATGTCCAATTTCTTACATGATATCTAACCAAGTGCGAGTTAATTTTTTTTTTCCCAAATACAGACTAATTTCTTTGGAAGTCATTGGATATTATGACATTTTCTAATTTGTGTTGATTTTATGGATTGCTTCATTTAATCAAAACCTAATTTCTCTAACTTTAAAATAACATAAATGCATCTTTCCCTTGCACTCATTTATTATTTATTATACATGATAATAAGCATGGGAGAGATAAAGTCACCTGAGTTTTTGGAGAAACACTATAGAGACCAAGGCAGACATTAAATATTACAAATGAAATCATTTCCCTTGCTATCAAATGTTCCTTTAAAGAACATGAAATAAAAAAATGTAATTTCTTTGAAATTCTATTCTATTAATAGAAAGATACTTATTCTGGTCTAGTTGCATGATGGAAGTAAGAGTGCAGAACACTATTCTTTATACCTGGAACCAACAGAGAATGGGCGGTTTCATTTCACTAAGAGGCAACTCATGTGGGTTTGGCTCTATGAACAGCACAGGAGGAAGACACGCTATATATTTTGTTATAGAGAATGGATTGTTTGAGGCATAGGTGTGCCCTGCTCAGTGCAATTCAATACATTTTCTTCACCCTGGCTGTTCTGCTTCGTTCTATTGTCAACTTGGTTATGCTGTGGACTGTATTTCCCTGAACGCTCTTTCCTGTAAGGTTCTGGGTTGGAGTCAGACAAAGTTGAATGACTTGGGGAAGGAAGAAGTAAAGCAGCAGCCACTATTATACTCTGAGGTTTATCATCTGTTAAAGGTAGTGAGAGAAAGATACAGTGTGCTGGCAGATTCCAGTTTTTCTAGGCTCTTCCCTAGTCCATGTCCAGCTTTCCTCATTCCTACTATGGTAGGCATATTCTCAGAGGGCCCCAAGGTTCTTGCTCCACAGTGTGCTCTCCTGGTAAAATGCCCTCCTCTTGAGTGTGAGTGGAAGCTGCAAATATGATGAGGCATCACTCCCACAATTAGGTTACTAATCAGTTGACTTTGAATTAATCAAAAGGAAACTCATCTAGGGCGGGTCTGAAATAATCATGGGAGCTTTTCAAAGGCGAAATATCAAGTGGTTCACTCCACTGGCCTTGAAAATACAGCCTCCATTAGTTCTACAGATGAAATGAAATGAATTCTGCCAAAAATCACATGAGTTTAGAACAGACCCACACCTCAGATGAGACCCAGGCCCATCTAACACCTTGAATGAATTTGTGATACCCTAGGGGAGGACAAGGCTAACCGGTGCCCAGACTCCTGACCCATAGAAACTGTGAGATAATGAATTTGTGTTGTTTTAAGCTGCTAAATTTGTGTTAATTTGTTATGTAGCAACAGTTAACAAATCTATCTGCTCAACCAAAGAAATGCAATCAGATGTCTTGCTGCATATCTGCAGATGCAGTAGCCTTCCTCACATGTCACTCTTGATGACGTTGCTGTAACAACCAGCTATGCCAGCTTAAGTATTCCCCTGATAGTTTCAGCTTTCCAGCTCCTTCAACGATTATGCTGTGTTTAAGTCCAGAATAACTTCCTCATTTTATAATATTCACTGTGGCTCTGCTTTCCTGAATGAACCCTGGCTGATACAGCTATTGGTATCAGAAGCGGTTCTGAGACAACAGACTCTTTAGACTGGGAATCTGGAATTGTTTTTATGATATGATTAGATTTAAGAACATTAGTGACCCTGTCACCAGTGTTAAAGAATACAATGGTAGTGCAAGGCATTCCATGACAATACAGTTATCTAAATTGTTAGATATCTGTATTCAAGCGTCCATAGAAGGCAGTGTTTTGGGTGACCAAGTGGTTGCTGCCAGAATTGTTTTTTAGTTAAGAGAAAGCATATTGAGGTTAGTTGATCAATTATAATATAAGTGTATTGGAGAATTTGGAGAAAGAAAATGATGATGTTTGGCTTTAAATTCCCACTAGGAGATCTGGCAAAGGATCCAAAAGCTTGCATGACTGTCCTAAAGGAAAATCTTATCTCCTCTAACCACAGGGCCTGAAAATCAAACCAAAAGTCTAATCTTGTGGGTATCTAAAGTAAAATGCAGAAAGTAACAAGGGATTATTGCAAACTTAATAACTACAATTTGTAGCTGATAGAGTAAGTCAATACATCCCCTGGTACCTGGTACCTGGTACCCAGCTATTATTCTAGTGAATGATTTTTCTCTTTTTACTTAATAGTATGGACCATGAAAATCAATTTGCTTTCAGTTGTAAAGGTCAGCCTTGTCCATTGAACTAGTTCAGGGTTATATCAACTCTTAATCCCAATGGCATGATCTTGTCTGCAGTATCCATTATTGCCTCTCCTTTCCTTACACAGTGCACTATAGTGATGCTATCACATAACACTGCTTCTGACTGGAGAACTCATTGTAGCAAACAAAGTACAGCAATGGTCTCATATTCATGGAATTTGCTTGTGTCGCTACGTTCCCTAGTATGAAATGGCTAAATTTTAGAATGGATTTTTGAAGACTCAGTGTGCTGGTTGGATAGCAACACCTTGCAGGAATGGGTTGATCACTTTTAAAAGACCATAAATACTCTTCATCTGCAAGCAATATATGGTGCTGTTTTACCTTAGCCGGTATTCACAGATCAGGGAATTGATGGGTAGAAACAGGAGTGGCTACACTCACTATTGCTCCTAGTAATTATCCAGCAAGAAATTTTCCCCAACCTCATAACTTTGTGGTCTCTGTTGGTTTTCAGGCCTTAGTTCCAAAGAGAACTAAGAGACTTCCACCAGGGGACATAGTAATTATGCCATTACACTAAAATTTGAAACTGCCACCTGGTCACTTTGATCTCCGCAAGCCAGCAAAACGATGAGAAAAGATAGGGCTGCTGTAGCTTTGTGATGATTGATCCTGGGTATCAAAAAGAAATAGGATTACTTCTACACAGTGGGAGTGGGGGACATCATGTCTAGAATGCAAGCGATCCTTTGCTGCGCCTCACATGTCCCATGTCCTGTGGTCAAAGTTAATGGAAAACTACAAAATACCCATATAGCAATAAAGGTTTTGGTCACCCTTATAGACAAGGAACCATTACCAACTGAAGAGTTTGCTGAGGGTAAAGGGAATATGGAACAAGTGTTGGAAGAAAGAAATTGTAACTTCCAGCCATGATCATTTAAACAGTTGCAGAAAAACGAACCGTGGTAGCTACAAGTACTTCTCCCTTATTTTGATGTGAGTATATTTGTACATAGGTATTAACCGATTCTTTTTGTTTTCCCTCTTTTTTCATTTCTTCTCCTTTTTATATTTCATAAGTTAACCTTATAATTAGCTATTTAAGTAACAGGATGTAATAGGGGAGGGTGACTGAGCTAAAAGAGAAATAAATATCACCCAAAAAATGGTTACAGTGAAACTTTATGTGTCCTATTTTGGAGAAAATGTTAGTCTGTTTGCAATCTTACAAAGGAATAGCTACCCCATGTTAAAAGCTTCATTTTGCTATTGACTTTACTTGAAAATTAAATCTAGGTAAAAGAAGTGTATAAATATGCCAATTTGACAAAGTGTAGACTGTGCCAGATTGTTCTATTGTCAATCTGGTTATGCTGAGAGCTACATTTCCAAAACCTTGCCCCGAGGATTAAGTTTTCTGAGATTTTGGAGGCAGAAGCTGCAGCCACCATTCTGTGAGGTCAGAGATGATGAAAGACAGATACAGAGGTCCCAGAAGATTCTAGTTAGTCCAAGCTCATTCCCAATCTGCATCCAGTTTTTCTTCCCAACTGTTGGTTCTGTTAACTGACAGCACCCCAGGCTCGCTACCGGATGCTTTGCTGCAAAATCACATAGTTAATAGCCATGAAGACACAACAGCCTTCCATTGACATCTCTACCAGGCCCCTTTCAGACACGCCTAAATTCCTGATTTCCCTGCAAGCTCCAATTCATTCACCTGCCCCTGGCTTTTTAGTGACCTCTTTCTGTGATCTTAACTCCTTTTGTTCAGACCTTTATTCTCTAGTTCCTTCCTCAAGTGTATAAAGTTTAATTCCTGTAATAAATTCCTTATACCGTAATTCTCTTAATGGTACTGCTTCCAATCAAGCTCTGACACACTGGCCTACAAATAAAAAGAAACCTTCCTTTCTTTTTGAAATCAACAATATTCTTATAATAAACCAAACACAGAATATCCTTCCTATCAGTGTCAATGCTAAAAAAAGAACAAACTGTGAAGTGCATGTCCTCTTTCTTCTTTGAATTTGCAAACCTGGACTGCACAGAGAATTCTCTGAGATTCTCAGAAAACGTTTCCACGTCTTCCCGTGAGTTTTCACCAGCAGGCTGATGAGATCCTTTTCTTAGGGTAGCAGCTGTCTGGCCAACCCCGCCACTCTAATCAGTAGTATTGATTTTATCCAGGAGGCCAGAATGGGAGAGGATTAAAATCTATTCCAGCTTATCTTAGTGAGCCTCATTACATGTGCAACTTCTCGCTTATTAAACGGGACCAAAGAGGTCCAGAAGACAGAGGCAAAAGATGAAGAATCTGAGCATTGATACCAAGGGAAAAACTCAAGTGGATTCTGCATGTCTATAAAATACAATAGAACTGATTTAACTTATTAATTATTAAAATAGTTTACCCTGGCATAGAGGCTTAAAGTAGCTGTCACTGTACTGAAAGTGTACACCGTGCTTTGAGTAAAACGTAATCAGTGTGTTGAACAAGGGCGACTCAGGAAATGAAATCATAAAGCCATTTCATTTTGTCTCTCATTGTCCCTACCCATTTATTTAGTAAGGCTTTGTCTTCTGTCCCTAAAGAAAGTTCAGGCACACTCCAATATATGCATGATAATTCTTAATTTATAAAATATTGTTTCAACTTAAGAATTGATATGTCTTATTTTACATATGCTCAAAATTCAAAGCAGCCTTAAAATTAAGGTTCTTGTTGTTTCTCCATCCCCCCAGGCCTCCCTACCTGCTCTGAGCTATTGACAGAGGAGACCTGTAGCTGGGGACGAAGGCACAGGTGGCTCCTTCTTTCCTTCTTCACCATTGTCTCACCCTCCAGCTGCATCTTGTTAATTAAAGTTTCTGAACACTTTGGGTTGAAATATGAGGAATAAACATAGGAAAGGGGTTAAAGAAAATTTTTACATGAATAATGGCTTTTCTCCAGACTAGGCAGATATTTAGAGATGACCCTTTATCCTGTGATGCTCCTGTGGAATCTTTGGGAGTGTCCACCTGCAGATCCTCTGATTTCTTTTCTAGCTAGTCTGGTCATTCATGCCATCCTCAGCCTCTGAAAACCAGGTGCTGCCTTTGGTTTATCTTTGCTGATGCCTATTTGCCTCTCCAGGCAACACTGAGATACATTCCCAGCTCTGTCTTATCCCTGGCCCTTCACTGGTCCATGAGACATAGTCACACATTCTTATCCCTGATGAATGTTGAGGCCTCTCTGTGTAGCCTTTTGTCTGCAGCTAATCAGGCTATGACTTACAGTACCGTCAGGCAGGAATCAGACACCAGTCCAGTGTGTACATGAACTCTGAGTGGCCCCAGTGAGTCCTTCCCATAGGCTCAAGGTAAAGATCAGGCACAGTCTACTCTTTTCCTTTGAGAGGAGTAAGATAACTCAGTTTACACCAGTAGCCTCCCCCAAATCGTCTTTGCAATGTCTCTTTTAATTCCCATCCTTAGCCCATTTATATTAATATTTGCTTAATGTGGATGAGGAATTTAATTACTTTAAACCATCTAATCAATTTTCAGCCACCTTTTTTTTGTGAATCCTCTACTAAAAACCATCATGCTCACTCACTTTGGTGTTTGATACCTATTTGCTTACATCCTAGGAGAAAATTTTATTGTAAAATACCATGGTGTAAAGTGATTCATTTCTTGAATCACTAATCCTTGCCCATCCCATGCCTCAAATTTTAATCTTTTCCCTCAGTTTCACCAGTTGCCAATTTTATTGTTTCATGTATAATTACATTATCTCCTCAACTATTTCAAATTAAGGTGTATTTTCTTTCAGATAGTTAAAGATGTGCCATGATTTCTCTGTCGTAGCTTCATTCATTCATTCATCCAACACATTTTTAGTAGGTCATACAATGTTCCAGAACTATGCTAAATATAAAAAAATAGAATATTAAACTATAACATCTGTCCACAAAGAGATCAGACAATTGTTAGATACGAATTATTAGAAGTATATACAGAAGGTACTCTAGTCACACAAAGGAAAGAGAAGTCACCAAAGAGGATGATGGAAAAGTAGAGTCTTAGGAATAAAAGTTGAGGGGGAGGAAGCCATTTCAGAAAGAAAGGGAAAGATATGCATCACAGTAGGAAGGCATGAGAAGGGAGAGAAGATTGACTAGCCGTAGATGGTTTAGCGTGCATGGAGCACATAGAGTATAATGCAGGCATTGATGATTGATGAGCTGAACAAACATACAGCAGATGCATCCTAAAGGAGTTTGCATGTCTGTTAAAGATTTTAAAATTTATCTTGATGGCAATTAGGAATTCCAAATTTTAACGGAAGTATGTTGTATTAGATTTAAATTTTAGAAAGATCATTCTGACTAAAGGACTACTAATAGGGGGAGTGAAACATTCTATGACAAAGTATTGACATTCTGTAGAAATAAAGATCTTACACCCATACATAAAAAGATAACAGGAGTGACAGGAGCAACAGGAGAGAAAAAAAGAAGTGGTCAATGAAAAGATATTCACTGTTACATAAAAATCAGTGAAAAGCAAATTAGAAATGAGATGTTATTTTTCATGCATAAGATAAAAAGCCTGTAATGTCAAATACGATGAGGGTTTGGAGAAATAATCTCTTGCACTGTGGTGGGAGTGTGCATTGGTATAATGATTCTGGAAGGCAATTTGGCAGTATCTATTTAAACTGAAAATGTGCACACCCTATGACTCAGCAGGTCCTCTTCCAGACTTCTTCCATCACCAAGTTCTCAAACATGTGCACAAGAGGGTTCACATAAGGGTGTTCAGAATTGCTTTGGGTAGAGCAATAAAAATTTGGAAACTAATGTAAAAAGATGCTATGAGATACAAAATGAGTTTTTTTTCCCCTTTTTTCATAGAACTAACTATAATATACAGCTGGGAACAAAGGCATTAGGTGCCTCATGTTCTCTAAGTTCAGAGAACAGCCCAATATTTTAGGGGCCAACCCTGGGAGCCCACCTCCAGGCAACATTTCAGTAGAACTAGCACCTGACCACCGCCCCCCTCCCTCCCAGGGAGTGGAAGTAGAAGGAAGGGAAGAGTTGCTAGGGAGGCGTTCTTCCAATTCCCATAGCCAGGAAAGGAAGGCCCAGGAGAATCACTGGAAAACATTTTGGGGATGTCTACAGGAAAAGGAGACTGACATTTTATCTCTGCTTCAATTTCTGCTTAGTCACCAGGGAGGCTATGTTATAGGTGCATGGAAACAAACATGAGGGAGGAGTGGCGTAGAGGGACAGCTATGGAGGTTAAGGGCACAGACAGCACCTCCCGTCCTCAGTTCCCCCCTGGGCCTGCTAGACCCAGAGTTAGGGGCCAGAGAAGGTAGGGATGGTGGGCTCTGCTTTCCTGCTGGGGACAGCTGCAGTGGCAGGGCCATGACACTGCTGTCTTGGAGGAATGCAGTGAGCTGTCTCTCTGTGGGAAGCTGGCTACCACTCGCCTACAAGGCAGTCAGTGAGCTGGGAAACGCTTGCAAGCCACCCCAAGAGAGGATCTCCAGGTTGGGCTCTTAAAGAGATGATATGTTTTAGCCCCCTCTCTCCTCTTGGCCCACACCAGGAGGGAGAAGAAAGGAAAGGAAAAGTGGAGACAAGGTGGGAGATGAGGAGTCACAAGCAGTCTACTCTGCTCCCCAGTCTACACCTGCACAACCAGAAGTATATTCCGATGCAGGAATGAAGGAGAGAAAGGGGATATTGCTTTGAATCAAATATGAGATTACAGTGATAAAATGTACATTACTGAGTCTTAAAGAACTGATGTGGGACTGGTTTAATAACGGAAAGTGACTTTACTGACTCAAATGAGCTGTCATTAAGGGATCCCACTACCCAGCAGGAGGAAGCAGGAGAGAGTTTGACAGAGCACTATTGCTGTGGTTATTGGGAAAAATAAAATTTTCTCTTATATCCTTAGAGAACTGAAACTCCTTTTAAAATAATTATGCAAACTAAATATTTGACAAGAGAAAAAGGGTAAATAAATCTGTATGCACATATACTGTGAATCCAGATAAAAATGAAGTGGCTCAACATGTATATTTTCAAAATATGTTGGCTGAAAAAAAGATTGGAAGAACAATGCAGGCACAAGACCACATCATAGACTACATGGATGCATTACAGGGATGTACACATGTGTGTATATATAATTTCTAGAATATTGCTCCTCAAACTCATGTTAGTTCTTTCCTTAAGGAAGAGAAATAAATAAAAATGAAGAGGTCAAAGTTGGGGGACTTTAGTTAGATGTACAGTGTACTTTTTTGTTAGAAAGGGACTCTGTATTCCTACACTACTTGTATAACTGAACCAACCTATAAACATAAAAAAGGCTGAGAGCAATTTTACCAAAATAGAAGCAGTGACTAATTCTGTGTGATGAGTATTTGTGTGATCATCATTTTCTTCTTTGTATTTTTCTATATTTTTAAACAACTCTACCCTCCAAAGGAGAAAACAAAGAAAGAGGAAAACAAAAAAAAGCAACATGAAAATCAATTCAAAAAAAAAGAAAAGAAATACAAAATCAACATGCAAAATGTTAATCAATATTATTAGAACTGCATAAATTCTAATAAAATAACAATGAGATATTATTTCCCATCATATCGAATTTTTTAAATTATAATAACTGAGGTGATCATATTCAGCAGGTAGGAGTATATATTAGCATATTCTTGTGGGCAGCACTTTGGCAAGAAGTATAATGAGCTTTTTGAAAAGTTTATGACAATATATGCATAAAACATTTCTAAAAGATTATACAGTAAAATATTAACTGAATTAACCTCTGGGGATTATGAATAATATTTACATATCTATATTAATTTGTTTTCTCTAATAAGCATATGTTATTTATATTAAAAATGTACACATGTACATGCACATATTTAAATATTATACTCTTTTACTTAGTAATTCTATATGTAGGAATCTATTGCAAGGAAATAAGAGATTTGTTAAAAATTTAGTACAAGGATATCCATGGCAACATTATTCATAACAGCGAAAAATTGGAAACAAGCTTCATGCTTAACAATAAGAGCATGTTTATGTACATTAAAAAAACAACAACCATATGATGGAATACAAAAATAAAAAGTGCCCCTTGTAAAACTGGTGTTTTCAAAATACATAGAAGTGTATGGGGGAAATTCTTCTAATATCATTTTGTGAGGAAGAGAAAAGGAATACAAAAAGTAATGAATTAACAGATAGCCCAGGGATCTAACCAAGCTCGAAATGCATGCATTTGTAGAGACACCAATTAGCCTGGCTGCAGGATTTTTTTCTGCTAGTATTCAGTACCCCAGGCACAGAGTGCAGAAGTTGGGCATCCACTGGAAAGCTAAGCCGGTGCCAATTGTAATGAACCCGTTCTTTTTCAGGGCTCTGAGTTTTAGGTTATAATCACCTTTGCTAAAAGCAACCTCTTCTCAAAAGACCAATCACCAGAAGGTCCAGAAATCCTGGTGCCCTGGGTGATCCTCCACCACCCACCTCATAGTCCTGCTGTCACATGCAGAAAAAGCAAGCCTTTGCTGGTGTCTGCAGCAGGCCCATACCTATATTTGAGGGTAACTGGAAGAACTTTGAGGTCTCTCTGACTCAACCGCCAAGAATCTGCCTGGCAGGGCACCCACACGATGGTTGTCATTCATGTATTTTGTCAAACAAGTTCTAAACGAAACCTTCCCCTGCTTTGCCGTGTCATTGTTCAAGCAAGACCACTGAAGTCCCCTCAACTTCATTGTCATGTTTGTTGTTTTAGTGTTCAGTGGCTGTTGTTTTGGTAGCCCCATGTCTGGAATTATGCCTCCGTACAAATAGCTATGTGAGCCAAAGATATTTTAGGTAAAACTGAGGAATTTCTGGCAACATGTCTGAATTCCATCAATCCGAGGGGTTATAAAAACTATAAACTTTCAACTCAAACCTCCTTCTCTCCTTTTAAGAGACTGTGACATGGCAGTCACAACTGCCACACAGAATTTAAGCCAAGCATAGATGAAGGTTTCCAGATGAATCTTTTAAAAGCACACATTATGTTCCGGGCTTACCTTCAATTATTCTGATTCAAAATTCTGTGAGGCAAATACTTGTTTCAGTGCAATTGTGTTAATAAAGGCTAATCTAGTTACTTTGCCAGATTTCTCCCTCAGAGAGTGATTTATAGCCATTTTCAGGAAGGAGGTGTTCTACATTCGTAGATAATCCTAACACTTCAATCTTGGACTAAAGCTCCCAAGTAGGTCTTAGTTTGGGATGAACCATTTTAAGGCTTCCTAGGTTTTAGTCTACCCCTCCTACCTTACTGTTTAAACACAGTATTAGCAGATTATTTTAGGTGCTACCACCTCCTTAGAGCTCACTTCACATTCCATAAGCTCCTTGACATCTCCCCACTGCAGAGTAACCATGATTTCTTCCCCTACCAAGTCCCCATGCAACTAAACATCATCATCAATAGCACCCAGGGTTCTCTGGAGTTGGTGCCCTCTCCTGACTCTATACTTTTAAATAGCAGATCTCCAAAACCACTATGGAGAGCATGCACCTAGCTCCAATTACAAAGAAGATTCGAATGAATGCCATTGAGTTTCACATTTAGTTTTCTAAATATCCATGCCTCATCCCTCACTCCATTTGCTTGATTTCCCAAGTTGCCATGCAGTCTGAACTCTCCAATCCATACGAATCACTTTAGCCTAATGTGCATTCCAGTATTACCCAACTCACATCTTTGACCTTGCAGTTGTTACCATTTTAAGATGATGAATAACTTGAGCATGATTTTACTCTAAAGAAGTTAATAAAAGATGAGAGAGTGAAGAATCAGAAAATATAGGAAATATTGAGAAAACTAAGTTTCTCTTTGTAGGATGGAATTACACCTGGAGTAAAAGTAGAACTGATATTAGACAGTGTTGGAAATGAAATATGCTGCGGGAAAGATCATTGGAGCATAGAATTCTGAACCTCCAAATTATGTTCTTGGTTCTTAACAACAAAGCTCTTTATTATACCTTAAGGGAAATAAATGGACAAGAAAAATAGATCTGGCTTCATCAGTATTACCCCTGTTTTACAACTTCATGTCCTCTCTTTCTTCACTAGTTCTTTCACCTTAGTCTAAAATCATGGTCAAGTCATTCATTACCTTAAAATGATAACTAAAATCGCAGCAAGGGCAAAGATGTGACTTGGGTAGAACACAGGCAAGTGTACTCGTTTGATGACTATGAGGCTTTGATTCAAAAGCGCAGCACAGTAGCCTGTTGGACTACACTTGCCTTTGTGTAATATTTTTACTTGGCTAAAGATGAACCTGAAACCTTGAAGCCAAACAGATTGAATTCCCGTTGTTCGTGTATTTATAAACTCACGCCTGAATTCCAAGCCGATCTGTCATAAAATTCAGATGGAAGGAAAGAGTGGTCCAAGGAGAACATGTAGCCAGGGATAAGAGACACGTGCAAAAGTACAAGAGATTTTACCAATGCCTAGAGCCAGAATTGGCTTAGGCTTCATGCCACAAGACTTTCCAATATGAGGGGCAGCTTCTAAAACTTCAGGGCTGTAAGTTTCATGGGGAAAATCCAGAGGGAATGGAAAGATCCCAAGAGAAAGAGAGATTGCTGTCAGGATCATTATCCAAGGATTTTTGCCAGAGGAAGGAAGAGACATAAGAAAAGCAAAAAGCTAAAGCTGAGTTTTCTTTTGAAAGCTCTTGGGTGAAAGTGATACAGATTCATTTACATTCTTCCTGCTAGGGCTCTATCATTTGAAAAAATGTAGTCCAATGAGGTTCTTGGAACTGACAATTTAAAGCATTTTTCCTCCTCCAAAGGAGGTGTTGTAAACTGCTAGTTATCTGACAAGTGGACGGTAACCTTTTCCTCTGACATAATAGGAAAAGAAATAAGTTTAGGTGAGATTGTCGGTAAAAGTTGAAGCCATTAGTAGAGTCCTTAGAGTGAGTTAGGAAATATGTCTTGCTCTAAAGGCCACATTGTGAGAAAAGTACAAATGTTTCCAAATCACTTTTTTCTGAGGTTTACACGCTTTACTTTTTTTAAATCACAAATAATTGCACTTGATGAAAACCAAAGACATCACCAGTAGAGATTGTGCTGTAACTCTGCCCTGGGTCCCTGCTTTGCACAGAAGAACCTACCAGGAAAGAGGGTGGCAAGTGTAAGTGCAAAAACAGCAGTCTTTAAAGCGTAAGATCCAGGGATGAGTGGGATTTGGGTTCAGAGTGGCCTCAGCCAGAGCAGCCCCCTACGGCCACATTGATAGTCCTGGATGGTCATCCCCACATGAGCTTGTCTCCTCAAGCCCAGCAAATGAAGAGAGTTCCAAAGTTGGCATCCCGAGCCTTAATATATGTCACAGGCAGCACGAGTCCTCCTAACCTTCTCTTTTCCATTGGACAATCAGACTTTTATCTGCATAGCCTTTTTAAGGCAGCATTTATACAGCTATTGCCTGATGAGTTTTCACTTCCAAAAAAGGTTGAATATGTTGCAAGTTTTCTGAAGATAAATTCTGAAGGTGGGCCAAAGAATCTCACTTTCTTCTTTCCTCTATAAGGTTCAGTTGTACCTTCTTTCATCTTCTAACCTAACTATCCAGCATGAGCTCAAACAGCTCCTGGCCATCTGGGAGAGCTTCCCACCCAGATTCTTTTGACTAAGCATTTTCTTTCACAAGATAATTTTCAAAGATGCTGTGTCATTGGGGAAGTCACATTCCCTCTCTGGTCATCCGTCTCCTCATGGACATCTGTCTTCTTCATCTGTCACTTCATGATCAAAAAGATATATTTTAAAAATTAATTAGAGCACATTCAAGGCTAGCCCTATAATAATACTCATCTCACCCACTGATACTCTGATAGCTTTCTGAAGTGGAAAACAAAATAGTAAAGTTAGTGTAACTTTCTACTCATAAAAGAGACTTACTTATAAAATCAATTCTGGGGCCTCCCTGAATCTCGGGCCCAGCCCAAGAGAATGGTTTGTATACTACTATGATGGTTATTTGTATAGCTTGTTATAAAAGAGAACTGCTATAGCATAACCCTATCTCAAGAAGGAAAAAACTGATCTGACACAACAGTCAGATATTTACAAATGAGAATCAGAGAAGTGAAATGACTTACCATGTCAAGGAGTGTATTAAGGGTAAGGGATTAGATTCTTACCAACTCCAGTTCAGGCCATTTCCACTACACAAAGCTGTACTCTATGTAAGAAACTAACAAGGCATGAAAATGATACAAAGTAACAAAGTGAAGGCAAGAGTTGGCTTGTCAAATGTTGATTGGAATGGAGAGTTAGAACCTCAGATTTTTCCATGTCTCCTACTTAAAACCCATAATGAAAGCTTATCTCTGTAGCCTTAATTGTCTAATACATTTTGGACTCTCAGAATTAGACTAACACTTAATATGTATTCTGAGTAGTGAGAAAGAGCTTGTAATTTGTGCTTTGACCTGTCATTCATTTTAATTTGACTAAGTCACTCTTAAGAGACGATTCAGATAATGCTAAAATGTCAAAACATTTCCCTATCCAGACAGCTCCTTAATGTGCTGTTCATTCATTCTCTACATTATCATAATAAAAGCCATTCAATTTACCAAAGGGATGACAACCAGTGGAAGCTCCAGTCTTTCTACAAGTGAGAAAATCGTTAGCTTTTCCCACCAAGTAATGATTGCCGATATCTCTAGCGAGTAGCAAATTCCTTCGCAAACTATTATTAGTGTCCTTTTGAGGTCAGAAGCACGCGAAGATTGACGGGTAAGAATGAAATATTTCAATGTAACCTTTGAAAGTCCCCTTTGAAAGATTTTGTGTAAAAGGAAAATCTCCAAAGACCTGAACTTTTGCAACTCTGTAGTCACCAGTCTTTCCAGTTGAAGTCTCCCCTTGGGGCAATTTAATGAGTGAGAAGAAGAGCATTTGTCAGAATTTCCTACTGGATTTTTTGGTCTCCTCATAAGCGGGTTCATAGCAGACTTGTCTAAAATTAAGCAACACTGATAAGTATAATTTGTACTATTTATGAAAAAAATTAGACAAATTCAATATTGACAGCAACCCTGAGAACAAAGCTTATGCCGTTACTACCATTTATAAATGAGGACTCTTAGGCAGAGAGATTGGAACTGAAAATAGGTACGTATTGATTATGCATCAGATACTGTTTGCAAGGATCTCTGTTGCTGATGGACATTCTCCAAACCTGGAATGATATTTCAGCATGATAATCACAGCCTATAGCTGCAGGTTACCATTTTTTGGTAATTTATCTTATAAATTTATCTTATAAAATAATTTTGAAAACTATGTAGCCTATCATACAATTTTATATGATCACCCAAAAATTCCTATCATAAGATCAAATAACTATAAAGTATATAATTTCTGGCATATTGCAAATATTTAAATTTTAAAGTAAAATAGATTTTTTACATTTGAAATACAGCCAATGGAATGTAAATATCATAGATCTTACACATCCCTTCATTGATTTATGTATTGCATGAAATAGGTCTTCTTTAACATTTAGAAATTTTACATTATTTCATTTTTCTTGAATTCATATAGCTATGTCATTTCCTCATGGGATTGTATCCTTTAGAAGTGTATTTTTATATTTGGAGTATTATTATATTGTCATTCTATTACACATTTCTATGATAGAAACATATGTTATGCATTATATTTTTTGAGTTTTCTGTAACCATAAGTTTCCAATTATCAAATTCATGTTTATGGAATGAAATATCAAAACTGTTGTTCTTAGTACAAAATTTATTTTAGAAAACTAAAATATTGCTAATGTTGGTAAATAATTTTAATTTAAATATTAAAACTTCATTTAAATGCATGTCAATGAGGTGGCTTATGGTAGACAGAATATTGACCCATCCACAGATGTTCACATTCTAATCTCCATAATCAGAGACTATGTTACTTTACATGGTGAAAGGACTTTTCAGATGTGATTAAATTAAAGATCTGGAGATGGAGGGATTATCTCGGATTATCTAGTTGGATCTAATATAATTGTGAGTCCTTGTAAGAGGAGGTAAAAAGATGTGCTGATAGAAGCAGGTGTTGAAATTATGTACATTGAAGATGGAGATGAGCCAAGGAATGCAGGTGACCTGTAGCAGCTGGAAAAGGCAAGGAAGGGGCTTCAGCTCTGGGGCGTGCAGAAGGACACAGCCTTGCTGACACCTGGACTTTACCCCCGTAAGGTTCATTTACACTTCTGACCACCAGAACTATAAGGTGTTGAGTTTGTGTTGTTTTAAACAAATAAGTCTGTGATAATTTGTTATAGCAGCTATAGGAAACTGATACAGAGTTTTAATATAAAAATGTGCCCATTTATCTATGGATGATTATGACATTACTAGAATAAGACAAGATTCAGCATTCATTTTTACACTCATTTTTCATTTTATATATGTAAGCATGATGAAGTCTGTTCCTAAAGATAGATGTTTCATTATAGAAATGGCAATCATTTCTTTGAACCCCTTTGGAGTTCTACCACAAAATGACAAAGGGTTATATTGCCAAATGGTGTCTTTAATGATCTATCAGCTACCATTTCAGTAATTTCAATGGGGTCGTGCTGGGGCTAGGACTAGTGTGATACAAGCAAAAGGACACTTCCTGGGGAGGCCACATAAGTTACAGGTGGGCAGTCGCATGGCCCCAAGAGTGAATATCTTCTTAAATTTTACTCCCAAAGTGTCTTGTTTACCTCACCCTGGTCCTGAATTTGGGTTCTACTTAAATTTTATAAAAATCAAGGAAAAAGAAACAGTCTGACTGATGAAAAGAAAAGAAAAAAAAACCTTTTAGTATGCATTATTAAAAGAATGCAGTGCCTCAATTTTTGAGATGTATATCAAAAAGAATTACCAAGGCCAAGTGCAGCAGCTCACGCCTATAATCCTAGCACTCTGGGAGGCTGAGGCAGGAGGATTGCTTGAGGTCAGGAGTTTGAGACCAGTCTGAGAAAGAGCAAGAGCCCATCTCTACAAAAATAGAAAAATTAGTCAGGTGTGGTGGCACATGCAGTTATCATAGCTGACCTAAACCTGCTTGCCATCTCTCTCTCTCTTTGATTATGCATAGTGATTAGTCCCCTACTTGGCTGCCTGTAGATCTTGGTTCTATAAGCACCATAAATTAGCTGTTTCCTGTAGCTACTCACTAGATGTCAATAGCAATACACATTCAAGTTATGGCAACCAAAAATATCTCTAGATATTAAAAACTATTCCTTGGGGTGCAAAATAGCCCCCAGTTGAGAAACACTGTATTCAAATGATAGATAAGGATTCTTACCCATTGTCAAGCCCCAATAGAATATATATGGTACAGACCTCTTGCTTTCTAGAGTAAGGCCATGTCCTCCACATTACAAAATTATTTTCTGTTTGAAACATAAGCTTGGCATGCTACTAGGCTATAGTTGAGACTGAATATTTGAATATGAAATGCCAAATAAATATATGGCCTAAACAGCCCATTCTGAGCTTCATGATAGCTGATCTATTTTACAAGATAAAATTGGTGAACACAGCAAAAATCCATTACATAGTAGGAGTCACACATGTAGAAGTAGGCTTGAATATACGGATGATATCATTAAATTACATAAATAGGTGTCCTATGGTGTCTGCCTCTGATACACTGATACTTCTTCCTCAATAAATACCTATTGCACCATAGAATAGGGATTTCTTATGGCAGACTAATGGAAGCTGACTTGGGCATCATTCAAAAATGTATAGGAGCAATGTTTATCAATGGCTAGAAATTGATGTCTTCCACATTGCAACCCTACTCAGTGAGGATTATAATGTTGGGATATCCTTATGGTGGACAGAGGTATGAACAACACAGTTAATTATCCACTTCATATGGAGAGAGCTTCACCTGAGTTTAGGATGTGCAGTGATTTGGGGGCAGAGACTAATAGCCTACTAGTAAGCCAGTGGTAATGACACTGAAGGGTGAGGGGTAAGGAAGCCTTTGGAAGAAGTATGTGAATGAGTCTTTAGGGGGAGGCACAAAGCATGTAAGTCTTTGTGTCTCACATTAGTGTCCCAGAAAGAACACAGGAATTTCTTAACAACCAGGTTGACAGGATGGCATGTCGTGTGGGTATCAGCCTATCTCTCTCCTTAACCACCTCAGTGCTGACTTATAGACTCATGAGCAGAGTTGCCATGGTGGTGGGGAAGAAGGGTATTCATAGGTCCAATAGCATGGGCTCTTTTCTACCAATGTCACAGCTGCTGTTCAATGTCTAACTTCCAGGGGACTCTAATGATTGAGGATGAAGAGGAAAAATTGAAGTCTTTGGATACTTTGGCTAAAGTAAGGGAGAGTCAGTCAAGGTAAAGAGAACAGCATATGTGAGGTTGTGAAAGCGTAAAATAGCTTAATATGTATGTCAAGAGCATACTATAAGTTTTGTTTGGTGTAGCTGGAGCAGAATATGTCTGGAGGACCAGAGAAGTTGATAATAGGGACATGGGCAAGGACCAGATAACAAAAAGCCTCCTCTGATAGCTAAGGTGCTTGAACTTTTGCCATTTGCCTAAGGAAAATGCTCTAAAATCTACATAGCACTACACACAATTGAAATGTTATGTTTATTATTAACAGCTAGTGGTAGTCTTCTGGGTGGTGCATGTTTAAATAAATGAAACTAAACTACAGAGCGACATCTGGGAAGCTATCTTTTTTCAATTTAATTCCACCCCTTCTTCACCTCCACCAGCCACTGATGCTACCTCGATAAATGCTGTTTGACTATATGAAAGTAGCATGGTATAAAAAAGAACACTCATCACCAGAATTCAGATGACTTTGGCTCCAGCTTTGGTCCAGTTGAGAAGTTTTGTGTCTATGTGCAAGTCTCAGCTTCCTCATCCATAAAAGGAGTTGGTAACATGTACCTAGCCCATCTAACATGGCTTTGAGTTGTTTAAATTAAACTAACATTAATGAGCTCCTTAGACCTTCCCATGTGAGATAATGAGATAATCTATGGTAAAGTACATTATAAACTTTAAAGTGCTATACAAATATTAAGAGATAGTCATTGCTAATAAATACAGTAATTTCCACAAGCTGCTCACCATTTAGGTCAAATTACAATGCAGTCAAATAATGATGAGTCATTAACTATGTGTCAGACGATTTCTTGTTGCAAGTTTTATTTGATTGCAATGCTAAACTGCTTACATCGGGTAAGCGTTCTTTGCTTGTGGCCCAGATAGCATGGTTGTCTGCTCACAGCTTTAAAAATTAGAAGTGCTATTCCTTCTAGCTCATCTCAGTGAGTGAACAATCTAGTTTTAGCAAATCATGCAATGAGTCAGTAGTGAAGATGGGCTGTTAGAAGGAGTCTCTGAATTTTGAGACTATCAGTTAACACAGGAGATCCATGTGCCTCTAGGGGATAATTGAAACTCTTAGCTGGGCAGGAAAAGAGACTAACTGTACGTTTGATGTTTCGCCAAGTTTGGGCAATGGGTAATTTGGGGGCAAGCATCTAACCTCTCTTTTCCTTAAGACTTAAGTTGCATTTTTTTGAATGAGGTTATTTCAGGCAATCATGGGACACTGAATTGTTCATCCTTTTACAGAACGAATCTTAATTTTTTCTCTGTGAAGCATGTGTGTCTGAAATTCTGTCTGTGAGAAGGAGGGAAAAATAAATCTTTTTGTTACTGTTTTATTTATCATCTAGTGAAAAATATGCATGACTTTTAAATAGTTCAGGTCAAATGACATATCAACACATAATAAATGTGAAGATATGAATAAATGGGCAATATATTTAACCAGAACTTTTGTACCCCCATAATAAGCTAAAATAAAAAAAATCTAAATAAAACCCTGTTTCTGCTCTGAGGGCAATGGGTTTCTGAAAGGCACATGTCTTGTAGTCTCCTAGTTATAATCTTTGACTCTGTACTCAGTCAAGCTGGGTTTGAATCTTGGGTTTGCTACTTCTTGGCTGTTGTATTTCATTCTCCTCTAAACTTTTATTCCTTCACCTAGAACATGAACATGATAATAGTGTCTACTATGCAGGGTTGTTTAGAGGATTAAAATATATCATGCATTGAAAGTGTGTGGCACATGATAAATTTTCCTAGATTGTGATCTCGTATTATTGTCATTACAGAAGAGTTTCCACACTCTAAGCCCCAAACAATACTTTAGAGACGTAAAGCAGAGACAGGATTTCGGTGTCTAGTAGGCAGTGTCAATCCCACTTAGAAGTTAAAGTGGAATAGAGTAATAGCAGAGGAAGTATGATGCTTGAAAATATGGGGACTTGGGTTTTAGTCTTACTTCTATCATGAGCTGGTTGTGTGATTTTAAGCATGCTGACATAATTTCTAATCTTCCCACAATTTCTTAGAAGTGGTGACTATGCTGAAGAAAGGAACATAGCCACAGTGAGTGAATAGCTATAGGGAGTGTGTGAGCCCCTGTTTCCAGCTAAAGTGACTAATAATATATACCTGTGACTGCAAATGCCTCCAGGTCCACCGTCAATCCTAATCCCAGGAGTGCTGTATCAGTTACCTGTCTCACCAGCATGAGGGTATTTGTGTCTCATGAAATTCTCATGACGTTCTACTGACACTTATTATTTTCTGTTGGAAAAATCTCACCTCCCTGGAGTAGCTCATGACATTCTTTGTACATCTTGCCCATTTCCATAAAAACCTGAGTACCAACTGAGATCCCAGTTAGAAATGGGTTTATTAATGATCTCAAATCCAGCTGTGAACCTGTGAAACCAAACATGTTATGTACTTATAAAATACAATGGTGGGACAGGCATAGGATAGACATTCCCACTTCAAAAGAGAGAAATTGGAAAGAAGAAAAATATAGTAGGTTCTGACCAAATCCAAAACCTAGCAGGGCAAACATTAAATCTTAAGGCTCCAGAATAACCCTTTGACTCCAATCCTACCTTCTGTACGTACTAGGGTGGCAGCTTCCAGGGAATCCTGCCCCCATGGCTTTGCTGAGCACAGCCACACTGCAGCTCTCGTGGGTCGGAGTCTCCTGCCTGTGGCTTTCCCAGGCTGGAGTTGCATCCTGGGTGCTCTACTAGTCTAGGGTCTCAGGGGTACCCCTCAAAGCTCAATTAAGTATTGTCATAGTAGGGGATCTCTGCCTGGGCCCCAAGGCTTTTGGGGGCATCCTTTGAAATCTAGGAGGAGATGGCCACATTCTCACACCTTGTGTACTCTGCGCCCTAGTGGAGATGGCACTGTGCAGACACTGCCAAAGTTTACCACCTGAGCCTTCCGGAGAGGCAGCCTAAGCCACACCTGGACCTGCCTGAGCTTTGAAATTGTTCTGCTCCCAAATCCCTAGAATTCTGGGCCTGTGATTACTGGGGCAGCTCTGAAGATCTCTGAAATGCCTTTGGGGTCATTATTCTATTGTCTCGATAAACAGCACCAGGCTTTTGCTCCTTCATACTAATCTTTATAACAAAAGGTCACCTGGCCACTACATTGGCGTTCTCTCCTAAACATGCTTTTTCATTCTTTGTAGTATGGCTAAGCTGAGAATTTTCTAAATCTTAAAGATATGCTTCCCCTTTGCTTATTATTTTTTTCTCTATTTCTCTCTTCTGACATTTTACCTTAAGCATTCAAGAGAATCTATGCCATACCCTCAACATTTGGCTTAGAGATTTCTTTCACTAAATATCCCATTTCATTGCTCACAAGTTCTACTTTCCACAAACCACTAGTACATGAACACAATTCAGCCCAGTTCTTCGGCACTTTATAACAAGGATGGCCTATACTCTAGTTTCCAGTGGAATGTTCTTTACTTGAGACCTCAACAGAATGTCTTTTAACCATCCACATTTCTATCAACATTCTGATCATGACCACTTAGGTCATCTCTAAGAAGATTGGGGCTTTCTCTGTAGCTCTCCTGTTTTGTTGAGCCCTCATCAGAATCACCCTTTACAGTCTATTCAAGGCAATATAGGATTTTTCTAGCCTTCTCCCTCAAACTCTTCAGGCTCTATGCCCATTGCCTAGTCCCAAAGCTGCTTCCACATTTGTGGTATTTGTTATAGCAGCACTCTACTTCTTAGGACCAATTGCTGTCTTAGTCCACTCATGCTGCGATAACTAAATATCTTAGACTGGGAAATTTATAGACAACAGAAATTTATTTCTCACAATTCTGGAGACCGGGAATTCCGAAATCAAGATGTTGGAGGGTTTGGTGTCTTATGAGGGCCTGTTCCTTGTTGATGGTAATTTGTCTGTGTCCTCACCTGGCGGAAGAGGAAAACAAGCTCCTTGGGCCTCTTTTATAAGAGCGTTAATCTCATCCATGAGGGTGGAGGCCTTGTGACCTAATCACCTCCTAAAGTTCCCACCTCTTAATATCACTACAATGAGGATTAGTTTTCAACATAAATTTGGAGAGACACAAATATTCAGACCATAGCACATCCTGAGTAGACTAAGATAGCTGTCTTGGACTCTCTTGCTACTGGTAATTGTCTGAACTAAGTCTGACACCATGGTTCTATTAATATGTGGTAAATGTCTGAATTCCATATTCCGTAGTGCCAACACAAGGGTGAATCAAAGTTAATCCTCTTAGTCCCAATTTTACCCCCATGCAAGTTCCTTCCCCATCTCAGCTGTCCAGGTGGTATGGCGCATTAATCTTGAGATTACTTGGAATGCGTCAAGGTCATGGAGATAATGAATTGTGAATGTGCAAACTACAAAGAATGTGTTCGAAAATGCTTTATTAAGGTATATGCAGGGGGGAAAAAAGCTAAATATGAAATCTGAGAAATGGAGACCTGAATTTCTCCCTCCTAAGTGAAGGTGTAAGATTTGTCTGCCAATAAACATTTTGAAGAAGAGAGAAAACAGGGTATTGGTCAATATTTTGTCCATTTCCCTATTGGGCATAGCAAATTTAATTTCTTAGTAGATTGTGTTAATAAAAATTGTTTTTTCTCAAAAAAAAAAAAAAAAAGAATATAGTGCCTGGAAGGGTAGAGGCTAAAGGGTCTTAAACACGAGATTTATTCTCAAGACAGATGACATATAACTTCTGTCCTAGTTGGGCTTTCAGTTATGTTTGGAGACTGTTTCACAAGACCTTGGTTACCTCTTTCTGTTCTTCCATAATTCTTCTAACCCTTTTCTATTTTATTCAGTCATCAACTCTCCTCCCACTCCTTCTTCACCTCATCAGAAGATCTTGCCTACAACTTCCTTGGGAAAATAACTACAGAACTTAGTTTTTGAATCATATTCCCTCTGGCCTGAATTGTGTATATTCTTTAAACTTTTCTTTTCTTTTCCATTTTTTTTCTTTGCTACTCCAAAAGAAGATATTGATATTTTCTTTCTAAAGCTGATGCCCCCACCTATGTTTGCAACTTTTTCTCCTCTAAAGCATTGCTCCATCAATTATTCTGTCTGTTGGATATTTCAAACCTCCTCCATTGCCTTCTTCCCTTGATCCCACAGACATGTTGAAATATCCACCATCCTTAAAAAATTCAAACTAAAACCTTGTCTCAACCCTGCTCTCTCTAAAGTCACTATCTCTTTCTCTTTCTTCCTTCTTATACAGGTTTCGTTAAAAATGCCATACTTTGTTTCTATATTGTTCCCTTCTTTTATTTCCTTAAACCACTGCATTGTAGCTTCCATTTAAATGATTTAATTGAAACTGCTTTTTTTTGTAGATTATAACAACCTCTAAATGTTAAGTTCATTAGCTTGCACTTCTCTTATTTGGAATTTCTGTTGCATTTTATATTGTTGAATAAAATGTGAAACCATCTCTTCCCATGGATTTGGTGGTCTTGCTTCATCCTGGTTTTCTTCCTATTTCTCTGCCAGTCATTGTTATCTTTTGACTCATTTTTCTTTGTTCAATAATTTAAATAATAATTTTTAAGATACACTCACTCTCATTTTTCCTCCTTGTCCTATCCACTATCCTTGGTCAAACTAATCAATTTTTGTATTATAATTTTCATGATCTCACTTTTGTTTGGATAATTCTCAAGGATTTAGTAATAATTTTAAGTGCTTCCAAGCTCCAGGGTTAGCCTTCTTACATATCCCTATGCTAAAGACATCTCAAACTATATACAGAATTAAAATTGCTATCTTTCCTCCAAGCTTGCTTCTTTGATATTCTTCAACCAAATCTGAATCTAGATATGTTATTCCCCTACTTGAAAATCCCCATCACCTTAAAAGTTTTACATTGCCTGGGTGGAGACTTTTCTCCTGGGTACTCAGCTAAGTTGTTTCTAGGTGTCTCTTTCAGGTAGAGGTAGTCTTCTACTTTGGTGCTAGCCAATGGAATATGGGTAGAAGTGAAGTATTTGACACCTAGAACTGACCCATAAAAACCTCCTGTACTATCCTGTATTATCTCGTTTTCTCTCCCTGGGTACATGCTGATGTCCAGAGAGTTGAAGATGGCAGAGTTGGCTTCAGTCTGAGCCCCCCAATAACTATGTGGAGCAAAAGCCTCTCCTCCACCACTAAACAAGAACACTCAGTTGCTCGAATGTAACAAGTCCAACAAGTAGACTTGTACATGTCAACCTACCAATTTTTCAGGGATTATCTGCAATCACCTTTGATGGTAGCCCAAACTCTGCCGAGACAGATATAATCTATTCCTAATCCACTTTTCCCCTGTGATGTCTATCTCCTCACGTCACATAATCTATACCTGATTGAAACTATACTTGTTTCCTTTCCCTAATCATAGCATATTCTTTTATACCTTTTACCTTTGCACATAGCATACTACTGCCACATGGAAGTCTCTCTTTTGTCTCCTTTTCATATTGTATGTGCTTATTAATTTTTTCATACACAGCTGAAAGATATACATATCTATGAAACTATTCTTAATTCTCTACATGAATTTCTCTTTCCTTATGTCCCCATAACTCTTTGTCACATAGTTTTAATTATCAAATGAATCAAAATTATTTATTTTTCAGTGTCTCCATGAAATTTTGAATGCCTTTTAAATAAGAGAGTTATTTTTGTTTTCCCAGAACATAAAACACTCACTGTTATATACTCAGTACTCAAATAATTGAAAGAATAACCAAAAAGACATATTGTCAAAAATTAAAATTCCTAATTTCAAATAGTTTATATTTTCTTTGCAATATTTCTAGTAAAAAGAGGTCTATATTTTTAAATCTATGAAATAAACATAATATTAACATGCCATAGGGTTATTTTAAGATTAACACATATAAATAATAATCAGATGTTATTTTTAAATTTTCTAAAACACAAACTTTATTCTTGGAATTATGAAAACACAGGATATAGATGTGATATAAGTCGACTGCAGTGCTTGATGGTAAAAAGATGATGTGAAAAATAAGAACAGAGCTATGCTCTTAGAAAAAGGAATTAGCTGTGCTACCCTTGTGGAAAAGAGGGATACATACCTAAAAAGCTCAGGGAAATTTACAAGAAGAATCAGGGAAAGCTGTGAGGCCAAGACTTGTGAGGCAATGAAATATTTTAACCTCTGCCTTAAACTATACAGGAAAGATTCCTGGGCCTGGAGGAAGAGAGAGTACAAAGATCTTGGGGATAAAATAGGAGAAAAGTCAAGGTAAATTTCAGGAGGCAGTGAAAAGAGAGAAATACAAGTACAGTCTCGAGTCTTGAACAAGGAGTATAATATGAAAATAGCAAAGGAGGACTCTTCCCGAAGCAGGAAGATGAAGGAAGATTTGCTTTACAAAATTCAGCCTTGACTGTAGTTCACAGAGAAAATAAAGGAGGAGGTGGAACAGCAAACCTAAGCAGGCTCATGTATAAGGAACTTGAGTCTTAGATTAGCTAATCCTGCAGAAGGTGTTAAGAGAAAAGGAACAAAGGGAAACTTCAAAATTCGAAGAAAAGGGGAGTAGCAAGGAAGCTAAAATCACAGAAATGCTTGCAAGGACCCTTTCCCTCGCAAACTACTTGTGCAGGCAACCTAAGATGATAGAAGTTTGTAGTTGTAACCTATAGACCTCCAAGAAAAAACTGGGTACATAAAAATCAGGGGGAGTATGTTTTCTTTTCTTTTGTTTTATTTTCCACCATGGGACTAACTTGATGATAGTTGTAATGGCCAATGAGAGAAGAGCAATACAGGGAAGTGTATTGTTTAAAATAGAATAGGGATGTTTAAGAGACATGAGTCCTGAGTAGGAAGATACAAACTGGGTAACAGAAACATCAGAATTAGAAATATATGTATAAACGGTGAACCACATTTGAAGATAAAGCATCTTCCCTGAATTTGGTTAAAGGACAGCGTGAGAGGGGATTATGAAGTCTCTGGAATGGGAAATTGCTTTGGAGGACACATGGCCAAAGTTCTACAAAGTGGGTTCGAAACAAAAGAACTGCACCAGAAAAACTGACTGTATTTATATTAATTAATTTAAAGATACTTCCTTTTATGGCAAAAAGCAAAATTCATTCCTCTACATCTGGGATGTCTGGTTGAACTCCAAGGAGGAAATGGTAATTGCTATGGGAATAAGAATAAATGTCAAAATAATGAAGGAATGATGGAGAGGCTGAGAATGAAAGCGATGTTTTCTTCGCAAGATGGCAAGAAAGCCTGAGTCATGTTACAAACTGATAAGAAGAAGGCTCTTGGGGAAAGAGGAGTAATGCTTGAATAAGGCTGAATGTGATCATTAGAGAAAATACATTTCTTTTGGAGCCTGTATTAGGCAGGTGGAATAGAACAGCAACCTGTAAAAGGCTTAGGTGTCAAATCAACCTAAATTGAAAGGCTGTCTCTGCTACTTACCAGCTATGAGATTTTAGGGGCCTAACTGAACTCCCAGTAGAGCACAGGAACTTGGATTTGATTGGTATTACTTACTACTATATCCCTAGACTTTTCTAGGGAACAGTGCCTGCCATATAGTAAGTACTCAATAGTACATGTGGGCTTGACCAATATAACTTGTCCATTTAATTTCATTTTAAAGGCAAGTGGGTGATAGACTCAGTGAGCCAGTTCCTCTGCAGTTCAAGAACAGCCTCTCTGATAATGTCTAAGCTGTCTTTTACAAACCCCTTGCCCAGTTCTAATTTGAGTACCTATTGCATACCAAGAACTTAAGAGCAGCAATATGGTAAACAGGACAAAAGCCTTGTTTTCCAAGACCTCTTAGTATACGTAGGGAAGACAGATTAAGTAAACAATGATGTTGTTGCTGTATTAGAAGAATCTACTTAGCTAAATGGAAATCAATAATAGAATGGCCTATGCTCTCTTGCTTGTGGTGCAAGTAAAATCAAAGAAAGCCCCACAGAGGAATTAAAACACCAGATGATGAAATGGCTACTTTATTTCTGGGCAGAATTTGGTGGTCATGGGTTTGACAGAGAGGGTAATACATACAATCCATGGTGATGTGAGGGTGTACTGCAACTTTAAGAAAATTAACTTCAATTAGCCCAATTTACTTTAACTGTAAAATAGGAAAACAAAATATTATCTAACTCAAAGAGTTTGGGGAGGGATTAAGTGAAAAAAATTGTACACACACACACAAACATGCACACAGCATGGCTTATAGATACTGAATAAATACTAATTCTTCCCTCTCATCCTTGCTAAGTACCCACTCTATGCAAGAAACTTTGCTCAAAACAGGGACGCAATATTGATGAAAACAGATATGTCCTACTGGTAGCTTGGGTTTATAGAATAATCAGAGCGTGATCATGATTGTACATATCAACCATAATAAGGGCTGCGCTAGAAGAACATAGAGACTCGAGGAGATGCAAGCCAGACGTCATTTCATCAGGACGCTCACAGAGGGCTTTCCCGAGAAAGTAGAATCGAAGCCCAGATGTGATGGAGGAGTAGGATGAAGAGGGATGTATGAAAGACCGTCCCGGGCAGCGTGCAAAGGTCCAGGGCAGGGGGAGCGTGAGGCTTCACGGGAATGATTGAAGGCCAGCAGGGCTGTAACACAGAGAACAGAGGGGAAGTGGAGAAATGAGGCTGAAGAGGCAAAGGCCAGATCTGGTCGGTCAGCTGCCCTGCAGTTTTTGATCTGACCTTGGCCAACCTGTCCAGCGATTTCTGAACTGTTTCATACAAGAGATCCCACATATCACTCCACTGAAGGACTTTTGTTCTTTGGAATGCTTTATTCTGTTTTGTACCTAGACCACTGTTCTCCACTTACAGTGGTTTTGGCCACCCTTCGTATACTAAAACTATTTTGCCTTCAAAACTCAATTAAGTGCCTACCTGTGATATCTCAGCCTCATTTAAATATTAGTCTTTCCCCACAAGACCTATGCATATTTTGCCTGAAGACTACATCCCATTGCACTGAGATGATTAACTCTATTCCCTGTTAGACTCTAAGCTCCTTGATGAAAGACAGTGCTTCCTATAATTTGTTTTCCCACAATACCTGGAACACGGTAAACACTCAGTAAAGGGAGGTTGGATGAATTTATGGATAGATGAATGTTGTACCATCTACTTAAACAACTTTATCTTACATTGAATAAAAACATTGTAAATAGGTTCATAACAGCTTTTCAGTGAGGATAGCTTCCAACATCAGGTAAGAATGGTACCTGTGGTGATTTAGTTCCTTGATTCCAATGTCGAGAAAATAACCATTTTGAAAATTTTCTATCATTTGACTATGGCAGAAATAATTACTGAAATTCAAAGAGATTATGAAATGATTGCCTTTTTATTTTCACATGGAAGCCAAAGAACCATTATATAAACATATTTTAAAAATCCTGCTCAACTCAAGGTCACTCCATTTGAATTCTTTATCAGAAGAACTCAAGGGTGGGGCCAGGCAACTCCTTGGTTTACAGTGAAACTCTTTTGTCATTTAGAAGCAGGTCCTTGATGGTTAGGATAATGGCACAAGGACAGCTCAAGGCAGATTCTGTGGTCTTACCTCCCCCCTTCAAAACTGCGCAGACATTATCTAATTTGTGATTAAAGTATGCTTAAGGTTTTTTCCCCTTCCCTTGAGAAAAAGTGCCTTTGAAAGTCATAATTCCTATTTCATTTAAGCAGGAAACAACATCCTGAGTTTATAGCCAAGAACCATAAGAAAAAGTGAAAAAATAGAAAATGTACTTCATCCTCTGTTAAATTTTTTTTTCTGATGTGATGGAATCCCTGTGAAAAATCAGGGCCTGTTTGGAAACAGTATGAAAATCAATATAACAGGATTAATTAGGATCAATTTAAATATCCAACAACAGGGAAATGTAAGTAAACAAGATAAACAGATTGATGAAGCTATTATTGACAATGATCGTTATAAGGATTTCCTATGATACAGTAAATGAAAAGGATATGCACACACACAGAGAAACACGCACATCCACATTTGTTCATTCACTTAACAAATTCATGCTATATCTTGAATGCCTACTGTGTGTTTGTGTAAGTAAGGCAGACATGACCCCTGCAGCACGGTGCTTACAGTGTACCAGCAGCATTGGAATTAACTGGGAACTGGTCAGAAATGCAAAATTTTGGACCCCATTCAAGACCTGCTATATCAGAAATTTTGGAGATGGGACTTAGTAACCTGTGTTTTAGCAAGCTGCCCAGGTGATTCTGATGCAAGCTTAATTTTGAAAATCACTACTCTAGCAGAGAAGACAAATATTAAGCAGAGTTAAATATAGTAATTACATCAAGTGTCCTAAGAGAAGGATGAGAAAATGTAAGAGAGGATATGAGGGTAGAATGTAAAGTCTTTGCCTCTTTGGGGATTTAGAGAAAGTGTCCCTAAAGAACTGACAGAATAACGGTGGATTATTAAATAAGAGAATGGATATATATGTATGTGATGAAACAAGCATAATAAAGCTCCACAATGGTAGAATTTAGGTGGTACGTATACAGATGTCTACCATAAAATTTTTCAACTTTTGCAAATTTTTGTAATAAAATGTTGAGGCAGATAGTGTGGGCTTTGAAGAAGATTAGAAGTGATGGAAGGGTGAGTGAAGGTGTTCTTGATCTGGGGAACAACATGTTCTATGCTTCTCAATTGTCATTCATTTATCAGTTGAGTTTTAGGAGTCTTAAGAGCAATGGGAAGAAAAGCACTGGGGCTGGGGCTTAGTGACTAAAGTGGAGATAGGCATGAGAAGGTCAAATTCAGAGGTGAAGTTAGACAGTGTGGGGTTGGCTCAAAAAGACAATGTAAAAGTTTGTTTGTATAATGTATCACTAGTATATTTCTTCTTATCATGGAGTAGTATCCAAATATATAAATATAAGAGTTTTCTCATTTTCTTATCCTCAAGCCCACTCTATGCCTGTAATAGCTGATAAGAATTAGCAGTAAGACAGATGTGATCCCTGAGCCTGATGCGTATAGTCTACCTCAGTCGTTCTCAAGAGTGGTCCATGCACCAACAACATTGGTGTCACCTGTGAACTTGTTAGAAATGCAAAATTTTGGCCCCCATTTTAGAAGAATGAGTGAAGGCATGTTTGATATAGGGAACAACATGTTCCGGTTGACATCTCCTAAATATCAGTGGACATTTGGGTTGCCTCCAGTCTTTGACTAATGTGAATAAAGCTTCTGTGAACCCAATGTACAAGTCTTTAGTAGATTTTATCTTCTTTGGAATGGAATTGTTGAATCATAGAATAGATAAATATTTTCAAAACAGCTAAGCAGTACAGCAATTTTCTGAATTAGTTGTACCATTTTGTGGTTCTACAAGCAACATAGCTAGTGGGTGTATAGTGGTGTCTCACTGGTTTTAATTTGCATTTTCCTGATGACTAATGATGTTGAGGAAATTTTCATGTGTTCATTAACCATTGTAGCATCTTTCTTTGTGAAGTGTTTCTGCAAAATTCCTATTTTTAATTTGGTTTTTTCTCATTAATGAGTTATAGTACTTCTCTATATATTGTGTTTTCAGCACTTTGTCAAATATATAGGTTCTAACTTTTTTCACCTAATCATTGTCTTGACTATTTGTTTTCTTGATATGCAGAGATTTTTAATTTTGAAGTTCAATTTATCAAGATTTTCCTTTTATGTTGTCTTTTCTGTATCATTTCAAATTTTTTGAGAACACTTTCCATCACACATTGAATTGCTATGGTACCTTTGCATTTTACACGTATTTGTGAGTTCATTTTTAGATCTTCTATTTTATTCCTTTAATTTGTCAAAGTGTCTATCCCTTTGACAATACCAGATGGCCTTGATTACATTAATTTTATAGTAAGTCTTAAAATCAGATAGCATAAGGAAATCCAATTTTTTTTTTTTATTTCTAAGATGTTTTGAGGGAGAGAGGTCTATTTTAGGGTCTTCTATAAGTCTGTAAGTTTTAGAAAAAAATTATTTAATATTTTATTTGTGGAAAAATTTTAAAGTTTGAATTCAGTTTCTTAAATAGATACAGGTTATTCAGATTTTTAAAATGTTCTTCTAATATCAGTTTTAGTAAGTTGTGCTTTCCAAGATCTTTTTTTATTTCATCTCAGTTGCTGAATTTATTGGCATAAAGTTTTTCTTATAACTTTTCCCTTTTTATCCTTTTAATGTTTGTAGAACCTATGATGATGTCCTTTCATTCCTTATAATGATAGTACTGCATTTTCATTCTTATTTCTTCAAAGTATTTTCTAATTTTCCTTGTTGTTTCTTATTTAATCCATGGGGCTATTCTAGTGGGTTGTTTAATTTCCAAGTATTAGAGGATTTTTCAGATATTTTTTCTGTTATCGATTCCAGTGTTAATGCCATTTTGGTAAGAAAACAGTATCTGTATGATGTTGCTTCTTTTTTTCTTTTTTTGGGGGGGGGCGTGGTGGGGCGGGCAGAGTCTTGCTCTGTCAGCCCTGGGTAGTAGAGTGCAGTGGCATCATCACAGCTCACCACAACCCCAAATTCCTAGGCTTACGCAGTCCTCCTGCCTCAGCCTCCTGAGTAGCTGGGACTACAGGAGCCCACCACCACGCCCAGCTAATTTGTTCTATTTTTGGTAGAGATGGGATCTGGCTGTTGCTCAGGCTGGTCTCAATGACCTCAAGGAATCCTCCCACCTCAGTCTCCCAGAGTGCTACATTACAGGCTTGAGCCACCACACCTGGCTTGATGCTTCTTGTTTTTTTTTATTTCAGAATATTATGGGGGTACAAACATTTTGTTTACATGATTTGTTTTTGTGTGGTTTGAGTCAAAGTACGTAGACCTACCATTTGATCCAGCAAACCCATTGTTGGGTATTGACCCAAAGGAAAAAAATCATTTTATCAAAAAGACACATGCACTCGAATGTTTATTGCAGCATAATTCACAATCTCAAAGATGTGGAATCGACCCAAGTGTCCATCGCTACATGAATGATGTTGCTTCTTTAAAACATATTGAGATCTGTTTTATGGCCCAGTGTATGGCATATCTTAGCACACATCTGATGTGCACTTTAGCAAGAAAGTTAAGTTCTCACTCATGCTGCCACTGGTCAAGTTAGGGCTCTTCACACACCATTATCATCCTGAGACTCAGGTTGGTGAGACAGCCCCTTCCTGGTGCATTGCTGGTCTCATGTCAGAGGAAAAAGAGAGTATAGCAGAGCACCCACTGGCTCTTACAAATTCTACTTACAAGTGACATATATGACGTGCACCCACATTTCGTCAGTTAAAAAAAGTAACATGGCTATTTCTGATGTCAATCAGAAAGATATATAATCCTCCAGCAAAAGGAGGAGTAAGTTATTTGAACACGTGCATAATCCATGACACAGACATACTAGACTTGTATGATCTGTTGATATTGCCTCCAAGTATTTCTCCAATAGGTCATTTTTCTGCCTCCCTGTTGTCCACACTGTTGTCCAAGCCACCCTTGTGGTCCATCTGGATTGCTGTAAGAAAGCTCTTAGTAAATCTATTTGCTTCCACTTTGGCTTCCTGACAGCAGTTAGAGTATGCAACAAAAATCTGACTATGCCACATACATTCTCTTCCCATCATCTTCATCATTATCCACCAGCCCTTGCATTTAAAAACCCTTAATGGTTTTTCATTACACTTAGGTTAAAATGCAACCTTTGCATGTGGTCTTCAAGGTCTGGCATAACTTGGCATCTTAGACCACTCCAGGCTCACCTCTAACCAGTCTGGCCCTCATCAGTCACATGGCTCTCTCTCAGTGCCTTGAGTACATAGATCCACTAGCAGCACTATGAACTTTGCAAAGGCTATTCCTGCTGTTTGGAATGTCATTTCCTACACTCTTCCCCGGATCACTTTAACATCTGTGTTAGAGCTTCCCTATCCCTGCTTATTCTTAATCATAGCATCTTTTTATTTTATTCACAGCAGTTATCATGCTTTCTAATTATAGATTTATTTGCATGATTACTTTTTTTCCTCTTTATTAACCACAGAATTTAGTTAATCATATCATTCCATTCAGGAGTACAATTGTCTATGGTTCATGCCAGAAAATGTTGTGTTTTACTTTTTCCCTCCATCATAGTCAAATGTCTATGACTCATTTTCCCCTCTTCACATTAAGAACTTTCGTGCATTTAAAAGATGGACCTCTGATTTTCATTACATATATCAACTTTGTGTGCACACACACACAAACACACACACACTCAAACACACAGTGTTTTGTGTGTATTATGATTCTTGCTTTCCTTATACAGTGTTAAATGTCTAAGATCTACCTATGTTGCTATGTGAATATTAAGTTCATTATTTCTGGCCAACCTCTTGTAATACTTCTTACCATTTTGCAGATGAAGAAACCAAAATTCAGTGAGGCTGAGTAGTGCCTTAAGTTTTCACAGGTAGGGTTTGGTATCTAGGAATGGAATCATATTTATCTTACTCCAGTGGCAGTATACCATACTCTCCTTTCTATCAAGTCTGCTTTGCTGTCACTATACACTTCTTAGAGATATAGAAATTTGATATAAGAGAGGGCAGATGACTTGTCCAAATAGTAGAGTTAGATTTAAAACCCATTTTCCCCTCAATCCCATACAGTGTTGCCTCATTTCTTCCAGGGTTAGTGCTTCCAAACACACTGATTGAAGTTAAAGTCTAATTTCCTGCTCTGATTTTAGAATCCAGACTTCTTTTCCCTTCCTGAAGCCAACTGCAGAAACATGCTGCAAACCTCTAGCCCTGCACCAGCTATGAACTTTGTGCAAAGCTTTCCTGTTTGCCCAGCCTCAAATCAACTATTTGGAATTGGCAAAGCTGTTTCCTTTCAAGCCTCCAATTGTCAACAGATGAAGTAGAAACATTGATAACTCAATGAAGCTGTGGGCAACCTGCCCATCAGAACCATCAACATGATACATTTCTATGTATAGGAACATTTATCTCTGGAACCTGAGCAAATAGGAATTCCTGATTTTGATCCAGAATGAATATTAGTGTTATCCACTTCAATACTTGCCAGGACAGTAAGGGAGCTGTGCAAACATCTATCTTGGCTAAAATAGTGTTTTGGATGTTGTAAGATACTAATAGACTTGGGGCTTAGTAGACATGAACGAACATCTTACAAGGATTGAGCTGAAATTCTCAAATGTTAGGTGAGAGAGGGCACAACTTTCCTTCTCTTGACAGCTATTTATTGAGTGTCTGCTCTGTGGCAGACACTATGTTAGAGATGCAGAATGCTCAGGATGGAATGCAGAGTCCTTGTACTCAATGTAGTCACTTTAGAAATAAGTGAAGCAAGTGCAGAAAGTAAAGCAATCCTTGCAATGCTGTGCAATCCCCTCCAAGAATTGAGGTCTAAGTCTTACCTGACAAGATAAACCTCACAGTGGTACAGAGAACATAGCCACTGTTCATGGTGGCTATTTAAATATGTTTTGAACACATCAACAAGCCAAGTGGAGACAGAGCACAAAACTATAGCAGCCAAGGGACTGAGATTTATTGATGATGCTACCCGTGTTAGGCATTCTGGAGATGAACTCCTAAGGGGTGTCAGGAAACACATTAAAACTTTCATTTCCTGAATTTTCTTATATAAAAAGAGGAACTTGGGTTACTCTATTTGCAATTTAGCAATCCACATCAGATGACTCACCAAGGAGTATTATGTAAACCTAAGATTGTATTTATACATATTCCATTGTTATTCTGACATCTGGTTTTCCATTAGAGGTTCTCTGAGTGCTTTTTCCTTTGCTTCTATTCTCTTCCTAAACACTTCAGTGTCACTCTCTGCCGCTCTACTGTACCTGCCCTCCTTCTCTATTACTTTTTAATCACTTACTAAATAGAGGAGGCAAAGTTTTGAAACTAGGAATATAATACAAGTTTTTACTATATAATCGCCACATGTTCATCCTAACAATTTATTTTATAATGGAACATTATATTTTGGAAACATGATATACCTTTCAGGCTTTGAGATTTATGCTGTTTTGATTATTACACTTTAATCTACATTCTCAGATTCATTAGAACATACAACTACCTCTTCTAGGATAAAACAATTAAATGTTGTTATGTCTAAGCCAAGGTTACTATCTATAGTTGCACAAATTACTTCAGGCAGTACTATTCACATTGTAGTCTAGCGAAAGGCACCATGAAGTTGTGCAGTGTACAACCTGGGCAGCTGTGTATGACTGTCATGTCTAAACCTACTTATGTTAGTGAAACTCTGCTATAAAATTAAGGAATTGAATGGGGTGATACTAATGAAAAGATTGAATATAATGAGAGCTAAGATTTTTTTCCTATTCTAATGTCCCTAACTCTAGAAATTCTGTGCACTTGAAAGAAATATCTTATGATATGTTCTTACAGATAGCATTGAAAGACAAGATTGAGACTAGGAGGTCTAAGAATTGATCATGAAACAAGGGCCAGATGGAAGACTGAGTTGACCCTGGCATGCCTAGGATTCTAATTAAGCATCTAATCAAATTCTGATGTCATAATCCAAACAAGAAGTAAATGTCAGTAAGATAGGGTCAGTGGTTTTGTGTTGGCATTGAGAACCATAAGTGAAGTGAGTTAGTGGCAAGCAGGACATTTCGCTCAGCAAAATTATTCACAAACTATTGCTATGGTTGGATCATGTCTCTGTCTCTCTCACTAGATTGGCCGCATTGAGAGCAAAACTCTGTCCTCCATGCCCTGCTGTCCTTCCCTCTGCCTACATTTTCCCTTTAGAACATTAAAAATAAGCAATGGCATATTAAGTATCTGAGAAGGCCTACAGTCAATAAACTGGTTTAATTCCATTAAACCACTGTTTCCAAATTATTAATAATATGACCACAAAATCACTTTTGCACAGACCAAGTATTAATATCTTGCAAACTTCTGGGGAATCGTCTGGATACTACTTCAAGTGCTAACGCCCATTTTTATGCCAAAATTACACGATATCACAGAGTTGTCATTCCCTACAATTAGGTTACATTGATGTGCAATGGAATTGATTGGTATAGAATTCCGATAGGTGTTGGAAATGATGGCTTTGTTGATCTAATATACTAAAACACCAACTAACTGTTAGAACTCCAGCCTTAGTTAAAAGACTCAGGTTAAAGTTACAGAAAGTTGTTAGAAAGCTACATGATTGCTCACCCTTTCATCCGACTGCATTCTGCATCAGGTTTCAGGACAAAATCACTCCATGCAGGGTTACCCTAAATGACAGGATTGGAGCTGTCCTTTGAGGGGTGAAAAATGGAACCCGGAGCAGTGAGATAGTTACACATCTCAATGCATTTTCCTCCCCTAGTGACTGTTAATGAATATTTACCTTTTTTTTTTTTGGTTCATTTGCTGTAGTTCCATTTGCCTGTTCTCCTAAACCCAGTTAAGCTTGAAACCTAATACTAGCCTTTCCTACTCTTGTTCCTCAGGGTCCTGCTTCAGTCCCGTTACCAAGTTACTGTTTTCTTTCCTCCAGGGTTAACATGCTTTGCAACCAGGGATATATATCATCATCTAGTCCTGGGTTTAGACTGGTACTTTTCCATGCCTCTGGCCTCTTTGTGAAATCGCCAATGTTTTTCAGGAGGTTGTGAGGGTTTTATTTTTCCCAAATCAAGAGAGGTGAGAAAAATCAGAAAAGATGGCATTCTGTGGAGCCAGGCATGCTGACAGCCCTGTAATATCTTAAAGAAACAAAACCTGCTTTTGTTACTTTCCTTTAAAATTCCTCAGGTGGTCTCTAGGGCATAAAGTACGAATAACAATACTAGTTGGCCTTTGTTGGGAACTCACGTTGTATGAAGCTCTGTACCAAATACTTTAATCCTAGCAGCAACCTACAAAGTATGTACAATTATTATCCTCATTTTATGGGTGAAGAAACTGAGATTTTGGCTTTCCTACAGATACAAAAATGGTATGTGATGAAACCAGCATTCAAAGTGGGCAGACTGAATAGTGGTTTTGCTTCACCACTAGGAAATATTGTCTTATTTAAGTCTGGATGAAGTACCAATCAATATCTTACTTTGACATATTAAGACCCTTTCATTTTAGGCCCCTTATTACTTTCCTATCACTCTTACACGTGCAATCTACATTCCTTCATTCATTGAACATGTACTGAACATCTATTGTATGCCAGGAACTGGGCTAAATATCACATAGTAGCCACACCAGTCTGGCTGTCTTAGTCTGTTCAGGCTGCCATAACAAAATATCATAAACTGGATAGCTTACAAACAACAGAAATAAATTTATCACATTTCTAAAGTCTGCAAAGTCCAAGATTAAAACAAATTTGATGTCTGGTGAGGGCGTGTCTTGTCACTGTAACCTCACACGGTGACAGAGCAAGGCAGCTCTCTGGAGCTTCGTTGATAAGGGCACTGATCCCATTCATGAGGACTCTACCCTCGTGGTCTAACTACCACCTCCTGCAGTACAACCACCTGTTTGTACAATCACCTTGAGAGTTAGGATTTCAGCAAATAATTTTGGAAGGACACAAACATTCTGACCATAGCACTGGGTATAAACCACGAAAATCCTACACACATCTGTGATTTTACATGTACCCTCTCTTCTTCCTATAACAAACATTCTTTCTTTCCTTTCCCCCTCTTGTTCTGGAAGAGTTTCTGTGTACTCTTTGACACTCAATTATTATGTCATTTTCTCTGCGAAGCCTTCTTCAGCTCATCCAGGCACAATGTTTCTTGGCTATAATTGAAGTTTGTGCACACACGCTTTATACTCCATAAGCATCTGTCTATCTATCTATGCCTCTCTACCAGTCTTTTGCTCTAGAATGTAATAGCCTCAAGAAAAAATCCATCTTTATAATCTTTCTACTTCCATGCAGAATGTATGACATTTAATAAATATTCTGGAACTGAATTGGCCTGCTACTCAAAAGTCTGGGAAAATACACCATATTGGACAAGCTGAAGGACTGTATTTGTAAATACCCTTTAGATATGTGATCCCCAACTCCTGGGCCATGGACCAGTACTGGTCTGTGGCCTGTTAGGAACCATGCTGCACAGTAGGAGGTGAGCAGTGGGCAAGTGAGTGAAGCTTCATCTGTATTTACAGCCACTCCCCATTGCTTGCATAACCGCATGAGCTCTGCCTCCTGTCAGATCAGCAGGGGCATTAGATTCCCACAGGATCATGGACCCTACTGGAAACTGCACATACAAGGGATCTAGGTTGCATGCTCCTTATGAGAATCTAATGCCTGATGATCTGAGGTGGAGCTCAGGCACTGGGCAGCAGCTGCAAATACAGATTATCATTAGCAGAGAAGTTTGACTGCACAATAAATGTAATTGAGCTTGAATCATCCTGAAACCACCCCACCCCTAGTCTGTGAAAAAGTTGTCTTCCATGAAACCAGTCTCTGGTGCCAAAAAGGTTGGGAACCACTGCTTTAGATTACATTTTTAGGAGATTTGTTTAATAGGAACCCACTGAAGTCTAGTAAGGAAAAATCATAAAATATAAATAACCAAACAAAGAAGCAAATAAACTTATTGTTATGAGCCAAATGTTTGTGTCCCCCTAAAATTTGTATGTTGAACTCCTAACTTTCAATGTAATGGTATTATGAGGTGAGACATTTAGGAGGCAACTATGTTTTAAGGGTGAAACTGTCACAAATGGGATTGCTGCTCTTCTAAAAGAAGCCTCAGAGAGCTCTCTACCACGTGAAGGCACAAGATGCTGTCTGTGAACCAGGAAGCAGGCCCTCACCAGACACTAAATCTTCCAGCTCCTTCCTTGATCTTGGACTTTCCATCCTAGTATAGAACGATAAGAAATAAATTTGTGTCATTTAAGCCACTCAGTGTATACTATTTTGTTCTCGCAGCCAGAACTAAAACACATATAATTGCTACAGTAAAGAGGTAGATACGGTAGCAACAGAGAATGGAGGTGGAAGTTATGAAGCCCACCAGGAGGAGTCTGGAAATGCTTCTTATAGGAAACAAAGATTGTGCTAGAACACAGATGGTGATTAGGTCTTAACTACATTGACAACAGGGTGAGTACCTTTTAGGCACACAAATATCCAGCCCCTGTGAATGTGGTCAATTCAGGGGCCTAGGAAGTACAAAAGAATAAGTGTGTAGGTGTTTAGAAGAGAGTGGAAGGAAATAGGGCTAAAGTGCTATAAAAAGCCAAATTACAAAGGGTCAGTCAGACATGCCATGAAAAAAGAATTTTGATTTTTTTTTTTTGGTACCAAAGTAAAGGGAAGTTGTGAAAGCAGTTTACATTTAAGATGGAGTATCAGATGTTCACTCATAAAGATAACTCTGGCAATAATGTAAAAGATAGAACTTTTTGGAATAGTTTGTGTTTAACATCCAGAAGACTGTGATTACCCCTCTCCTCTATGCACGTGCAGTTGATTAAAAAAAAGTTGAGCAACACCCTGGCTCAGGAAGCACAAAGTCCCTGGCCAGTCCCCTGCAGGGCCCATGCTGCCCCTGGAGTCTTTGGGCCCAAGCCACTCTCCTCTTTACTCTGTGGTCTCCTTACTTGTTTTTCTTCCCACGGAAATTTCAGATTTTTCTTATACATGCCCTCTATTTAAGGAAAATCTAATCATCCTTATCTGGGTCCCCAAAGATTTCTTAACTTTCCATTTTCAGAGTGCAAAAATATAAATCCCCTATTCTAAGACATTCTTTATTCGTTAGGATAAAGATTATTTTGCTTGCAAGTGACAGAAACCCAACTTAAATTAGCTCATGTAAAAAAAGTGAATTCATTTGCTTATGTAATCAGTAAGTCCCAGAGGGCTGAATCCGGCCAGGTAAAACGAGATACAGGGTTTCAAATTGTCAACAGGGCTCTCTCTCTGTCTTCACCTCTTGGCTCTACCATCCTCTGTGCCTTATTTTCACAGGCACTCTCTTCCTGTGGTAGCAAAGGTGGTGACCAGCCACTGTAGGTTCACATTGTTCCTCACAGACTTAATTCCTTAGGAAAGTGTATGGCCCTCTGCCCACAAACATTTATGCAAATTCTTCACAAGGGTTTTTTTCCAGTCTTGTTTGGATTTATGTACCTGATTCTGGACCAATCACTTTGACCAGGGGGGTCTAAGGTATCATGAGTGGCCATTGGCTACTGGGCTCATAGAAACTCTGCAAAGACAATTCCATGCTTCTCTCCTAAGTCCACATTTAGTGCTGTCGTGTTGGTAGCTTGAAGCCAGTTATGGTGGGAGGGTGGGAGTGTTTATGCCACAGAGACACTGCAAATGCAAGTGCCACAAATCAGGACCTCCTTGTTCGGAGAGGCAGGTCATCAGCACAGCCTGCCTGTTTGTATCACATGTTCCTCATCTTTATCTTAGGGAATAATGTGTTTGATGAATGGCAGCCCCTCTAGGAGCATCTGGAAAAGTTCCAAAAGGAAAGCATAAAGAGCAGACCAGAAGTAGTTAGCATATATCACATAAAAACATTTCCTTAGCTTTCAGTCACAGAAGGTAAACCTTGCCCTTTGGGGAGGATGGAAGTATAGTTTTCCATGTCATTTCAATTGTACATGTCCCAAAGACCTGCCTGGTCAACTTCAGAAAACTGAGAAAGGTGGGAAACAGGAGCAAGACTTACTCCTCTCACTTCTGGAGCTCTCTCCCCTGAGAAGTGATCTACTGGAGAACATGCAGATCTGTAACAATAATCTTACCCAATAGAAGCACCACTCAACACACTGTGGAAGTTAATATTTCTTAAAACGCCATGACCAGTAGTCATCTTAGGTCTATCTGATGTGTTATGTTAATATCCGTAGGCTCGGTTAGCTGGACCAGAGCTAAATTGGCCACCATGTTGACTAAGGTAACACCTCTCCCTAAGACATCTTAGAATATGTAAACTTATAAGAAGTTACGGAGATGGTGCAGTAGGTACCCAGAAATACCCATTGCTTTGATTGGAAGCCAGGAACAAAATGAAAAAAAAAAAAAGGTAAAACATCTGTAAAATTGTTTCTTTTTCCCTCCACAACTGGAGAACCAGATGACTAAGAAAACACATACATACCATTGTGAACTAAGAAGACTTGTCAGTATAGGGCAGATGCCCTTCCCTGACCTCTGTGTTACTACGTAAAATTACACTTACTCCCTGACCAGCTCTACCATCCTAAGTGCCTGTTTTCTCTGGGAAGAGAACAACTTGTACATAAAAACAAAATTGTCCCCTAAGGGACAATTGCTGTTGAACCCTTCAATGAAAAAGTAGACAGAAATGACAAAGAGTTTGGTGATACAGAGGGGGCCTGCAGTAACAGGCTCAGATAATCAGCAGTTGAGGAGAGATGGCACTAATGGGGAAAGTGGCCTGAGGCCAGCGAGGCAACACCAGGCAGGGCAAATAAGTAGAGGAATCACAGAATGCCAGGTGATAAGATACCCATAGGCTCCATCAAATACCAGAGGACTCAATAGAAGAGAGTAGCCTTAACTAATCACCAAAATTGGAAAGGATATCTAAAAAAAGCCTTGGGGGTTCTCAAGAATATTAACAGAGGGAATTTCCTAGAAAATAAAGGCCTTTCTGCTAGTCAGTGTGTAAGGACTCAGAACACTTTAAATTTGGTTTCTTACTATAAAATGTGACCACAATTTTAATTACGAGCTAGTGAAGCCTGTGATATTTGAGTTAATTCAACTATTATTAGCAAGAAAGACTTAAAGATGGTGAAAATAATAGAGTGGTTTCCCATATGAGTCTTTGTTTCCCAATCGGGAAATTTGATGACACAAATTTTCTTCACTGATGATGAACCTTCTTTAAAAAAATCTTCAGTAGTTGCTTTTTTCCTATTAGGCAAAAGCCTAGTTCTGATTGGGAATGATACCCTCATGACATGACCCCTGCAACTCTCTGTAGACTTATCTCCTTCTTTCTCTCCTATTTATCCTGAAACATGGTCATGACAGTCAGAATCTATATCAAGGAACATATGGTATTTATGTCCTGATGTTTTTAAAAATGCTGTTCCCTCTGCCTGGGATGCTGCACAGTCCTGTAACCTCTCTATTTGGTAACATCTCTTTCATTCTCTAGGAAATAACTCAGTCTTCAGCTTTTTTCTGACCCCACTTTCTTCTTGTTCACTCCCTTCCACCTGAACCCATTCTCAACTGGTGTTAGATCCAAACCCTCCTTTTTCCCCTCAAGTAACCTTAGGAGAGTATTCACCCTGATATTTTTGGTTTATGCACATCGTATTGACTATATCATGAATTCTGTAAAAGTGAGAGTTTCTTTCTGATCCTTTTCTGCAGTCCTTGAGACTAGCGTTCTTTTGGGTACCTAGGAAGTATTTACTAAGCATATAATTAATTTAACTATTAAAAACTCTACCAAAATGTGTAAAGTTTTATTTTGAAAAATAATCATTTGTATCCAGCCCTTTAACATTCATGTTAAAATTATTTGCAAAGCCCTATGTAAGTAGAAATTATAGAAAAGCCTAGAAGTTGTTTTATGATTTTTAAACCACTATGCATCCAGCAGGAAGAATGTCTTAAAGTGGAGTAAAGCATATTACCAAATACAATAATTAATTGATTCTAGATAAAGGAGACATAGTGAATTGCTAATTATTATGTTCATGTCAAAAGAGCAATGGCCATTCGGTAGATAAATGAGTGGAAAAATATCACTTTTGTTATATGAGAAAAATATGAGCAAAAAAATTCCAGCTAGACTAGCAATAAATCACAATAATTTGCAACTCATTTTAAATACCAAAGGTGTTATGATTTTTTCTCAAAAAGAATGACATTTTCATTGTGGAAACTTTGCTGTAATAAAGGTAAACATTAAAGCAGAATTAGTTTATTTTGAAGAAATGGAGATGATTATATACATATAGAGAGAGAGCTATATATTAATAGCTATGACATACATGCACATACATATAATTGGTATTTACTCAATAATTACGTTTATCTTACGAAAGGTAATTAATTGTAAGTCTCAAGGTTGTATTGATCTGACTGACATTTAAAATCCACTGTGTTAATTTTCAGAAGCAAGCCAAACTGAAATTAGAGGCTCTAAATATTTTTTGCTATTCTTTTTGTCTCAGAAATGTTGTGACTAAATATTGAATGTGGGAGGAGCATGAAATTTAGTAAATAAATGGCTCACTGAGATGTTACTGCTGAACATTTCATGGGCGCTAATTCATCAGAGTCAAAAACAGATGGAGGCTCACATGTCACACCTGGTGGCCCAAGTATTAACCCTCCCCAATTTGAACATTGTCAGACTTACTTGCTAAATCGGAATGTTTACCAAGCTCCTAATAATAGAACAAGATGTTGTGTAGAAGGTAAAGACATAGTCCTTCCCTCAAGAGGCAAATAATCCATAAAAAGAGATCAATATATTTACAAATCTATTCCAGTGAACATATATTAAGCACTTAATGTTTCCAAGGCATTGTACTAGTGTCCAAACCAGAGAGGTAAACATGATCCAATTACTGGATAAATTGCTCTGATCAGAAGGATACCTAAGTTCTACAATGTATTACATGTTCCCTTGGGTAAAATTGACTCCCTTATCTATAATGGTCTTATTTAAGGTGACTAAGAGAAGAATTTTACTTAGAATTGGAAAACAACTCATGAAGCCAGAGCTCATCAAAAACATGGAGGAACTCAGTAAACAAAAGAAGTAAGTTTTGTAATCAGTGGAAGAATCTACATAGGACTCAGTAAGGTTTATTATATTAATAGTTACCAATGACTATAAATCTAAGTCACTGGAAATGCCTTGCAGATTGTATATGTCTCATATTAATGTGTTCAAAGTTAATTGGTCAACAAAGAAAAGGACAGACTCATCTATGTAACAAAATTACTAGAAGAGCAAAACTTAATGTGGCAAACCAAGAGATTAATATGTTACATCAACTATGTTAGTAAGTATATGCTGGGCTGAGCTGTGATAACTTTAGCCCTATAATCTCTGTGGCTTGACACGATTAAAGATTTATTGCATGTCCATGCAAATTATGATGTGCCATGGAAAAAGAGATCTTTAGAGAAGCTGTTCTGCTCAGTGACTCTGTGATTCAGGCTGTTTTGAACTCAGCCTGCCATGTAGACATGCTTTTTTCTATAGGGAAAGGAAATATGACTGGTTGAGCACTAACTTTAAAATGTTTTATCCTGAAGGTGACACATTATCCCCCCTATATTCTACTGGCCAAAGAAGATGCATAGCATACCTAACTGCAAAGTTGCTGAGAAATATGAAGAAGTGCATGGCTATTCAATAAGCAGTGAATGTTTATGCCACTTCGGCAATTAATGCCAGTCCAGTAAATAAATGGAGATGCTGCCCACAGTTGCTAGTATGACAGAGACCTGTTGAATATGTGCATTCATTGTGTTGGACAAGTGAATACAGCAGAAATTTTATCTCAGGTGTAGGAGATTTGATACTGCAGGAAGAGAGAATAAAGTACCACTTAGGGGAAAATTTAAAAAAATGGATATGGGAGGAAGAGTAGTACATGTAAGCCAAAATTTAAGGAAATGATGATGACGCTTTCTTGAAATTTGGTTATTCCTAATCAAGAAGCCAGTAGTGGGGCTCACCAAGGATATGTATTTTACAAGTAACCCAGATGATTCATTTTTGGTGGGTCTATAGATCCCCTTTAGAGGAACATTGGTTCAAAGGGATAAGACAAACCAGGGTTAGTATAGATATGAAAGCAGAATAATAATATTAAATAATACCAGTCATATTAAGTGTTGTAAAACTGGTAAAGTAAGTACCAGTTTTGGACAGGAGAGCAAGTTTGAGTAGAAATTAACATTACCAAGGGTCTAAAGTGGTAATTTCACATCAATTTGTGGAATGACTGCATTATAAACCTTTATAATTTATCTTAATATACTACAGGGTATGTGCTAGTTTCTTATTCTTTTTTTCAAAATTGGTTGGCTTTTCTAAATATTTCTAACTGTGTTAGTATTAGGGCTCTACCTTCTTTTGAGTAGTTATGTTGCATCTTATTTTAAGCACTTCATGATTTCATACTTGGGGAATTGAAGACTTGAGAAAGTAAAAAAAAAAAAAAAAAAAAAAAGATTTCTCAGTTAAGGGTGGTCCATAGTAACAGTTAGGAGGCAAGGGAAGGTGGGAGGTTTCAGGATGCTGGTTAAAGAAGTCACCTGCAATTAGAAATCCATATGATAAGGGATAGGCAAAAACTAAAATCTGGGTAGGAATACAACACTAAGGCTCAATCCAGGAAAATAACAGGGTTAAGACTAGGCTATAAGGGTAGATGGACACTGTTCTATAGACTGGAATCCCACTGGCTGGAAATCCATGAAAAAAAAAAAAAAAAAGCAGAGGAAGATTTCATGCTATAGCATTCCAAGTGGATACAGCAGCTGTGATTGCAGATCCATCTAACACTTGAATTTTTTAAATGTCAAACATGCATGTATAAGATGAAGAAAATATCTATGCCTTGTTTTGGGGAAAACTGGGTATACATATGAAAAAAATTAAGTTAGACCATTACCTTATACCTTCAAAAAATAGCTCAAAATGAATTAAAGTACCAAATGTGATACCCAAAACTGTACAACTTCTAAAAGAAAACACAGAGGAAAAGCTTCATAGCATTTGGCTTAGCAATGATACCTTAGATAGAACATGAAAAGCACAGAAAATAAAAAACAAACAACATAAAACTTGAAAACTTTTGTACATAAAAGAACAAAATCAACAGAGTAAAAAGACAGCCTATAAAATTGGAGGAAATAGTTGCAAATCACCAATCTGATAAGGAACTAACATCCAGGATATACAAAAACTCTAATTACTCATCAACAAAAAAATCAAATGACCCAATTAAAAAATAGGCAAGTGGGATTTATCCCTGGGATGCAAGGGCAGTTCAACATATAAAAATTAATATGTGCAATACATCACATTAACAGAACATGGAATAAAAATCACTTATCATCTGAATAGATGAAGAAAATGCATTTGAAAAAATTCAGTATCTTTCTATGATAAAAATTCTCAACAAACTGCTTATCAAAAGAATTTACCACAACACAATAAAGGCCATATATGAAAAGCCAACAGCTGAATCCATAGTCAATGTTCAAAAACTGAAAGCTTTTCCTCTAAGATCAGGAATAAGGCAGGGATGTCCATCCTCACCACATCTATTCAACATAGTACTGACAGTCCTATCCAGAGGCATTAGGTAAGTAAAAGAAATAAAAGATATTCAAATCATAATGGAAGAGGTAAAATTATCTGTTTTCAGATGACATGATCTTATGTGTATAAAACTCTAAAAACCACACACACACACACACACACACACACTCAAACTGTTAGAACTAATAAACATAGTGAAGCTGAATACTTAGGAATATGCTTAAACAAGGAGAAGAAAGACTCATACACTGAAAACAATAAAACATTGCTAAAAAACAATTTTAAAAAGATACAAACACATGATAAAACATCCCATGTTCATGGGATGGAAGACAATATTGTTTAAATGTTCATGCTACCCAAAGTGATCTGCAAATTGAACGGAGGTTCAAAAAAATCTAAAAGTAGAACTATTATGCTCCAGTAATCCCACTTCTGTGTATCTATACAAAATAACTGAAATTAGAATCTCAAAGAGATATCTGCACTCCCATGATCATTGCAGTATTAAAAATAGCCAAGGTGTGAAAGTGACCCCAATGTCTATCAATGGATGAATGGATGAAGAAAATGTGGTATATACATAAAACAGAATATTATTCAGCCTTACAAAAAGAAGGAGACCTTGTTATATGCAACAACATGGGGTGAAACTTGATGACATTATACTAAGTTAAATAAGCAAGTCACAAACAGACAAATACTGTATGATAACACTTATATGAGATATCTAAAGTAGTCAAATTCATAGAAACAGAAAATAAAATGGTGGTTACCAGTGGCTGGGGAGAGGAGGAAAAGGGATTTTGTTGTTTGATAGACATAGATTTTCAGTTCTGCAAGATGAAAAATTTCTGAAAATCTGCTTCATGCAGTGTAAACATACTTAACACTTCTGTACTGTACACTTACAAACGATTAAGATGGTAAATTTTATATTATGTGATTCTTACCACAGTAAAAAAAAGTACCATAGGCCAGACTCTATGACCTCATCTCTACTTCAAAGAATGAAAATAATAGTAACTTGAAACAAATTCTGTGCCTCAATTCCACATCTCTAAAGAGAATGTTTGCCTTGCCCAACTCACTGATTAAGATCAAATTAATCTATTGTGAGTCTCAAATAGAACACTTTGTTTCAATGTGATTTGAAAATAAATCATAATACATAATGTTCTTTTTTTTTTTTTTACAAAGCACAGAAACTAACAATTAGTAATTATGAGGTTTTTTGGTAATTGCTTTAATGATCCACTACAATATACTTGATGGAAGTTTTCAACAGGTATAATTTAAAGCATGTATAAAGAAGGTCCCATGGGAAATAGGTGGTACCCTACAAAACAAAATTATACCAAAAATACTTTGTAATAAAGAAACTGTGCATTGAGTTGTTCACAGGGTCAAGGAAATCAACAAGGGATTGTGAGATACCTACAAATAAGCAAAAAGGAAAATTGTCACACACACACACAAACACACACACACACACACCCCTCCCACCTCATCTTCACCCCAGCCTGAAGTGACAAGAGAGGAAGGAATGATGTTATCAGAGCCCAGCAAAAGCTGAGATCATGGACAGAGGCTTCCCAACAGAAGCTGCAGCTGTAAAGGAACACAACCACTGTCAGCAAAGCAGGGAGAAAATGAAGAAGATAGATTTTGATCTTTCTCTCTCTCTCTCTCTCTGCCCTCTAATATCCACCACTGGCCAAACCCAAACACAAGCCAAGGTACAAGAGACTGCGGATAATACAGTTCAGAGATGTCAGCCCTCTGGGACAGAGAGCAGAGCAGAGCAGAGCAGGAAATGCTGGGGGGAATAGGAAAGGCAACTAGAAGGTAACCAAGAAAACACACACGCAGAAGCACAATGGTAAATCATCTTCAAGTGTCAGCACTACTTTAAAAATTTGACAAATATGTCTATCTATCTTTCACAGGTGAAGTAGGTCATAGGTAATTATGAACACAAAAGCTCAGTAATATACAAAAGTGGCACACTAATAAGAATTTATTTAGCTCACATGTCTGTGAACTGCCTGAGAGTCCTCTGCAGGGCTTAATCAGTCAGTCAGGCTGAGCTTAATAAGAACAGCTCTGCTTCTTGTTTCTTCCATCCTTCCCCTAGGAAGGCAGATGACCCCTCTGGTACCCTTCTCGCAGCAGTGACAGGCAAAAGAGGCCAAGACCCACAGTACAAGTGCTTCTCAACCCTCTGGGCACATCACTCACATTAACATCCAGTTGGTCAAAGCAAGTCACAAAGGTGCCAAAGTCAAGTGGGTCAGTATCCCACCTCTTTCCGGGGCAGAACTCCGTGCAAAGTTACTCGGCAAAAGAAATGGTTATGGAAACAGGTGACAAACTGGAGCTACTAAATGTGTTCTTCTACATGTATGTGTTAAGACATTAAATATCACTTCTATAATGTCCAGGTACAGACAGAAAGGAGAGATATTTTTCATGCATTCTACATCATCCCCTCAAAAAGATTACTTAAACTTTTAAAACTTGTTATCACAAAAAACAATGTCCAGAAAGAATTGAGAGTCACCATAAATCATGACCTGGGCCCATATGGCCTGAGCATTTTTTGGTTGACCAGTAACAAAATTACATTTATCAAAGCAATGCTAACCCTTTTGGCCAGCACATCATGGTTGCTAAAAAAAAAAAAGGAAAGAAAAGGAAAAAAAGCAAGTATGCATATACACCAAGACGTTATGGCACTAAACTCTACAATACAAAGGTTTTGTTTTGTTTTGTTTCTCAGCTCATGTGTCCCAGAATTCTTTCCACGCCATGGAGACAATGTTTACTACCATGTTCCCCATGTTTGTTTTTTTTTTTTTGAGCCTCCTATCTGATGATTTGATTTTCCTCCTTCATAGGCGATGCCCTCTCTATAGGTACCTTTTCTGCTTCACAATACTGATGACAAAGGGCCTCTTATGATCTGATTATTTTGCCCAGGCATTTTTGAAGAGTCTGCCCTCAAGATGAATATGGAGACAGGTGTTAGGATGCAGGGCACCTGAGTTTGACCGTCAGAGAAGCATGCCTACTAACAAGAGAGTGAAGCAGGGGGAAATCTGAGCTCCATAGGATGAGATCCTTCCAAAGGAACTGGTCATAATACAGAGTCTGGCCTCTCCACTGACAGATTCTGGATCTTAAAATCTAGTGGTATTTCACAGTTGATCATATTTTTATGATTGCACTGTACACACTCACAAGAGACAGAAATAAATAAACCAGAATTCTGTAATGGAAATTATAATTACAATTGTTGTTAGATGCAGATAGGGGTTTATAAGACAAACTAAAACTTCTGCTGATTATCTTACTTTGATGTTCAAGAGATCATCGTGAAATCTGGAAAGAGTTTTGTTTTCTTTTGCCACTTGGGGAATGAGCAGGAGGAAGAATTCCATAGAGAAGGCAAGGGCCTGGGCTCTGGGGTGGTGGTTTGGTTATGGAGGGCAGGAGGTGGCCTAAGACTCAATACATGTTTTTGGCTCTGGGGTCACAGCTCAATTATCTCTTCTCATATGTTATCTCAGTGGGACATGTTGAGGGAGTTTCTTCCCTACTCTCTAGAGACCTAGTTGAAGAGCAAACAGGAAAAATAGAGAAACAAATATTTTTAAATGATCTTCTTAGGTGCCACCTCCAGTTATCTCTTCACTGTATCTAATCTCTCTCACTCTCTCTCTCTTTCCCTCTCCATATTCATATGTGTGTGTGCATGAAATGATCCTAGGAAATGTACTGCACCTCTTTATACACAGATACACATGTATACATGTATATATACATATACTGTATATATCACATATAGAGATGTGTGTATGAATATATATATGTTGATGTATACGTATATATGTACCTATATATATGTGTATAAAGAAATACAGTACCTTTCCTAAGATCATGCATCTGGTAAGCTCAAGACTCATTGTCTTTCCAACGTAACATACTGATTAAAAACACCTATGCTTTTTATCCCAATGTCATGAGCTAGATTAAAGAACTTTGGCTTTAGAACCACTAAGTCCTTTGGGAAACTCTGGAAGATGATTTGTGAAGCCCTATAGTTTCATGGAGCAGAGCAGATAATCGCTGGTCAAGAGGCTCTGCTTATGGAATTTACACTCCATCTGAGTGATTCTGAGATAGAGCTCAGAATATCTAGAGAAGGAGATCCACAACGTGTCATTTTTAGACTTTTTTTCCCTGAAATAGTACTTCTTTTACCCCATGTATACACATGAGATGCAAAGCAGGTGATTTATAGAAGAAAGGGAAGAAATTAATGTCTGCAGAGCATCTTCTCTGTGCCAAGTGCTGAAGAGATTCCTTTATACTCACTTCTTCATTTAGGCTTGGGTTGTGCTTCCTGGTGACAGCACGAAGTCCTGCTCTTTGGTGCAATTTACACAACTTTTGAGTATTTTATCGAGTTTAGCTTTTATTGTGAATGGTGAGCAGGCTGCAGTGGAAGGCTACCCAAGCCAGCAGCGACTAGAAGAATGCTTGGAGATATGAAAGGCTGCCTTGGATCAGACTGGGACCCACACTATACACCTGCGCATGATGCTGTGCTGAATTAATGAATTAACCTTGAATAAACATATCTTGAAATGCCTTTCAAACTGAAAAAAAAAAAAAAAAAGGAGAGCATAAGAGAAAAAGTCATAGATTAGAGTTGAAGTAAAAATATTTTTTTCTAAATAAACATATGAAATATATGATAGGAAATGAGCAAACCTCCCCTTCAAAGTAGTTATATATTATGTGAGTATATAAATTTATTCCAATAGAACCAGCTCAAGTTTTAAATATAAAACTTGATTCTGCTTTTATAAAACTACTTTTAGAACTCCCCATAGAACATTCTCTGGCAATTTTTGGTAATTTAAAGATGGATTAAAACTTGGAAAACAATCACTTTGCCCTAATGGATATTTTATTGACTTCGGAATTAAACAATTCTGAGTGTGAATTTACACTGAGAAGCTTACTGGAATGACAACTAAAAACTAGGGATTATCACAGGATGACTGTTCCCACCTTGAAAATAGTTGAAAAATTCAGAGTTCAGGGACTTAACATAATAAATGCTATCTATTATTGTTTTCATGAAAAAATTAAAAAATAAATTGCACAGGATGACTGTTCCCACCTTGAAAGTAGTTGAAAAATTCAGAGTTCAGGGACTTAACATAATAAATGCTATCTATTATTGTTTTCATGAAAAAAATAAAAAATAAATTGCATGGTTGATAAAGTTGGGCAATACAATTTGGCAAGCAAACATAAGATGTCTGTTTTATTTGTAATTTATAACTACCTCTGGGACCATGCCAAATAAAAAAGAATTCCCAATATCTTCATGGTGGGAATTAACACAGTAGGTGCATTAACAACAACAGAATAAGGACTGGAGTCCAGTGGCATCTGTTTTGAAGGGCCACTACTATTTTGTATGCTTAGATATAGGAATGCCTGTTTAAAGAACAGTCTCTGTGCTTTATAGTCACTTCAAGCTTCCAGATGGAGGTTCAATGACACATGCATCCCATGCAGACCCTGCCTCTGAGAAATCTGATCTGAGGACCTTTGCAACCAGCTACAACTTGGCTGGCAGGATGTTGCCTGAGCACAAGACTCTTGATCTGCAAACTTGATTCTTCCCCCAGGCTAAAAGGATTTCTTTGCTTTTTTTTTTTCCTCCTTCCCAGGGAGTCAGACACATATCTATGTATTTGAGGAGAATGCATAAACCAGCCAGCAATCACAGCAGAGCCTCCCTTGTTCCTGATTTTCTGAGTGACTAAGACCCCCCACCCCCACCCAGGTGAAAGAAAGCTGCTTCATATGCAATGAGGCCATGTTTTCATGCCATTCAGATGCTGCACATAGAGGGAGTTGGAAAGGTGGGGGAGTTAGGAAGGTGAGCAACCTATGCCTTCTCTGGGCATAGGTTGAGATAATAATAAACTCGACCAAAAGTCTCCATAGCAAACAAATAGAAAATTATACTCAACTTTCACCTTTGCGCCTGTGATTGCCCCAGCAGTGCTCAGAGATTGGCTTCAAGAGGTTAAAAAAGGCAGGAGGTACAAGGGAAGGAACTGATCCAATTTGCTACAAATAACACAAAATTGTTCCCATGTGTAATAAAATAGTTCAGTGTATAAAGTTTTCTATCCAGTCCATCATCTCCCTGGGGCTTTTATTATAATTTTTATTCCCACTTCACAGATGAAGAAACCAAAATCTAGAGAGGTTTGGGGATTTTTCCAAGTTAAATTCAACTGGGAAGGGTTAGAGCAAAGACAGAAACCTAAAGCTCTGGAAGCCAAACTCTTGGTTTACTCCCCTCTGTCACCTACTTCTGCTGCCAGTGCTGCAGCCACGCAGCCACATCACCACCCCAGCGGATGCTCCAGGAAGCTCCCTAGTAGTAATAACAATCCCTAGTAATAAGGGTAATATTCATCATTGACGATGTCATGTCCTGTGTACCAGATGTCAATGGAAAAAAAGCCACACTCTGTAAAATAATTTTAAAGAGATTTATTCTGAGCCAAGTTTGAGGATCATGACCCGGAGCTATGCCCAAGAGGCCTTGAGCAAGTGGACTCACTGTGGCTGGGTTACAGTTTGGTTTTATACATTTCAGGGGGACAAGGGTTACAGGTAAAGTCATAAATCAATACGTGGGACTCATACATTGGTTTGGCCCAAAAAGGTGGGCCATCTCGAAGTGGGGGCTTGCAGGTTATAGGTGGGTTTAAAGATTCTTTGGCTTGCAATTGGTTAAAGACATGAAGCTTTGTCTAAGGGCTTGGAATGTTTTAACATAGTTGCTGTTTATCACAGCTAAGCCACCAGACATAGATTTGTTGTGTCAATTGAGGGCCTGTAGGTTTGTCTTGCATACCCTTAGGCTTGTTAATGGGTAATGAAGGATGTCTCCAAGAAGGGAGGGGGGCATGATGAGGCAAGTCTGACCTCCCTCCTCCTGGAAGGCAGTTTAGTTTTAGGATATTCCTTTGGCCATGAGGGGGTCCATTCAGTCAGCCAGTGAGGGGGGTGAGCCTTAAAATTTTATTTTAGTTCACACAGGTAAAGTGCTCAAAACTTTACATAAATTATCCCATTTAATCCTTAAAAACAACGGATGAAGTAGGTATGATCGTTGCCTTGATTTTAGAAATGAAAACTGAATTAGGAGATTAAGAACTTGCCCCAGGTCATGGAGTTAAGATTCCACCCTGGTCTGTTTAATCCCAGGGCCCAGGAATGCAAATCTTACATTTCCATGGCCAGGAGACAATGTAGCTTTCCTGCAGATCCACAAGTCCAGGGATTTTTTCAACACACCAGAAAGGCTCTCCTCTTCAGAGCCTCTCCCCTTTGGGCTTCTGATTGCCCATAATCCAAACCTGCAGGAGCTGAAAGGAAAATTGAGGAGCAGCCACAGATATAGAGACCCAAGGTTTTTAAAGCCTCCCCACAAAAGATAATCTTTTTCTTTACTCTCTCCATTCTGCAGCAAATATTTCTTCTCTTTTTATTTCACCTATTGCTATATACCTGTCTGAGGGATCCATGGGCTTAATAAAATAGCCCCAAAACAATGTAAAAACCAAAGCCAAGCTGAAATGA